>JAVHZZ010000004.1:12913263-14113263 GCA_036250195.1 Mixophyes australis
GGATCCTATAAATTCCCCGCTAGTCGCCGCCATCTTCACTCGGGCATTGATCAGGGTAGAGGGAGGGTGTGTTAGGTGGTCCTCTGTCCTGGTAGATCTCGTGCTGTGCTGTTTAGTTCTGTGCTGTGCTGTGCTGTGCTGTGCTGTGCTGTGTTCTGCTCAGTCCAGTGGTGCTGTGTCCTTTGCTCTGTCCTTCTGAGTTCAGTGGTGCTGCTGGGTCCTGTGCTGTGTCCTGTTCAGTCCAGTGGTGCTGTGTCCTGTGCTCTGTGCTTCTAAGGGCAGAGTTATTTCACCATTATTCTCAAATTATAAAAAATGTTAAAAAAAGTTATAAAAAAATTACAAAAAAAGTAATTATAAAAAAAAAAAAATAATCCCAAAACAATCCTGCAGTATAAGTCCATTGGTACTGCCATATTACAAAGTTCACTCATTCTGCAGTATAAGTCCAGTGGTACTCTCCTGTGCCGCAGATAATTTTTAAAAGCTTTGCCGAGTGTGTGTAGTTATGTATCACAGGTTTTAGGAAGAGGCACAACACTGACAACCTGTTAGAGAAACTGAGGGAAATAATCTCTCTGTGGCTCACCCCACTTAGACTCTCCTGGGGATTCGTATAACTGCCATTTCTATTACTACCTTCTTTCTTTCTCTATTTTAAAAATAAACAAACTGTAATTTCTATTACTACGTTAATTGTTTGTGCAGTCACAAAAAAGAGGAACTGCGCCCTTAACTGCTATGTTGGTTTTAGACGTCCATCCGGTGTCCACCATCTGTGCACTGGAATTGAGACCAGTTGAGGGTTTTATTATTATATTGTGGCCCCAGTATCAAATTGGGTACCGGGGCCACTCCACTACGCAGTCCAGATACTTGTTTGGTGGAATTGAGACCAGTTGAGGGTGATATATTGTGGCCCCGGTACCAGATTGGGTACCAGGACCACTCCACTATGCAGTCCAGAAAGCTACCTCGGTGAAAAGTTTTGGACTAAAAACAATATTGTGAGGTGTGAGGTGTTCAGAATAGACTGGAAAGTAGTGGAAATGCTTGTTATTGAATGTTATTGAGGTTAATAATAGCGTAGGAGTGAAAATAAGCCCAAAAACTTGATTTTGGAACTTTTTATGCTTTATTCAAAATAAATCCGAATCCAAAACCTTAAATCCGAACCAAAACCTTTCGACAGGTGTTTTGCGAAACAAATCCGAACCCAAAACATCAAGCAAATCCGAATCCAAAACACAAAACACGAGACACCAAAAGTGGCCGGTGCACATCCCTACTTGTAATGCCCATCAGTCCCCTAAAATATATCTAATGCATACTTGCCAACTTTGGCAAGTTTTGCTCCTGGAGATCAAGGGGGTAGGGTGTGTGGGGGTGCAAAATTGCACCATTTGGCCCCACCCCTAGAAGGTCATCACATTTCCTGGCCTATTACAGTAGGAGACGGGGCCAGGATGACACTTGAATCTCGTCACTAAGCCCCTACCCCAACAAATTAACTATTAAAGTGGCCAGAATCGGGAGGTTGCCCTGCTCTCCCAGGAGTCTCCCGGATATTCCGGTAGAGTAGGCGGCTATAATCTAATGTATCCTCTTCTTTTCTCTGCCAAGTCGATGATTCCAGTGAACTAAATGGCTGGAATATGGAGATAATAATTTGGAACATTTGGAGGATCCAGTTCTAATCTGGGAAACATCTAAAGCAGTAATAATTATAGCATATCAGGCTAAAGGGAAAAAAGGGAATACCGAACTAACGAGTCCACTAACAGCGGTGAAAAGACAAAAGCGTCTTTCCCTGTTTATTTCTATATAACTAAGGGTTGATATTGGAGAAATCTAGGATTCTCCGGACTTAACCTTGTCAAAAAAGTGTTAGAATATAGGGGAGCTAAGCTCCGTCTCCTAACTGCAGCCGATTCCCCGCTGGTCTAGGAGGAAGTGGGACAGGACACATCGCGTCCTGAATGCGCCACAGCACATGCGTAAAATGGGCACACCAGAAGTTCGGCTTTTCGACACCGATGCTTTCAGTCAGATATCATATGAGTCGGACGCTACTCTCTTAGCTGTGTAGGTGCATTATATATATATATATATATATATATGTATATATATATATATATATTGCAACAGAAGATAGGCAGGGCGCCTCAATGTGTATTATCAATTATATATTTATAGATGGATGTAATAAGCTGCGTACCGTGAGGTATTAGTAGGTCGTCTAGTCAGAGATGGGAGACCCTCCTCCTAGGCTGTTCCTCCCGATAGCTCAAACATTGAACAATGCAGAAAAAAGGGGTAACATAGAGTAATATTGTCGAAATATAACATCACACTTCTTGTGAGCATGCATACCACCTAATAGGCTTCCTTATTGTGAAAAAACATATAAGCCCAGGGTGGAAACCATATATAATGTATTGGACACCCACGTGATGTACAATTATAAACTGCGTACCAGATGCTTTCTAGGTAACAGCAAAGATTTATTTCTTAGAAGATCAGATATATACTCTCTTCATCCTAACCTCGTTCATTGGCGGCGAAAATGACAAGGAGAGGAAAGGTATAAATATACAATTGTGTTTTAATAAAAGGATAAAACAATGCACTTACATCAAGGAGTGCAAATACATGCTGACAGGATAGGCTCAACGCGTTTCGTCCCGGTAAAAACGGGACTTCCTCAGGAGCAAAAATCGTAGATATATATATATTTGTGGCCGGAGACTCTCCCCAGCATCTCTGTCAGTCTGCCCACAGCATACTGCACGGACACGGATCATATATAAAGTGCCTGCATGATATGTATATGTACATATAAGGGAAATAAGTGTATATCCGTGTAGACCAAACTGCATGAACCTGAGTACTGCTACCATCTGTGAGTACCGGCATCACACAGTCATTGTTACCAAGTTCAATAACCAGCGACCTGTTTAAGTTATTAGTGTTTGTTGCCTCACATCCACCTAACACCGCTGACACCTTTAATAACATCCAAATGTATAACCAATAAAAATAACTTTTCGAAGCCCCTTTACTCTAAGGATGGTTACACTGTGGATTCCTGACCCCATCAGGGGGCATCTATAGGTTTATTGGGGCTTCTCTTACTGGAAATTAGAACTGAGGGATGAAGACCGAGGGAGACTAAAACCTGTGGTTTGTGTACATGACTATTTGGATCACTGAGGGTTAACAAAGTGAGTAGGTAATGTACAAACAAGTGTCATGAGGGGCCTGGGACAAGGGAACAGTGGGGTGGAGTTAGCTCACTCTCTTGGTCCAGAGAAGCCATCCCACCTTCCCATTCCCGAGACCTGGCTCCAGTTTTCTCTGTCTGATCGAGGTACAGCTTGTCATGCTCTATTCCCTGTGGTGCGAGGGGTATCTATCCACTAAAAATGGCCACAGGATGCGCAGGCCAGTTCTCTCAATATAGGTTCTGGTACAGGCCAGGGGTAGGATGAGCCACTTGGAGCGCGGGCTCGTGGTATGGTACGGGTGTTGTGGATCAGCCCTGGAGATATGTTGGGCCAGCAAGGAGATACGGCCATGGTATGCTACTGGTGCTGTGGATCAGCCCTGGAGATATGTTGGGTCAGCAAGGAGACGCGGCCATGGTATGACACGATTTTCGCCCCTTCCATGCTGTTATAGGCTTATAAAGTTGTTATGACAATTCACACACCCCCCACGTGCCCACCTCTCCCCCGATCTCCCGCATCACAACTTGCCAAAGAGGGGTGCAGGTTGCGGGATGCCTGGGGACGGATGTACCATTAAGTTTCAAAAACAAGACTGCGCTTATGGATGGACAAGGTCGAGTACAGTGTTCTTCTATCATCAAACAGTTACGATTATTTTAAATAAAATAAGAGTTATTTGCCAACAAGTCGGTGTGGTGTCTTTAATCATGCAGTACATAGGAGTAACGGTTAAGATTGGGGTCTATTGGTTATGTTATCATCTATAACCCATTTTATGGTGCTGTAGCTATAAATATTAGAGGACATTATCACATACTTGCCAACTCTCCCGGAATGTCCGGGAGACTCCCGCATTTTGAGAGAGTCTCCCGGACTCCCGGGCGAGTGTGGCAAAATCCCGGATCTGCCCACTTCCTAGTGAAGTGGGCAGAATTAGGTCACAAACGCCGCGATTCCTGGTGAATCGCGGCGTTTGGCCCCGCCCCCTCTGTCAAATGACGCATTTTGCGTCATGACGTCGTGGGGGCGGGTCCAAAATGACACGGATTTTGGAGGCCCGCCCCCCATGACGCCCACCTCCCCCGCAGGCTCCCGGATACCAACATTGTAAAGTTGGTAAGTATGCATTATCATCAGTTATTTATATAGCGCCACTAATTCCGCAGCGCTGTACAGAGAGCTCACATCAGTCCCTGCCCCATTGGGGCTTACAGTCTAGGGGCCTGATTCATTAAGGATCTTAAATGAAGAGGATTCTTATTTCAGTCTCCTGGACAAAACCATGTTACAATGCAAGGGGTACACTGAAATTTAAAGTTGATATTTGTGTGCTACATGAAAAAACAGTCAGTATTTAACTTATGTGCAAAACAGAAAACTCATTTGCACCCCTTGCATTGTAACATGGTTTTGTCCAGGAGACTGAAATAAGAATCCTCTTCATTTAAGATCCTTAATGAATCAGGCCCTAGATTCCCTAACACACACACACAGACAGACACAGACTACGGTAAATTTAATAGCATCCAATTAACCTACTAATATGTTTTTGGAGTGTGGGAGGAAACCGGAGCACCCGGAGAAAACCCACGCAAACACAGGGAGAACATACAAACTCCTCACAGATAAGGCCATGGTCAGGAACTTATGACCCCAGTGCTGTGAGGCAGAAGTGCTAACAACTGAGCCACCGTGCTGCCCGTTATTACATTATTACATTAATACATTCTGGGGTGATCTGGGGAATTATCCTGCTGGACCTTCTGGGGTCAGGAAGACATTCTTACTGAGGATGAACTGGCTCCTCTCGTACTGTGGGACTTGGTTTCCCTTCCTCTAGGTCTACAAATAGGACCTGAGTCACTAAGGAAAGTAAAGCAAGAGAAGGACATTATCTCCTGGACAAATCTTGTTACAATGAGAGGGGTGCAAATTAGTGCATTATTTTGCACAGATAGCTTTATTTTTACACTGAATGCAGTTGATCTAGTATATGCCCTACCCCAACTATACATCTGTCCCCACATTTTATATTTAACCCCCCCCCTCCAGAGTCACATGGTTTTGCCAAGCTGCAAAGTTACTCCTTTTTTTATTTTACTTTTATTATTATTATTATTATTATTATTATTATTATTATTATTATCGCAAATTTATAAGGTTCCACAATGCTTCGCAGCGCTGTACAGTAGGGAAACAGGGAGATACATAAAACAGGGACATACAAAGTAGACAAAATAAACTATAGTTGCCTTCACTTCCAGAATGTCCGGGAGACTCACGAATTTCTGGGAGTCCTCCCGGACCCCAGGGAGAGCAGAGCAATTCTCCCGGATCCCAGCCAGCTCTGTAAACTTAAGCTGAGGGGGTGGGCTTAGTGACATCATGCAAGTGCCTCGTGGCCCCACCCCCTGTTTTTATTAGCCCCGCCACCAATGACAGTTTGGGGGCGGGGCTAATGGCACAATTATTCGAGCTCCGCCCCCACACACCCACCTGCTCCCCAGACCTCCCAGGTCTCGGGCAGGAGAGGGGTTAATGTGCACAGCACAGGTCTATGGTAGGAGAGGGGTTAATATGCACAGCACAGGTCTATGGCAGAAGAGGGGTTAATGTGCATAGCACAGGTCTATGGCAGAAGAGAGGTTAAGGTGCACAGCACAGGTCTATGGCAGGAGAGGGGTTAATATGCACAGCACAGGTCTATGGTAGGAGAGGGGTTAATATGCACAGCACATGTCTCTGGCAGGAGAGGGGTTAATATGCACAGCACATGTCTCTGGCAGGAGAGGGGTTAATATGCACATCACAGGTCTCTGGCAGGAGAGGGGTTAATATCATACTTGCCAACTCTCCCGGATTGTCCGGGAGACTCCCGCATTTTGCGAGAGTCTCCCGGACGAGTGTGACAATCTTCCTGATAGGAAGTGGGAAAAATTCAGTTTAAATGCTGCGATTCACCCGGAATCGCGCTGTTTAGCCCCGGACCCGCTGTAAAATGCCGCGATTTGCGTCATTCCGTCACGGGGGCGGGGCCAAAATGACGTGATTTCGCCGCCCCGCCCCCTGTATGCCCACGCCCCAGCCGGCATCTCCCGGAAAAAGAAAAAGAAATGTTGGCAAGTATGGTTAATATGCACAGCACATGTCTCTGGCAGGAGAGGGGTTAATATGCACAGCACAGATCTATGGCAGGAGAGGGGTTAATATGCACAGCACATGTCTATGGCAGGAGATGGGTTAATGTGCACAGCACATGTCTCTGGCAGGAGAGGGGTTAATGTGCACAGCACAGGTTTCTGGCAGGAGAGGGGTTAATGGATACAGCACATGTCTATGGCAGGAGAGGGGTTAATGTGCACAACACAGGTCTCTGGCAGGAGAGGGGTTAATGTGCACAGCACAGGTCTCTGGCAGGAGAGGGGTTAATGTGCACAGCACAGGTCTATGGCAGAAGAGGGGTTAATGTGCACAGCACAGGTCTCTGGCAGGAGAGGGGTTAATGTGCACAGCACAGGTCTCTGGCAGGAGAGGGGTTAATGTGCACAGCACAGGTCTATGGCAGGAGAGGTGGGTAGAAGGATATGAAAGGAATTGTGTGCCCCAAAAGCTTACAATCTAGCCCAGCCTATCAGCAGTGAAGGTCACTGTAATCTGGCCAGGGGTTGGGGCTGGTGTCACATTTCAGGGAGGGACAGGTAAATATCTCAGGTAACCAAACTAGACAAACAGAGACAGAGGGGCCTGGGGCAGAGATACCGAGAGACCGAGACCGACAGCGGGAGAGAGACACGGACATTGCCCTGACCCTGGCTGTAGTTGGAGAAGGTGGAAGGAGGAGAGAGACAGAGAGAGAGGGAGAGAGGGAGAGAGAGACAGAGAGAGAGAGAGAGAGAGAGACAGCATTAGATCAGGAGAGAGTGCAGTCACCCAGCTGTGGATCCTGAGTGCTCCTGTTCTGCTGCAGGTAAGTGGCTCCAAGCTATACGTTACTGTAATCTATACGTGTACATATAGAGAGGGGGTACACACCCCACTTCTGTGTGCTGTCACATGATCAGTAACACAGACAGAGATCAGTACAATCTGCTTCCAGGGCCGGGATATGATCCCTACTTCCTATCCCTCCGTCTGTTTTCCCACTTTCCCTTTAATTCTTGGTTACGGTGCCTGGAGTGTTGCTCGATGTCATTAACATTTCATAATTAATATTCTGTAATCCCATAACCCATCAGAAGGGGGCAGCGGATGCAGAGACGTCCAGGTATAGGTCTGACCTGAAGAACTTGCAGTCATTGGTGCTAGAGGTGTGATTAGTGAGGGATTATGGAGGCCTGTATGTATAATATAGTCACAGACCTGCTGGTATTATCTATACACACACTCTCCTGGCTTTATAAATGAAGTCTCCTGGATTGGGGGGGGTAAAATACACACTTAGTGCCTGATTCATTAAGGAAAGTTAAGTAAAAGTAAGTAAGGCAAAACCATGTTGCATTGGAGGGGGAGGTAAATTTTAAATGTGGAGACAGATTTATATTTGGGGTATTACGTGTCCTAGATCAACTTTACACTTCAGAGGACAAATAAAACTATCAAGTATTTGTGTCCTACATGAAAAAGCAGCCAGTATTTCCTTATGTGCAAAATAATAAACTAATTTGCACCCCTTGTATTGTAACATGGTTTTGTCCAGAAAACTTGAGCAAGAAAACGTACTCATTTCTTTGCTTTACTTTCATTAATAAATCAGGCCCATAGTCTCTGCTGAGAGTAATACTGGAAATGATCATAGAAAGTTGTTGTGGGTTGTGTTATCTTGGATCTGAGAAGCTGCCTTTAGGGGTCTCACCTGCTGTCTACTCCATTATTATGTTAATGTCCCTAATACTTCTCTCCTTCTCCCAGCATTGTATGGATGGAAACTTCCTGGAAGTCTGCTTAGTGTACACAGTACTGGGAGCCTGATAGTGTATGGTGACACTGAGGACCTCATTTAGAGTCGGACGCAAAGTTCGTGTAAGAAGTGTAGGAGTGGGAGTGTGCCGCAGCTTGGTGGGGTATTACGAGTGCCAAGCAACCCCAGTTGCGTCTCACTCTTAATACCCTATGGAGCTGGGAGCAGTTCCTGCAGCTAGCTAACGCTTGCGCCACCTAATTCCTGCCGCACAGCTTTAGCCCTGTTTTGACGTGTGTTGCGTCTGCGCCTCACTACGACTAGGATGTATTTACAGGGTCACGCCTTCACAATTCCACGTTCCTCCCATTCTCTTGTACTGAGTCGCAAGCTGTCGCAAGTGTTAATTGCGTCCAAGATGCAGGCGGATTTGGTGCTTTCTGCACATACGTGGTAGTTATTTTTAGTTAGATGCGCCTAAAACGGATTTTGCGTCCGACTCTAAATGAGGTCCTGAGCGTGTGCACACAATACTGAGAGAGTGATAGTGTATGGTGACACTGAGTGTGCACACAATACTGGGAGAGTGATAGTGTATGGTGACACTGAGTGTGTACACACAATACTAAGAGAGTGATAGTGTATGGTGACACTAAGTGTGTGCACACAATACTGGGAGAGTGATAGTGTATGGTGACACTGAGTGTGTACACACAATACTGAGAGAGTGATAATGTATGGTGACACTGAGTGTGCACACAATACTGAGAGAGTGATAGTGTATGGTGACACTGAGTGTGTGCACAATACTGGGAGAGTGATAGTGTATGGTGACACTGAGTGTGCACACAATACTGGGAGAGTGATAGTGTATGGTGACACTGAGTGTGTGCACACAATACTGGGAGAGTGATAGTGTATGGTGACACTGAGTGTGCACACAATACTGGGAGAGTGATAGTGTATGGTGACACTAAGTGTGTGCACAATACTGAGAGAGTGATAGTGTATGGTGACACTGAGTGTGCACACAATACTGGGAGAATGATAGTGTATGGTGACACTGAGTGTGTGCACACAATACTGAGAGAGTGATAGTGTATGGTGACACTGAGTGTGTGCACACAATACTGGGAGAGTGATAGTGTATGGTGACACTGAGTGTGTACACACAATACTGGGAGAGTGATAGTGTATGGTGACACTGAGTGTGTGCACACAATACTGAGAGAGTGATAGTGTATGGTGACACTGAGTGTGTGCACACAATACTGAGAGAGTGATAGTGTATGGTGACACTGAGTGTGTGCACAATACTGAGAGAGTGATAGTGTATGGTGACACTGAGTGTGTGCACAATACTGAGAGAGTGATAGTGTATGGTGACACTGAGTGTGTACACACTAAACTGGGAGAGTGATAGTGTATGGTGACACTGAGTGTGTGCACAATAATGAGAGAGTGATAGTGTATGGTGACACTGAGTGTGTGCACAATACTGAGAGAGTGATAGTGTATGGTGACACTAAGTGTGTGCACACAATACTCAGAGAGTGATAGTGTATGGTGACACTGAGTGTGTGCACAATACTGGGAGAGTGATAAAGTATGGTGACACTGAGTGTGTGCACAATACTGGGAGAGTGATCGTGTATGGTGACACTGAGTGTGTGCACACAATACTGGGAGAGTGATAGTGTATGGTGACACTGAGTGTGTGCACACAATACTGAGAGAGTGATAGTGTATGGTGACACTGAGTATGTGCACACAATACTGGGAGAGTGATAGTGTATGGTGACACTGAGTGTGTGCACACAATACTGAGAGAGTGATAGTGTATGGTGACACTGAGTGTGTGCACACAATACTGGGAGAGTGATAGTGTATGGTGACACTGAGTGTGTACACACAATACTGGGAGAGTGATAGTTTATGGTGACACTGAGTGTGTGCACACAATACTGAGAGAGTGATAGTGTATGGTGACACTGAGTGTGTGCACAATACTGAGAGAGTGATAGTGTATGGTGACACTGAGTGTGTGCACAATACTGAGAGAGTGATAGTGTATGGTGACACTGAGTGTGTACACACTAAACTGGGAGAGTGATAGTGTATGGTGACACTGAGTGTGTGCACAATAATGAGAGAGTGATAGTGTATGGTGACACTGAGTGTGTGCACAATACTGAGAGAGTGATAGTGTATGGTGACACTGAGTGTGTGCACACAATACTCAGAGAGTGATAGTGTATGGTGACACGAAGTGTGTGCACAATACTGGGAGAGTGATAAAGTATGGTGACACTGAGTGTGTGCACACAATACTGGGAGAGTGATAGTGTATGGTGACACTGAGTGTGTGCACACAATACTGGGAGAGTGATAGTGTATGGTGACACTGAGTGTGTGCACACAATACTCAGAGAGTGATAGTGTATGCTGACACTGAGTATGTGCACATTACTGCGAGAGTGATAGTGTATGGTGACACTGAGTGTGTGCACAATACTGAGAGTGATAGTGTATGGTGACACTGAGTGTGTGCACACAATACTCAGAGAGTGATAGTGTATGCTGACACTGAGTGTGTGCACATTACTGAGAGAGTGATAGTGTATGGTGACACTGAGTGTGTGCACAATACTGAGAGAGTGATAGTGTATGGTGACACTGAGTGTGTGCACACAATACTCAGAGAGTGATAGTGTATGGTGACACTAAGTGTGTGCACAATACTGGGAGAGTGATAGTGTATGGTGACACTGAGTGTGTGCACATAATACTGGGAGAGTGATAGTGTATGGTGACACTGAGTGTGTGCACACAATACAGAGAGAGTGATAGTGTATGGTGACACTGAGTGTGTACACACAATATTGAGAGAGTGATAGTGTATGGTGACACTGAGTGTGCACACAATACTGGGAGAGTGATAGTGTAAGGTGACACTGAGTGTGTGCACAATACTGGGAGAGTGATAGTGTATGGTGACACTGAGTGTGTGCACACAATATTGGGAGAGTGATAGTGTATGGTGACACTGAGTGTGTGCACACAATACTGGGAGAGTGATAGTGTATGGTGACACTGAGTGTGTACACACAATATTGAGAGAGTGATAGTGTATGGTGACACTGAGTGTGCACACAATACTGGGAGAGTGATAGTGTAAGGTGACACTGAGTGTGTGCACACAATACTGGGATAGTGATAGTGTATGGTGACACTGAGTGTGTGCACACAATACTGGGAGAGTGATAGTGTATGGTGACACTGAGTGTGTGCACACAATACTGGGAGAGTGATAGTGTATGGTGACACTGAGTGTGTACACACAATACTGAGAGAGTGATAATGTATGGTGACACTGAGTGTGCACACAATACTGAGAGAGTGATAGTGTATGGTGACACTGAGTGTGTGCACAATACTGGGAGAGTGATAGTGTATGGTGACACTGAGTGTGTGCACACAATACTGAGAGAATGATAGTGTATGGTGACACTGAGTGTGTGCACAATACTGAGGGAGTGATAGTGTATGGTGACACTGAGTGTGTGCACACAATACTGAGAGAGTGATAGTGTATGGTGACACTGAGTGTGTGCACAATACTGACAGAGTGATAGTGTATGGTGACACTGAGTGTGTGCACAATACTGGGAGAGTGATAGTGTATGCTGACACTGAGTGTGTGCACATTACTGAGAGAGTGATAGTGTATGGTGACACTGAGTGTGTGCACAATACTGAGAGAGTGATAGTGTATGGTGACACTGAGTGTGTGCACACAATACTCAGAGAGTGATAGTGTATGGTGACACTAAGTGTGTGCACAATACTGGGAGAGTGATAGTGTATGGTGACACTGAGTGTGTGCACACAATACTGGGAGAGTGATAGTGTATGGTGACACTGAGTGTGTGCACACAATACAGAGAGAGTGATAGTGTATGGTGACACTGAGTGTGTACACACAATATTGAGAGAGTGATAGTGTATGGTGACACTGAGTGTGCACACAATACTGGGAGAGTGATAGTGTAAGGTGACACTGAGTGTGTGCACAATACTGGGAGAGTGATAGTTGTATGGTGACACTGAGTGTGTGCACACAATACTGGGAGAGTGATAGTGTATGGTGACACTGAGTGTGTGCACACAATACTGGGAGAGTGATAGTGTATGGTGACACTGAGTGTGTGCACACAATACAGAGAGAGTGATAGTGTATGGTGACACTGAGTGTGTACACACAATATTGAGTGAGTGATAGTGTATGGTGACACTGAGTGTGCACACAATACTGGGAGAGTGATAGTGTAAGGTGACACTGAGTGTGTGCACACAATACTGGGATAGTGATAGTGTATGGTGACACTGAGTGTGTGCACACAATACTGGGAGAGTGATAGTGTATGGTGACACTGAGTGTGTGCACACAATACTGGGAGAGTGATAGTGTATGGTGACACTGAGTGTGTACACACAATACTGAGAGAGTGATAATGTATGGTGACACTGAGTGTGCACACAATACTGAGAGAGTGATAGTGTATGGTGACACTGAGTGTGTGCACAATACTGGGAGAGTGATAGTGTATGGTGACACTGAGTGTGTGCACACAATACTGAGAGAATGATAGTGTATGGTGACACTGAGTGTGTGCACAATACTGAGGGAGTGATAGTGTATGCATACTTGCCAACATTTTTATTTCTTCTTCCGGGAGATGCCGGCTGGGACGTGGGCGTGAAGGGGGCGGGGCTGCGAAATCGCGTCATTTTGGCCCCGCCCCCGTGACGGAATGACGCAAATCGCGTCATTTTACAGTGGGGGCGGGGCTAAACGCCGCGATTCCGGGTGAATCGCGGCGTTTAAACTAAATTTGTCCCCCTTCCTATCAGGGAGATTGCCACACTCGTCCGGGAGACTCTCGCAAAATGCGGGAGTCTCCCGGACAATGCGGGAGAGTTGGCAAGTATGAGTGTATGGTGACACTGAGTGTGTGCACACAATACTGAGAGAGTGATAGTGTATGGTGACACTGAGTGTGTGCACAATACTGACAGAGTGATAGTGTATGGTGACACTGAGTGTGTGCACAATACTGGGAGAGTGATAGTGTATGCTGACACTGAGTGTGTGCACATTACTGAGAGAGTGATAGTGTATGGTGACACTGAGTGTGTACACACTAAACTGGGAGAGTGATAGTGTATGGTGACACTGAGTGTGTGCACAATACTGAGAGAGTGATAGTGTATGGTGACACTGAGTGTGTGCACACAATACTCAGAGAGTGATAGTGTATGGTGACACGAAGTGTGCACACAATACTGGGAGAGTGATAGTGTATGGTGACACTGAGTGTGTGCACACAATACTGGGAGAGTGATAATGTATGGTGACACTGAGTGTGCACACAATACTGAGAGAGTGATAGTGTATGGTGACACTGAGTGTGTGCACAATACTGGGAGAGTGATAGTGTATGGTGACACTGAGTGTGTGCACACAATACTGAGAGAATGATAGTGTATGGTGACACTGAGTGTGTGCACAATACTGAGGGAGTGATAGTGTATGGTGACACTGAGTGTGTGCACACAATACTGAGAGAGTGATAGTGTATGGTGACACTGAGTGTGTGCACAATACTGACAGAGTGATAGTGTATGGTGACACTGAGTGTGTGCACAATACTGGGAGAGTGATAGTTTATGCTGACACTGAGTGTGTGCACATTACTGAGAGAGTGATAGTGTATGGTGACACTGAGTGTGTGCACAATACTGAGAGAGTGATAGTGTATGGTGACACTGAGTGTGTACACACTAAACTGGGAGAGTGATAGTGTATGGTGACACTGAGTGTGTGCACAATAATGAGAGAGTGATAGTGTATGGTGACACTGAGTGTGTGCACAATACTGAGAGAGTGATAGTGTATGGTGACACTGAGTGTGTGCACACAATACTCAGAGAGTGAT
Source organism: Mixophyes australis (assembly GCA_036250195.1). Classification (NCBI taxonomy): domain Eukaryota; kingdom Metazoa; phylum Chordata; class Amphibia; order Anura; family Limnodynastidae; genus Mixophyes; species Mixophyes australis. The sequence goes on from JAVHZZ010000004.1 coordinate 12,927,390, forward strand.
AGTGTATGGTGACACGAAGTGTGTGCACAATACTGGGAGAGTGATAAAGTATGGTGACACTGAGTGTGTGCACACAATACTGGGAGAGTGATAGTGTATGGTGACACTGAGTGTGTGCACACAATACTCAGAGAGTGATAGTGTATGCTGACACTGAGTATGTGCACATTACTGTGAGAGTGATAGTGTATGGTGACACTGAGTGTGTGCACAATACTGAGAGTGATAGTGTATGGTGACACTGAGTGTGTGCACACAATACTCAGAGAGTGATAGTGTATGCTGACACTGAGTGTGTGCACATTACTGAGAGAGTGATAGTGTATGGTGACACTGAGTGTGTGCACAATACTGAGAGAGTGATAGTGTATGGTGACACTGAGTGTGTGCACACAATACTCAGAGAGTGATAGTGTATGGTGACACTAAGTGTGTGCACAATACTGGGAGAGTGATAGTGTATGGTGACACTGAGTGTGTGCACACAATACAGAGAGAGTGATAGTGTATGGTGACACTGAGTGTGTACACACAATATTGAGAGAGTGATAGTGTATGGTGACACTGAGTGTGCACACAATACTGGGAGAGTGATAGTGTAAGGTGACACTGAGTGTGTGCACAATACTGGGAGAGTGATAGTGTATGGTGACACTGAGTGTGTGCACACAATACTGGGAGAGTGATAGTGTATGGTGACACTGAGTGTGTGCACACAATACTGGGAGAGTGATAGTGTATGGTGACACTGAGTGTGTACACACAATATTGAGAGAGTGATAGTGTATGGTGACACTGAGTGTGCACACAATACTGGGAGAGTGATAGTGTAAGGTGACACTGAGTGTGTGCACACAATACTGGGATAGTGATAGTGTATGGTGACACTGAGTGTGTGCACACAATACTGGGAGAGTGATAGTGTATGGTGACACTGAGTGTGTGCACACAATACTGGGAGAGTGATAGTGTATGGTGACACTGAGTGTGTACACACAATACTGAGAGAGTGATAATGTATGGTGACACTGAGTGTGCACACAATACTGAGAGAGTGATAGTGTATGGTGACACTGAGTGTGTGCACAATACTGGGAGAGTGATAGTGTATGGTGACACTGAGTGTGTGCACACAATACTGAGAGAATGATAGTGTATGGTGACACTGAGTGTGTGCACAATACTGAGGGAGTGATAGTGTATGGTGACACTGAGTGTGTGCACACAATACTGAGAGAGTGATAGTGTATGGTGACACTGAGTGTGTGCACAATACTGACAGAGTGATAGTGTATGGTGACACTGAGTGTGTGCACAATACTGGGAGAGTGATAGTGTATGCTGACACTGAGTGTGTGCACATTACTGAGAGAGTGATAGTGTATGGTGACACTGAGTGTGTGCACAATACTGAGAGAGTGATAGTGTATGGTGACACTGAGTGTGTGCACACAATACTCAGAGAGTGATAGTGTATGGTGACACTAAGTGTGTGCACAATACTGGGAGAGTGATAGTGTATGGTGACACTGAGTGTGTGCACACAATACTGGGAGAGTGATAGTGTATGGTGACACTGAGTGTGTGCACACAATACAGAGAGAGTGATAGTGTATGGTGACACTGAGTGTGTACACACAATATTGAGAGAGTGATAGTGTATGGTGACACTGAGTGTGCACACAATACTGGGAGAGTGATAGTGTAAGGTGACACTGAGTGTGTGCACAATACTGGGAGAGTGATAGTGTATGGTGACACTGAGTGTGTGCACACAATACTGGGAGAGTGATAGTGTATGGTGACACTGAGTGTGTGCACACAATACTGGGAGAGTGATAGTGTATGGTGACACTGAGTGTGTGCACACAATACAGAGAGAGTGATAGTGCATGGTGACACTGAGTGTGTACACACAATTTTGAGAGAGTGATAGTGTATGGTGACACTGAGTGTGCACACAATACTGGGAGAGTGATAGTGTAAGGTGACACTGAGTGTGTGCACACAATACTGGGATAGTGATAGTGTATGGTGACACTGAGTGTGTACACACAATACTGAGAGAGTGATAATGTATGGTGACACTGAGTGTGCACACAATACTGAGAGAGTGATAGTGTATGGTGACACTGAGTGTGTGCACAATACTGGGAGAGTGATAGTGTATGGTGACACTGAGTGTGTGCACACAATACTGAGAGAATGATAGTGTATGGTGACACTGAGTGTGTGCACAATACTGAGGGAGTGATAGTGTATGGTGACACTGAGTGTGTGCACACAATACTGAGAGAGTGATAGTGTATGGTGACACTGAGTGTGTGCACAATACTGACAGAGTGATAGTGTATGGTGACACTGAGTGTGTGCACAATACTGGGAGAGTGATAGTGTATGCTGACACTGAGTGTGTGCACATCACTGAGAGAGTGATAGTGTATGGTGACACTGAGTGTGTGCACACAATACTGGGAGAGTGATAGTGTATGCTGACACTGAGTGTGTGCACAATACTGCAAGAGTGATAGTGTATGGTGACACTGAGTGTGTGCACACAATACTGAGAGAGTGATAGTGTATGGTGACACTGAGTGTGTGCACAATACTGAGGGAGTGATAGTGTATGGTGACACTGAGTGTGTGCACACAATACCGAGAGAGTGATAGTGTATGGTGACACTGAGTGTGTGCACAATACTGGGAGAGTGATAGTGTATGCTGACACTGAGTGTGTGCACATTACTGAGAGAGTGATAGTGTATGGTGACACTGAGTGTGTGCACACAATACTGGGAGAGTGATAGTGTATGCTGACACTGAGTGTGTGCACAATACTGCAAGAGTGATAGTGTATGGTGACACTGAGTGTGTGCACACAATACTGAGAGAGTGATAGTGTATGGTGACACTGAGTGTGTGCACAATACTGAGGGAGTGATAGTGTATGGTGACACTGAGTGTGTGCACACAATACTGAGAGAGTGATAGTGTATGGTGACACTGAGTGTGTGCACAATACTGACAGAGTGATAGTGTATGGTGACACTGAGTGTGTGCACATTACTGAGAGAGTGATAGTGTATGGTGACACTGAGTGTGTGCACACAATACTGGGAGAGTGATAGTGTATGGTGACACTGAGTGTGTGCACACAATACTGGGAGAGTGATAGTGTATGGTGACACTGAGTGTGCACACAATACTGAGAGAGTGATAGTGTATGGTGACACTGAGTGTGTGCACACAATACTGAGAGAGTGATAGTGTATGGTGACACTGAGTGTGTACACATAATACTGAGAGAGTGATAGTGTATGGTGACACTGAGTGTGCACACAATACTGAGAGAGTGATAGTGTATGGTGACACTGAGTGTGTGCACACAATACTGAGAGAGTGATAGTGTATGGTGACACTGAGTGTGTACACACAATACTGAGAGAGTGATAGTGTATGGTGACAATGAGTGTGCACACAATACTGAGAGAGTGATAGTGTATGGTGACACTGAGTATGTGCACAATACTGGGAGAGTGATAGTGAATGGTGACACTGAGTGTGTGCACACAATACTGGGAGAGTGATAGTGTATGGTGACACTGAGGGTGTGCACAATACTGAGGAAGTGATAGTGTATGGTGACACTGAGTGTGTGCACAATACTGAGGGAGTGATAGTGTATGGTGACACTGAGTGTGTGCACAATACTGGGAGAGTGATAGTGTATGGTGACACTGAGTGTGTGCACAATACTTTGAGAGTGATAGTGTGTGGTGACAATAAATGAGTGCACACAATACTGAGAGAGTGATAGTGTGTGGTGACACTGAGTGTGTGCACACAATACTGGGAGAGTGATAGTGTATGGTGACACTGAGTGTGTACACACAATACTAAGAGAGTGATAGTGTATGGTGACACTAAGTGTGTGCACATAATATTGAGAGAGTGATAGTGTATGGTGACACTGAGTGTGTGCACAAAATACTGGGAGAGTGATAGTGTATGGTGACACTGGGTGTGAGCACACAATACTGGGAGAGTGATAGTGTATGGTGACACTGAGTGTGTGCACAGAATACTCAGAGAGTGATAGTGTATGGTGACAATGTGTGTGCACAATACTGGGAGAGTGATAGTGTATGGTGACAATGTGTGTGCACAATACAAGGAGAGTGATAGTGTATGGTGACATTGGGACTGTCTGTATTACATGTGCCCTGAAAGTGAAGGGACACCTGGACTGTCTGTATTACATGTGTCCTGAGAGTGAGGGGACACCGGGACTGTCTGTATTACATGTGTTCACACTGAGAGTGATGGGACACCGGGACTGTCTGTATTACATGTGTCCTGAGAGTGAGGGGACACTGGGACTGTGTGTATTACATGTGCCCTGAGAGTGAAGGGACACCGGGACTGTCTGTATTACATGTGTCCTGAGAGTGAGGGGACACTGGGACTGTCTGTATTACATGTGTCCTGAGAGTGAGGGGACACTGGGACTGTGTGTATTACCTGTGCCCTGAGAGTGAAGGGACACCGGGACTGTCTGTATTACATGTGTCCTGAGAGTGAGGGGACACCGGGACTGTCTGTATTACATGTGTCCTGAGAGTGAGGGTACACTGGGACTGTCTGTATTACATGTGTCCTGAGAGTGAGGGGACACTGGGACTGTCTGTATTACATGTGTTCACACTGAGAGTGAGGGGACACTGGGACTGTCTGTATTACATGTGTCCTGAGAGTGAGGGGACATAGGGACTGTGTGTATTACATGTGTCCTGAGAGTGAGGGGACACCGGGACTGTGTGTATTACATGTGTCCTGAGAGTGAGGGGACACCGGGACTGTCTGTATTACATGTGTCCTGAGAGTGAGGAGACACTGGTACTGTCTGTATTACATGTGTCCTGAGAGTGAGGGGACACTGGGACTGTCTGTATTACATGTGTCCTGAGAGTGAGGGGACACCGGGACTGTCTGTATTACATGTGTCCTGAGAGTGAGGGGACACTGGTACTGTCTGTATTACATGTGTCCTGAGAGTGAGGAGACACTGGGACTGTCTGTATTACATGTGTCCTGAGAGTGAGGGGACACCGGGACTATCTGTATTACATGTGTCCTGAGAATGAGGGGATTCCGGGACTGTCTGTATTACATGTGTCCTGAGAGTGAGGGGACACCGGGACTGTCTGTATTACATTTGTCGCTGAGAGTGAGGGGACACTGGGACTGTCTGTATTACATGTGTCCTGAGAGTGAGGGGACACTGGGACTGTCTGTAATACATGTGTCCTGAGAGTGAGAGGACACCTGGACTGTCTGTATTACATGGGACTGTCTGTATTACATGTGTATTGAGAGTGAGAGGACACCTGGACTGTCTGTATTACATGTGTCCTGAGAGTGAGGGGACACTGGGACTGTCTGTATTACATGTGTTTCTGAGAGTGAGGGGACACTGGGACTGTCTGTATTACATGTGTCCTGAGAGTCAGGGGACACTGGGACTATCTGTAATACATGTGTCCTGAGAGTGAGGGGACACCGGGACTTTCTGTATTATATGTGTCCCTGAGAGTGAGGGGACACTGGGACTGTCTGTATTACATGTGTCCTGAGAGTGAAGGGACACTGGGACTGTCTGTAATACATGTGTCCTGAGAGTGAGAGGACACCTGGACTATCTGTATTACATAAGTCCTGAGAGTGAGGGGACAACGGTACTATCTGTATTACATGTGTCCTGAGAGTGAGGGGACACCGGGACTATCTCTATTACATGTGTCCTGGGAATGAGGGGATTCCGGGACTGTCTGTATTACATGTGTCCACATTGAGAGTGAGGGGACACCGGGACTGTGTGTATTACATGTGTCCTGAGAGTGAGGGGACACCGGGACTGTCTGTATTACATGTGTCCTGAGAGTGAGGGGACACCAGGACTGTCTGTATTACATGTGTCCTGAGAGTGAGAGGACACCTGGACTGTCTGTATTATATGTGTCCTGAGAGTGAGGGGACACCGGGACTATCTGTATTACATGAGTCCTGAGAGTGAGGGGACAACGGTACTATCTGTATTACATGTGTCCTGAGAGTGAGGGGACACTGGGACTATCTGTATTACATGTGTCCTGGGAATGAGGGGATTTCGGGACTGTCTGTATTACATGTGTCCTGAGAGTGAGGAGACATCGGGACTGTCTGTATTACATGTGTCCCTGAGAGTGAGGGGACACCAGGACTGTCTGTATTACATGTGTCCTGAGAGTGAGGGGACACCTGGACTGTCTGTATTACATGGGACTGTCTGTATTACATGTGTATTGAGAGTGAGAGGACACCTGGACTGTCTGTATTACATGTGTCCTGAGAGTGAGGGGACACTGGGACTGTCTGTATTACATGTGTCCTGAGAGTCAGGGGACACTGGGACTGTCTGTATTACATGTGTCCTGAGAGTGAGGGGACACTGGGACTGTCTGTATTACATGTGTCCTGAGAGTGAGGGGACACTGGGACTGTCTGTATTACATGTGTCCTGAGAGTGAGGGGACACCGGGACTTTTTGTATTATATGTGTCCCTGAGAGTGAGGGGACACTGGGACTGTATGTATTACATGTGTCCTGAGAGTGAGGGGACACCGGGACTTTCTGTATTATATGTGTCCCTGAGAGTGAGGGGACACTGGGACTGTCTGTATTACATGTGTCCTGAGAGTGAAGGGACACTGAGACTGTCTGTATTACATGTGTCCTGAGAGTGAGAGGACACCTGGACTATCTGTATTACATAAGTCCTGAGAGTGAGGGGACAACGGTACTATCTGTATTACATGTGTCCTGAGAGTGAGGGGACACCAGGACTATCTCTATTACATGTGTCCTGGGAATGAGGGGATTCCGGGACTGTCTGTATTACATGTGTCCACATTGAGAGTGAGGGGACACCAGGACTGTCTGTATTACATGTGTCCTGAGAGTGAGAGGACACCTGGACTGTCTGTATTACATGTGTCCTGAGAGTGAGGGGACACCGGGACTATCTGTATTACATGAGTCCTGAGAGTGAGGGGACAACGGTACTATCTGTATTACATGTGTCCTGAGAGTGAGGAGACATCGGGACTGTCTGTATTACATGTGTCCCTGAGAGTGAGGGGACACCAGGACTGTCTGTATTACATGTGTCCTGAGAGTGAGGGGACACCGGGACTGTCTGTATTACATGTGTCCTGGGAATGAGGGGATTTCGGGACTGTCTGTATTACATGTGTCCACATTGAGAGTGAGGGGACACCAGGACTGTCTGTATTACATGTGTCCTGAGAGTGAGGGGACACCAGGACTGTCTGTATTACATGTATCCTGAGAGTGAGGGGACACCCGGACTGTCTGTATTACATGTGTCCTGAGAGTGAGGGGACACCAGGACTGTCTGTATTACATGTGTCCTGAGAGTGAGGGGACACCCGGACTCTCTGTATTACATGTGTCTTGAGAGTGAGGGGACACTGGGACTATCTGTATTACATGTGTCCTGTGAGTGAGGGGACACCCGGACTGTCTGTATTTTATGTGGGTGAAGAGTTTTATAGCATTGATCAGAGATCTCCTCTTGGGAAGTGCACTTTGTAGTTTGAGGCCCCGTCTGCGTCAGGTTTGAGGCACAGCCATCACTGGGCCCCATAACAATATTTCGGTCTTGATGATGCCGCTTTGGCTACTCTGAAGTCCTACTTTTCGTACTTCCTGTTCAGAAGATTCTGTAGAACAAACGTGACCATGTGATTTGTGTCATTATGGCCGGCCCAAGCTGTGCAATGACGCTATTGCATCATCACGTAGCAGAGGGCGGGGCCTTGATGAAGTACATCCCGGCGTGGTCTGATGATGCGGATCATGCCATCAAGGCCCCGCCCTCTTTACAAGATGGAGAGAGAGAGGGCCACAGTTTGAGTCCATTAACCTTTGTATTAGGGACAGTTCACCCCTCACTCTTATAGAATCCCCCCTTAGATTTTCATGTAAGACCTCTATATATGACACAATGTGTGCAGGATCTCATAGTCTATATAACGCTGGTAGTAAAAGCATTCTGATTGGCTAGTCAGAGACAGTCACAGTCCTGATAACGGGTGGTATTTGACATTTTATTATTACAGTGTAATTCAGCCCTCGCAGTCAGGGGGCGCTATTTTCTGCCTCTGCTGTATCTTCAATGCCCTGACCCTGCAACATATCCGTATACACTCTGTTCAGCGGGCAGCGCAACCAAACGAGGACAGGTCAAACGTCAATAAAGCCACTGACAGGAAGAAGCAAGTAAATGTACACCCGTCAGTAAGAAAAGAGAGGTGGTCAGTAAAACTCAGCCCCCACCAGTCAGTATAATAATACAAACATTATTGTGTGGGGACTATTGCTGGAATGATCATTCCTTGTCCCCGCTTTTTACAGCCATATTGGATGAAGTTTAATGCTTATTTCTTGTAAAATTATTCCGGACTGCGCATCCGATAAGAGACTGTCCCAGGGGTGACTCTGCGCTAGTCTGCCCTCCACTATAATACATACATGTCCCCCGACTGCCCACCTTCTCTATAATAGACACATGTCCAATGTCACGGCTTCAACATGCATGAAATGTAAATCTTTATGATATTCCATTATTATTATGAATCTCTGTGAGTTTCATCATCATCATCATCATCATTTATTTATATAGCGCCAACATATTCCGTAGCGCTTTACAATTGGGGACAAACGTAATAAACTAATAAACAAACTGGGTAAAACAGACAAAGAGGTGAGAAGGCCCTGCTCGCAAGCTTACAATCTATGGGACAATGGGAGATTGACACATGAGGTTAAGTATACATTTTGCATCTTGGCCGAGCCAGACTGCAAAGGTAAGGTGACTCATAAGCTAAATGATCCTGTCACACAACAATGTTGGTCCGGGGGTAGTTGTCTTCTGTGAAATTGTGTAACAGGCTAAAGGTAGTGAGGTTAAGATGGTGGTTGAGGAATATTATAAGCTTGTCTGAATAGGTAGGTTTTCAGAGAACGCTTGAAAGTTTGTAGAACAGAGGAGAGTCTTATTGTGCGAGGGAGAGAGTTCCATAGAGTGGGTGCAGCCCGAAAAAAGTCCTGTAACCGGGAATGGGAGGATGTAATGAGGGTGGATGAGAGACGCAGATCTTTTGCAGAACGGAGTTGCCGAGTTGGGAGATATTTTGAGACAAGAGAGGAGATGTATGTTGGTGCAGCTTTGTTGATGGCCTTGTAGGTTAGTAAAAGTATTTTATATTGGATTCGGTAGAAGACAGGCAGCCAGTGTAGAGTTTCGCTTTTTACTATGATTGTAAGCTCTTATCTAACTTATCCTCTGACGCGTTTCGTCAGAACTGAGGCTAAGTTTTTCAAAGATCTTTGATCTTTTTAAAAGATCGTCAATAGGAGATCAACTGCTGGGTGAGACTGTTTTATTATAAGTATATTATTCTGGTATTTTTTGAAGTTCTGGATGAAGAAGTCATCCATCTGTTCCATATACATACCAGAATCTTAGATGATTCTACCAATGTGTACTGGCCAGACACTGTTTTTTCTCAATATAATGAGGACAACTATATCTGAACTCTAAGGGCTAGATTTACTAAGCTGCGGGTTTGAAAAAGTGGGGATGTTGCCTATAGCAACCAATCAGATTCTAGCTTTCATTTATTTAGTACCTTCTACAAAATGACAGCTAGAATCTGATTGGTTGCTATAGGCAACATCCCCACTTTTTCAAACCCGCAGCTTAGTAAATCTAGCCCCAAGTGTATTTCCAATGTTATTTTTTAATTCCACTACATTTCATTAATACATTTCATTAACAGCTGTAGACCCACCAGTGTGTATACACTTGTGGCTGATTGTTTATACATTTATGTACTGTTTTTCATTATTCATTCCACATTGTCTAAATGAATCTCTTTAAACAAAGTCTGCCATCCGCATACATCTTTCCTTTAGGATCCTGCTCTCGGCGCACCCTATCATGTTATTTTCACGTTTCACATGTAATTGTTGTTATTTTTTTTCTATGTAATCCACATAATACACTATGTTCTCCGTGCTGTAATATGTTCTCCCGTGACAGGGGGCCAGAACACACGTGTAGAGACTCAGAGCGCAGAGTTCTGTGTGTGGATCTGGGCACTATGCCCGTCACACCCACCACACGTGAAGACAGACGTGGGTGTGGCACAGATTAATACCAGGGTGTTCATACACCTACTGATTGTGTCACAGAGAGGAGCTGAGACACTTCCAGATATAGAACATGTTTGTGTATCCTCCGTCTCCTGTGCTCCCCACCTGCACTGCTAAACTTAATGTCCCTTCGGTTCCTATAGCTTCTCACAACTACCTCCCTCTAGAATGTAAGCTCTCACGGGTAGGGTCCTCTACCCAATGTCTCGTGTCCACTCTGTCTTCCTTGTGTGTCCCTGTCGTGCCTGATGCTGCATTGTTTCTGTGTGTGATGTGCTAATTGTATCCATGTATGTATTATCCTGCTCTGTACCCATGTACTTGTTATGTCTACCGTTTCATGTATTTCATGTTTGTACAACTATGTCAGGAGCTACAAATAAACTATAATAATAATAATGATGATAAAACCTGCACAGTCATGGAATCCCATCCGTATACATGTACACAGGTCATCTACATACATGTACACAGGTCATCTACATATGTGCGAACAGGTCATCTACATGCATGTATACAGGTCATCTACATAAGTGCACACAAGCAAGCAACATATGTGCACACAGGTCATCTACAGATCTGTACACAGATCACATATGTAGATGTACACAGGTCATATTCATAGATACATATAGGCCATATAAATATGTGCATACAGATCATCTACATATGTGCAAACAGGTCAATCTGACCCGGCTCGCCAGCTCACACATCTGTGATATGGTCTGTCCGCTAGGCTCGTCTCTAGATGGAGGTAATAAGACGCTAAATGTCACTACGGAGCCTATTTATCAATCTCACCCGGCTCGCCAGCTCACACATCTGTGATACGGTCTGTCCGCTAGGCTCGTCTCTAGATGGAGGTAATAAGACGATAAATGTCACTACGGAGCCTATTTATGAATCTGACCCGGCTCGCCAGCTCACACATCTGTGATATGGTCTGTCCGCTAGGCTCATCTCTAGATGGAGGTAATAAGACGGTAAATGTCACTACGGAGCCTATTTATCAATCTGACCCGGCTCGCCAGCTCACACATCTGTGATATGGTCTGTCCGCTAGGCTCATCTCTAGATGGAGGTAATAAGACAGTAAATGTCACTACGGAGCCTATTTATCAATCTGACCCGGCTCGCCAGCTCACACATCTGTGATATGGTCTGTCCGCTAGGCTCGTCTCTAGATGGAGGTAATAAGACGATAAATGTCACTACGGAGCCTATTTATCAATCTGACCCGGCTCGCCAGCTCACACATCTGTGATACGGTCTGTCCGCTAGGCTCGTCTCTAGATGGAGGTAATAAGACGATAAATGTCACTACGGAGCCTATTTATCAATCTGACCCGGCTCGCCAGCTCACACATCTGTGATACGGTCTGTCCGCTAGGCTCGTCTCTAGATGGAGGTAATAAGACGATAAATGTCACTACGGAGCCTATTTATCAATCTGACCCGGCTCGCCAGCTCACACACATGCCATGCAGCCCAAAGTCCAGATTTGGAATTTCGGTTCCACTAATAAAACAGAAAAAAAATTTTACAAAAATAAAAAAAATAATTAAAACTTTTCAAATATTGAAAAAATACTTTATTCAAAGGAAACATATCTGTATTCACCATCTTGAGTTCCACCTCTGTAACTTTCTCCCTCTCCCAATCAGACTCTCCACTACCCGCCAAGGCATCACCAAAGCCTACCAGCTTTTCTTCTAACCCCCCCTACTGCCCCCTTGACACTGACTCACCATCTGTGTCAGAGCCGTCTTTGCGCTTGGTCACGCTGGGCAGTTTCCCGGGGCACCACGAGTATAGGGGCCCCATAGGCATGCCACCTTTTCAGTATATTATTCGGGGGATTTTTTCAGAACCTTGAAACCCTTTTTTATTAAAATATTTTAGTGGGTGAGTGGTTGTACAGGTAGGGCCCCATTGCTCTGCTTTGCCTGGGGACCTATAATGCTGTTAAGATGGCCCTGATCTGTGCCACCTGTTTGTCTGTCCCTCCCTTATAGATCATGAGCAAAGCCCTCTTCCCTCGTGTCCTCCTCTAATGACCATTATCACACCTCCTCCGTTGGCTCTCAGCCTTTGGTCTCATTACCTCCATGGAACTGGAACCCAAATATATGGGTCAAAATCAAACGTGCAGCTTTTCTATAATTGGTGCATCCTGAAATATTAAAAAGTAATAAGTAGTTTTAGTGGTGACTGTTTTTAGAAGGAATAGGGTGGGGCTGCCACCCGCAAGGGTGGGTGAGATTAATTGTAATGACTCACTCATGATAATTCATGGAAATCACAAATCTCTCATGAAATAAACCTATGAAGTCCTCCACCTTCCTTGCTGTATTAGTTTTCTGTCTAGAATGAACATTTCACAGATATCCTCATTTATTACATCTATACTATTGGACTGTTCTAGGGTCTCTGTGTATTGGGCTGTGGGGTCTATTTATTTACAGACTGTTACCCCGTAAATTATCATCTGTCATCGCAGCAGTAAAAATTAACGTGGTGATTTACTACTGAAGTCATGTAGGGACAGCGCATCCGATAGGATAATGATCTATGTCTCTGTATAGGACTGTTGTAAGATCAATGTCTCTGTACTGAACTGTTGTAGGATCTATGTCTCTGTGTAGGACTGTTGTAGGATCCATGTCTCTGTGTAGGACTGTTGTAGGATCTATGTCTCTGTATAGGACTGTTGTATAATCTATGTCTCTGTACTGGGCTGTTGTAGCAGCTAGGTCTCTGTATTGGACTGGCGTAGGATCTATGTCTCTGTATTAAGCTGGTGTAGGTTCTATGTCTCTGTATTGGACTGTTGTAGGATCTATGTCTCTGTATTGGACTGTTGTAGGATCTATGTCTATGCATTGGACTGTTGTAGGATCTATGCCTCTGTATTGTACTGTTGTAGGATCTATGTCTCTGTGTAGGTCTGTAGTAGGATCTATGTCTATGCATTGGACTGTGTAGGATCTATGTCTCTGTATTGGACTGTGGTTGGTCTTATGTCTCTGTATAGAACTGTTGTAGGATCTAAGTCTTTGCATTAGACTGTTGTAGGATCCATGTCTCTGCATTGGACTGTTGTAGGATCTATGTCTTTGCATTGGACTGTTGTAGGATCTATGTCTCTGCATTGGACTGTTGTAGGATCTATGTCTATGAATTGGACTGTTGTAGGATCTATGTCTCTGCATTGGACTGTTGTAGGATCTATGTCTCTGTATTGGACTGTGGTTGGTCTTATGTCTCTGTATAGAACTGTTGTAGGATCTATGTCTCTATATAGAACTGTTGTAGGATCTAAGTCTTTGCATTAGACTGTTGTAGGATCTATGTCTCTGCATTGGACTGTTGTAGGATCTATGTCTCTGTATTGGACTCTGGTTGGTCTTATGTCATAATACAGGTCTGTTTATAATGTTTCTGTATCTCAGGTTGTGTAGTTCATGTGATTAATATATGTGTATGTGTTGATTTCCTCCTCACATCTTCCTCATTCCTTTCCTGCCAGGACATGCTGTTTCCAGTACTTCCCACACGTGAGAATGAACATTAGGTGCAGTACAGACAGCAGGCGTGGTTTGTTCTGTGTGGGGTAGAATAAGAGCTAAGCCACAAAGCTCATCCTCCGGATGTTTCACATTCTGTATTGTGTGTATACACTGCAGCGGATGTATTGACTGTACACATGTGTTTATAGAGAGTTAGGACACGGTGTGTCGACACAGATAAACCACAAGAGCAAGTGGCTTGGTGTCAGTCACCATAAATCTCTGCAGAGTTACAGAGCTCCAACCACAGTCACTGAAGACGTGTTCCTGCGAGGTCCTCACTTACTTCTCCTTCAAAGCAGGTGCTGAGATGGTGACAGAGGAAGGGACCGATTGGCTTCTCGCCCTCCTTCGGGAGTTGCAATTGGATCAGTTTTACCCCAGGATCCGGGATGAGCTGAACGTAACACGACCGGGACACTTTGATTTTGTTAAACCTTTTGATTTGGATCAGATTGGCATGGGCAGACCAGGTAAGAGAATTACTACGTATGAACATTATATGGCTGATCTTATATATTGTGAAAATATGTATTTGCTTCTAACTTGATTATTTCAAGCTTTGGAGATCCATCACCTGCACAGATTACTGTTTCCCTGCAGATTGGAATAAGGGTAAAATTCTGATGGTTGAAGTATTATCACTTTCTTGGTCAGAATGGAATATTGGTAGAATCTTGGATACTGGGCTCTGATCCTTTCTCCATCAGACTGGAATAAGGGATATTATCCTGAACACTGGGGTCTGACCTCTTTCGCCTTCAGACCAGAATACAGGGTGTAATGCTGGGATCTGAGAACTTACTCTGACAAATTGTAATAGGACGTGTAATCCTGCAAACAGGAGTCTGTCTTCTACTATGATATTAACAACTGTGACATTCTAATACCAGAAACCCAGATGGATTTCAATATGAAAGTCTATATTCTGTACTTTATAGAATTATTCTCATGATAAATTGTCCTTTCTTATTTTTGGTGTTGGAATTCCCACCTATCTCATCTTTTTAAGCAATATAGGACTGGGGTGGAGGGTGATTGGCAGTAAGGAAGGAAAGTGCTTCCCATAGGAAAGTGACTGGTTTATGTATGTTACATGAACCCTCTTCTGTTTATTTCCTGTCTTGTACACCTCTCACGTGTCGCATGTGTCTCCTGTTGTCTCATCCGCACCTGACTTTGGTTCGTGGTGGAATGAGGTCACCATTGAGTGTGGAATGAAGTGTATGTGTATCTGTAACTCCTCAGTCATTCAGTTTATGGATAGTCCTATCCAATTGTTTATTACCCAGTTTCATCTCATAGTGAGCACTTCCTAATTCTCTAGATATTTTTCTTTCTATCCACCATCTTCAGCATGTGCAATGACTAATTGGTGGCAACACGTTATCTTCTACCCTTCAACACTGATGGTGGCTTTCCTCCTGACTCTTTTGTCCACCCAATGATGAACTGGCAACATCCTCTGAACTCTTATCTTTAAAACCCCTCGGAGCTTTAAATAACTTATTCCCCCACACACACACACACACACTTCTCCCAGTTACCCACAATCTCTTCACCCTAAGTGGACATCCCATGGGCTCCTGAAGTCACACTTTATGGTCTATGCTCATAACCTCATGAATCCCACCAACTGCAATTTGTCATGAGCATCACAATTTCTCTAATGACCTCGTGCTCTCCTCCCTTCATCTAAGATATAGGTGGAGACTCTTTGTATCAGAGCCCGTGGTCTATTTAATTTCCCAGAAACAGGAAAATAATCTCTATCGAGGGGAATCTCCAAGTTTTATATTTAGTCATGGAAAGGAAATGTGTACTTGAGATGTTGCGATGTTCTTCTGACCTCCTCTTTCTTGTGTATTTATGTGTTTCAGGACAGAGAAGACTTTTTGAAGCTCTAAAGCGGAGAAGGCCTCCAGTGCGCCCAAAATCCTGGATGTACAAGGTAAGATACCTTTAATATGTCTGCAGAGCCGTGTGTGTGTAAATACTATATTGGGACCTATTAAGCCTAATGTATGGACTGCACATTTTTTTTTTTGCAATTTCTGGTCCTTGTGGGGGAAGGGGGGGATTTACACCTAGTTTCCACCCAGGTAAATACTTTTTGGTGACTAGGTTATAAAAATAATATTCCATGCTTAGCAAGGAACACACGTGATCCGCCAACTCATGCTGTGGAGCAAACTTGCACCATCGCATGTGCTGACATCTTGGACAGCTTCACAACACGGCATTTAGACTGGGCTTTATCACGTTTGTGAACAAGAATGACTGTGCCCATGGCAGGTTTGGTGTCATGTGTATAGTGCTTGTGTGTAGGCTGTGTATATTATTATCTGACTTCAGGGCGATGAGACAGATGACAGATCCCTGTCATATCACTGCTTAAAATGAATCAAACTTTACGAGTTGCTGAAAGTGAACTTTGTAATCAGTGGCGTCCTGGCATCTTTACACAGCTGACTCACGCGGCTGTGGGTGAGGTTTCAGGTGGAGCTATTTCACTGATTGTTGTCGAATATACCTGTTGTTTATTCATTATTAGTAACATGGCAATTACATATAGCTCATTAAATCCTCACATGGGATGTATCTACTATATACACAGTATTTTTCAGGGGCCCTTGGTTTGACCTGGGGGCCACATGTTTCCTTTGCAGAGAGCATTCTGAGGTCAGAACATCAACATTGAGTTTGCCAGCACAGATAGGAACTGCTGGATGATCTATGATTGGCTCGTTGAGTTCATTAGATCAACTACATACACATTAATGCATTGTGTTCTAGGACATCAGAATCAATAGGAAAAACACTTTAGTATCAATCACAAAAGCTGCAGGGATTTGCCCCCACAGTGAAATTGCCGTTTTGAGATGCTATTCACCTATTTCCACTCCCATCTGTACAGGTTGCTGGGTGGCACAACGGAAAGTGGAAAGTGGATGTATTTCTTGTAAAAATGTGCATCAGTATTATTGTATTTGTATATGACCCTTTTTATGTAAATTTTGGGTGACACCAAAGAGTGACATAAATAATTAATTTGCACTTTTATCACTTTTCATTGTGCACGCTTTCTTTGCTCACCATTAATGAGCAGATCAGGGCTTTATCTATATCAGATTATCGACTGCCACTAATGTTCTTCTTTACCTTCTTCAAAGATGTTCTCAACAAGAGGTCCCGAAAGTCCAGAATCCCCCATAGAACCCGCTCTCTCAACATCACCTTCATCTATCTCCCCACGTGGGGACACCGACTGTTCCCTGAAGTGTCTGATCAATGAACGAGACCTGAGTCTGTTAGAGCGACTGGGGGACGGCTGTTTTGGGGTGGTCAGGAGAGGAGAGTGGAGAGTACCAAGCGGGAGAATAGTGAGTAATATTGACAATGATTGCATATTATCTGTATTTCCTCCATCATCTCCAATGTTTTGGAACATATTTATTCCCCTTGCGGTGCCAATTATTCTAGCTTTATTCCCAAGCTCCTATATGAAATATTATTTATATAGAATGTCCATCCTGTATTCTTTAGGTAAATGTTGCAGTAAAATCGCTGCGCACAGATGCCGGGTCTGACCCAGAGGCTCTTGTAGATTTCCTGCAGGAAGTAAATTCAATGTATGCCTTGGACCATCCACATCTCATACGCCTGTATGGGGTCGTTCTGGCTCAACCACTGAAAATGGTGAGTAACTTGCTTTCTTTACAGGGGTATAGAGGAGGGGGCATAGTCTTCCCTTTTCTGTGTCCCTCCCTCTGCAGGGTAACACAGTAACAGAGAAAAGAGGGTGTGAGAGTCTGTCCCTCCCCTTGAAGGGTGGTAGAGTGACACAGTAAGGAAAGGGGGTGATTCGACCCCTACAGGGTTACACATAGAGAAGGAACTATGAGACACAAACAGAAAAGAGTAATTTGCCCTCTCTCGCTTCCACAGGTTACAGAGCTGGCACCACTTGGATCTCTCCATGACACCCTTCGTTCTCGATATGGCTCGTTCCCTCTGCCACTCCTTTGGTCGTACTCCTTGCAGATTGCATCAGGGATGAGCTACCTGGAGTCGCATAAATTCATTCACAGAGACCTTGCTGCTCGGAATATTCTGATGACCAGTGAAGACGTGGTAAAGATCGGTGATTTCGGCCTGATGAGGGCTCTTGCTGGTCACAATGATCATTACATCATGTCTGCACACCGCAAGATACCCTTTGCATGGTGAGGGAAACATAGGGGGTACAGTGGGTTGGATTATTCTCATGGAGGGAGGTGCAAGATGCTGAGGGTTTACCTGACAATCCAGAATCTCTTATAATCCATTGTATTCACTTTACCTGTTAGGTGTTCGCCTGAGAGTTTAAAGATTGGGACATTCTCCCACCCATCTGATGTGTGGATGTTTGGAGTCACCCTGTGGGAGATGTTTACTTATGGACAGGAGCCCTGGTTGGGTCTGAGCGGCCGACAGGTACATTGCTGGAAACATAGCATTAACCATCTGTCTCCTTTGCCAGAGTAGACTTCTAACACTCTCTATCTTACCAGATATTACATAAAATTGACCGGGAGGGCGAGCGTCTCGAACGTCCGGATGATTGTCCTCAAGCTTTTTACTCTGTTATGATGAAATGCTGGGCGGGCAAACCAGAGCACCGTCCAAACTTCAACAGTCTTATGGCCATACTGCAAGAGGTGAGCGAAAAACTCTGATGTATATCAAGAACACCTCTTTCCTAAACTCTGATGTGATCTCTAATGTGTCTGGGAGGTCTCTCACATGGCCACCTTCTACCTAAACTCTTCTGTTATGTGTAATGTTTCTGGGAGTTCTCTATTATGGCCACCTTCCACCTATAGTCTTCTGTTATCTCTAATAATTCTGGAAGGTCTCTATTATGGCCACATTCTACCTATACTCTTCTGTTATATCTAATGTGTCTGGGAGGTGTCTCTTTTGGGAATCTATTTCCTGAACTCTAAACATATCTGTGCTATTCTATTGTGTCCAGGAGTCCTAACCTGGACACTTATCTCTTGTTCCCTGGACTGCACCCATAATACTTTCTTCTCCCCTCTTTAAAGGTGAGACCACAAGAGGTCAGAGTTCAGCAGGAAGTTACTGACCCTACGTTGCTGCGGCTGGATGTTGGGGACATTGTTACCGTCATTGATTCTGGGTAAATACTAATCAATTCATTATCCCTGACAAAGTCTATCAAGACAATTTTCATTGCGAGAGCTCTGGATTATTTTAAGAGACAATTATTAGTTTCCCAAACCATCAGATGCCATATTCTAGTCCCATATTCATCTGTTATAGATGATACAGCATCCTTGTTGTCTTTGAATTGGTCTTCTTGCCACTGAATGTACATTCATAACACAGTTTCTATTTTTTCTCATCTTCTAGGCCAGACTCTCATTTGTGGAGAGGGCAGAACCGCAGGACTCTGAAGGTGGGGCAATTTCCTTCAGCTGTTATTTGCTCAGAGGATTTAGCTCAGTTACGGAGCCCTGTGCACTTGTCCAGCAATCTGGGGAAGTTGTCTCTTGGAGAGGTGGAAGCAGGCAATGAGTAAGTGTTTTTTTGATTCCTAGATGTTATGGTAATAGCCCCATTATCCTCCACCATCGTTCTTATGACTTTGAATTTTTTTTCCAGGAGAAGGAACAGAGGGAAGGAAGCTCCGCGGAGAGCAGGACCTGGTAATGGAGGAGTGAAATTACTCCGCATGCAACGTGAGTGTCCATTCTTATGATGTTGCTATGCTATCCTTCTCATGACTCTGATAGGTTTCCTCTTTTCTTATATTTCTACATCTGGGGGTAAATGTATCAAGCTGAGAGTTTTCCGGCGGGTTTGAAAAGTGGAGATGTTGCCTATAGCAACCAATCAGATTCTAGCAATCATTTTGCAGAATGTACTAAATAAATGATAGCTAGAATCTGATTGGTTTTTCAAACGCGCCGTAAAACTCTCAGTTTGAAACATTTATCCCCGAGTTCCTACAAGCTATTTGCAGACAAATATTTCATAACAGATATTATATTTATTTTACATGTCTTTGTATACCCTGCACTCTGTTTTCTGTATTCTCACAGTTCACCAACCTCTGTCTTCCAACCACAGGTCTCTCCAAAAGCCTTGAGTCCCTCTCTGACTTTGGTCCTCAAAGCAGTCAGCAAAATCATCCTCCATCCAGAAACCATACGCGAGATCTGGAGAGTTCACCAACCCGCGAGCCATCTCCAAGAAGAATGAGCGACCTTCCCCCACGACGAATCCTTGGAAATATTCGCCCCCAAATTTTTCCAAAACCAAAACCACCTACTGCCAAGGACAGGTTTCTTGCCTTGCCAAGCATGGACTACCCCGCACAGCAGATGACCCGATCTAACAAAGAGAAGTTCTCTTCTTCTCCAATTTTGTTTGGAGGGGATTCGATCATGGTCCCTCGCTTAACACCGGATGTAAAGACATCAGGACAAAAAGGAGGCGCTGGAGAGAGTGATTTACAGAGAAAGCTGAAAGAGGTGAGGAGAACTGGTGGCCTGGAGGTTATTAAATGCATTTTATGCTACTAAAATTAAAAATTATATAGAAACTGAGAAACCTGGAATTTATGCCGAATGAGAATTATTAGGTCCATCTAGTCCACCTCTGCATATTTTTTTATCCCTGATAACCCAACTTTTTTCATATTTAAGACAGCCTTATGTCTATCCCAAGCATGTCTATATTCCCCTGCTACAGTTACCTTTACCAGTAGCGTAAACATGAGGTTAATATCCTCATTTTGAAAACAGCTTTGTATCAAATAGGATTTGTTATCAGTTAAAAATATTTTTATACTGGGTATAAACGCTGGTACTTCCATCGATGAGAAATGTTTCAAAAAAGGGCTAATTGGTTTTTATTTTATGGTTCCATTGTATGGCTGATCTTTCATTTCCCCTCAGCTGAGGAATAATCCACTTGGCTGCTTCCACTAGTGGTAAAAAATACAAGTTCCCTGAGTGATCCCTGATGCTTTCTATATATATATATATATATTATATATACATCCAGGGTGTATTCCCTGACTCCCTTCCATTGGACAATGTTCTATATATTCTTATGTGTGTGTTCTTCAGGTGGAGGAACGAGTGCACGGTGTGACGACGGAAGAGAGCAGAGAGGCTCTGCGAGCTTATGGTGGGGATGTCACGCGTGCTGTCCAGGCTTTAAAGGTGAGGCCATCTAGAACTCTCCAGATCCCTATATTTGGTAACGGTGATTTGCTACTTCACAAAAGCTCAATCCTACAGCCTAACTGGGGTTTTATCACACTGCTTTCCTACTTTTGCGCCAACCACAGGTTATTATAGGTAGTTGTATAGATTTGTGGGTTAAGATGGAGTTGTTTGTGGGTGCGCAGGAGTATCCATCATCTTAAGGGAGAAGTTGGGTAGATTGGAGATGTTCCTTGCATAGTGCATATTAGGCACCAATGGACCTACATTAACAGTCAGGTGGAAAAACAAGATTCAGTTTGTAGAATGGGGTCATTTAAATGAGCTGCCAGGGGTGGAGGAGACACATTTAGGGAGAGGTATTTCTCATTTTACTTCCTGCAAAGGAACAGTCAGACCAGACCTCATCTCTCTGCTTGTAAGGTGACCTATCTTCCATCTTCCAGTTGCACTTCTGTGGGGAATTGTATTTCTTGATGCACTTTTACCAATGTAATAAAAGTTTCAAAGACACAAAAGTGCCTCATGTATTATAGAAACGAGAGAACACATTAATTATCTGAGCGGGCTCATTGTACAAATATGTAAACAACACATCAATAGTCCAACCTCCTCCGAATTATTACCCCTCCTAAACCACTGCCCAACTTCACCTCATTTATGGCTTAAATTAATTTTAAGAGGATTAATCAGAACTATCTGTATTACATGTGTTCTGAGGGTGAGGGGACACCAGGACTGTCTGTATTACACTTGTCTTGAGAGTGAGGGGACACCGAGACTGTCTATGTTACATGTGTCCTGAGAGTGAGGGGATATCGGGACTGTCTGTGTTGCATGTGTCCTGAGATTGAGGGGACATCGGGACTGTCTGTATTACATGTGTCCTGAGAGTGAGAGGACATCAGGACTGTATGTATTACATGTGTCCTGAGAGTGAGAGGACATCGGGACTGTCTGTATTATATGTGTCCTGAGAGTGAGGGGACATAGGGACTGTCTGTATTACACTTGTCCTGAGAGTGAGAGGACATCGGGACTGTCTGTATTACACTTGTCCTGAGAGTGAGAGGACATCGGGACTGTCTGTATTACACTTGTCCTGAGAGTGAGGGGACATCGGGACTGTCTATGTTACATGTGTCCTGAGAGCGAGGGGATATCGGGACTGTCTGTGTTGCATGTGTCCTGAGATTGAGGGGACATCGGGACTGTCTGTATTACATGTGTCCTGAGAGTGAGGGGACATCGGGACTGTTTGTATTACATGTGTCCTGAGAGTGAGGGGACATCGGGACTGTTTGTATTACATGTGTCCTGAGAGTGAGAGGACATCAGGACTGTATGTATTACATGTGTCCTGAGAGTGAGAGGACATCGGGACTGTCTGTATTATATGTGTCCTGAGAGTGAGGGGACATAGGGACTGTCTGTATTACATGTGTCCTGAGAGTGAGGGGACACCGGGACTGTCTGTATTACATGTGTCCTGAGAGTGAGAGGACACTGGGACTGTCTGTATTACATGTGTCCTGAGAGTGAGGGGACATCAGGACTGTCTGTATTACATGTGTCCTGAGAGTGAGGGGACACCGGGACTGTCTGTATTACATGTGTCCTGAGAGTGAGGGGACACCGGGACTGTCTGTATTACATGTGTCCTGAGAGTGAGGGGACATCAGGACTGTCTGTATTACATGTGTCCTGAGAGTGAGGGGACACCTGGACTGTCTGTATTACATGTGTCCTGAGAGTGAGAGGACACCGGGACAGTCTGTATTATATGTGTCCTGAGAGTGAGAGGACACCGGTACTGTCTGTATTACATGTGTCCTGAGAGTGAGAGGACACCGGGACAGTCTGTATTATATGTGTCCTGAGAGTGAGGGGACATCGGGACTGTATTTATTACATGTGTCCTGAGAGTGAGAGGACACCGGGACAGTCTGTATTACATGTGTCCTGAGAGTTAGGGGACACCAGAATTGTTAATATTACATGGGGGACTTTTGTGTGTTCGAAGCTTAGGGGCCACAAACCTATCAGCGCTAATCTAGAAGCTTGCGCAAATTCATGCACACATTGGGCTGAAAGCTAATTATGAAATACATAGCAGGAATTTCTTACTTTGTAAATGACCTGTTGCATATTGACACCTGTTATTCCCTCTTTCCCCTCTAGGTGGAACAGCTGTACAATGTCAGCCGCCACAGTAAGGAGGAATGTCGGCGGATCCTGGAAAAATGTCAGTGGAACCTGGCTGCCGCTTCCCGCTATGTCCTAAGACGCATGATGCCTCAGTGATAGGACTGCTGCCATTTTCCATTTGAAGATTCTTTCCTCAGCGACTGAACAAAGTTTCCTTTTATGTGGAGACCGAGGAGGAGCTAAGCCCTGTAGCTCAGTGTTCAGATTGTGGGGACGTTGGTGCCATTTTTCATCCTAGGAAGACTATGGCAATGGACGAGAAGAAAACCTCATGTTGAAGTCTGTTTAGAGACCACGTGGAAGTCTTGGGACGCTGGTCGTCTCTTTATACCAGACTCAGAACAGTCTAAGGGTGTCTAACATGATTTAATCCTATGATGATCTCTGGATCCTCGAACTGAATCATGATCGAATGATAGAGGATTGACAGTCATGGGAACGAACTGCTCCGATACTTGGTGAGATGGGGCAGAAGACGTTAAAAGTTGGGATGCTTCTGTTTAGGAGACTCACCATCTTTGGATTGGCATCATCCAAGCTTTATCCGAGTCTTATCAATGCAGTCATGCTTACGCAAGTTGCTGCTGGATTTGGTCATTCTATGATGCAATGTAGAGATGGAGCTGCCATCTTGGACTTGGCATAACTTCTCCCTCCATCTTGTGGCTGGCCACATGATTCCAAGGAGAAGAGGCTGTTACAAGCGCAGAGTGAACCCATAGAGGGTTGGTGCGTCAAAGTTCTGCAGTGTCTGTAGCCATTATACATTGATGTATAGCAGTATTTGAATTGGTTTTTTTTACAGACATCGCCGGATGGAACATAATTATCGTGGTTTATGGTTTGGGACAATTAGGGTAATTCATTTTACCGGATATTACTAATGAGTATTATAAATGACATGTGAGGGTACGAGAGATTGAGGTGTTCCAGTACGGCTGTTATAAGCACACACGATAGACCGGTTATAGAAACCTTCGGGGGAATTAAACAACGACGCTCCCTTCACTGTTATCGTGTAATCAGGTGTGACAGATGTCTCCAGAAACCGGTCTAACTCCTTCTATACTGTGGTATTTCTATAGAACTCCGAGGCAGACCTCACACCTGACCCTTGTACATATAGGTGAATGTATATATCAGAGTATGTATAACATGTCTATGTATATTATACTTTATTACTCTTTATACTGTTACTACAGAAAAATAATAAAGATTTTACAACATGCTACATCTCCTTATTGGAATAATAGGAAACATAAAGATGGTAAATAAGGACACGTGTGAGTGAGGGCTCTAGGTGTGTCTAGATGGGTAAGTAGGGCTAAGCTTTATAGGTCACATCGAGCCACTAGCGACACTCTGGACCGTGGTACATGTATCATCTTCTGCTGGTATTGTCCTACACTGGACACATGACCTTCTCTGCTTAAACTAGGACACGGTGGCAGTGACTTCCTGGAACACAGCTCCACATTATGCACTGTGCCTGGATAGTAGGTGGGTTAGTAGCTAGATGGACTTTCTGAAGGTTAGCAGAAGACTATTTCAGGACGTGATACCTGCATTGGTGAAATATTCCTCTAACTATGTGGTTTATACTGTTCCACTTAGTGTAGATGGACTATATGGGCCCAGGGGTTAGAAATTGTGGCCCTGATGTAGAGAAAACATGACTTATTGTGATGAAATATTGATATAAATAATTCGTGAGGATGATGATGTAGAATAATAAAAGGGCCTCACATATCCTTTGTATTTGTGGATATGATGGGGAGGGTATTATCCTGCCTCATGCTGGGTTGGGAAATGATGACCTGAGTGCGGCAGATAACGTCCATTACTGGTCTGCTGATAGTTCCATGGTAACATAGTGTCAGCTTCAATGCAGCATTAAAGTATCAGGAACCGGTGATGGACGTCAGGATGGTCCGACAGTTACAGGGCTGGAACAACAGTTTTTATCAGCATCATAACTAGAATACATGTATTTCAAAGTGAAATTGATACCAGTGATACTCTGCACACCACTGTCATTTTCCACCTTCTTTGTTATTTTCTCCTCTATTTTCTCCTCAGTCTCTTTACCTTCTCTCCATTATTCTCGTCTCTCTCAATCTCTTCCTTTCACTCCTCTATCCTCTCTCTCACTTTCTCTCCCTCTCTCTCTCTCACTTTCTCCCTTCCTCTCCCCCTCTCTCTCTCTTTCTTTTTTCCATCCCTCCCTCCATCATTCTCTCTCTCTCTCTCTCTCTGTCAGAGCAATTTATATTGTTGCTAAGTGCAGGGAGTCCCTCTATGGGGTCCCACACGATCCGCCGCTGCTTTACTGATGAGTGCTCCTATGTGCAGTTAATAGTTTGGATGAAGTTCTTCACTTTACAGCAAAACTATAAGAACTTCTGAGTCTTACTGGCAAGTTCCCTGAGCTCTAATAGTGATCTCCTGGACTAAATCCTTTCAGGTCCATTACACTTGTTCTCATCCTCTTCCCTGAGAATACCGGTTATTTGTAGGATATCTAAATTTATATCCACTGACTTTTTGAGTTTCCTATCCAAAAGACCCATCTGTAAACTCTTATCCAAAGTGGCCCCTTGAGAACTGAATGTTCGTGTCCTCAGTCTTGTTTTAAGTGTTCAGACACACTTCATGCAAACTTATCTTACAGTATTAACTAGCGCAATTCAAATGAACTCAGTTGATTCCTTTACAGCCAGGAATTCCACCCCCAGACTCACTGAATAATCTCTCCACCCCCCGAGACTCACTGAGTTATCTCTCCACCCCAGACTCACTGAGTTACCTCTCCACCCCCAGACTCACTGAGTTATCTCTCCACCCCCAGACTCACTGAGTTACCTCTCCACCCCCAGACTCACTGAGTTACCTCTCCACCCTCAGACTCACTGAGTTATCTCTCCACCCCCAGACTCAACGAGTCACCTCTCCACCCCCAGACTCACTGAGTTACCCCTCCACCCCCAGACTCACTGAGTTATCTCTCCACCCCCAGACTCACTGAGTTACCTCTCCACCCTCAGACTCACTGAGTTATCTCTCCACCCCCAGACTCACTCAGTTACCTCTCCACCCTCAGACTCACTGAGTTACCGCTCCACCCCCAGACTCACTGAATAATCTCTCCACCCCCAGACTCACTGAGTTACCGCTCCACCCCCAGACTCACTGAATAATCTCTCCACCCCCAGACTCACTGAGTTACCTCTCCACCCTCAGACTCACTGAGTTATCTCTCCACCCTCAGACTCACTGAGTTATCTCTCCACCCCCAGACTCAACGAGTCACCTCTCCACCCCCAGACTCACTGAGTTACCCCTCCACCCCCAGACTCACTGAGTTATCTCTCCACCCCCAGACTCACTGAGTTACCTCTCCACCCCCAGACTCACTCAGTTACCTCTCCACCCCCAGACTCACTCAGTTACCGCTCCACCCCCAGACTCACTGAATAATCTCTCCACCCCCAGACTCACTGAGTTACCGCTCCACCCCCAGACTCACTGAGTTACCGCTCCACCCCCAGACTCACTGAG
The DNA here is from genome assembly GCA_036250195.1 of Mixophyes australis. NCBI lineage: Eukaryota > Metazoa > Chordata > Amphibia > Anura > Limnodynastidae > Mixophyes > Mixophyes australis. Next base: position 12,954,245 of record JAVHZZ010000004.1, read on the forward strand.
TTATCTCTCCACCCCCAGACTCACTGAGTTATCTCTCCACCCCCAGACTCACTGAGTTATCTCTCCACCCCCAGACTCACTGAGTTACCTCTCCACCCCCAGACTCACTGAGTTACCGCTCCACCCCCAGACTCACTGAGTTATCTCTCCACCCCCAGACTCACTGAGTTATCTCTCCACCCCCAGACTCACTGAGTTATCTCTCCACCCCCAGACTCACTGAGTTATCTCTCCACCCCAGAGACATTTACATGTGCATGGAAGCCACTGCTTGGTTGGGCTGTATTTCTCATTTCTTTATTTTTATCTTGGTATTTGTTATAAACGTCTTAGATCGTATTAGTTAAGTAGTTTATAAAAAGAATCTGACAATAACTTGAACTATTCACTGTGGCGTTTTACAAAAAATGCTCTTTTAAAATTTGCTGAACTAACAGTTCTGTGTCACAAGTGATACGAGTATATATATATATATACAATAAATACAACCACCTATAATTCGATGTATTAGTCTGAAATGAGACCACTAAGATCTGGTCATGGTGAGCACACAATTATGGTTGTATTTGGTATAACTGATATCTAAATATATTAAACCACTAATTTCAGTATTTATTACACCATAAAAGACACCTTATTATGTAGGTGAACTGTTCCATGTAATACACAGCGGTTTATATTATCTTTCACCTCGGCCTACTTGGTATTGGGAGTGGTCTTCTCAAGGGGAGGGGGGGGGACTACAGGGTCCCTAATTCTGAATAGCGCTGAGCCCCTGCTGGTACACCTAGCCAGGGGGTATCATGGTAAAAGTGTCCAAATACTTGTGAGACCTCCAGTCCCAGAATACACTGTCAGGCCATGAGTCTTCTTACTTGCTGGCGCTTGTAGAACAACAAGCACCAGCATGCACATCTCTGTATATTAGCCCTTGTAGTGCCACAAGTTTACACCACAAGTGTTGGAAATGTTAGAATATTGACCTGTTCTTAGCTATATGATTAAATTACCTCAATGAACTAAATACCCACTGTGGTGTTTGAATACTTGCCTACTTTTAGGCACTGAAGTCTGGTAGATCCCGGACAGGGGACGTGACTAGCAGGCGAGAGAGGGCGGGGCACATAAATCACGCCATTAACGCAATTCACAGTGAATCGCGTTATTTTGGCCACGTAATTGCGGGATGCGGGAGACTTGCCTGCTCTTCCAGGAGTCCGGAGATCGACCCGGATTTCGGGAGTCTACCGGACATTCCAGGAGAGTTGGCAAGTGTGGGAGTTTGGCAGAAATATAAATAATGATTGCCCTGAACATTACTGTAATAGGTAGTGATTACCCCCTTCTTCAATCAACAAATAATTAATGCAAACTTCAATACATCTAATGCTGTTTCAGTTTTATTCCTCCAAAACACAAGATTGGAATTTTTAAAGTTGCGACTGAAAACTGTATACGATATGTGGCTCTTTAGTAAATCCATCCATCAAAGAGTGTTCTTTACTCTTGTACAACAAGGAGGTAAGGGGCGGAAACAAGCTACATGCTCCTTTATAAGGTTATGGTCATGTGATGGCTGCCTTGTGATTTGATTGCCTGTGATTGGTCTGATTCTACAATGGGTGTTTTTCGTTCTCCAAAGTTTGCGTAAATTTGAAAATGTTTCCAAGAAAGCCAAATTTTGTGTAAACTGTATCAATCCGATGGTCTCTGTTAGTGAGACTGACAATCAATATACCCATATATCACACTCCATTCACAAAGAAACTTCATCTGTAACTTCAGTTCTGTCACCACTCACTTCTCCTCCTCTTCTCCAGTTATAAGAGAAATGTCCCCTGTACTATGAAACTCCTCATCGTACGGCCATATTCCATCAGATCTCATGAAATTACTAAGAGCTATTTATAAGTCACATACATTGAAATCGTGGTTTTACAGGAAAGCACGCCATCTGTGGGCTGAGATGGCGGTTTCTGCATTGGTGCAAATGTTTGCATGATCCAATGAGAAGAGAGCGGAGGTGTTCCCTACTAAGTGCCAATAAGACTCAGAAGTGTGAATAGTTTTGCTATAAAGTAGAGAAACGAGATTTCATTTTGTGTGCCATGATTATATTAGTGGAATAAAGAGGCAAAGAGAACACATTTAAAGGGGCGTTACTTTTTGGGAGGACACTAAGCCTCTTTCTGGTGCCGGAGGTCAGGTCTCACTCTATGCTTTTAAGAACACAAATACAGAACATTATTAAATGGAATTTAAAATGACAAAAGTTCACAATGCTTATTGAATAAAAAAATTAAAACAAACTAACATTCAGAAAATATAAATGCAAAATAGTTTTCTTAAAATGAAACACAAAATATAAAAGCAGAAAACTACACATATACTTTCTGGTAATCTGCTGCCTGGAGAAGGCTAGAAGGTATGGATAATTCATCAGTAGAGGAACTGAGACCGCGGAAATGGCAATTTATAAATTAATTTCCTTTCTTTGAAACATTCTTTTCTTTGCACAAACTCTGAGACCTCAGTGAAATAAGTGTTTTGGTATGCTAATCTGTTTTATTGCCCTTTAATGCAACAACACTTCCTAGTAATGAATTCTATAAATAGAAAATAGCAGAGATTTGTAATAATTCCACTAAGCAGAGTGTAACTTTCTGCATATTTGCATAGCATACAAAGATATATTATATGGATTTTTTGGGGAGATACAGTACATTATTTCCATAGCTTCTTTATGGGGCTGGAAACTACCATTGTCAAATGTCATGTGGCTGATTCCACTGGTAGCTATGTTGTACAGAGGTCGCCACAGGTATGAATTATAAGAAGTATTGCTTTGATGTATTTTGTCTGCAGAGAATAGGTCTGACTTTAAAGGGACCTCTGCTATTATTGTCTCTAGTCAAAGCACCTGAGGGCGTGCAGTAAGCCACAGGTAACATGTTGATCTTATCATTGACAACCAGGAATCTCTGAGAAAACCATTCAAACAACCCAGTAAACCCAGTCCTCTAACACACATTAACCCCTTGTTTACTAACACACAGGGGAGTATCATGCTGTCTCAAACTACTTTTAGGAGGGATCATGACCATATTAACATATCATTGTCCTAAATTCTGATTAGTCTCTACTGGCATCTTTCCCTCACTATTCAACCACTCAGTGATTATTACTGGTCTAAAAAAACAAAATTCTGACCCAAACTCTGTCTCAAATTACTGCCCCATCTCCCAGCTCCGGTGCCCCTCCAAGCTTCTCCAGAGAATTGCCTACACTTGACTCACACAATTTCTTACAGCAAATAACCTGCTGGATTCACCTCAATCAGACTCCACAGAGACTGCGCTGACCAAGGGTGTCAATGATTTTATCACATCATCATCTATTTATTTATATAGCGCCACTAATTCCGCAGCGCTGCACAGAGAACTCATTCACATCATTCCCTGCTCCATTGGAGCTTACAAATTAAGTCTCCTAACACACACAGAGCAAGAGAGACTAAGGGCATTTTGTTAGCAGCCAATTAACCTACCAGTATGTTTTTGGAATGTGGAAGAAAACCCACGCAAACATGGGGAGATCATACAAACTCCACACAGATAAGGCCATGGTCGGGAATCGAACCCAGTGCTAACCACTTAGCCAGCGTGCTGTCCACAGCTGATCACAGCTAAATCTAAATGCCATTACTGTCCTCTAATTCTTTTGGATCTCTCTGCTGCATTTGACATTGTTGACCACTCTCTCCTCATATAAATGCTACAGTCCCTAGGTCTTGAAGACACTGTCCTATACTGGTTCTCATCCTACCTATCTAATCGCTCTTTCAGTGTTAATCTCTCTGGACCACCTCTGCTCCGCTTCCTTTATCAGTTGGAGACCACAAGGCTCAGTCCTAGGTCCTCTGCTGTTCTCTATCTGCCACTTCTCTTGGAAAACTAATAAGCTTCTTGGATTTCAATATCATCTCTATGCGGGTGATACACAAATCTATCTATCCTCTCCTGATCTTTCACCATCTGTGTTGTCTCGTGTTACTGACTGTCTTTCTGCCATTTCATCTTGGATGTCTTCTCACCAACTCAAACTCAATCTTTCAAAAAGAGAATTAATAATTTTCCCACCCAAAATCAGAAGATTCCTGCCTGATATTTCTATTTCTTTTAATAACATTACCATAAATCCCACCCTACAAGCTCGCTGCCTAGGTGTAATCCTTGACTCACAACTATCTTTTTTTCCCCATATCAACTCTATATCTAAATCGTGTTACATACATCTAAAGAACATTTCCAGAATACGCACATATCTGACACAAGACATCGTAAAAACATTAATTCATGCACTCATCATCTCCCGCATCGACTATTGCAATTCCCTCCTTACTGGTCTTCCCAAAATCAGACTCGAACCCCTACAATCTATTTTGCATGCAGAGGCTAGATTGATTTTCTTTGCAAATCGTTGTTCCTCTGCTGAGCCACTCTCTCTACATTGTCAGTCTCTAACTTGGTTGCCTGTTTTTCAACAAATCCAATATAAAATTCTTCTACTATCATACAAGGCCATCAACAAAATTGCGCCAACATCTCCTCACTTGTCTCAAAATATCTCCCAACTCAACACCTCCATTCTGCACAAGATCTGCGTCTCTCTTCCACTCTCATCACATACTCCCATTCCTGGTTACAGGATTTGTTTCGGGCTGCACTCCCTTCACCCCTTCACATAATAAGACTTTCCTCTAGTCTCCAAACCTTCAAGCGTTCTCTGAAAACCCACCTCTTCAGACAAGCTTATGATGTTCCTCAACCACCATCTTAATCTCCCTAGGTTACCTTCACAGCTAACACAAGACAACAACCCTCTGACCAACATTGCTGTGTGACTGGTCATACAGCCCACTAAATACTTTTTACATTTGATACATCTTGTGTATCAAACTCCCATTGTCCCATAGATTGTAAGCTTGCGAGCAGGGCTCTATTACTTCTCTGTCTGTTTGAATTACCCAGTATTGTTTTATTAATGTTTGTTCCCAATTGTAAACTGCTAAAGAATTTGCTGGCACTATATATATAAAAATATTGATGATGATGATCATGATCAATACATAACCTTGACACCACCCTTCTGTCCTTAAGCCATGTGTCTCTATTACTATCTTACTAACTGTTTTGAAGATCTGTGTCTACTTCACACCACCCTGTCCTGAAGGTCTGTGTGCCCTCCTTTCTATTCCTATCAACATGTGCCTCCATCATAGAACATAGTAGGTGTGTGGTTCCGAGATGTCTGTACTTCTATCTCACCACCCTTATTGTCTTGAAGGTCTGTACCTTCATCATACCACCCTCACTGTCCTGAAGGTTTGTGACTCCATCATACCACCCTCACTGTCCTGAAGGTTTGTGACTCCATCATACCACCCTCACTGTCCTGAAGGTTTGTGACTCCATCATACCACCCTCACTGTCCTGAAGGTTTGTGACTCTATCATACCACCCTCACTGTCCTGAAGGTTTGTGTCTCCATCATACCACCCTCACTGTCCTGAAGGTTTGGGTCTCCATCATACCACCCTCACTGCTATGAAGTTTTGTGTCTCCACCAGATACAATAAAGTGGTCAATAAGCGCTCCTTAGAGGAATTGGGGGATAGGGTCTGGATGCTGCCACCGTTCCAAATAGGGAAAAACCTGCTACTCCCCAAAAAAGAAAGAGGTGAAAAATAGCCAATGGGGACTAGTCACATAGGATGGGGATAGACACATAGGGGGTACAAAATATAAAATTGAATACCATATGCCAAAGATCCTGTAATGTAATTGTCACTGTGTGAAAAAATATATAATAGTAATTCTATGGGTACCAGCTATGTCCTTCTTTCATATCACTATAAGAACACACTTCATACAGAGTGTAGTAATATACAAATGTTCAGAATAGTAATAATGTCAAAAGATCCCAATCTGTATTCAAAATCCCTTTAAAACTTAAAAACACAATAGTATAATGTATAGAGGGATTATTGGGTATATTTAGTTGTTAGATATAGCAGTCCAAAACAGATATACCGTGCATGTCCACAGAAAACAATCCATTGCAGAAGGTTTTAACTTGAGATTCCGATTGACTTCACATGTGTTGAGATTCCGATTGACTTCACATGTGTTGAGATTCCGATTGACTCTACATGTGTCTCCATCACACTACGTTGAGTATTCTGAATGTCTTTTGATTCCATACCTTGCTGTTCAATTTTAAGCAGCCTCTCCGTAAATTACATTTGGGGTTGCAGCAATGTTAGTCCTCTACTGCTTGGTATACAAGGGTTCATCTGAGCTCAGCAAATCCTGGGTCGTATATCACTAAAATATGCTGTAAACTGTAGGGAACAATAATTAAAGAAACAGCTGTCAAGCAGTGACCATCATCAGTCAGAGAGATTTCACCAGGTTCAGGCCACAATGAATGAGTTACCTTGGACCATGGACAGATAACATGTCAGGAGGATAAGCCATTGTGACTCTTCTGCATCAGGACAGTAGAGCTGTTCGTTGGTAAGGGAGATACCTCCATATGATTCAGAAAAGTCCTTATTATTGCACTTTGCATTAAGGTTTCATAGATTAATTATATAAACAGCTTAGTGATAATATATTCATACATGTCAAAAACAAATATAATGTCACGGGGGTACTTGCGTTATGGCAATAGGGGGCTTTCAGCAAAATAGGGTGCTTACCTGTGACATCAGAAGTGTTGGGCATACTTGTTGGCACCACCGTTGTCAAATGTCAATACCTGAAGGCCCCTCTCCACCATATTGACTAAGATTGGGGAACAGGACCCATTGGATAACAAAAGGTGGTACATGGTTCCTCTACTGCCCAGAACCTCAATATGGGCTTTGATCACCTTCCTGATCTCCTACATTTGCATCTACAGTCGATTACAAAACAATATCCAATTCACACATTAGAATTTCACAGCCTGGAATTTCAAATAATGTGTCACATTCATCTTCAGAAAGCCTCCCCAAAGAATTAAGATGATAGCAAACCATAAAGTAATGACCCCCTGGACCTTCCTGGTCAATACTTTCTTGAACAATCTCCGACAGCTATTATAATCACTATTAACCCTGAGGTGGAGCAAAATTGTCTAATAACGCAAACTGGGTTAAGCGATGGACTGCAATTTTGAGGTCTCACCACAGATTTTTCATGAGATTAAGGTCAGGTCTCAGGCTCTATTTTTAATTTAAGTTACTTACGTTGTTGCACTTTTAGAGGGTGGTCTGTTGAAAAATTAACTTCTTCACCAGTTTGATCTTTTTAGTAGAGGGTAAGTGGCTTTTGTTCAGGATTTCTTGGAACTTTACTCTTCTTCAAAATGGATGATCATGCCATGAAATTGATTTGTATGAACTTTCTCATCTCTGGTCAACAATTTTCACAAAAAAAAGGCCTTAACTGGATGTTCACCAGGAGGAAACGCCTTCATGAAAAATACAGCCCTGTCTGCAAAAGGTTTGTTCACAAGAGGTTATTGCAGAGAAGTCGTAAAAATTCTGGTAGTCTGATGATACTAAAGTGGAAGATTTGACCTGGATGGTAAGTGGTATGTATGACACAAATCACCTAGAAAACAATGTAAAGTAACGAAGAGTCCTGAATATCAGACACACAAGACACTGCAAAAACTTTAATTCATGCACTCATCATCTCAATCTATTGTAATTCCCTCCTTATTGGTCTTCCCAAAATCAGACTCGAGCCCCTACAATCTATTTTGCACGCAGCGGCTAGATTGATTTTCCTTGCAATCCGTTCTTCCTCTGCTGAGCCACTCTGTCAGTTTCTACATTGGTTGCCCGTATTTCAACTAATCCAATATAAAATTCTTCTACTAAAATACAAGTCCGTCGACAAAATTGCACCAACATACATCTCCTCACGTCTCAAAATATCTCCCAACTCGGCACCTCCGTTCTGCACAAGATTTGCGTCTCTCATCCACTCTCATCACATCCTCCCTTTCCAGGTTACAGGACTTTTTTTTCAGGCTGCACCCACTTTGTGGAATTCTCTCCTTTGAACAGTAAGACTTTCCTCTAGTCTTCAAACCTTCAAGCGTTCTCTGAAAACCCCTCATCAGACAAGCTTATAATATTCCTCAACCATCCTCTTTATCGACCTAGGTTACCTTATTACCACCCTCCACACAGCTAACACAAAGCAACAACCCTCTGACCAACATAGTTGTGTAACTGAGCATACAGCCTACTAAATACTTTGTAAAATTTGCATTCTAGCTGGACAAATATTCAATATGATGTAGCATATACCCTTGTGTATCAAACCATTGTCCCATAGATGGTAAGTTTGTGAGCAGGGCCCCCTTACCTCTCTGTCTGTATGTATTACCCAGTATTGTTTTATTACTGTTTGTTCCCAATTATACAGCGCTACGGAATCTACTAAATGTTGATGATGATGATGATGATGATGATACTCCAAATAGGCTGCATATCCAGAGGGAGCGCTACACTAAACTTACTGTAAATAACTCGTGTGTCCCTGATCCACCTCTGAGGATATTATATATCTTCCAGATGTGTAGACAGCATGACTCCAATCACCATAATAACTCTTACACTTTCTATTATTGTCTTGTGAGTCAGCTCAGTAGATCTACTGGAAGAACCCATAATGTTTTGGAGTTATGGTCTCCACCACAGCTACTACCTGTCACGTGCGCCTCTCTGTGAGTCTGGTCAACCAGCAGCAATAATAAGAGAGAGAAGTAGTGAAACAAGATATTTTATTGCTGTATATAGGTGATAAAAATAAAACCTTATTGCCAAAATGTAACTAAACAATATGACGGGATCAGCTGTGTTTCACTGACACTGAAGGAATCTGAGATAATCTCGCAGTGATTGCAGAGGGTGATATCTGAGTAGGTCAGTTTCTGTGTTAGCTTTGACGAAAGAGCCTGAAGTGGTAGACGCTGAGCAGCTGAGATATCATCTACAAGTCTGAGCCGAGGAGGAAGTGAACAGGGAAGATTAGAAGAAATACGAATCATATAGGTGATTACTCCAGAACTGTACAGAATAAATGGAAGAAAGTTCCCTTCAGTAAATTCACATATCAGACATTGATCTGAGATTTCTCTGTACGTCTATATAGACTGACGGGAGTGAAATACACAGAAGAGCTCCAACTCTGGTTTCTTCTCTAGCTCTTACTATGGTTTATACACTAGTTCCCCTTCTGAGGTATTGATGGTGTAAATTAGATGCACATCCAATGCTGACATTACTGTCATGGCTTTAGGGATCCGCAACAGGATGCTGACTGTCAGACTTTATTCTTGCAAACGTTTCACAGACAATTGTGTAAAACTATGATTACCCTTCTTGGTTCCCTTCTGTATAGAAGTATCACTCCCCGCAGCAGCAGCCGTAGTGTGCAAGGATGTGTCTTGGAAATCAGGGATTGTACTAGGGGAGTCGGTATGAATTGGAAAATTGGATGTTGGACTAATAATGAGGATGTTGGTGATGAAGGTGTTGACAGTGAGGATTACATGAGGTGTCGATCCATTCTGCTGCTAGATGATGCTGGACTGCTTGTCACTATACATGATTCTCCATCTTTTGAAAAACGACTTGAATGGACTCGCTGAAATGTGAGCTCTCATATGGTACTTGTATATATTGCCACAATACAGGGAGAGTCTATGCGGCTTCATACTACAACTCATATTACCGTCAGTGCCAGCGATTAGGATGCCAGACCGCCACTGTATACTGGGATAACAGCCCCGACTCCTGTACTTATACCTCTGCTCCAATTACCGCTAGCACTAGAGAGGCACTAGATGGTGAACCTGTTAAACACCAAGGAACAGCTGATACCGACCTAAGGTGGACGTACAGATTTGGGATCCCTTCTGTTTGCTACAATAGAGACTAATAGGATTCCTTAGTATGTGAGTCTCCATCCTATTCCATAGGAATTGTATCCTACCTGGATGTGTTGGCTTTTCTATACTGCTATTATGTGACCTGCGGTTTTATACATCATAGTAATCATTATATCTATTATTCTGACATGGATGGTTTATGTGAGGAGATGTTTGGCACAATTACCAAAAGATAATTTATTATAAATAAATAACTGAGCCAAATTTTTCAAAGAATATACAGTGATTCTCCGGGTATTAATTAAACATTCCTTCTATGTGCAATGATTTAAGGATATTTATTGAATTTCATGCCTAGTGATTTATAATAATAATCTATATGTCTGATGCTTTTAGCTGAATAACTTGTTATATTTTAATAAGTTCTGGTTTACTATTGATTGATGGGTGATTGAGTCTGGTGAGCTACATACAGCGCGACCCAATTTCCTTATTTATATAGACAAACATATAGATATTTTAAATATTGTTTTTTTTTTATTTATTTCAGATCCAAGTCACCTCTCCAAATGTAACCTTTAGAAGTCAATAAATTCACTTTCCCAAGGCCTCTCTTTGCTCCTCCAAGCGCTCTCTTTGTTCCTCCAAGCGCTCTCTGTCTCCTCCAGTCTTTCTTTTCTGCCCTCTGAATTTTTTCTACCTTAATCTTATATATTCTTCTCCCAGAACTCTCTGCCTGTTTCCCCTTCTGCTGGCATCCACCATCCCTGGCACCAACGTTGGACTGGCCTGCTGGGGAGCCGGGCTATCCACCGGTAGGCCCCGACGCTGGTAAGCCACGCCCCCACCTTGTCCGCTGGTCCGCTGTTCTGAGTGCCAGGTTCCAGGCCAGTTGATTGAAATTGCAGAGAGCCCAGACGCGACTGCGGCTCTCTGCACATGCGCCGTCATGTCCTTGGTAGACGAGTCATGTGACAGGAAGGACCACCCATGTAGGAGGTGCTGGAGATGTCCTGCCGCCCAGAGGAGCAACAGGAAGAATTCAGGAGCCATAGCTGAGGTTAGTACATCGTGCAGCGCTGAGCAGCCGCCTGTCATTCTGCATTGTATCATTTTATTTTGGGAGGGTTTTTTAATTGCTCTTTTTTTTAATACAAACTATTTTTGTTACTACTATTGTACTTTTTTTTTTGTATGTATTCATTTTACAACCTGTTGAGCCACAGTTTTTCAGATATTCTAACGTCTCAGCAGTCTTCATTGCAGAAAATTACTGTTAAAATCCTGTTTTAGAAAGTCTCACATTTTGTTACCAGTGGGAAAAAAAATCAAATATTATGCCAATAAGCCTAGTTTTTTAAGAGAATTAAAATACAGTGACTCCCTGGTGTAATGCTATAGACACTGTACAGTGCCTCCGGGTGGGAGCTTGTTAAGTGAATACTTGATGCCATAGTTACTTTGAGAGTCAATACATATTAAAACATGTTTAAAAAATATATTTCAAGAATGGGATATGGATAAATAAGGACATTGGATAGGGGAGAGAAAGAAATGTGGCATGAGAGATGAGGCACAGTGTGAAGGGGGGGCAAAGGCAGCATGTCAGAGTGTGAACAGGGGCCAAAGTAGCATGTCAGAGTGTGGAGGGGCCAAAGTAGCATGTCAGAGTGTGGAGGGGCCAAAGTAGCATGTCAGAGTGTGGAGGGGCCAAAGTAGCATGTCAGAGTGTGGAGGGGGAGCAAAGGCAGCATGTCAGAGTGGGAAGGGGGCCAAAGTAGCATGTCAGAGTGTGATGAAGGGGGGCCAATGTAGCATGTCAGAGTGTGATGAAGGGAAGCCAGGAGAAGGGGGGAGGAAGAGCAGCATGGAGGGTGCAGTGTGATCATAAGGAGGCGCAGCATGGTGATGAAGGGGCACAACGGGCTTGTGGTAATTTAATGTGTGTGGTAGGTGGTGGCTAACTAATGGGTGCTACTTTGTTTGTGGGGTGATGGTGGGGCAATTTAATTTTATAGTGGGGACTATTAATTTAAGATGGGGTGGTTTGGGGCTATTATTTGAATGCTGGGCTGAGTTTGAGGAGCATGAGTTCTATTAAATGTGAATATGAATTATTTAATGGCAGTGACGGTTGCGGGAAATTGGTATATTTATTATATGTAAATGCTATTAATTTATTGCTGGGGCTGTCTGGAGGGAGGATAACAGGTTTATTTATTAAATGGGAATACTATTACTTTAATGTTGCTGCTGGAGGAAGGCCTAAGTATTAATTGTAGGTCCTATTGACTTAACGCCGGGGCTGGTTAGAATTTTCTAAATGTACCCATTTATTTCAAAATAGGGTCCCCAACATTCCAGGATCCAGAAGAGTCGCAACTAAAGAAACCAGCAGCCACAGGTGGTGACAAGAACAGGTAGGACAGTCTGTCAAATGTTCTTGTCACGGTTACAAACAGGAGTACAGCTAGGAGTCACGAATATGGTGAAAACACTCTGTTTATTTGCAGAAAAGTATAAATAGCAGGTAATTGAGAGCAGTAGTAAATACCAGGTGCAAGCTGATGCAGGAAATAATACGAATGTTTAGAAACCAGCAGGTAAACAGCTAATGCAGGGAAGCAGGAGGTATGAGCAGATTCCAAGCAGGCATGAACCAGAGGAGCAAGGCAGGAGGAAGAATCCACAGGTTGCAACAAGGATATGACATCACAGGATGGGACAACAATAACCAGCAATGTGTGCTGGGAGTGACAGGTATATAAAGGGAAAACCACACCCAGGTGCATGGGATAATTGTTGAACATGAAGGTTAACCCCTAATGCACACAATAAGGCACAATAGCAGCACCTCTGGTGAGTGGAGGTACTGCCAATACAAATACAATAATAAGGACAAAAAGGCAGGAGCTGCCATGCAAAGCAGCATGTAATGCATAAGCTGTAGGCAGATCGTGACAGTTCTGAGTCTAGTGGGACAATCCCGATTTTTGGTGACTGTTCTGCCCAATATAAGGGGCAGGTCAAGACTGTGTACTCTTTATATACACACTGCATTCTTTATATACTACACTATGGTGCTAGCTGTCCTTCATGGGCTGACCACTCCCCCTCTAGTGTCTGCTCTTGCCTCTTTCATGGCTGGCCACACAACATCTGGTGGGCCCCTAGCGTTGCAGTCCCCCGGTGGGCCCTTCATGCCCCAGTCCGTCACTGCCTGGCACCCTCCCTCCGGCTCCTCCACAATCCAGGCAGCTGTCACCGACTGTTCATCTCCTCATCACCACTTTCATTGACTGTGAACTACAACCAGGGCAGCCCACAGCAGCACAATCAGAGGAGGCTCTAAGGGGAAAGTGGAGCAGTGGAAAATGCGGAGGTGGGGGATCAGCGCAGGAGCCAGAAGTGTCGCTGTCACATAAGTATGGAGATAAATTTTGCTACGGGGCTCCCAAAGTGAGGGCCATCATAACAACATTATGGGCCCCCGGGCAAATCAGTGCACTGGGGCCCCTAGATATAGATATAGATATAGATATAGATATATAGATGTATACAGATACAGATATATATATAGATATATATAGATAGAGATAGATAGATGTACTTGCTCAGTGACCCTTGAAGATTTTTTTTGCAGGATTTTTTCTTTTGCAGGATTATTTATTCTCATTAAGAGCCGCGCCTATGGGGCCCCCTTGCCCGTGGGGCCCCCGGGCAGCTGCCCATCGTGCCCAATGGAAAGGATGACCCTGCCCAAAGTTCTAGTTCCAGCCCTGACAAGGAACAAATGCCACTGGTAAGACGTGCAAAATGTTGTGGTAAAAAGGAATGAGGGGAATATTTCCTGGAAGACTTTACAAAATTCTTCTCTACTTTTACTCTCAGCTGCCATCTAGTGGTGAAAATGTATAATGTGTCTGTGATTTATTTAGGCTAGATGCCTGATTTGTGAACACAATACCTCCACTGAGTCTATCTCTCTCTTCAGCTTGTGGACCCACCAGTGGTAGATCCAGAAATCTCCTCTCTGACACCCTAAAAGAAACTTGTGGGAAATCTCACACACACTCACAGGTAAAGGGGATACGACACTTGGCACATTTATTTGAAGTCCTTGTAACCTAATTGTCTTAATCCTGGTAAGTAGTGTACAACAAGTAGTTTAATTTCTGGTATGGTGGAAAAAACAAGATAATTACATGATAACAATAAGATACAAATGTGGAGAATAACATTAACTGAACAATAGAGGCAGTAATAAAATTTTGTATATCACTATATATACACAAGGCCCATCATCATCAGTTATTTATATAGCGCCACTGATTCTGCAGCGCTGTACAGAGAACTCTCTCACATCAGTCCCTTCCCCATTGGGGCTTACAGTCTAAATTCCCTAATATACACACACACTCACACACACACACACACACACACACAGACAGACACACAGACTAGGGTCAATTTTGATAGCAGCCAATAACCTACCAATATGTTTTTTGGAGTGTGGGAGGAAACCGGAGCACCCAAAGGAAACCCACGCAAACACGGGGAGAACGTACAAACTAGGCCACTGTGCTGCTGTGTATCAGTATTATGTTACTCTACTACTCTTTTGCTAGGATTACATGTTTGTTAGTAATAATGTGGAGTTACACACTTAATTAATCCACTGGCGCACATACTGAAATCGAGAATTTAAATACAGGAGACATGGATGATATGGAAACTTAAACACAAATGGCAAGTTTACATTCTAGACCATAAGAGCCCTTTGATACAACACCATGATCACCTCTTGTTCTAGTAAGTGCACACACAAAAGGGGAATTTACAGGCGACGAAAGAAATAACAACACATTTCTGACAGCTTATATTTATTGAAGGCGATTTTACAGCTGGTTGACTAGTAGCAGGGGCGGATCTAGAAAATCGTTTTACAGGGGGCGATTTAGTCCCAGACCCCTTTTTGACAGTTAAGGCTGCCTGCGGCTGCACACTGTATACGTTCGGCAGAGACAGGCAGGGAGAGTGTGCTTCCCGGCCACTTTGTGTGAAAAAACACAGTCAGAGCAGCCGGGCAGCACACACTCCCTGCCTGTCTCTGCCGAATGGACCTGCACATAGTGTGCAGCCGCTGGCAACAAGCTCCTGCTAGGGGGGGGGGGGCGATTGGCCTGATCACCCCCCACTGGATTTGCCACTGTCTAGTAGGTGGATTTCCATAAGAGATACACAGCGGAAGCACCAGTCACATGGATATATTTATTCACAGAAAGAATTACCATTTGAATCACTTGTAATAGGAATAGATGTTTTCTTGTTTGAAGCAATATCACACTATGTTCTGTTTTAATTCTTTCTTTTCTTTTTCTATCACTTTGAATATTATATGTGGAATGGATCTCACAAAGCAGTGAAAAAGGATATACACCAGCAAAATATAAGTATCTTTTTATGATGTTTATCACAATATTGATATGTTTCTACATGTTCTACATATTCTAGTCTTTGTGAATACAGGCACTAGCGCTGGAAGCTCTTTACATATTCTTCTATATACTTGTTTACATGAGAATATTTGTGTGGTTCTTCTTAGAGCAGAGAGCAGCAGTTGTCACAAGCGCGTTTCACCACTTTCAATATATTTTTTCCTACACGCAAAGAGATACTGTCCGTTGAATGTTTGTAGGAAAGTGTAGATAAGTGGGCAGAGTAGTCCCTTGGGTAACACAAACTAAATGTATAAGATAATGGGTAAGGATGAGGGGAGTAGTCCCAGCAGTGTAGGGCAGCCCAAGGCTGTACCTCTGTCTCAAACAGACTATCACATGGGCAGTGTTGCTCATATGCAGCAGACACTGACCAGTGCTGGAAGTTTGTAGGGTTATTTAAACCGAAAATCAAGAATGACCTCCAGTCACTCTTCTTCTATATGTCAATATAGATGGGGTAGCAGCAATAGCAGCAGCAGGAACCTGGATCAATGGTGAAGAGTCAGGACAAGCAGCAGATATCCGGAGCACTGCTTGGCTGGTAAAGAGCTCTGTCTGTTCCTCTGGGCTGGACCTGGATTCCCTCTGTTCCCTTGGGCTAGAATTGAGCTCCCTTAGTAGCTTATTACATGGCTGTGACAGATTAATCTCTGAGATTGGCAATTCTCTCTGATATTCTGGCAGCTAACTCTAGCAACATTGCAGCTTTGCCTGATTGGTGACTAAATTTGAAGCTCTGTCTGTAAGGTTTAACGCTATCTCAGTCAGTTTTGCAGCTCGCTCTGTGAGACATAGCTATGTTTAAGGGATGTGACCTTCTCATCTCATACAGCCTCTATGTGCTGTACTCTCCACACTTCTGCAGAGTTCTAAGACTCTCTCCAGAACAAAGTACTGACAGTCACTGTGTGTCTCCTCTTGTCCAGCAGGCTCAGGAGCTGTGCAGGCTTCGTTGTCTCTGTGACTCCTCAGGGTATGTCAGCAATCCCGTTTAATGGCCATGCCTACCTCCATCTCCATCTCCTGCACTCTCTGCAATTCTCATATTGATCCCCTTGTTCTGGCACCAAAATCCCAAATTTGGCATGCACTGACAGTCACATCCTGAGTACTGCCAGCTTGGAGATGCTGGAAACTGTAGATTTTTTGGATGGCCCCTACTACTAGAAACTCCTCCTCTCATATCACTCATCTTCCCCAGTGAGTGAGTGCTAGGTCCAGGGATTAGATATAAAATTGCCACACTGCCGCTGTCTCATCCAATTGTCTCTTCGGAGTCTCGGTTTGGTATATATATCATGTTACCATTGGTATCATTATGTCTTAGTAAGGAAGGTTGTTGGGAGCATGGTAATAGAATATGGAGAACTCACTTTCTATGAATGCCATAAATATGATGCATACCTGCCCATGTACTATAATGCCACACAGCACACTACTTATATACAGATATTTCCTTATCACCAATCTCTGGATACAGCACTTTCTTTTCGTCTTTGCTTCTCATGATACAGAAGATCCTGGAATAAGCAAAAAAAACAAGTTCCTGTCACCAACAATGAATATTTTCTAGCTTTGCACCATTCCTGATTGGCTGCATGATCATGAATATGGTCACTGTGTGTTGGATGGAGGGGACTATGTGCATCACAAACTATCTAAATGACAGAGATATTCTGGTCTAAGAAATCCCCTTGTTCTCTCTCTCCTCTCTTTCCCAGCAGTATTATATACAAAATAATGGGAGGAGAGAAATTGACTCCCATTCTAGTGGTATAAAAAGACCAATTTGACAAAGCCACAGTAGCTGTGGGGAGAGGGTGGATGTGTCTGGATAATGCTCTCTGATTGGACAGTGCTGTGGAGAAAGTTGTCATTACATAAATAATAGAAGAAGTGAGGATGGAGAGGAGATATCTGAGATATATAATAATACACATTAGTTTTATTTCTTCATCTATATTCCAAACAGAGGGTGGAATAATTGCATTGTTTCACACATTTCATATTAAGGGAGCGGCAATGGGAGCAACATTTGCCCCCAGTTATGCCAATATCTATATGGGGAGGGGGGAATTACTAAACATGTGTGACTCTCCCTATATTGAATGAAAACCTAAGAACTACAGGTGCTGTATAGACAATTTATTATTTCTATGGCAAAGAATGTTGAAAATGCAAATAAAATTGAATTGAATTTGAAATTTACATTTAAAGTAGATGTTAAACTGAGAGATTATCATGATTTATTGTTAGAGATTGACTCCAGAACAACATCATCACAAGCAGGGCCGGATTTACCACTCGGCAACCTAGACAATTGCCTAGGGCCCAGCAGTCCCCAGAGGCCCCTCCCAGGGCCGGCGGTGAGACCACCCTTTAAAAATGGGCCGCTACTTTTTGGCCAGTGCTATATGCTTTCCCCCAAGACTAAAGTCTGCCAGCCAGCCCCTGAATATGGGTATATTTTATGCTAAAAAACTATAGTGCTATGGATTTTTTTCAGGGAGGGGGCCCCAAACCAGTATCTTGCCTAGGGCCCCATGAGGTCTAAATCCGGCTCTGATCACAAGCATGATCTTCAACAAGGTTGTTTATAATAGGTTTATATTTTCTACAAGTTGTCATCTTCCAAAAAAGTAAGAACAACACACCGTATTCACAATTGCATTTGATTTCTGTTTTTTTTTATGAGAGTCTGAGTTCTTGTTGCTATTCTCTAAAAAGAAAACGCCAACACAAAACCAATAATAGAAACTAAGGAATGGAATTTTCTACCAACATGTTATAAAAATGTGATCAGTTTAACCCCTCTCCCCCCAAAAGAAACACTGCAGTTTATTATTAAAAGACCCCATTTTAGACCAATCGTTATCACCAAAATCACTGATTATTTATAGAAGAACTAATAACTTTGCATCAAAATTAGCATCAAGTCCGTTAAACAATTAATGAGTTAGTAAATAATCTATGGACTCTAATCGGCTAACATGAGTAAATAAAGAGAGAAGTTTTCTGTGCTAATACTGTATACGTTTATAGATCTATGGTCAAGAGACCGACCAATCTGAGTGTTGGGACGGAGAAAGAATATGTAACAAGATGACATATTACTTGCATTACAGTATTGTTTGTTTATGTGATTCAGCATGAATGTAATTTAGTATACAAGAGCAAAACCAAAATACAATTGATGCTCTGAATACAGGAGCTCATAGGTAATATTATTAGTGGTTTAAATACCCACAGTCTGCCCAGACATTTTGTGGCCAAACATGATTTGAATTCTAACACCTTAGAATGTAGATGGTTAGATCAGGTGATATTGTGCTGTAGAGATGGAGACTGTGAGTTAGACCTCTCAATGATCTATGACCTTAATTCTATTGCCGCAAACGGCCTCAGTGAAGGTCTCAATATTGTATAATTCTTGAACTTAGAGTAAAATTTGATGTACGCATTTGGTTCTACAAAATATGATACTCCTGTTTATAAAATAAATGAGGAGCCCCAAAAGGCTAGGCATGTAGACTCTTAGACAACTGTTCCCTTAAACCCTAACCCTTAGAGTGGACCCTTAAGCAAGTGGACTCTTAGCCAAGAGGACCATTAGGAAAATGTACCCTTAGAGAAATGCAAACTTAAGCAAGTGAACTCTTAGACAACTGTTCCCTTAAACCCTAACCCTTAGAGTGGACCCTTAAGCAAGTGAACTCTTAGACAAGTGGACCTTTAGACAAATAGAAATTTGGAAAAGTGGACCCTTAGCAAACTGGAACCTTAAGCAAGTGAACTCTTAGACAAGTGTTCCATTAGGAGAGTGGACCCTTACACTCTGTCACAGAAAAGTATGAACTTTCAGCACAGTCCTAGCTAATTCATTTATCTTGAGTGCACTCACAGGAGATATGCAGGAAATATGATTTCTCACATACTTTGTGAGCACACACTCAGGACTCACACTTATACTCACAATGAATATGGTGCAGGCTAGCAGCATGGCCTTCACAGTGACATCCAGATCATTTGGAAACCGAACAATGTAATTATCGGTGCTGTTGCATAGTTCTTTCCAGAGTACTCGCCATACACGTGTGATGACGCCCACTGACACTGATTTATCAGCTGACTTTACCTGTCAAGAGTAAACAATTCCCTTGGCGTAGAAACAAGTGCTGATGGTGAATATAATGAATGTAAGAAATAAAGCAACCGATAATAGTGAATGGTTATTTATTAAGACAAATCATATTACACCATAATCAGTAAAATAAGTAGAATATCATTTTAACCCACTGAGACACTTGGTAAACAAATCAATAGTAGTTCTGTATATCAGAGAAGGCTGAGGGTCCTGTATGTCAGAGAAGCTGAGATTTACAGCAACACATTGATAACAGTCTATGGTATCCACAATGTATCATGTCTTAAAAGTCTCAGATATCACAGCCATAGTGGGAATGAGGCAGGGTCTGCCAGAGGCGATGCCTGTAATGGAGGTGCTGCCAATACAGTATCCAAAGTGCCTACAGTAGGTTAAGACACACTTACATCCAAGTTCATGTTTGCTGTGCAAATGTTGCTGTATGGAGAATGAGGGCAGAGCCAGAGTCTATTGATGCAAGTCCCGAAGATGTACAATGAAAACTCGCAAATGTCAATAACGTCTGGTGTAGGGGAACGGGTGTGTCACGGTTGGATTAAAGGAAATTGATCCCTAGGCTCTGCTGAACATGGCTTGGCCCACCCACAGGCGCAGAGTCTAACAGACAGGTGGTTTTCACCAGGAACCCCCGCAAGGAGGTATGGACTTAGCGGCACCAAACCTGCAGGTCGTGGTCCTGTGAGAGGGTGAACAGCAGAACGGTGTGGAGGAGCCAAGTAACACGGGTAGAGATTAATGAGGCACAAGGAGAATAGATGTCCTGTGGTACAACAAGGAAAAGCGGAGGCTGTCACAATGGTGTATCCAATGGTGATAGGTGGAGATACTGGAACAGCGGGGGTACAGCACTAGAGTTATGCTGAGCACACGGGAAGTGGAGGTAACTGGGGAGAACAGGCAATGAGTCACCAAGGCAGTTGCAGTTCACAGCGGTAGCGGTCAGAGAACTGGAGCTGTCACGATAAAGTACATCAAAGATAGCATAGTGGTACTGGAGCAGCAATAGTTCAATACAGCAGGAGACTGAGAGCAAACTGAAGTGGCCGAGGTAACCCGTGGTAACAGCTGATGAGTCACAGGTGTAGTAGCAGCTCTGAGCGGTAGCGATGAGAGAACCGGAGCTGTCACAATGATGTACACTGGAGATGGTAATAGTAGTACAGTTGAGATGGTAGTAGCAGTACTGGAGCAGCGATGGTTCAACTCAGCCAGAGACTGAGAGCAGACTGAAGTAACGGAGGTAACTGGTGGTAACAGCTGATGAGTCACAATAGTAGTAGCAGATCTGAGTGATAGCGATGAGAGAACTGGAGCTGTCACGATGATGTGCACTGGAGATGGTAGTAGTGGTACTGGAGCAGCGATGGTTCAACTCAGCCAGAGACTTAGAGCTGACTGAGAGCAGGCTGGAGTAGCAGAGATCCACAAGAAGGACAGGAAACAGAACCACAGGCTACAGGAAGTGAGCTTGAAGATCAGGCATCAGACAGGTGAATCCAGGAGGTTTAAATAGTGCTCCAGAAATGCTCAGCCAATGACAAGAGGAGGGAGGTCCAGAAGTGCAATAGATTTGCACCTGTGCCAAACTGAGTATAGCTGAATGAATGAATGAATGAATGAAGTTAGTCTGATGCTGGAACATGGCAGTTTCCAGATAAATGAAATGCAGGTAACGGGACAGGTACTACTTGCGGAACCAAAGCGTTACAGGGTGTTGAGTCACTTACCCCATGAAAGGATCATACCCGGGATCTCCGGTCCTATTCGGTCCTCTCCATGCTGCGTTCCGAATACGTCTCCAGATGTGTTCCTGTTCGTGGTCGCGTCTCGTCCTGTCTGCGCATGCGCATCGGCGGTGTAGGACTCTGCAATAATAATATCCTTGCCAGTCTGTAGGAAAGAGCAGGGTGTTCGTATTGGAGGTAGATAGAGAAGGTCTAAAGTTGCTAATATGTCAACGCGTTTTGCCGATAGTCGGCTTCCTCAGGGATAATTGAGTTGAAGGTGCAGAACCTCCTTCATATAGTATGGTGATGCTCCTAGCCCATTGCTGATTGGTCATGTTCCAAATGCAGACTGATGTGCTGTGATCCTATTGGTCCTTGTTGATTGACACTAGAAGCACCTCCCTTGTAAAGGACTGTTATAAGAAATACATGAGCAGGGGTGAAATAGGGAAGACATGAATAGTAAATATAGTAAATAATAAAATCCAATCGCCATGTCAGGATGGTTATAGCAGCAATAGAGGACAATATGCTTTATTTAATTACATAAAGTACTGTTTTCATTTAAATTGTTATTTTTAAAAATTTCTATTATTTAAGCAATTATTTTTGTATTTAATTTTTTTAACAAAATGTTGTAATTTTTGTTTTTAGAATCTACTTTTGTGTGCATGTGTGACCTGGTTGCGGTTATAGGACGTCTCTTCTATCGCTGTCAGATACGGAGATAAAATATTTCATCTATCGCTGTCAGTTGTGCTGATATTACTGCTTTTTCGTTAAATAGACAACTCCTTTGTGTTACATAATTTCAGTACATTTCCTGCCACTTTATAGCTGTAGTTATACCTCTTAAACTGCATATTGCTGATACCCCCTTTCCACTGCACAACCACCTTCCCACATTCTCTAACTTGGCACTGTAAATTGCAAATAAAGACTCGAACACATTTGTAAGTTTGGAAAAATTAGGTCACAATGATAATAAATTGGTGGCAGAGAAAACAAAATCCAAGTCAGATTAAACATCTGAATACTGAACCAAAAGAGTGGATGGCCAAATGGCCCGGAATCGACTAAACCAAAGAGAAACTCCCTGACTGGGTGGCTAAATCTGGCATCACAGTGATTACAGCCTGGAAGGTGAAACCAATTGTGCCTGTTGAATGACATGTTCACTGAATCGAGAGTATTTCATTATCACTCCCCAGAGCTCCTTATCCAAAAGGCCAGTGGACCTGTTCAGTTTGCAGTCATCACCTCATGCTGAAACCACTAAGAATCCCCGACATCAGATCCTAGGGATGTATCTGACCAGCACCACTTACCGCTGGCCATTCAAGTTTGATCCCTCTAAAATCCAGCCTTAATCAGCAACTTGACAAATCCGCTGTTATCAAATCATTCCCTCCAAGAAGTACGACAAGTTTGTTGGGAGAGTCACAAACTGGTCATAAATCCGTCCAACACACCCTTTTTAAACCAACCAAGGAATCTCAACAGGGTGGGGAAAAGATGACCACACATGGATTGTATAGTGCCTGGACAACCAGAACACATCTGAATGTTCAGTCACCCTTATCAGTCTCGTCCATGGGCACACCTGCAAGCAAAATACATTCATGACAAATGTTCTCCGGATGGACATATAAACAACCAGTAAAGAGTCACTGGGAAAAGAGGGGGGTAAGGGTCGGGAGGAGGGGGTGGTAACCCATATAAAGGCAAAAAAACCCTATAAAACCTCTGAGGCACGTAGCTAATCAGGCCTCTGCCCGAGGGAAAAAAAGAGGAAAATTCCCTTCATTCTCTCACTAAAAGTGACAAGCAGCAAAGCCTTGGGTTACCAGGGGCAGGGATCGGACATGCACCTTAAAGCCTGACATATGTCCAGGATGCTTCGAGTCTCTATCACACCATTTGCTTTAATACTGCATGGGAAGACCCTTTGAAAGTCGTGGCTGTAACCGCCATAAACCTAGTTGAATAGGTGCAATATTGTTTTGGTCCCAAGCAGATAATAGCAATGGACTGCACACAATCAAGCTATATTAAAATTTAGGTTGGGTGTAGCATCCCTGTGGAACAAACCTGTGACAGCCCCCTGCAGACTGCCAGCTACGCACCATACAGAACGCTGCCAGACATGTGGTCGGAGCAGTCATAGGAGGGATGTAGTCCCAACGTCCTTTACCGAAATCATGTGTCGGGAAGCTCCAAATGTTACACACATTGGCCTGATTCATTAAGGAAAGTAAGGCAAAAAAATGAGTAAGTTTTCCCCTGGACAAAACTATGTTACAATACAAGGGGTGCGTATATATTTATTATTTTGCACATAAGGAAAATACTGACTGTTTTGTCATGTAGCACACAGATACTTGTTTAGTTTTATTCATACACTGAAATTTAAAGTTGACCTAAGACATGCATTACCCCAACTATAAATCTGTCCACACATTTTCCATTTACCTCCCCCTCCTCCAATGCAACATGGTTTTGTCAAGGTGCAAAGTTAATCAGGCCAAATATGCAGGCCTCCGAGTAACATGTGCTTAGCAAGCAACCTATGCCTAGCAATGTGTGTAGGCAGTGAGGCATAATAGCTTCAATGGAAGACCCCTCCAAGCCACAGTGGTAGTTGCCCCCATCCTCTTCGAATAGGTGCCATATTCCTTCGACCTAAATCTGCTTTCACTTACAGTTTAGCCAAGAGACAAAAATGAATGTGTATAGACACTGCTGTCTGAAGGCTACGTACTCCGTGCCAAATAAACTGGAAATATGGTCGTGTCTGCACGTGTAATGATGGAGACCAAAGCACGTTACCTAAATGGTACTTCGGGGGCCTCTGAATTTAGTCAGACAGTGAGTGTCTCTGCAATAGAGACATCTAAGAAGACAATCGCTGTTGGAGATCCCCAGGCTGTAACATTTCTTTTCACTTTATTGTTTCATTATATATAGTCACAGAGAGATACAACCACCTATAGCACAAAGCAGAATAGAAGACAATTGTTACCTTATGGTTCATGTAAGACAGTGTTCCAGCAAACGTATTAAATTGTGTAAAGTGTAATGGGTAAAAGATTATACTATGGAATGATCTCATTGTTATATTATTGTCTAACAGAATGTTATAATAGGTCCTCGTATTAGAAATTAGTCTAGGTGACAAGTGATACATTATGGTGCACAAACACAAAGAGCCTTACAGACGCTATCTAAATGATGAAAGTCACCAGGTATTTCGCTCAGTAACATGGACGCCTGGTATCCTATGAAGCTAGTGTATCAAATAAATTATTAACATATAAAGTGTATGGGTTAAGAACTGTATGATCGCCTTGTTATGGCTTTGTCCCAATAGTACGGCATAATATGTCCTCAAAATAGAAATCAGCGTAGGGTACTTATAGCTTAGATAAGCCCCCAGTATTTACTGAACACAGAGCTGTCAGACATGTTCCGTGATCACAAAATTATTGGAACTGCGAGGGGTGGACAAATTAAGGGAAATTAGACTGGGCCAACAGGGAACATTAACTGTAGAGTCCAATAAAGGAACTTTAGATTAAACTCAATGGCTTTGATATTAAAAATTCACTAGATGTCACTGTATAATGTTTATAACGACATAGGCAGAGACAGATGTTAGTTAGATTAGATATTAAATATGTTATTGTTGTAACTAAAAAATCTCAATAAAAATACTTTATTCACACTAACTGGATTTTAGAGTTGAAGATAAATTTGAGTCTACTTATAATAGCACCCAGAATAGGCACATTCTCCTAGATGAGGTATGCCCTGTAATTAGCAGCCACTGAGCAGCGGGTAGGTATGATATATCAGCCATCCCTCACATAGTGTGCCACATACCAACACTATCTTAAAATGATGTAACTCCATCAGAGTATCCATATACAGTGATAGATATACCAAAAAGGTACCATGGATGAGCGTCGGACATGAAGATTTGGATTCCCAAGTGATTTAGAGGTGGATCTTCCCCGACCCCCACAGGCAGCATCCGCATTGGAAACTCAAATTGGTAACATTCAATTTAGGTCAAGTATGACACATAGAATAGTGCTCTATTTTATATGGACACATAAATGGAGGACCCTAGGCTCCGGAGCCCCTGGCAGAGGTCAGGGCACCTCCATGGGACCTCCTTAAGGCCATTCCCCGATCATCCCTCAGGAGCTAGTCAAATTGCTCTTTCCCAACGTAGATCACGCATTCGACTTGGAGTATGGTTTTAGTGTAGGTTTTAGACTCCTGATCTGTGATACAGTCCAGTCGGCAGCTGGGAGGAATTTGCGCTCTGGACAGATCTATCCAGACATATTTAATTATGAGTTAGTGGGAAGAACACTCCATGTGGACAAACAGTGAGTTGTCATTTATGTTTTATGGTATTTTTTATAAATATTAGTATTATTTTTATTCAAAATTGTACTTGTGGTCGAATGGACATAATCAGGCTTGTTATTCCCCAGCAGTCACCCGGAGTATAGGATTGAGTGGTCAGCTATTGTTCTTAAACAGGGCCAGGTCTGATGTTTTATTCTGGGCCAGTCACTTCCTGTAAAGATACTAAGGGTAGGGAGCTGGGATCAGCTGGAGCCCCTCTGACATGACAAATGACTAGAAGGGGTTAAGACAGGGATTGAATGGTTATCACCCACCATCACCAAGGGATTAATGACATCCAGATCCCATTGTCCTCCTCTAGGTCCGACATTGTGGCATGAAAACAACAGTGGGGAACTCAGGTTGCCCAGAAACATGACTAGTCCCTTGTACAGCTCCTTATTGAACTGTACCAATCAGATGAGACCTTTTTCCTAAGACCTGTGTATAATTCTGCATGAAAGGATTCCCTGCGTGGGAAATTTTGGCCCTTTAAAAGGACCTGCAGGAGAGACTTCTGGGTGTGTGTGATATTTTTGCTTCTGAAAGTCACTGATGTTGGAATCTCGGCTGCTGTCAGTGTGCTATGAATTAGGACTTGGAGTATTGTGATTACTGGACTACAATAGTTTTTGGGACTTTCAGACTTGCTGGCTCTGCTAAACAGTAGCTCCATAAGAGTCACATGATCCTATTCCAACATATCACATCTGGATCGGTTGGATAGTAATCACGGAAAAGTTCTGGGAAGTTTAGCGGTAAACTGGTGTTTATTGGGACCTGTTAGTCTGGTTTATTTTTTTATGGGTTATCCTTTTGCTGATTTAGAGAACCTGTATTAGACAACTCAAAAGATATTGTTGTATCTTTCCCTGTCTCCTGTCTGCGTTACTTGACCCAGAAGTCCCAGGGAAACCACTTGTGAGTTTAGACTGTAATACCCCAGGGTCTTCACAGTACTTTCTTCATTGTTACTTTTTATTATTAATATTACATTCAACCCATGTGATATTTAATACTAATATTTCTTAGAATTTCTGCAAATGATTTATATTCCCTGCACCAAGTGATCTCTCATATGTCTTTATAACTATTATAATATAAGATCTAAACTCGTCCATATCCTTCTTAGAACTATGTACAAAGCTCTATACAGCTATATACAACTATATACAACTTTATACTACTTTATACAACTATATACAACTTTATACAACTATATACAACTATTTACAACATTTATACTTTTTACCACCACAAGGAATTGTCATATTTTATTTGATTTACTGTACATGTTTGTTCTATTTATCACACATAGTCCGTTTGCATCTTTCTGTAAACACACCACCCACTCTCCCTCCACCATCTTTCTTTTCCGCCAGAGGGGGGGTCAAAATGTTTGATTTTGGCAGATATATAAATATATTATTTCATATTTTTTAGATCTGAGTCTCCCCCCTGTAGTAAACTTTATGGGGAAGATTTATCGCGGCACACATATTGCCGGCAATTACGGTAGAAATTTCTGGTCGTTTTCCCTGGCGCCTCTATGGGATGAGAGGAAAACTGAGTGGAGAGTTCTGTCAAATCTCTAGTCTCCCGAACGTCAATGAGACACCTCCCCCTATAAGTCTATAAAATCACTTACCTCCCTCAAGGCCTCTCTTTATTCCTCCATGCTCTTTCTTTCCTCGTCAAGCTCTATCTTTCAACCCTCCAGTCTTTATTTTGTGCCCTATGATTTTGTCTCCCTTAAACCTATAAATCCTTCATCTTCCCCTTCTACTGGCAACTTCCCTTCAGCTACTCCACAATCCAGGCAGCTGTCACCAACTCTTCTTCTCCCATCATCTCTTTGACTGATTGTGAACAACTATCAAGGCAGCACATGACAATACTATCAGAGGGAAAAAAAAATAGAATATTAACCTGCCCAAAATATATTTCATATGATGCTTGAAATGCCTACAAAGCATTTTGCAGAATACCTGTTTGGTAAAGATGAGCAAAATTACAGAAGTGTTTCACAGGAGCATGCTGTTTACACAGAGATGTGAAGTTCAGGCGATTCAATCTTCTAGTTCTGCTTTTGCATTGAAGTCCGCATTGCATTTGAGTAAAGCAGAAAATACAACAATGGATTCATTCTGCTGTGCAGTGTGGTTGTTGTAAGGAAATGGCGTAACTAACAGGAAAGTCTGGGAAGAAGCTGCACCAGTGCCCTGCTCACCTCTCTGATGTCTGTGGTCAGGAGGGTATTTAATGTGTAGCCTTCAACACTGAAAGGGATATGAACTGCTAGAAATCTGTACATGCAAGTCAAAGTTATGGAGTTCCAAAGCTAAATTCTAGGATGGGATGGAATTCTGATCTTCATCTCCTCCCTGAACGGGAATTTCAGAGCAACATACAGCGGTGGAAGAGGTGGCCACAGGTGGCTTGGTGAGATAAGTGGGAGGACGGTAGAAATTTTGGGGCAACCAATAAAATTTTGCTATGGGGCTGCCAAATTTCCAGTTCCATCCCTGACAAGGAACAAATGGCACTCGTGAAACATGAATTTGTTTGTGGACAAAAGGAAATGAGGTGAATATTTCATGCAAGAGTTTACAAACTTCTTCTCTACTATTTCTCTCAGCTGCCATCTAGTGGTGAAAATGTATAACGTTTCTGTGATTTATTTAGGCTAGATGCTTCATTGCACCTGGAGAGAGAAGGGTGGTAAATCTCACAGTTACGATGGTCGCAACTTTCCCTGACTTTCTGAAATGCTCTGGACACTGCTAAATAAGCATAGTTCCAATCTCTCATCTATGTTCAGGCCTCTGACCCCAAACGTTTTTTTAACACTTTTAAATCTCTTCTCAATCCTCATCATCATCACCATTTATTTATATAGCGCCACTGATTGTGCACCCCAAACCCTCCGACTAACATCAGTGCCCAGGATCTTGCTTCCTTTTTCAAGGACAAGATCAGACTTGAAATTGTATTATCTCCCTCGACTTTTAAGCAGCCCAATTTCTTCCCAGTATATTCTGACACCCTCTCTTCATTTGATCCTACAAATGAAGAGGAAGTTTCTACTCTCTTCTTATCTTCCTACTCTACCTCCTGTCATCTTGATCCCATTCCTTCACAAATTGGTTGGTCCTTGTCTCGTGTGCTCATTCCACCTCTAACTAAAATCTGTAAAATCTGTAATCTCACACGTTTCCTTTCTGCAAACAACCTGTTGGATTCTCTTCAATCAGGCTTTCAATCTCAATACTCCACAGAGACTGCACTGACCAATGTTGTCAATGATCTGATCACAGCTAAAACTAAAGATGATTACTCCCTTCTAATTCTCCTGGATCTCTCTGCTGCATTTGACACTGTTGACCAGTCTCTCCTCATACAAACGCTACAATCCCCGGGTCTTCAAAACACTGTCCTATCCTGGTTCTCATCCAACCTATCTAATCGCTCTTTCAGTGCTAATATCTCTGGCAGAACCTCCACTCGGCTTCCTTTATCAGTTGGAGACCACAAGGCTCAGTCCTAGGTCCTCTGCTATTCTTTGTCTACACCACTTCTCTTGGAAAACTAATAAGTTCCTTTGGAGTTCAGTATCATCTCTATGCGGATGATACACAAATCTATCTATCCTCTCCTGATCTCTCACCATCTGTGTTGTCTCGCGTTACTGACTGTCTTTCTGCCATTTCATCTTGGATGTCTTCTCGCCAACTCAAACTCAATCTTTCAGAAACAGAATTAATAATAATCCCACCCAACAATAAAAGCTTCCTGCCTGACATTTCTACTTCTGTTGAAAACATGACCATAAATCCAAAATATCTTAAATATAATATTAACTGAACAATAGAGTGCAGTATTAATATTGAAGGCTATATTATTATTATTATTATTTTTATTATTATCCTTTATTTGTAAGGTGCCACAAAATTTCCGCAGTGCAAACAGTAAAGTAGAACATACAAGGTATAACAGCACAGAACAATAAATGAGTACTACTTAGACTTCAAAAGCTCCAAGCAAGGCCTGTAGCAGTGTAACTTGAGCAGAACAAATACGTTTTGAGACAGAAGGGAAAAGTACCCTGCTCGTAAGAGCTTACATCCTAAAGGAAGGGTAAACAGACAACAGGCACAAGGGGGAGTCAGTGGAGGGTATCTAGGGCAAGGGGAGCCTATAAGGGGGAAGGGGGATGGGAGAGGTGAGGTAAGAGCATAGAGAAATGGTTAGGTGGATAGTTGGTTGGCTTTTGAGAACCGGTGAGTTTTCAGTGCCCATTTAAAGGTGCACAAACTAGGGGAGAGTTGGATAAAATGAGTGCGGTCATTCCAGTGAAGGGGGGCAGCCCGGGAGAAATCTTAGATTTGGAATCCAGATGTGGTGATCAGAGTACATGTGAGGCATGGTTATCGGAAGTATATGGAGCGGTGGAGTGAGAGCGGGCATTGTAGGTGAATGTGAGAGTGAGGAGATTGAAGAGGATTCTATAGAGGAAGGGGAGCCAGAGTACAGCCAGGCAGAGAGGGGAGGCAGAAGAGTGACGTGAGAGGAAGATAAGTCTAGCGGCCACATTGAGCATAGAAGGAAGGAGAGCGGGGTGGAAGTGTTGGATGCCAGTGAGGAGAAGGGTACAGTAGTTGAGGCAGGAAATGATAAGAGCATGGATAATAGTATATAGACAAGAAGAAGAGATAATATTTGAAAAAAAATAACAATAGCGCCTTCAATGCAGTATAATAACAACAATAGTAAGAAGACACTATATATATATATATATATGACTACATATACAAGGCCCATGAAAGAAGCTGTCTATCAGTATCATGTTAATCTACCACTCTTTGAAAGGATCACAGGTTTTCTTGGTAATAAAGAGGTGATACACTCTCAATTTACCCTCAGCCGCACACCTTGAAGCCAAGAGTCTGAATGGATGACTAGTATCAATTCTGAAGAAATAACTTGCAAGATGGAAAATGAACATGGGAGATGTAGTCCCAGTATTACTGTTATTATGTGGCAGGTAAATCACCACGAGATACTCTCTCTTGAATGCTTGTAGACAAGTGTAAATAAGTGGAGTAGTTGCTTGGGTAACAAGCACTACTCAATGTATAAGAAGGATGAGAGAAGGAGTTGTCCCAGCAGTGTAGAGTAACCCAAGGCTGTACCTCTGTCTCAAACAGACTATCACATGGGCAGTGTTACTCACATGCAGCAGACTCTGATGAGTGCTGGAATTTTGAAGGGTTATTTGAACCCAAATCCAAGACTTAGCATGACCTCCAGTCACTCTTCTTCAATAAGTCATTGAAGAAGGGGCAGCAGCAATAGCAGCAGCAGGAACCTGAAATAATGGTGAAGAGACAAGACAAGCAGCAGGTAACGAACACTCCTGGACTTTCCCTAGATCCTTGGTCTGGAATTTGACTTTCTCCATTACCCTGGGCTGAACCTTGGCTTCCTCTGTTCCTCTGGCACTAGAGCTGGGCTCCCTTAGTATCTTATTATATGGCTGTGACAGATTCCCCTCTGGGATTATTAATTCTAACTGATCTTCTGGCAGCTAACTCTTGCAACATTGCAGCTCTGCCTGGTTGGGGACTATTATTATTATTATTAATATTTATTTATAAGGCGCTACAAGGCATCCGCAGCGCCGTACAGAGACAAACAAAATCACAATACAATGGGAGACAGCACAGTACAGTAAACACAGCAACTCAGTACGCTCAATGCACAGCTAGAGCGGGCGGGGAAGGGGGAGGGAGGATCCGAAAATGACGGGGCCCAAGAAGGGGGGCGCGGAAGACAGGGAGACCCCCAGGGGGAGGAGGGAGCGAAAGTGGACGTGGGGTGGAGGACCTTTGAGGAGGAGGGCTAAGTAGCTGGAGAGCAGAGTTAGAAGTGGTGGAAACAGGAGGAGAGATGGCCCTGCTCAGAGGAGCGTACAATCTAAGGGATCTTAAAAGGAAAGGAAGCTAAAAAGGAAGCTTTGTCTGTAAGGTGTGTAGCTCTCTCAGTCAGTATTGCAGCTTGTTCTGTGAGACATGTAGTTCTGTTCTAGCACACCCTGAGACCTGCCGGCTTGCCATTCTGGGAACTGTAGTTTCTGACACCCAAAGCTGCATTGCATGGCCCCCAACTGCAAGAAACTCCTTCTTTCATGTTAATCAAATCCCCCTGCAGGTGAGGGCTGGGTCCAGAGATTACATATCAAATGTTTGCAGCACTTCCGCTGTCTCATCAGAATATGTCTCTATGGAGTCTTGGTTTGGATGGGGGTTAGATGTATATATATCATGCTATCCATCACTATCATTATGCCTCAGTAGGGTAGGTTGCTTGGAGCATGGTGATAGAGTACTCACTTTCTATGAATGCCATAAATATGATGCATAGCTGCCCATGTACTATAATGTCACACAGCACACTACTTATACACAGATATTTCCTTATCCTCATTAAATGAAGACACCTGCAGCACTTGCAACACTTGCAGCACCTGCGACACTTGCAGCTCTTGCTTGGCTTTGCTCCTTGTGATACAGAAGATCCTGGAATAGACACAAAAGTCAAGTTCCTAACAATGGACATTTTCTCATTTTGCATTAAATACAAAGGAACGGAGTGTATGGAGGGCAGATCTTGTGCCAATACTGTATACGTTTATAAAGTTATGGACAAGAGACCGACTAATCTAAGTGTTGGAACGGAGAAAGGATATGTAACAAGATGATATATCACTTGCATTACAACATTTGTTATTTATGTGATTTAACGTGAGTGGAATTTGATATACAAAGCTAAAAACTAAAAGGCAATTGATGCTCTGAATAGATAGATTGTGAGCTTCCGAGAAGGACCCTCTTACCTCTCTCTATGTCTGTATTACCCAATATTGTTTTATTACTGTTTGTTCACAATTGTAAGGCGCTATAGAATTTGCTGATGCTATATGAATAAATGTTAATAATGATGATAATGATAGGTAATATTAAAAGTGGTGTATATACCCACAGCCTTCCCAGACAGTTTGTGGCCAACATGGTTCGAGTGCTATCTCCATAAAATCTAGATGCTTAGACCAGGTGATATTGGGCTACAGAGATGGAGATGGTGAGTTAGACCTCTCAAAGATCTATGAGTTTATTTCTTTGGCCACAAACGGCCTCAATGAAGGTCTCAATTTTGTATCATTCTTGAACTTAGAGTAAAATTTGATGTATGACTTTGGTTTTACAAAACAGGATATCTTTATTTAATAAAGAAATGAGGAGCCTCATAAGACAAGTGTTCCCATAGGAAAATGGACCCATAGAGAAATGGAAACTTAAGCAAGTGGACTCTTAGACAAGTTTACCCTTAGGAAAGTGGACCCTTATGTTATTATTCTTAGTATGAACTCCAGGGAGAGGCAATCATGTTTTAGAAAAGAAGTTGTATTTATTAGAGCCGAGATACACAGGAACTAATAGGTGCAGACAATTGTAAACGGCAACTCAGTTCATAGGAATTGCAGGTTTCAATAGCAGAAATAGCAGGTATACTCTGATAACACAATAAGGTAAGATGCAGGGAATGGTAGGACTAGTCCATAGAAGCAGCTGGTTCAAAGGTATAAATAGTGAACTGCATCACAGGGTAACAGGTTTACGAGGTATGACTCTGATGACACTATAAGATACAGATACAAGGAGACACGAGTAAAGAGAGCATCAGGCAAGCCATAGGGTCAAAAGTCAGAGGAACCATCAAAGTATCAAGGAATAGGCAAGGGGAAGGTCAAATCAAAGCCAAGGGTCAGGGTCACAAAAAGTGGTATAAAAACGTAAGAACAATCAGGGGTTAATACCAAGAAGCAGGTCAAAATAAAAAAAAAGGTTTCACAGCAAGCAGTAGTAAGGACAATAGATGAACTGCACAGGTTGCAGGGAAAGGCAGTCTCTTAAAGGCCAGCCACAGGTAATTAGCATCCAGGAGCAAATGAGATTAACTCCTGCAGGTTAGGAGAATAGTCCGAGTATTGCAGCAGCACCTATGGTAGTACAGAGGTACTGCAGGCCAGATTTAATATAATGGCAGAGTCCTAACAACTTAGACAAGTGTTCTTTTAGGAAGAAATGGAAACTTAAGCAAGCAGATTCTTAGGCAAATGTTCCCATGAGAAAGTGGACTCTTAGATAAATGGACACCTTGGGAGAGTGGACTCTTAGACAAGTGGACTCTTAGAGAAATGAACCCTTATACACTGTTACAGAACAGGATGAACTTTCAGCACAGTCCAAACTAATTCATATATCATTAGTGCAGTCATAGGAGACAGGATTTCGCACATATACTCAGTGAGCACACACTCGGGACTCACAATTATACTTACAATGCATATGGTGCAGGCTAGCAGCATGGCCTTCATAGTGACATCCAGATCATTTGGAAACCGAACAATGTAATTATCGCTGCCATTGCATAGTTGTTTACAGAATCCCCGCCACACACGTGTGATGACGCCCACTGACACTGATTTATCAGCTGACTTTACCTGTTGGCACAAAAGAGATACAATTGTTACCCCAGAGAATCTAATGCTAACCGGACCCCAGATTCTCTGCCAGGAAAAACACCATAACATCATCAACGGGAACAGTAGAATAATACAAAAGGTGACAATATGACACAGAGGTATAACATGAAAGGGAGATAAATATGGGCAGATATTCCAGTAGTTTTGGTTTTATGTATATGCTGAATATGTTTTACTTTTAAAAGTTCTTTTTGAAAAACTGTTACAATCTTCTTCATAAGATTAAAAAAAAATAATTTATGAAGTAATAAGTTGTTTGAAAAAACATTTTTGATGTAAAAAAAACTAATTATTTTTATTCGCCAGTTTTATCTTTAATTTGTTTTTTTTGTAAAATTTAAAAAGAATTCCATAAAATTTGAGTTATTTCTGGTGTAACATAGAACTGAGCCAAGTTTTACTAATGTACAAACAATTTGGGGATTGTTGGGGAAATTAAAGTGTTGATTATTCTAAGAGAATATGGATTCACAGAGACTTTATATCAGGTTTAGGAATAAACTGATTCCCTGAGTGGTGACAAATGAACCCAAAGTACTGACAGGAGGAGGACTGACCTGGTAGGTAACATCCGACATAAATCCTTCTCCCCATCCTGGACATTTTACTGTAAGACAAACTTGATGAGACGGGTTCAGGATGTTAAAGGATGCCCAGGTTTTCTGTATGTAGCCGAGGGGCTCCCCCGAGGAACCGGAGATCTGCAACTGAAACACAAGGACCGTTCACATCAGATTATCACACAGCATAGTGATGGCCTACGTATGTTCTACCTTGTCCGATATCCATTGCTGGGCCTACATCTACATCTGTACCTCACCTGTCCATGTATATCTGTACCTCCCCGGTCAATGTATATCAGTGCCTCACCAGTCCATGTATACCTGTACCTCACCTGTCCATGTATATCTGTACCTCACCTGTCCATGTATATCTGTACCTCACCTGTCCATGTATATCTGTACCTCACCTGTCCATGTATATCTGTACCTCACCTGTCCATGTATATCTGTACCTCACCTGTCCATGTATATCTGTACCTCACCTGTCCATGTATATCTGTACCTCACCTGTCCATGTATATCTGTACCTCACCTGTCCATGTATATCTGTATCTCACCAGTCCATGTATATCTGTATCTCACCTGTCCAAGTATATCTGTATCTCACCTGTCCATGTATATCTGTACCTCACCTGTCCATGTATATCTGTACCTCACCTGTCCATGTATATCTGTACCTCACCTGTCCATGTATATCTGTACCTCACCTGTCCATGTATATCTGTACCTCACCTGTCCATGTATATCTGTACCTCATCTGTCCATGTATACCTGTATCTCACCAGTCCATGTATACCTGTATCTCACCTGTCCATGTATATCTGTATCTCACCTGTCCATGTATATCTGTACCTCACCTGTCCATGTATATCTGTACCTCACCTGTCCATGTATATCTGTACCTCACCTGTCCATGTATATCTGTACCTCACCTGTCCATGTATATCTGTACCTCACCTGTCCAAGTTTATCTGTACCTCACCTGTCCATGTATATCAGTACCTCACCAGTCCATGTATACCTGTATCTCACCTGTCCAAGTATATCTGTATCTCACCTATCCATGTATATCTTTACCTCACCTGTCCATGTATACCTGTACCTCACCTGTCCATGTATACCTGTACCTCACCTGTCCATGTATATCTGTACCTCACCTTTCCATGTATATCTGTACCTCACCTGTCCATGTATATCTGTACCTCACCTGTCCATGTATATCTGTACCTCACCTGTCCATGTATATCTGTATCTCACCAGTCCATGTATATCTGTATCTCACCTGTCCAAGTATATCTGTATCTCACCTGTCCATGTATATCTGTACCTCACCTGTCCATGTATATCTGTACCTCACCTGTACATGTATATCTGTACCTCACCTGTCGATGTATATCTGTACCTCACCTGTCCATGTATATCTGTACCTCACCTGTCCAAGTATATCTGTACCTCACCTGTCCATGTATATCAGTACCTCACCAGTCCATGTATACCTGTATCTCACCTGTCCAAGTATATCTGTATCTCACCTATCCATGTATATCTGTACCTCACCTGTCCATGTATATCTGTACCTCACCTGTCCATGTATACCTGTACCTCACCTGTCCATGTATATCTGTACCTCACCTGTCCATGTATATCTGTACCTCACCTGTCCATGTATATCTGTATCTCACCTGTCCATGTATATCTGTATATCACCTGTCCATGTATATCTGTACATCACCTGTCCAAGTATATCTGTACCTCACCTGTCCATGTATATCTGTATCTCACCTGTCCATGTATATCTGTACCTCACCTGTCCATGTATATCTGTACCTCACCTGTCCAAGTATATCTGTACCTCACCTGTCCATGTATATCTGTACCTCACCTGTCCATGTATATCTGTACCTCACCTGTTCATGTACATCTGTACCTCACCTGTCCATGTATATCTGTACCTCACCTGTCCATGTACATCTGTACCTCACCTGTCCATGTAAATCTGTACCTCACCTGTCCATGTATATCTGTACCTCACCTGTTCATGTACATCTGTACCTCACCTGTCCATGTATATCTGTACCTCACCTGTCCATGTATATCTGTACCTCACCTGTTCATGTACATCTGTACCTCACCTGTCCATATATATCTGTACCTCATCTGTCCATGTACATCTGTATCTCACCTGTTCATGTACATCTGTACCTCAAATGTCCATGTATATCTGTACCTCACCTGTCCATGTATATCTGTACCTCACCTGTCCATGTACATCTGTACCTCACCTGTCCATGTATATCTGTACCTCACCTGTCCATGTATATCTGTACCTCACCTGTCCATGTATATCTGTACCTCATCTGTCCATGTATATCTGTATCTCACCAGTCCATGTATATCTGTATCTCACCTGTCCAAGTATATCTGTATCTCACCTGTCCATGTATATCTGTACCTCACCTGTCCATGTATATCTGTACCTCACCTGTCCATGTATATCTGTACCTCACCTGTCCATGTATATCTGTACCTCACCTGTCGATGTATATCTGTACCTCACCTGTCCAAGTATATCTGTACCTCACCTGTCCATGTATATCTGTACCTCACCTGTCCATGTATATCTGTATCTCACCTGTCCATGTATATCTGTATATCACCTGTCCATGTATATCTGTACATCACCTGTCCAAGTATATCTGTACCT
This sequence comes from Mixophyes australis, assembly GCA_036250195.1. Taxonomy (NCBI): domain Eukaryota; kingdom Metazoa; phylum Chordata; class Amphibia; order Anura; family Limnodynastidae; genus Mixophyes; species Mixophyes australis. Next base: position 12,991,883 of record JAVHZZ010000004.1, read on the forward strand.
CACCTGTCCATGTATATCTGTACCTCACCTGTCCATGTATATCTGTACCTCACCTGTCCATGTATATCTGTACCTCACCTGTCCATGTATATCTGTACCTCACCTGTCCAAGTATATCTGTACCTCACCTGTCCATGTATATCTGTACCTCACCTGTTCATGTACATCTGTACCTCACCTGTCCATGTATATCTGTACCTCACCTGTCCATGTACATCTGTACCTCACCTGTCCATGTAAATCTGTACCTCACCTGTCCATGTATATCTGTACCTCACCTGTCCATGTATATCTGTACCTCACCTGTTCATGTACATCTGTACCTCACCTGTCCATGTATATCTGTACCTCACCTGTCCATGTATATCTGTACCTCACCTGTCCATGTATATCTGTACCTCACCTGTCCATGTATATCTGTACCTCACCTGTCCATGTATATCTGTACCTCACCTGTCCATGTATATCTGTATCTCACCAGTCCATGTATACCTGTATCTCACCTGTCCAAGTATATCTGTATCTCACCTGTCCATGTATATCTGTACCTCACCTGTCCATGTATATCTGTACCTCACCTGTCCATGTATATCTGTACCTCACCTGTCCATGTATATCTGTACCTCACCTGTCCATGTATATCTGTACCTCACCTGTCCATGTATATCTGTACCTCACCTGTCCAAGTATATCTGTACCTCACCTGTCCATGTATATCAGTACCTCACCAGTCCATGTATACCTGTATCTCACCTGTCCAAGTATATCTGTATCTCACCTATCCATGTATATCTGTACCTCACCTGTCCATGTATACCTGTACCTCACCTGTCCATGTATACCTGTACCTCACCTGTCCATGTATATCTGTACCTCACCTGTCCATGTATATCTGTACCTCACCTGTCCATGTATATCTGTACCTCACCTGTCCATGTATATCTGTACCTCACCTGTCCATGTATATCTGTACCTCACCTGTCCATGTATATCTGTACCTCACCTGTCCATGTATATCTGTACCTCATCTGTCCATGTATATCTGTATCTCACCAGTCCATGTATACCTGTATCTCACCTGTCCAAGTATATCTGTATCTCACCAATCCATGTATATCTGTACCTCACCTGTCCATGTATATCTGTACCTCACCTGTCCATGTATATCTGTACCTCACCTGTCCATGTATATCTGTACCTCACCTGTCCATGTATATCTGTACCTCACCTGTCCAAGTATATCTGTACCTCACCTGTCCATGTATATCAGTATCTCACCTGTCCAAGTATATCTGTATCTCACCTATCCATGTATATCTGTATCTCACCTATCCATGTATACCTGTACCTCACCTGTCCATGTATACCTGTACCTCACCTGTCCATGTATACCTGTACCTCACCTGTCCATGTATATCTGTACCTCACCTGTCCATGTATATCTGTACCTCACCTGTCCATGTATATCTGTACCTCACCTGTCCATGTATATCTGTACCTCACCTGTCCATGTATATCTGTACCTCACCTGTCCATGTATATCTGTACCTCATCTGTCCATGTATATCTGTACCTCACCAGTCCATGTATACCTGTATCTCACCTGTCCAAGTATATCTGTATCTCACCTGTCCATGTATATCTGTACCTCACCTGTCCATGTATATCTGTACCTCACCTGTCCATGTATATCTGTACCTCACCTGTTCATGTACATCTGTACCTCACCTGTCCATGTATATCTGTACCTCATCTGTCCATGTATATCTGTATCTCACCTGTCCATGTATATCTGTACCTCACCTGTCCATGTATATCTGTACCTCACCTGTCCATGTATATCTGTACCTCACCTGTCCATGTATATCTGTACCTCACCTTTCCATGTATATCTGTACCTCACCTGTCCATGTATATCTGTACCTCACCTGTCCATGTATATCTGTACCTCACCTGTCCATGTATATCTGTACCTCACCTGTCCATGTATATCTGTACCTCACCTGTCCATGTATATCTGTACCTCACCTGTCCATGTATATCTGTACCTCATCTGTCCATGTATATCTGTATCTCACCAGTCCATGTATACCTGTATCTCACCTGTCCAAGTATATCTGTATCTCACCTATCCATGTATATCTGTACCTCACCTGTCCATGTATATCTGTACCTCACCTGTCCATGTATATCTGTACCTCACCTGTCCATGTATATCTGTATCTCACCAGTCCATGTATACCTGTATCTCACCTGTCCAAGTATATCTGTATCTCACCTATCCATGTATATCTGTACCTCATCTGTCCATGTATATCTGTATCTCACCAGTCCATGTATACCTGTATCTCACCTGTCCAAGTATATCTGTATCTCACCTATCCATGTATATCTGTACCTCACCTGTCCATGTATATCTGTACCTCACCAGTCCATGTATACCTGTATCTCACCTGTCCAAGTATATCTGTATCTCACCTATCCATGTATATCTGTACCTCACCTGTCCATGTATATCTGTACCTCACCTGTCCATGTATATCTGTACCTCACCTGTCCATGTATATCTGTACCTCACCTGTCCATGTATATCTGTACCTCACCTGTCCAAGTATATCTGTACCTCACCTGTCCATGTATATCAGTACCTCACCAGTCCATGTATACCTGTATCTCACCTGTCCAAGTATATCTGTATCTCACCTATCCATGTATATCTGTACCATCATAGAGGTCTATATGTCATATCTCACCCATTGTAGAGGTCTATGATTCATATCTCATCTATCCTAGAGGTCTATATTTCATTTTTCACCCATCATAGAGGTCTGTGTTTCATTTCTCACCCATCATAGAGGTCTATAAGTCATTTCTCACCCATCGTAGAGGTCTATATTTCATATCTCACCTATCATAGAGGTCTATGTTTCATATCTCACCCATCATAGAGGTCTATGTTTCATTTCTCACCCATCATAGAGGTCTATGTTTCATATCTCACCCATCATAGAGGTCTATATGTCATATCTCACCCATCGTAGAGGTCTATGTTTCATATCTCACCCTTCGTAGAGGTCTATGTTTCACATCTCGCCTATCATAGAGGTCTATATGTCATATCTCACCCATCGTAGAGATCTATATTTCATATCTCACCCATCGTAGAGGTCTATGTTTCACATCTCGCCTATCATAGAGGTCTATGTTTCATATCTCACCCATCATAGAGGTCTATATTTCATATCTCACCCATCATAGAGGTCTATATGTCATATCTCACCCATCATAGAGGTCTGTGTTTCATATCTCACCCATCGTAGAGGTCTATGTTTCACATCTCGCCTATCATAGAGGTCTATGTTTCATATCTCACCCATCATAGAGGTCTATGTTTCACATCTCGCCTATCATAGAGGTCTATATGTCATATCTCACCCATCATAGAGGTCTATATGTCATATCTCACCCATCGTAGTGGTCTTTATTTCATATCTCGCCTATCATAGAGGTCTATATGTCATATCTCACCCATCATAGAGGTCTATATGTCATATCTCACCCATCGTAGTGGTCTTTATTTCATATCTCGCCTATCATAGAGGTCTATATGTCATATCTCACCCATCATAGAGGTCTGTGTTTCATATCTCACCCATCGTAGAGGTCTATGTTTCACATCTCGCCTATCATAGAGGTCTATGTTTCATATCTCACCCATCATAGAGGTCTATGTTTCATATCTCGCCTATCATAGAGGTCTATATGTCATATCTCACCCATCATAGAGGTCTATGTTTCACATCTCGCCTATCATAGAGGTCTATATGTCATATCTCACCCATCATAGAGGTCTATATGTCATATCTCACCCATCGTAGTGGTCTTTATTTCATATCTCGCCTATCATAGAGGTCTATATGTCATATCTCACCCATCATAGAGGTCTATATTTCACATCTCGCCTATCGTAGAGGTCTGTATTTCATATCTTAACTATCGTAGAGGTTTATATTTCATTTCTCACCTATTATAAAAGTCTATATTTCATATCTCACCCATTCTAGTGCTCTATATTTTGTATTTTTGTCCTCATATCTTACTATGGTGTTCCAGCTACAGCATTCGTACGGCAGAATAAGGTTTAGGACATTATGACCCTGGGTGTTTCGGACTTTTACATCTATCCGGGGCCCGCAGCAAACACGTTCCTCAACCCCTTGGTAGACGAGAAGTCCATCAGGGCTGAGCAGGTCATAGGTACAGTAGCTCTGGAACATGCTGCTCTCTGAAATGACAGCGGTGATAACGTGACAAGTGTAGAATTCAGACCTCTCGGCTCACAAGGAATTGGCAGCAGACCAGGGCCATCTTAACAACATTATGGGCCCCCGGGCATAGCAGTGCACCGGGGCTCCTAGATATAGATATAGATATATAGATGTACACAGATACAGATATAGATATATAGATATAGATATATAGATGTATACAGATATATATATAGATATATAGAGATAGAGATAGATAGATGTACTTGCTCAGTGACCCTTGTAGGTGTTTTTGCAGGTTTTATTCTTCTGCAGGATTATTTATTCTCATTAAGAGCCGTGCCTATGGGGCACCCGGGCAGCTGCCCATCGTGCCCAATGGAAAAGATGGCCCTGCAGCAGACAGATATTGGAAAGGTGAATATTTCTGAACATTTTACGGGGACTCTGTTCAGCCAATTTACACATACAGCAGTTTGACAAAAAGAGGGAGATTTATCCAGAATATTTTCCAGTGGGAACTTACTCTCAAACTAAAGAGAGAAAATCGATCCATGAAACTGCTATATTTCCCTCCTGTACTTCGCTTTACGCCTCCATGTGTGAGAAGAGGGTGTGTCCAGAGGAGCGGTTGGCGCTAGGTTGTACTTACATAGTGGTATAACATGCAGCATGTGTGTCACCCTCTCCCCTACTCTGTGCGCCAAAATCCGATGCATTGTTTAATTGCTAAATATTACATACTCCAGAAACAGAGAATTACTGCTCCATTTACATACACTACAGCACATGGAGGGTTAATGGCCTGTGTTTTGTAATTAGGTTTGGATGAAATAGAGTTAGTAGGGCTTGATGCTTAAGCTTTAAAAACCATTCTCTGAGCATCTATTGGTCACAAATTGGGAGTAGCTTACGGTAAAAAAAGCATGGAAACTAGCGTACTCCCACCCATGTACACATCTCGAGACGCGTGCACCTGCGCATCATATGCCCCTGGTTTAAGACAAGTCATCATGAGCAGCATAATTATGTACCTGCCCCGTAGCCGGGGTAAAAGCTATATCTCCTGACAGGCGTATGACCGTATTCCTGCAGGTCTGTATGAGACGCTTTTGCTGTACTCAGCGGACATCAGAACGCCCCTTCTTGTTCTGCCTCTCTGGACGGAAGGAATCATAAGTGTCAGATATGCGCATGTATATATATATATATATATATATATATATATATATATATATAGGTGCATTTACGTGTGATCACTTTCTAAGACTGAGCAGAGTGATTTCACCCAAATACGGGACACAAACCAGCACACGTCCCACTCTGCACCAGTGTGTGTGCCTGAGGCCTACCTTACAATGGCGTTATTACTGCCTTATCCCATGGACTGACTACATTGGACAAATCAGGCTTTATGTTTTATTGAACAAATTAAAGATAAAACTTACGAGTCTGATTAACATGAAACTGGTCGACCTGTGAAATAAGAGAGAACAGAGTCAGAATGTGACACAGACCCATCCTCCACCCTCCCCAATATCAAACAAAGACCTCCATCGCCAACACACCATCATTACCATTACTATAATCACCAACACCACCACCATTATTACCACTATAATCACCAACACCACCACCATTATTACCACTATAATCACCAACACCACCACCATTATTACCACTATAATCACCAACACCACCACCATTATTACCACTATAATCACCAACACCACCACCATTATTACCACTATAATCACCAACACCACCATCATTACCATTACTATAATCACCAACATCCCCATCATTACCCTCACTATAATCACCAACACCACCATCATTACCATTACTATAATCACCAACACCACCATCATTACCATTACTATAATCACCAACACCACCATCATTACCACCACTATAATCACCAACACCACCATCATTACCCTCACTATAATCACCAACACCACCATCATTACCATTACTATAATACCAACATCCCCATCATTACCCTCACTATAATCACCAACACCACCATCATTACCATTACTATAATCACCAACACCCCCATCATTACCCTCACTATAATCACCAACACCCCCATCATTACCCTCACTATAATCACCAACACCGCCATCATTACCATTACTATAATCACCAACACCCCCATCATTACCCTCACTATAATCACCAACACCCCCATCATTACCCTCACTATAATCACCAACACCCCCATCATTACCCTCACTATAATCACCAACATCCCCATCATTACCAGTACTATAATCACCAACACCCCCATCATTACCCTCACTATAATCACCAACACCACCATCATTACCATTACTATAATCACCAACACCACCATCATTACCATTACTATAATCACCAACACCACCATCATTACCACCACTATAATCACCAACACCACCATCATTACCCTCACTATAATCACCAACACCACCACCATTATTATTATACCATCAGTGGCATTTTTGTTATGGAGTCATTATATCCCTAGTTACACCTTGACACCATAATTATCACTTGTATCACTGAGACCATATAAGGGCGGTACAGGCGGTTAAACTGCCCAGGGCTCAATGCCCAAGGGGAGCAAAGCCCGCCTGTCCGCTATATACCAAATCACTGCCAAAGAATAATGTACAGGGCTGTATGGCAGATATGGCCCTTCAGTGCTGCCTGTGGCAAGAACCACATCATTGTTTGATAGTGAGCTGGCGCATTGAGAAAGGCACGGAAGCAAGAAGAAGGAGGACTGGGACTATTATGTAGTATAGCTAATGACTCATTGCTATTTTCTGTTGAATTCATGTCTAACAATATATATTGTATGTAACCTTGTAATATAATCTCAACGTGTGCTTTGCTAGATGACATGAGTTTAAACTTATGCAAATGTCATTAATCTTTTGAATCTTGGAGAGTTTGAAGCCCCAAAGTTGTAAACCATCTAGCCAAGCAGAAGGAGCAGAGGTGAGAACTCAAGGCCCTGTGAACACTCCGATCTCAGGACATCCCTTGCTCACTTCGAAAGTCCTGTGATGTTTGGAAGATCAATCTGTCTTTATTGACAGCTAAAACTCCAAAGGTGGGGGTGATGGCTATGTGGAAAAGGGTTTGTTGGGGTTGGTGGGGGAAAATAATTATTGAATGTGGCTGTATGAAAGGAAAGAGACATTAATGGAAAATGCTATTAATTCAATTCTGGAGCCGATTGGGTGGAAGGAGCCTGTTTATTAAACAGAGGTCACTGATTTAATGTCGTCTGGTTGTGAGGACGGAGGCCCAGATTCTTCACTCACTACTCATCTGTCCAGGAGATGAATTGTAACTATCCCTTTTCTAAATCGGACCCCAACACTTCAGGTTCTGTCCAAGCAGCAACGGAGCGTAAGACACCGGTAACAGCACCAGGGAGTCATCACTACAAGAGCAGGTAGGAGAGCTCAGCACTGGGATGGAGCCTGGCATTGTGCTTGTACAGGTCTAGGCACATCCTCTCCGGCGATGCATAACTGCTGAGAGGCAAGATCACCCCCCCATGGTGCGTTGGGAGTGGGGCGTCAGCGGCCGGTCACCAGTGTTCCGTTTTGCCCAGGGCACTAAAATGTCATAATTACTGTATCAAAATGAGGTATTAATATCACTTCAACCAGTCTGCCCCTCATTTCTCACAAACTATGGACTATAATATACAAATATATATTTGTCAATCATATTTAAAGTCATAGATATTGTATTTATAAGTAGTTAATATGTCAGGCAGCAAGGTTTTCTTATCTTGCATATACATGCAGATTAGTCATTTATTATAATTATTGTCCACCAGTCCTGTATGAATGTATCACACCCGGGGGTCTCGTGTTAGGATATGGAAAGGGTCCACAGACAGAGCACTAAGTTTAATTGCAGAGGACTGTATTGTGTATTTAAATGTAATGTGTCTGGAATGTGACCTCACTCGTTTAAGTAACTTCTGCTGTATAGACACAGAACAATACCTATCATAATTATATCAAGAGTGGCTCCTCGGCTGTCCCTTTGGCTGTCTGTTTACCTGCGAAAAGGTTTCTGCCATTTCTGCCTTTAAAAACCAGCTCTAGAGAACAGCAAACATTCACTACACAGTGATAGCTGAGGTCAGGCTGGCGGTGAGTTATATTAATCTCTGCCCCTGACAGGAAAGGGACAATCAGCCCCTGGAGTACTGACCTTACCCTGATCTACCTCTCCAGGTCTTGGGGAGCTGTGTGTCCGCCGAAAGCGGAGTGACAATGACTGAAGGCCGCTACCTTTGCTGGTAGCCTTAAAGGAGAGAGGGGAGAAGCTTGGATGGATAGACAGCAGTCCCTGAGAGTGACAAGGACACTGGTGAGGGGTGTTCATTATACTCTGTATGTTGTCTGTGCCAGACTGTAGTGTTATTTGTTACAAGTTATTATTTCAATCTGTTTATTGCTGTTTTGTGCTACCATTCTGTTAAATAAACATATTTATTTTTTAAATAAATAGGTTTATTTAAAAATATATACACTATATATATATATATATATATATATATATATATATATATATATATATATATATATATATATATATATATATATATAATAGTTATATATCTAGTTATAGCTATAGTTATATATATATAATAGTTATATATCTAGTTATGGCTATAGTTATATATATATATATATATATATATATATATATATATATATAATAGTTATATATAATAATTATATATATATATATGTATATTATAGACACTATAACTACTTACAAACAGAATATATACAAGTTTAAATAGCCTTCAATTTTAACCAAATTAACCTAAATTATTCATAAACTGCGCCCCCCTTCAACGCTGCGCCCTGGGCGGTCGCCCCTCTCGCACAGCCCTAGTTACGGCCCTGGTTGCTATTATCACTACAACGTTTACCATTATTACCTCTATCCTCACATCTTTCATTAATGTTACCACTATTATTAGTACAGCAGCAATAACATTATCACCACTAATCTCACCAACATTAACTCAGTTATCGACAACTAACTGTATTATTATTACTACTACGCTGCAGTGCCCCTACGCTCTATACTCAATGCAGCTGCGAGACTCATCTTCCTCTCACGCCGCTCCTCCTCTGCCTCCCCTCTCTGCCTCACCTTACACTGGCTCCACTTCCCCTACAGAATCCTCTTCAAACTCCTCACCACCACTTACAAGGCTCTCTCCCAGTCTACTGCCCCTTACATCTCTAACCTCCTCTCCATTCACACTCCTGCCCGCTCCCTGCGCTCGGCCAACGACCGCCGCCTCTCCTCCACTCTTATCACCTCTTCCCACTCCAGAATCCAAGACTTCTCCCGTGCTGCCCTCCTGCACTGGAACGACCTCCCACGCTCCATCCGTCTCTCTCCTACTCTGTGCTCCTTCAAACGGGCACTCAAAACTCACCTCTTCCTCAAAGCCTACCAACAATCTACTTAGCCTCTCACCTCTTCTGGTTCTCCCCTGGCTCCTTTTCTCTCCCCGTTGCTTCACTGGCTCCCTTCTGTGCCTGGTCTGTTTACCCTCCCTTAGAATGTAAGCTCGTATGAGCAGGGCCCCCTCCCCTCCTGTCTCCTCACCTGTTCCTCAAGGCCTACCAACCATCCACTTAGCCTCTCACCTCTTCTGGTTCTCCCCTGGCTCCTTTTCTCTCCCCGTTGCTTCACTGGCTCCCTTCTGTGCCTGGTCTGTTTTCCCTCCCATAGGATGTAAGCTCGTATGAGCAGGGCTCCCTCCCCTCCTGTCTCCATTAGGGATGAGCGCACTCGGATTTCCTGAATCCGAGCCCACCCGAACGTTGCGGATCCGAGTCGGATCCGAGACAGATCCGGGTATTGGCGCCAAATTCAAAAGTGAAACTGAGGCTCTGACTCATAATCCCGTTGTCGGATCTCGCGATACTCGGATCCTATAAATTACCCGCTAGTCGCCGCCATCTTCACTCGGGCATTGATCAGGGTAGAGGGAGGGTGTGTTAGGTGGTCCTCTGTGCTGTTTAGTTCTGTGCTGTTTAGTTCTGTGCTGTTTAGTTCTGTGCTGTTTAGTTCTGTGCTGTTTAGTTCTGTGCTGTGCTGTGCTGTGCTGTGCTGTGCTGTGCTGTGTTCTGCAGTATCAGTCCAGTGGTGCTGTGTGCTGTGCTCTGTCCTTCTGAGGTCAGTGGTGCTGCTGGGTCCTGTGCTGTGTCCTGTTCAGTCCAGTGGTGCTGTGTCCTGTGCTCTGTGCTTCTAAGGGCATAGTTATTTCCCCAATATTCCCCTGTGTTTAAAAAAATAAAAAAAAGTTTTTTTAAAAAATACCAAAAACTACTTTAATATTTTTTAATTACCACAAAATTTGCACAACCAATCCTGCAGTATAAGCCCATTGGTACTGCAATATTACCAAGTTCACACATTCAGCAGTAAAAGTCCAGTGGTACTGCAATATTACAAAGTTTACACATTCTGCAGTATCAGTCCAGTGGTGCTGTGTCCTGTGCTCTGTCCTGCTGAGTTCCGTAGTGCTGCTGGGTCCTGTGCCGTGTCCTGTTCAGTCCAGTGGTGCTGTGTCCTGTGCTCTGTGCTTCTGAGGTCAGTGGTGCTGCTGGGTCCTGTGCCGTGTCCTGTTCAGTCCAGTGGTGCTGTGTCCTGTGCTCTGTGTTTCTAAGGGCATAGTTATTTCCCCAATATTCCCCTGTGTTTAAAAAAATAAAAAAAAGTTTTTTTAAAAAATACCAAAAACTACTTTAATATTTTTTAATTACCACAAAATTTGCACAACCAATCCTGCAGTATAAGCCCATTGGTACTGCAATATTACCAAGTTCACACATTCAGCAGTAAAAGTCCAGTGGTACTGCAATATTACAAAGTTTACACATTCTGCAGTATCAGTCCAGTGGTGCTGTGTCCTGTGCTCTGTCCTGCTGAGTTCCGTAGTGCTGCTGGGTCCTGTGCCGTGTCCTGTTCAGTCCAGTGGTGCTGTGTCCTGTGCTCTGTGCTTCTAAGGGCATAGTTATTTCCCCATTATTCCCAAGTTTTTAAAAAATAAAAAAAAAGTAAAAAAAAATAAAAAATTAAAAAAAAAAAAAAATATATAATAATTATAACCAAATTTGCAAAACCAATCCTGCAGTATAAGTCCATTGGTACTGCAATATTACCAAGTTCACACATTCAGCAGTAAAAGTCCAGTGGTACTGCAATATTACAAAGTTTACACATTCTGCAGTATCAGTCCAGTGGTGCTGTGTCCTGTGCTCTGTCCTGCTGAGTTCCGTAGTGCTGCTGGGTCCTGTGCCGTGTCCTGTTCAGTCCAGTGGTGCTGTGTCCTGTGCTCTGTGCTTCTAAGGGCATAGTTATTTCCCCAATATTCCCCTGTGTTTAAAAAAATAAAAAAAAGTTTTTTTAAAAAATACCAAAAACTACTTTAATATTTTTTAATTACCACCAAATTTGCAAAACCAATCCTGCAGTATAAGCCCATTGGTACTGCAATATTACCAAGTTCACACATTCAGCAGTAAAAGTCCAGTGGTACTGCAATATTACAAAGTTTACACATTCTGCAGTATCAGTCCAGTGGTGCTGTGTCCTGTGCTCTGTCCTGCTGAGTTCCGTAGTGCTGCTGGATCCTGTGCCGTGTCCTGTTCAGTCCAGTGGTGCTGTGTCCTGTGCTCTGTGCTTCTAAGGGCATAGTTATTTCCCCACTATTCCCAAGTTTTTTAAAAATAAGAAAAAAGTAAAAAAAAATAAAAAATTAAAAAAAAAAAAAATATATAATAATTATAACCAAATTTGTAAAACCAATCCAGCAGTATAAGTCCATTGGTACTGCAATATTACCAAGTTCACACATTCTGCAGTATCTTGTGCTACATATAATGGAGACCAAAAATTTGGAGGATAAAGTAGGGAAAGATCAAGACCCACTTCCTCCTAATGCTGAAGCTGCTGCCACTAGTCATGACATAGACGATGAAATGCCATCAACGTCGTCTTCCAAGCCCGATGCCCAATCTCGTAGTACCGGGCATGTAAAATCCAAAAAGCCCAAGTTAAGAAAAAGTAGCAAAAAGAGAAACTTAAAATCATCTGAGGAGAAACGTAAAGTTGCCAATATGCCATTTACGACACGGAGTGGCAAGGAACGGCTTAGGCCCTGGCCCGTGTTCATGACTAGTGGTTCAGCTTCACCCACGGATCTTAGCCCTCCTCCTCCTCCCCCCCCCTACAAAAAATTGAAGAGAGTTATGCTGTCAGCAACAAAACAGCAAACAACTCTGCCTTCTAAAGAGAAATTATCACAAATCCCCAAGGCGAGTCCAAGCGTGTTGGTGGTTGTCAAGCCTGACCTTCCCATCACTGTACTTCCCATCACTGTACGGGAAGAGGTGGCTCGGGAGGAGGCTATTGATGATGTAGCTGGTGCTGTGGAGGAACTTGATGATGAGGATGGTGATGTGGTTATTGTAAATGAGGCACCAGGGGGGGAAACAGCTGATGTCCATGGGATGAAAAAGCCCATCGTCATGCCTGGTCAGAAGACCAAAAAATGCACCTCTTCGGTCTGGAGTTATTTTTATCCAAATCCAGACAACCAATGTATGGCAATATGTAGCTTATGTAAAGCTCAAATAAGCAGGGGTAAGGATCTTGCCCACCTAGGAACATCCTCCCTTATACGTCACCTGAATAACCTTCATAGTTCAGTGGTTAGTTCAGGAACTGGGGCTAGGACCCTCATCGGTACAGGGACACCTAAATTCCGTGGTCCAGTTGGATACACACCAGCAACACCCTCCTCGTCAACTTCCTCCACAATCTCCATCAGATTCAGTCCTGCAGCCCAAGTCAGCAGCCAGACTGAGTCCTCCTCAATACGGGATTCATCCGAGGAATCCTGCAGCGGTACGCCTACTACTGCCACTGCTGCTGTTGCTGCTGTTAGTCGGTCATCTTCCCAGAGGGGAAGTCGTAAGACCGCTAAGTCTTTCACCAAACAATTGACCGTCCAACAGTCGTTTGCCATGACCACCAAATACGATAGTAGTCACCCTATTGCAAAGCGTATAACTGCGGCTGTAACTGCAATGTTGGTGTTAGACGTGCGCCCGGTGTCCGCCATCAGTGGAGTGGGATTTAGAGGGTTGATGGAGGTATTGTGTCCCCGGTACCAAATCCCCTCGAGATTCCACTTCACTAGGCAGGCGATACCAAAAATGTACAGAGAAGTACGATCAAGTGTCCTCAGTGCTCTTAAAAATGCGGTTGTACCCACTGTCCACTTAACCACGGACATGTGGACAAGTGGTTCTGGGCAAACGAAGGACTATATGACTGTGACAGCCCACTGGGTTGATGCATCCCCTTCCGCAGCAACAGCAACAGCTGCATCAGTAGCAGCATCTACAAAATGGCTGCTCATGCAAAGGCAGGCAACATTGTGGATTACAGGCTTTAATAAGAGGCACAACGCTGACAACATATTAGAGAAAATGAGGGAAATTATCTCCCAGTGGCTTACCCCACTTAGACTCTCATGGGGATTTGTGGTGTCAGACAATGCCAGTAACATTGTGCGGGCATTAAATATGGGCAATTTCCAGCACGTCCCATGTTTTGCCCACACCATTAATTTGGTGGTGCAGCATTACCTCAAGAGTGACAGGGGTGTGCAGGAGATGCTTGCGGTGGCCCGCAAAATTGCTGGACACTTTCGGCATTCAGCCAGTGCCTACCGCAGACTAGAGGCACATCAAAAAAGCTTGAACCTGCCCTGCCATCACCTCAAACAAGAGGTTGTGACGCGCTGGAACTCCACCCTCTATATGCTGCAGAGGATGGAGGAGCAGCAAAAGGCCATTCAGGCCTACACAGCCACCTACGACATAGGCAAAGGAGTGGGGATGCGCCTGAGTCAAGCGCAGTGGAGACTGATTTCCGTGTTGTGCAAGGTTCTGCAGCCATTTGAACTTGCCACACGAGAAGTCAGTTCCGACACTGCCAGCTTGAGTCAGGTCATTCCCCTGATCAGGCTGTTGCAGAAGCAGCTGGAGAAAGTGAGGGAGGAGCTGGTAAGCCATTGCGATTACACCAAGCATGTAGCTCTTGTGGATGTAGCCCTTCGTACGCTTTGCCAGGATCCGAGGGTGGTCACTCTTTTAAAGTCAGAGGAATACATTCTGGCCACCGTGCTCGATCCTCGGTTTAAAGCGTATGTTGTGTCTCTGTTTCCGGCGGACACAAGTCTACAGCGGTGCAAAGACCTGCTGGTCAGGAGATTGTCCTCTGAAGAGGACCGTGACATGCCAACAGCTCCACCCTCATTTTCTTCCACATCTATGGCTGCGAGGAAAAAGCTCAGTTTTCCCAAAAGAGGCACTGGCGGGGATGCTGATAACATCTGGTCCGGACTGAAGGACCTGCCAACCATTGCAGACATGTCTACTCTCGCTGCATTGGATGCTGTGACAATAGAAAAAATTGTGGATGATTACTTTGCTGACACCATCCAAGTAGACATGTCAGACAGTCCATATTGTTACTGGCAGGAAAAAAAGGCAGTTTGGAAGCCCCTGTACAAACTGGCTCTATTTTACCTGAGTTGTCCCCCCTCCAGTGTGTACTCGGAAAGAGTTTTTAGTGCAGCGGGGAACCTGGTCAGTGAGCGGCGAAGGAGGTTGCTTCCTCACAACGTTGAAAAAATGATGTTTATAAAAATGAATAATCAATTCCTCAATGAAGTACAGCACTGCCCTCCAGATACTACAGAGGGACCTGTGGTTGTGGAGTCCAGCGGGGACGAATTGATAATGTGTGATGAGGAGGAAGTACACACTGTAGGGGGAGAGGAATCAGAGGTTGAGGATGAGGACGACATCTTGCCTCAGTAGAGCCTGTTTAGTCTGTCTGTACAGGGAGAGATGAATAGCTTTTTTGGTGTGGGGGCCCAAACAAACCAATCATTTCAGTCAAAGTTGTTTGGTAGGCCCTGTCGCTGAAATGATTTGTGTGTTAAAGTGTGCATGTCCTATTTCAACAGCAGACCTCTCAACTGCAGCTCATCCCTCCTCTGCGGGGATAATGTCTCCTGTGCTCTGACACGTCACTCTGTGTACTCTCAGCCTCAGGATCTGACACTACAGCTACCATGCCTCTTGTAGCAGCCCTCACTCCAGGGCCTCTTCCATGTGCAGTGTCCCCCTCTCTCTTGGGTTCACTATAGTGGCATGGAGTTCTCCCCCATCATCCAGGGCACACATTCCTTGCCCTGGCTCAGTCACCACGCTCAGACTTCCAGGCAATGCTGGGGGAGCCTGGGAGCTTCCACCCCAGGTCCCCAGCTACAACTCTCCTCTCCTGTGTCTTCTCTCTCTTTCTGACACTTTAAAGATCGTGCCTTTAAATGAAAAAGTCAGTCTTCATTGCACGACTATGTGCAAGTGCAACAGGGACATTTTTTTGGGTTTACAAAGTCAAACAATAACACTACGACCCTGTCTGTCTGGGGTCTGTCAATGACGAATTGTCTGGAGCATGTTTGGAGGAGGTATTGTGGCCCCGGTATCAAATTGGGTACCGGGGCCACCCCACTATGCAGTCCAGATACTTGTTTGGTGGAATTCCGACACGTGGAGGGTTTTTAAATTATATTGTGGCCTCGGTACCAAATTGTGTACCGGGGCCACCCCACTACGCAGTCCAGATACTTGTTTGGTGGAATTCCGACACGTGGAGGGTTTTTAAATTATATTGTGGCCCCGGTATCAAATTGGGTACCGGGGCCACCCCACTACGCAGTCCAGATACTTGTTTGGTGGAATTCTGACACGTGGAGGGTGTATTTATTTTATTGTGGCCCCGGTATCAAATTGGGTACCGGGGCCACCCCACTACGCAGTCCAGATACTTGTTTGGTGGAATTCTGACACGTGGAGGGTTTTTTAATTATATTGTGGCCTCGGTACCAAATTGTGTACCGGGGCCACCACACTACGCAGTCAAGATAGATAGATGCGTATCATAGATAAAGTACATTCAGTGGTGTGGGGCAAATTGAAAAATATTCCAAATGCACTGACATTATCAAAAACAAGAGGTTGTCACACGCTAAAACTCCAACATGTATATGATGGAGAGGATGGAGGAGCAGCCGTATGTGTAGTGTAATGCAGATCTGTTGAAGGTTTTTTATATATTTTATTGTGGTGCCCAGTGCCCACTCCTCTACGCAGTCCAGGTACATTTATTGGTGCGAATCATAAAAGTTCAGGGTTTTTAATATATCTTGTGGTGACCCACTCCTCTACGCAGTCCAGGTACATTTATTGGTGCGATTCATAAAAGTTCAGGGTTTTTAATATATTGTGGTGACCCACTCCTCTACGCAGTCCAGGTACATTTATTGGTGCGAATCAAACAAGTTGATGGTTTTCTTATTATATATATTGTGGTGACCCACTCCTCTACGCAGTCCAGGTACATTTATTGGTGCGATTCATAAAAGTTCAGGGTTTTTAATATATTGTGGTGACCCACTCCTCTACGCAGTCCAGGTACATTTATTGGTGCGAATCATAAAAGTTCAGGGTTTTTAATATATCTTGTGGTGACCCACTCCTCTACGCAGTCCAGGTACAATTATTGGTGCGATTCATAAAAGTTCAGGGTTTTTAATATATTGTGGTGACCCACTCCTCTACGCAGTCCAGGTACATTTATTGGTACGAATCAAACAAGTTGATGGTTTTCTTATTATATATATTGTGGTGACCCACTCCTCTACGCAGTCCAGGTACATTTATTGGTGCGATTCATAAAAGTTCAGGGTTTTTAATATATTGTGGTGACCCACTCCTCTACGCAGTCCAGGTACATTTATTGGTGCGATTCATAAAAGTTCAGGGTTTTTAATATATTGTGGTGACCCACTCCTCTACGCAGTCCAGGTACATTTATTGGTGCGAATCAAACAAGTTGATGGTTTTCTTATTATATATATTGTGGTGACCCACTCCTCTACGCAGTCCAGGTACATTTATTGGTGCGATTCATAAAAGTTCAGGGTTTTTAATATATTGTGGTGACCCACTCCTCTACGCAGTCCAGGTACAATTATTGGTGCGAATCATAAAAGTTCAGGGTTTTTAATATATTGTGGTGACCCACTCCTCTACGCAGTCCAGGTACAATTATTGGTGCGAATCATAAAAGTTCAGGGTTTTTAAGATATTGTGGTGACCCACTCCTCTACGCAGTCCAGGTACATTTATTGGTGCGAATCATAAAAGTTCAGGGTTTTTAATATATTGTGGTGACCCACTCCTCTACGCAGTCCAGGTACAATTATTGGTGCGAATCATAAAAGTTCAGGGTTTTTAAGATATTGTGGTGACCCACTCCTCTACGCAGTCCAGGTACAATTATTGGTGCGAATCATAAAAGTTCAGGGTTTTTAATATATATTGTGGTGACCCACTCCTCTACGCAGTCCAGAAAGATACCTTGTTGCAACGTTTTGGACTAATAACTATATTGTGAGGTGTTCAGAATACACTGTAAATTAGTGGAAATGCTTGTTATTGAATGTTATTGAGGTTAATAATAGCCTAGGAGTGAAAATAAGCACAAAAACTTGATTTTTAAACTTTTTATGTTTTTTTCAAAAAAAATCCGAATCCAATACCTTAAATCCGAACCGAGACCTTTCGTCAAGTGTTTTGCGAGACAAATCCGAACCTCAAAAATAACGAAAATCCGGATCCAAAACACAAAACACGAGACCTCAAAAGTCGCCGGTGCACATCCCTAGTCTCCATACCTGTTCTTCAGCTCCGTCTCTACTGTATCAGCCTGCCTGAAGTTTCTGGAGAACTGGTACTTTGTGTTTATTGTCCTGTACTGTCTTACCCTGTATAGTCTACTGTTAGTACCATGTACGGCGCTGCGGAAACCTTGTGGCGCCTAACAAATAAACGATAATAATAACAATAATACTAGAATTACTATTCTCACCTCTATCCTCACCCCCTACAACATATCTGTCATTACTGTCATCACTACCAGCTGTACCAGTATTATCACTACCATGACCTCAGTACACCTGTATAACCACTGCCACTATTATCACCACCTCATTATAATCACCTCTATCCTCACACCCACAAACATTTCTTTTACTACTGTGATCACTATTATCACTTCGAGGAGGAACAACATTATCACATTACTGTAATCATTATCACCCCTCTGCTATTACTTCCCTACAGATAGAGGAAGTCCACCTGCCAGACACTGTTACATATAGATGTCCTACACTCCGGGAGACAAGAGCAGTGCCAAGCACTGATGCACATAGGTTCTCTCCCGTATCCCTCCCGCGTCTGATCACTGCAGAGCATCACTCCTGTATCCCTCCCGCGTGTGATCACTGCAGAGCATCACTCCTGTATCCCTCCTGCGTGTGATCACTGCAGAGCATCACTCCTGTATCCCTCCCGCGTGTGATCACTGCAGAGCATCACTCCCTTATCCCTCCCCTGTCTGATCACTGCAGAGCATCACTCCTGTATCCCTCCCCTCCCGCGTGTGATCACTGCAGAGCATCACTCCCTTATCCCTCCCCTGTCTGATCACTGCAGAGCATCACTCCTGTATCCCTCCCCTCCCACGTGTGATCACTGCAGAGCATCACTCCTGTATCCCTCCCGCGTGTGATCACTGCAGAGTATCACTCCTGTATCTCTCCCCTGTCTGATCACTGCAGAGTATCACTCCTGTATCTCTCCCCTGTCTGATCACTGCAGAGTATCACTCCTGTATCCCTCCCCTGTCTGATCACTGCAGAGCATCACTCCCGTATTCCTCCCCTATCTGATCACTGCAGAGCATCACTCCTGTATCCCTCCCGCGTGTGATCACTGCAGAGCATCACTCCCTTATCCCTCCCGTGTGTGATCACTGCAGAGCATCACTCCTGTATCCCTCCCCTGTCTGATCACTGCAGAGCATCACTCCCTTATCCCTCCCGTGTGTGATCACTGCAGAGCATCACTCCTGTATCCCTCCCCTGTCTGATCACTGCAGAGCATCACTCCCTTATCCCTCCCGTGTGTGATCACTGCAGAGCATCACTTCCGTATCCCTCTCCTGTCTGATCACTGCAGAGCATCACTCCCGTATCCCTCCCCAGTCTGATCACTGGCAGCATCACTCCCGTATCCCTCCCCTGTCTGATCACTGCAGAGCTACACTCCCGTATTTCTCCCCTGTCTGATCACTGCAGAGCATCACTCCCGTATCCCTCCCGCGTGTGATCACTGCAGAGCTACACTCCCTTATCCCTCTCCTGTCTGATCACTGCAGAGCATCACTCCCGTATCCCTCCCCTGTCTGATCACTGCAGAGTATCACTCCCGTATCCCTCCCCTGTCTGATCACTGCAGAGCATCACTCCCGTATCCCTCCCCAGTCTGATCACTGCAGAGCATCACTCCCGTATCCCTCCCGCGTCTGATTACTGCAGAGCATCACTCCTGTATCCCTCCCGCGTGTGATCACTGCAGAGCATCACTCCCTTATCCCTCCCCTGTCTGATCACTGCAGAGCATCACTCCCTTATCCCTCCCGTGTGTGATCACTGCAGAGCATCACTCCTGTATCCCTCCCCTGTCTGATCACTGCAGAGCATCACTCCCTTATCCCTCCCGTGTGTGATCACTGCAGAGCATCACTTCCGTATCCCTCTCCTGTCTGATCACTGCAGAGCATCACTCCCGTATCCCTCCCCAGTCTGATCACTGCAGAGCATCACTCCCGTATCCCTCCCCTGTCTGATCACTGCAGAGCATCACTCCCTTATCCCTCCCCTGTCTGATCACTGCAGAGTATCACTCCCTTATCCCTCCCGTGTGTGATCACTGCAGAGCATCACTTCCGTATCCCTCCCCTATCTGATCACTGCAGAGCATCACTCCTGTATCCCTCCCCTGTCTGATCACTGCAGAGCATCACTCCCTTATCCCTCCCGTGTGTGATCACTGCAGAGCATCACTTCCATATCCCTCTCCTGTCTGATCACTGCAGAGCTACACTCCCGTATCCCTCCCCTGTCTGATCACTGCAGAGCATCACTCCCTTATCCCTCCCCTGTCTGATCACTGCAGAGCATCACTCCCTTATTCCTCTCCTGTCTGATCACTGCAGAGCATTACTCCTGTATCCCTCCCCTGTCTGATCACTGCAGAGCTACACTCCTGTATCCCTCCCCTGTCTGATCACTGCAGAGCATCACTCCCGTATCCCTCCCCTGTCTGATCACTGCAGAGCATCACTCCCGTATCCCTCCCGCGTGTGATCACTGCAGAGCTACACTCCCTTATCCCTCTCCTGTCTGATCACTGCAGAGCATCACTCCCGTATCCCTCCCCTGTCTGATCACTGCAGAGTATCACTCCCGTATCCCTCCCCTGTCTGATCACTGCAGAGCATCACTCCCGTATCCCTCCCCAGTCTGATCACTGCAGAGCATCACTCCCGTATCCCTCCCCAGTCTGATCACTGCAGAGCATCACTCCCGTATCCCTCCCGCGTGTGATCACTGCAGAGCATCACTTCCGTATCCCTCTCCTGTCTGATCACTGCAGAGCATCACTCCCGTATCCCTCCCCAGTCTGATCACTGCAGAGCATCACTCCCGTATCACTCCCGTGTGTGATCACTGCAGAGCAACACTTCCGTATCCCTCTCCTGTCTGATCACTGCAGAGCATCACTCCCGTATCCCTCCCCAGTCTGATCACTGCAGAGCATCACTCCCATATCTCTCCCCTGTCTGATCACTGCAGAGCTTCACTCCCGTATCCCTCCCCTGTCTGATCACTGCAGAGCATCACTCCCATATATTCCTACACCATGACATTCTGCAAAGCATCACTCCCAGTTACAGTCTCACCTGAGCCAGATACTCCAAACCTGGGGGTGAAATTGGAAATCCTGTCATTGTTACCTGCAACACATAAATATGTACTGAGTCAATTTGTCATTCCTTGCTCCCACACAACAACACTACTACACAATGCCATATATAGACATGTATGTCAGTACAGACACAACTACACCATGCCATCTGCACACACATCCGAGTAGACACTACTACACCATGCCAAATATACACACACAGCCCAGTACAGACACTACTACACCATGACATATATAAACACACAGCTCAGTACAGATACTACTACACAATGACACATATACACACACAGCCCAGTACAGACACTACTACACCATGCCATATATACACACACAGCCCAGTACAGACACTACTACACCATGACATATATAAACACACAGCTCAGTACAGACACTACTACACAATGACACATATACACACACAGCCCAGTACAGACACTAATACACCATGCCATATATACACACACAGCCCAGTACAGACACTACTACACCATGCCATATATACACACACAGCCCAGTACAGACACTACAACACCATGCCATATATACACACACAGCCCAGTACAGACACTACAACACCATGCCATATGCACAATATCAGACATGTTTCTCTCTTACAGTTTTACTCTTTTTTGTCTCTCTTCCTCTCTCTCGTCTGCTTTCTGGTGTGTCTTCTTGCAGTCTCTTTTATCCTCTATCTCTTGCTTTCTTTTGTCTGCTTTTTGATGTCTTCTTTTTTTGCTGTCTTGTTTCCCTGTGTTCTCCAGTGAAGGAATTTGATTATAAAAGGAATTGGTGCTGTAACAATTTGGGAGGTGTATTTTGCTAGAGCCACCTATTATCATAAGACGTGAGCTGATGTCTGCGCTGGGTGTCAGTGGTGCTGGTTATGAATGTTAAGCCCATAATCCAGCATTCAGCGTGAAGGGACATAGACGACAATAGAATTGTCTCAGTATTGTAAATCAGTTCTGTACGGATCATTCAGCTACAATAGTTTGCTGGTCAATTACTTTTACTTTCCATCTTTCAGAGAGTTCAGAGTAGACGGAGTAGCGGCTGCTGGTTGTTATTAATACATATATAATAGTGTAGTATAAAGACAAATCCATTCATTTCTTTTAGTGAAAGTAACAGTGTGTGAGGCAGAGACATCTGAATTCATTTTGACAAAATCTGGGGGTTTGCATGTGAGTGCACACCCCAATACAAGGCTACATATTGCTATATACTCTAATCTTTACTATTTTTAAATACTTGTCAGTTTTGAAAGGGTCATTCAGTAAAATCTACATTTAACTTCAATAATATTTTTATTTTTCTTCCCAATTTAAGGGATACAGAAAAAAAAATATAAAGGGGAAGGAGAAGGGAAGGCCAGAAAGAAAGAGAGGGAAAAGGGGGGGTACATAGTAGGGTAGAACACATTACACAGCATCAAAATTTATAGTACTTAATATAATAGAAACTATCAGGTCTGTAGGTCAATTATACAGCAAAAAACAAATGCAAAGAGGTCAAACTCCCATTGGGTTATCCATCTCTGAAAACTATATGGAACCTGGCGAGGGTTCATTCAAAGAGAACTGTGAAAGGGGTAACAACCAATCAGCTTGAGCCCTGGTTGCCCCCTCACCCTCTGTAGTATACACATGCCAGGCAAACCACTTTATTAGAGGTGATGAAGGGGAAGAGGAATAAGGCACCCCCCACGTCTCCATCTCCAAGCTAAACTGTACTTTAGCAATCACTTTTTTTAGCACGGGTAGATCGGGGGATTTCCAGTTCTGAGCTAACGCTGCTCTAGCAGCTATCAGAATGTGGCAATACACATATCTAGCATGTAGAGGGAATTGTGGTGGAAAATGCTGTAATAAAGCCACTTCCGGAGTAGGGTCTAATCTTTGAGAGGTGACCTTATTGGCTAACTCAAACACCTGCTCCCAAAATGGACGAATGAGGGTACAGTCCCAGAATAGGTGCATTATATCCCCTGGTGAACCACATTGTCTCCAACAGAATTTAGATTGGGCGGGCCACATTTTATGTAAACGGGTCGGAGTAATGTATAGTCTAATAATTAGCTTCACCATCATTTCCGAATGATTCACACATTTGGACATTTGGAAGGAGTTAACAAATAACTTCCTCCATTGTCCAGTGGTGAGCGTAATATCAAGATCTGCTTCCCATTGTAGTTGGGATCTGGACTTGGTATCCAATGGGGGAGGAAAGAGAAATTTATACCAAAAGGTAATACCTGCCGTGTTAGATCCTTTTGTCAATCTCGTAAATATTAGGTCTGGGGCACGGGACATTTCCAGTCCCGGTCCAGGGAGGGTAGATAACCAATGTCTAATCTGTAGGTATTTATAGAATTCCTGGGCGGGGAGGCGACATTTATCCCGTATTTGCGTAAATGACAACAGCTTCTGATCCTCAAGTAGATCAGACCAAAATTTAGCCCCATTCTCTATCCAAAGATTTAGGTTTAGTTCTGGGATAAGTTTTGCTACAGTTACCAGTGAGATATTTGTAGTAGGGGCCGTGAAATTCCGGCTATTGGTAATAAATCTATCCCACACCGCCAGGGAGTCTTTAATTATTTTGGGAAGAAGGGCAGTTACTGGACACCGGGGCTTAGGGACCCAAATCAAGTCCCCTAGTGAGAACCGTAAACACAGTGCTCTCTCTAAGTCCACCCACGGTTTCTGGTTTGGGGGTAGAGACCAATCTCTAATTTAAGATAATAGACAAGCATGGTGATACTTATGTAAATCTGGTAACGCTAAACCACCTTGTTGCTTAGGCAGACACATCCGAGAGCCAGCAATACGAGGGGGTTCACCTTTCCATATATCGGTTATCATGATTGACTGCAGTTTATCAAACAATGGTTTCGGGATGCTAGCAGGTATGGTTCCGAAAATGATGTATCTACATCATTTTCGGTAGCACAGACACCTTAAAGGTTGCCAACCTCCACAGCCAAGAGACCTCGCAACAGGCCCATGATTTGGTTAATGTGAGTAGCTGCTGTATTAAAGCCGTATAATTTAGATTGATTGTGTTATCCAAGGTTGGGGTGATCTTTATGCCTAAATATGGGAGTGCTATTGTTTTTCAAGAGTATTGAAAAGTTTTCTTAAGATGCTCTATCCTTAAAGGGGGGATATTTACTGGGAGGGCCTCTGATTTGGTTGTGTTTAGTTTGACGCTCGAATATATGCATCAAGTATACTGTGGAGGCCCGGCAGCGAGGTCTCCGGGCTGGTCACAAATAATAAGAAATCATCAGCAAACAGACATAATTTGTGGATCGTGTTGTTAATGTTGATACCAGGGAACAGTGATGACGATCTAATAGCTATCGCCAGGGGTTCCATTGCCAGGACAAAAATCAGTGGCAATAACGGGCAATCCTGTCTAGTACCATTTAAAATCCGGAACCCATCTGACACAAAAGTAAAATCTACATTTAATAAAAGAAGTTTGTGTGTGAGGGTTTTTCTGGGCATTTTTAACATTCAGCGACCACGTGCAGAACATGTCATCGCCACCACCTGAAGCCAGCCCATTGGGTATATGAAACAACAAAAAAAATGTAGTGTAAGGTGCAAGAGATAAAAATGTTGAAGCACAACTGTCAGGGATAACCCCTCTCTCGCTACTCCCTGATTAGCTCCCCCTATTAAGAGATGGCATGGGGATTGACTGACAGGTCATTACCCAGGACAACTCCCACAGATTCCCTCTGGCTCTACTAGGATAGCTGTTAGCTCGGTCTCACTCGGGTCTCTGCTGAGAAGGGTTAAGAAGGGGTTAAAAAGCCTCATTCGGCTGGGACTTCTGGTCCTTCAATAGCTGTGGGCTAACCTCTGCATTCTTACCTACACTCCCTGTACCTCTCACTGACTGCGTCTATTTGTCGGTGTTGCCTGAGAGAACGCCTCCCTCCCACAAAAACTCCTGTAAGTGGGAGTCCCATAATCCTGGCACAGCAGAATACCTACTTCCACTCTACCCTGCTTCCCCGCTACAAGATTCCCTGTCAGTGGGATACACTATGTAATTCTTATCCGGGGGGCTACTGGACAGGACACTTCCCTCCCCTTTGAACTCATCTATATTGGGGTGTAGAGTAACAGGGAGTTTGGGCCCCTCATTTACCTCCTCTAAGTCGTTAGACGGCTGACTAGGAGAGGGTGGGCTAGCACCTGAACCTCTGTCTCTATAGAAAATTCAGGTGAATGTGCAGAACTCAGATATAGATGTGAGTGGTGAACAACCGAACTACAGGTCCCAGCAGCAATGTAAGGATTGCTGTCACTCGCTATTTCCCGTTGGTCTTGTCTATGCGTCTCCCCACATTCTCCACACCCCTGAATACGGCTGGTTCAGGCATAGACAGTTTCACTCTGCCCTCCCTCCCATTCACACTGTACCCTCACTGCTGAACACATGACCTGGTTAAGAACGTTGCTGTTATCTAACCCCACAGAAATAATTGTCATCTGTCCCATTTGGAGTAAGCATCTTATCTACACCTGTATAAATGCCAATATTTGCAGTGACAGTGTCATCTGTCCCTACCTGACAAGATGTCAGTGTAGAAACAGGTTTAGATTCTAATGCAAACCTATTTTTGGCATTATCATCATTATATGCATCAGGTACAATCATACTTGCAAGTTTTTGTAGTTGGTGTCTAGGAGCCTACCTGGGGGATGTGGGCGTGTGGGGGGCAGGGCTCCGAAATTGCGTCATTTTGGACCCATATTGACGAAAAAGCTTCATTTTACAGTGCGGGGCAGGGCCAAATGCTGCGATTCCCGATTAATCGTGGCATTTTGGCCCTAATTCTGCCCACTTCACAAGGAAGTGGGCACATGCAGGAGATTGCCAAACACTCCGAGGAATCCATGAGACCCACCTGAAATGCGGGAGTCACCCGGACATTCCGGGAGAGTAGGTAAGTATATGTACAATACAACATTCTCTTTCCCTGTCACTTCCTGGTTTACACATTTCAGGTGCAACTGAACAGACCTTTTCCAGACAGACTAGATTGACACAAGGGTTCAATCTAACACCTGGATTGATGACCAACTCCTTGGACACACTTTACACCCCAAAGCAAAGGGACTCCAGATCTCTGAACTCATAGGACTTTACGCTTCCATCCATAACGAAAGTTAAAGTTTTATTACTTTAACTTATCTTAATGATATATCCCCCCCTGTTCAAATTTCTTGATGTAACAGCTCTTAAATGTTGTGCCTGTTTCTTAAGCTGGGTACACACTACACGGTTTTCATCCAATAATCGGCTCAATCAGCCGACATACGACCGCTCGTTCAAAAGTGGGGTCAGTGTGTGTAGTGACACGATGGTCGAAAGTCTGCCCAAATGGACGATTGTCGTCTCATTTGGTTGGTCGTACCGTTAAATATTTTCAGTCCAATCTCGTTTCCGCTGTGTAGTGTGTATGAACTGCCGACCGATCCACAACAGTGTGTACGAAATTACAGTCATTGCTCACGACAACATGACTGTAAAAAGTCGCTAAAGAGACGTCCGCTCTTCCCTTTATCGTCTAAAAAAAGGCTAGTGTGTATGCAGTCCATGGACCGAGCGATCGGACCATCGATTGCATGTAAAATCGATCGGCATAAAAAGTTGGTGGAAACTTCTGTTTTGTGTACCCAGCCTTTGTGCTCTGAAAGCTAGCAAATATAATAATAATTTTTTGGGGTTAGCCAATAAAGGTATCACTCCTATAATACTTTTGTCTTTCTTGACACAAAAGTATTTAACATCACATAATCAAATAGAAAATGTTCCATTTATCACAACTCTCTGTTCCCTATTCTCTAACCAGTTTTCGATCCAAGTACAAATGTTGATTCCTAGACCCAGTTCCCTTATTTTGTAAACCAACCTCTTGTGTGGCGGTGTATCAAAGGCCTTTGCAAAATCTAAGTAGACCACATCTACTGTCCTGCCCGGGTCTAAGTTCCCACTAACTCCCTCGTAGAAACTAATTAGATTAGTTTGACATGACCTATCCCTCACAAATCCATGCTGATTCCCACTAATAATCTTATTGCGCACCAAGTAATCCTGAATACTATCCCTTAAAATAGCTTCCAGTAGTTTCCCCACTATTGATGTCAGGTTTACAGGTCTATAATTCTCTGGTTGTGATCTCGTCCCCTTTTTAAACAACGGCACCACATCTGCTATTCGCCAATCCCTTGGTACTGAGCCTGATGAGATTGAATCTCTGAAAATTAAGAATAGCGGTCTAGCTATTTCTGATCTTAGCTCCATAAGGACCCTTGGGTGTATGCCATCTGGACCTGAGCTTTATTTATCTTAATATTCTTCAGTCACCTTTGGACTTCTTCCTCTGACAACCAAATATTAATTAATGGTATGATTTCATTTCCATTTTTATGTATTACTCCTGCCATTTGTTCCTATGTAGTAAATACTGAAGAAAAGAAAGTGTTTAATACCTCTGCTTTTTCCTTAGTATCATTTATCAATTCACCCATCTCACTTCTTAGGGGTCCTATATTATCTTTCTTAATCATTTTGCTATTTATATACTTAAGAATAAATTTTAGAGTTTATCTTACTTTCTATTGCAAGTTGTTTTTCATTTTCTAATTTAGCCAATCTAATTTCCTTTAAGCATGTTTTATTACATTCCTTGCAGATACAGAAGGACTTCTCAGAACCTTTAGACATAAACAATTTAAATATAGTGATAATGGTTTTGTTAGTGAGAAGATAACTAGTTACATAGTAGGATGTATGAGGTCAGTGTGATCTGCTTAAAATATATTCAGACTGCAATCAGACCTCTGAGTAACACTGACAGCCTCAGGATCGATGTCTATAAGTCATTGGTAATTAACATGGGCGGCTTGTAGCTCCGCTGACATTCTCACTTGAGATTATTTTAACTGTGTGATGAATTGTTTTGTTGAGATAAATGGCGGAGCTCTGTAATGGGGTGTGTGGTTCAGAGAGCTATGGAACAATCTGATTAAACAATATAATTCTGATATAACAGTTGACGATGAGACTATAAAGGTAGTACCATGTAGAGATGGTCACTGACCCCCGTGTTTTGGTTTTGGATTCGGTTTTGGATCTGGATTACCGTTGTGTTTTGGTTTTGGTTTTTTGTTTTGCAAAACCGCCATTGCGTGTTTTGGTTTTGGTTTTATTTGGTTTTGTTTTGCTGTTTTGTTGGAAAATCCATGTTTTTGGGCCTAAATTAACCCAATTTAGTGCTCCAACTGTTTTAGAGACAAGTAATCTAATTGTTGAGGTAATAAATCATCCAAAAAAACAGTTTAATTCTTCGTTGGTAGGCCTTCATTTATTCTACACACAAAACAGATTGTCTTCCTCTCCATCTATGCATATTGGCAATGCAGCCATCGTCTTTGAATGTATATTACACCCTACACTTATAGTTAATATGTAAAGAAATGGAAAAAGACAGTTTGCTTTCTGTCTCTATAGGCCCCCCTCCACTTGTTTAAAAAAACAAAAAATTCAGCCATTATAGACTGTACAATATTAATTGACATGGAGAAAGCCAGTTTGGTTTCTGTCTCTCTAGGCCCCCTCCACTTGTATAAAATACCAAAAAAATCAGCCATTATAGACTGTACAATATTAATTGACATGGAGAAAGCCAGTTTGGTTTCTGTCTCTCTAGGCCCCCTCCACTTGTATAAAATACCAAAAAATTCAGCCATTATAGACTGTACAATATTATGAAAAATGGACAAAGCCAGTTTGGGGTCACTTTGTCTATGACACCCTACCCTTAAGGATAAATTGCCCTAACAGCAGCCTTTCAAGATGGTATGTGATATGGAAATGCCACAAGTCTCTTTCCTCTTTGGGAGTAGATTGCACCCTACACTTACATAGAAAGTTTTAAAAAGATGTTATCGTCATCATCTTCAGCTTAATCCTCACCCTCATCAGTGTGTACGTCATCATCACAGACTATCAATTCATCGCCGCCTGAATCCGCCATTAGAGAACAGTCAGTGCTTGGATGTCTTGGATGGTAAAGGCCTTCCTCGTGGAAGATGTAGTTCATTTTTATAAACATCATTTTCTCCACATTTTTGGGAAGTAACCTTCTACGGCGATCACTGACTAAGTTCCCTGCTGTGCTGAACACTCGTTCAGAGTACACACTGGAAGGTGGTCAGCTTAGGTATTGCAAAGCAAGTTTGTACATGGGTTTCCAAATGGCTTGCTTTTCTTCCCAGTAAGGAAAGGGACTGTCTGACATTTCCATATCAACTACCTCTTGAAAGTAATCCTCCACCATCCTTTGCATGTTTATACTCCTATTGGATGGAGTTATGGGCAAAGTGACACATTTTTTTGAAAAATCCTTCAAACCAGCCCAGATGTTAAACTGTTCTGGTCTGCCCCCTGTGTCTTCCCTGCTTCTTTTTTGGAAATGTAATTTTTTACGAGCAGCAGCAGCTTAAGAAAGTGAAGGAGGACACGTCGTCAAGCCGAGGCCCAGTTCTGCGGCCAACTTGCTGAGCAATAGTTCACATCTCGCTCATTTACAAGTAAAGACTCAATGTAGGTTTTTAACCTTGGATCAAGCACAGTGGCCAAAACGTACTGATCCGAGTTCAAGATCTTAATAACTCGAGGATCATTGTGAAGCAAATTAAGTACTTGATCGAAAAGGCCAACATACTTTGCTGAATTGCTTGCTTTCAGCTCCTCCTTCATTTTCTCAAGCTGCTTTTCCAATAGTCTAATTAAAGGAATGACTTGGCTCAAACTAGCAGAGTCTGCACTTACCTCACACGTCACAACTTGAAATGGTTTCAGCACCTTGCACAGCACTGAAAGGATTCCCCACTGTGCAAGAGTGAAATACATCCCCCCTCCTTTCCCAATGTCATGGCTTGTGCAATATGCTTGGATGGCTTTGCGCTATTCCTCCATCCTCTGAAGCATGTACAGGGTGGAATTCCACCTAGTTACCACCTCTTGCTTAAGTTGGTGGCAGGGCAAGTTAAACTGCTCTTGGAGCTGCTGTAATCTCCTACATGCTGTGGCTGAATGCCTGAAATGGCCTGAAATTTTACGGGCCACCGAAAGCATCTCCTGCACCTCACGGTTATTTCGTAGGAAGCTCTGCACCACCAAGTTGATGGTGTGAGCAAAACAAGGAATGTGTTGGAAATCACCCAGCTCTAATGCTCGCACTATATTGTTGGCGTTATCAGAAATGACATATCCTGGGGAGAGTCCAAGTGGTATAAGCCATGTATCAATCACATATCTCAGTTTGCGTAACAAATTGTCAGCTGTATGCCTGTTAGTGAAGCCGGTGATACAAAGAGTGGCCTGCCTGTGACAAATGTTGCGTAGTGGTGTACATGCTGCTGCTGTTCCTGCTGGTGAAGGTGAATGACCAACCCAGTGGGCTGTCACAGTCATATAGTCTTTGGTTTGCCCACTTCCACTTGTCCACATATCTGTGGTTAAGTGAACAGTGGGCAGAATGGCATTTTTCAGCGCAATCTCTACATTTTTACACACTTTTTGGTATAGTTGTGGAATAGCTTTACGGGAGAAATGGTGTCGCGATGCAATTCCGTAACGCGGACACAAAACCTCAATTAACTGTGAAAAACCAGCTGCGTTTATTGTGGAGATTGGACGCAGATCTAACACTAGCATTGCAGCCATGGCGTCTGTGATTCGCTTGGCGACTGGGTGACTGCTGTCATATTTGCTTCCCCTCACAAATGATTGTTTCACAGTTAATTGCTGAAATGTAGGACTGCTCATTTTATTAACCTGCCTCTGGGATTCACCCCCTGCAGCAGCAACAGCAGCAGCAGGACTAACGCTTTCTTCAGAGGAATCAATAATAGTGCCGGAGTCATCCAGCCTTAAGTGGGATGCCGGGCTAACTCCGAGCGCTACTGAGGATATTGATGAGGACGGTGTGGTGGGTGTATTTTGTAGCCGTCGGGATGTCGGTGAGCGGAGGGTCTTAGCTGATGAAGGAGTGCTTGTATTTTTTTGGGAAGAACTTTCAGCTTTTCCCAACATTTTGCCATGAACTCTCGTTAAATGCCGTAACATAGACGAGGTTCCCAGATTGTTAAGGTCCCTCCCTCGACTGACTGTGGCTTGACATACACTATAAATGGCTATACAATTGTTGTCTGGATTTGGGTAGAAATAATTCCACACATAAGAAGTGGATTTTTTTGTTTTATGCCCAGGCATGACAATGGCCTTTTTCTTGTCACGTGCCAGAACTGCTGCCACTGGTGCAGGACTTACACAAACAACCTCATCCTCATCAACATCCTCATTAGCGCCCTCGTCGCCTACACAAATCTCCCCCTCATCCTCTTCTAATTCCAAAGTGGCATCCTCAATTTGGGTATCACGGCTACACTCGGGCTATTAAGGCACACATCAGCAGAATGCTCACGATTAGACATCCCACTGTTGGATGGACTCTCCACAGGGATTGTTGTCATTTGTGAATCAGAGCAAACATTTTCCTCTAATGCCTTACTGTTATCTTGCAGCTCGGCTTTGACGCGTAACAGTAGTTGTGCACCAATTGTAGGCTGGGTAACTTTTTGGGATCTGCCACTAATAGCCAAAGGTAAAGGCCTCATTCTCTCTTTGCCACTGCGTGTGTAGAATGGCATGCTTGAAATTTTTTTTTTTATCGTTACTTAACTTTTGCTCAGTTACACTTCTTTTTCGCTTCAATACAGTAAAAAAAATTTGGGTTTTTGTTTTTTGCACTAATTTGGAAACACTCTGTTGTTTGACATCGCCTTGGCCAGATGACGTACTGGGAACACTAACATCAGGACTGGTGACAGAACCTGGTTGCTCATTCTGATCATATGTGGACTGCTTTGAATCCATTCTGAGCACAAAGCACTGGGGAGTGCTAAAAATTATTTGGTAGATACTGCTGACAGATATGACTTTTGACAGCCAGAAATATTTATGCACAATTATGGGGGACACCCCAAAAGCACTGGGGAGTGCTAAAAATTATTTGGTAGATACTGCTGACAGATATGACTTTTGACAGTCAGAAATATTTATGCACAATTATGGGGGACACCCCAAAAGCACTGTGGAGTGCTAAAAATTATTTGGTAGATACTGCTGACAGATATGACTTTTGACAGCCAGAAATATTTATGCACAATTAGGGAGGACACCCCAAAAGCACTGAGGAGTGCTAAAAATTATTTGGTAGATACTGCTGACAGAAATGA
This sequence comes from Mixophyes australis, assembly GCA_036250195.1. Taxonomy (NCBI): domain Eukaryota; kingdom Metazoa; phylum Chordata; class Amphibia; order Anura; family Limnodynastidae; genus Mixophyes; species Mixophyes australis. Next base: position 13,024,514 of record JAVHZZ010000004.1, read on the forward strand.
CTTTTGACAGCCAGAAATATTTATGCACAATTATGGGGGACACCCCAAAAGCACTGGGGAGTGCTAAATATTAACAAAAAAAATAAACCTCTATCCTCCTCTCTTCTCTAGCGATTTTGGTTAGAGCAATTGCAAGAACAATATTGTATTCTCTGTCCCTGCTCTAATCAGCCTGTGACTACACCCTGCTCTCTTCCTCTGTCAAATGGCAATGGATTGCTGTGGAGGCGTGTATTTATAAGGTTGAAGTATCGCGAGAACCGAGCCCCGAGATCCGACGACGTCACAATGACGTTCGGCCTCGATTTGGATTCGGAACGGGCGGGAGAGTACCGAGCTGCTCAGCTCGGTACTCGGATAACCCAAAGTTCGGGTGGGTTCGGTTCTCGGGGAACCGGACCCGTCCATCTCTAGTACCATGTGTGATTATAATGCAAGTTTTATTCATAATTCTGGCTTTTATACTATGAATCAATGTAATATGTTTTTGTTTTCATCAGCAGCTATTTATATAGCGCCAATAATTCCGCAGCGCTGTACAGAAACTTATGACCCCCAGTGCAGTGAGCCAGAGGTGTTAACCACTGAGCCAGCGTGCTGCCCGTGCTCTGCACTTAGATCCACGGAATATGAAGGGTTAGCTGGGGTGTCTGAGACAATCATCTCTCATCATGTGCAGTTTTAAACTATTAATTGAGAAGACTTGTTCAATTTTAAGAGCATAAGATCTGTAATGCGGAACATTCATTGTTTTACATTTATTGATATATGTATATATACTTCTTTCTTTTTTGTATTTCACATATATTTTTATATGCATATTTTTCTATATGTATGTAAATAGATGTGATATGTGTAGGTTTCATTTATATACCATTTTACACATGTGGGAAGTGGTGTTTAAAAGATTGGATGCCTTGATACACCTGATATGTTCAATTGGGAGAGCCCTAAAATGTGTGAACTTTAAATCAGTGCTAAACATATTTCCTACGGAACAAATACTGGCACTCGTCCTGACGACATGAAAATGCCGACAGTCACAATTCAGACATTAAATCGGCACTGCCAGGTGGTCCAGCTGCTATATGGCTGCTGGGGCCACCGGCAGTAAACATCTTAAAAATAAGTAAATGTTAAAAAAAATGTGCCCCCTTCCCCAGTCATATTAACCCTAGTGCTGCCAGCCTAGTGCTGGTCAGAGGAAAACTGGGTAAACAAACTGGGTTCCCCCTGATTTTCCTCTAACAAGCATCTGACATCTTTCAAACACAGTCAATCCAATCACACTAATCACATGCATGGAGATATATCATAGTTGCCTACTCTCCCAGAATATCCGGGAGACTACCAAATTTTTGGGAGTTCTCCCGGACTCCCGAGAGAGCAGGCAAAAATCCTGTATGTAGAAGTCGCTACTGTTGAAGTTGAAGATGGTGGGGGCGGGGATAAACGTGTTATCATGGCCCCGCCCCCTGCTGCGATTGGCTAAAATGGCCTAAGATTGACAGGGGTGGGGCCTAATGGTGCACCGAACGTGGCCACGCCCCCTCGACGGACCCCCTCCTGGGCAGCTGCCTCTAAAAGTAGGCAAGTATGAGATATATAGCTACAATACCACAGTGTAGTTATGGAATTCTTCTTGTTATGACACAAGAACAGATTTGGTAACTATGAATGTCTTTTTATTTTTATTTTTTTTATAAAATGTGCTTTGAATGAGTGGTGTCTTTTGTTTACGTTTAGCATTGATGCTCTACAGAACACAGCAGCTGTGGGTGTCAGCGCAGGCTGGCAGTTGTGGTTTCCCAGGTGGCAGCAGGCTTCGGCAGCCATGGGTATGCTGGTGCTTGTAGTACTACAAGCACCAGTACTAGGTAAAGTAATGTCATTTTGAGCTGTTTTTGCTCCTATAATACTATTTGTAACATGAACATTCATTTCCAGTCTATTTTTATAATAATCGTATCGCAACGATCCCAATTTTCACCAATGTTGGCCAAAGTCTGCAGCATTCTGGCTGGATAATATCAGTGACAGAGAAGTGGTACAAACACATGTCAGTTTAATAACAGATACAAGCCCTAGACTAGGGGACACAATAGATGATCCGACAGCCTTGCAGAAATGGACTTTAAAGATTATTAGTACCTTGACTAAAAGGGGATTACTTTTATGATACCTCTCTGAGTAAAGAGAGGGAGCCACGGAATGGACAAATTAGAAGGATTGGTGTTAAATATTGTCCATTCCTCGGCTCCCTGGTTTAGTCATTTAACACCCCTAAGAATAGTATACTCCAAGAAAGTCACATGACTTTCTGTCTGACGGCTTCTGCATCGTTCGCAATTGTGACCAGTAGTGATTAAAAACCTTCGCTGTTAACATACTATTGTGATTCCCAGATTCTGCCTTATGAAGTCGGGTAAGTCCTTGTCGGTGTAGTGGTAGTCACGTTACTAACTGTGCACCTCCGTTGTTGATACAAGCTGTGAAAATATGGACTGCTGCCAATAAAACAGAGGGTGGGGAAGGTTTAGCCTCATGTACTCCTCTGTGGGGTATAACTAAACTTAAAGCATTATTTTCAGTGGAGGGTCAATCTCTTTGGTCCCTACAAGGAGTGATGGCAATAAGTCAACTTTATGCAGATGGCACCTTTAAGACGTTTGAGCAACTGCGAGTGGAATATAATATACCCCAGACAATTATTATCACCACCACTATTATCACCACCACTATTATCATTGCCACCATTAACATTACTTTTACCTAGAGATGAGCGCATTCGTATTTCGTGAATTATTATTATTATTATTATCATCATTTATTTGTTAGGCGCCACAAGGTATCCGCAGCGCCGCACACAGTACTAACAGTAGACTATACAGGGTGAAACCATACAGAACAATGAACAAAAAGTACCAATACTTCAGAAACTCCGGCCAGTCATATACAGTAAAGACGGAGCGGAAGAACAGGTAAGGAGACAGGAGGGGAGGGGGCCCTGCTCATACGAGCTCACATCCTAAGGGAGGGTAAACAGACCAGGCATAAGAGGAGCCAGTTGAGGGAGGAGAGAAGGGAGGACGAGCTAAAGGGAGGAGATGGGGGTTAAGTAGATGGTTGGTAGGCTTTGAGGAAGAGGTGAGTTTTGAGTGCCCGTTTGAAGGAGCACAGAGTAGGAGAGAGACGGATGGAACGAGGGAGGTCGATCCAGAGAGGGGGGCAGCGCGGGAAAAGTCTTGGATTCTGGAGTGGGAAGAAGTGATAAGAGTGGAGGAGAGGCGGCGGTCGTTGGCCGAGCGCAGGGAGCGGGCAGGAGTGTGAATAGAGAGGTTAGAGATGTAGGGGGCAGTAGAGTGGGAGAGAGCCTTGTAAGTGGTGGTGAGGAGTTTGAAAAGAATTCTGTAGGGGAAGGGGAGCCAGTGTAGGGCAAGGCAGAGAGGGGAGGCAGAGGAGGAGCGGCGTGAGAGGTAGATGAGTCTTGCGGCCGCATTGAGTATAGAGCAGAGGGGGGAGAGACGGGAGTGGGGGAGGCCAGTGAGGAGGAGGTTGCAGTAATCCAGGCGGGAGATGATGAGTGCGTGTATGATGGTTTTCGTGGCCTCCTGAGAGAGAAAGGGACGGATGCGGGCGATGTTGCCTATTTGGAAGCCCACCCGAACGTTGCCGATCCGAGTCGGATCCGAGAAAGATCCGGGTATTGGCGCCAAATGAAAACTTGAAACCGAGGCTCTAAGTCATAATCCCGCTGTCGGATCTCGCGATACTCGGATCCTATAAATTCCCCGCTAGTCGCCGCCATCTTCACTCGGGCATTGATCAGGGTAGAGGGAGGGTGTGTTAGGTGGTCCTCTGTCCTGGTAGATCTCGTGCTGTGCTGTTTATTTCTGTGCTGTGCTGTTTAGTTCTGTGCTGTGCTGTGATGTGCTGTGCTCTGCAGTATCAGTCCAGTGGTGCTGTGTGCTGTGCTCTGTCAATTTTGAGTTCAGTGGTGCTGCTGGGTCCTGTTCAGTCCAGTGGTCCTGTGTCCTGTCCTCTGTGCTTCTAAGGGCATAGTTATTTCCCCATTATTCCCAAGTGTTTAAAAAATTAAAAAAAAGTTATAAAAAAAAATACAAAAAAATATTTTTTTTTTTTTTTAATTACAACAAAATTTGCAAAACCAATCCAGCAGTATAAGCCCATTGGTACTGCAATATTACCAAGTTCACACATTCAGCAGTAAAAGTTCAGTGGTACTGCAATATTACAAAGTTCACACATTCTGCAGTATCAGTCCAGTGGTGCTATGTCCTGTGCTCTGTCCTGCTGAGTTCAGTGGTGCTGCTGGGTCCTGTGCTGTGTCCTGTTCAGTCCAGTGGTGCTGTGTCCTGTGCTCTGTGCTTCTAAGGGCATAGTTATTTACCCATTATTCCCAAGTTTTTAAAAACTAAAAAAAAAGTTATAAAAAAAACCTAAAAAAATAAAAATAAAATAAAAGAATTATAACTAAATTTGCAAAACCAATCCAGCAGTATGAGTCCATTGGTACTGCAATATTACCAAGTTCACACATTCTGCAGTATCTTGTGCTACATATAATGGAGACCAAAAATTTGGAGGATAAAGTAGGGAAAGATCCAGACCCACTTCCTCCTAATGCTGAAGCTGCTGCCACTAGTCATGACATAGACGATGAAATGCCATCAACGTCGTCTTCCAAGCCCGATGCCCAATCTCCTAGTACAGGGCATGTAAAATCCAAAAAGCCCAAGTTAAGTAAAAGTAGCAAAAAGAGAAACTTAAAATCATCTGCGGAGAAACGTAAAGTTGCCAATATGCCATTTACGACACGGAGTGGCAAGGAACGGCTTAGGCCCTGGCCCGTGTTCATGACTAGTGGTTCAGCTTCACCCAAGGATCTTAGCCCTCATCCCCCCCCCCCTACAAAAAATTGAAGAGAGTTATGCTGTCAGCAACAAAACAGCAAACAACTCTGCCTTCTAAAGAGAAATTATCACAAATCCCCAAGGCGAGTCCAAGGGTGTTGGTGGTTGTCAAGCCTGACCTTCCCATCACTGTATGGGAAGAGGTGGCTCGGGAGGAGCCTATTGATGATGTAGCTGGCGCTGTGGAGGAACTTGATGATGAGGATGGTGATGTGGTTATTGTAAATGAGGCACCAGGGGGGGAAACAGCTGATGTCCATGGGATGAAAAAGCCCATCGTCATGCCTGGTCAGAAGTCCAAAAAATGCACCTCTTCGGTCTGAAGTTATTTTTATCCAAATCCGGACAACCAATGTATGGCCATATGTAGCTTTTGTAAAGCTCAAATAAGCAGGGGTAAGGATCTTGCCCACCTAGGGACATCCTCCCTTATACGTCACCTGAATAACCTTCATAGTTCAGTGGTTAGTTCAGGCACTGGGGCTAGGACCGTCATCGGTACAGGGACACCTAAATCCCGTGGTCCAGTTGGATACACACCAGCAACACCCTCCTCGTCAACTTCCTCCACGATCTCCATCAGATTCAGTCCTGCAGCCCAAGTCAGCAGCCAGACTGAGTCCTCTTCAAATACGGGATTCATCCGAGGAATCCTGCAGCGGTACGCCTACTACTGCCACTGCTGCTGTTGCTGCTGTTGGTCGGTCATCTTCCCAGAGGGGAAGTCGTAAGACCGCTAAGTCTTTCACAAAACAATTGACCGTCCAACAGTCGTTTGCCATGACCACAAAATACGATAGTAGTCACCCTATTGCAAAGCGTATAACTGAGGCTGTAACTGCAATGTTGGTGTTAGACGTGCACCCGGTGTCCGCCATCAGTGGAGTGGGATTTAGAGGGTTGATGGAGGTATTGTGTCCCCGGTACCAAATCCCGTCGAAATTCCACTTCACTAGGCAGGCGATACCAAAGATGTACAGAGAAGTACGATCAAGTGTCCTCAGTGCTCTAAAAAATGCGGTTGTACCCACTGTCCACTTAACCACGGACATGTGGACAAGTGGTTCTGGGCAAACGAAGGACTATATGACTGTGACAGCCCACTGGGTAGATGCATCCCCTTCCACAGCAACAGCAACAGCTGCATCGGTAGCAGCATCTACAAAATGGCTGCTCGTGCAAAGGCAGGCAACATTGTGTATTACAGGCTTTAATAAGAGGCACAACGCTGACAACATATTAGAGAAACTGAGGGAAATTATCTCCCAGTGGCTTACCCCACTTAGACTCTCATGGTGTTTTGTGGTGTCAGACAATGCCAGTAACATTGTGCGGGCATTAAATATGGGCAATTTCCAGCACGTCCCATGTTTTGCCCACACCATTAATTTGGTGGTGCAGCATTACCTCAAGAGTGACAGGGGTGTGCAGGAGATGCTTGCGGTGGTGCGCAAAATTGCTGGACACTTTCGGCATTCAGCCAGTGCCTACCGCAGACTAGAGGCACATCAAAAAACCATGAACCTGCCCTGTCATCACCTCAAACAAGAGGTTGTGACGTGCTGGAACTCCACCCTCTATATGCTGCAGAGGATGGAGGAGCAGCAAAAGGCCATTCAGGCCTACACTGCCACCTTCGACATAGGCAAAGGAGTGGGGATGCGCCTGAGTCAAGCGCAGTGGAGACTGATTTCCGTGTTGTGCAAGGTTCTCCAGCCGTTTGAACTTGCCACACGAGAAGTCAGTTCCGACACTACCAGCTTGAGTCAGGTGATTACCCTGATCAGGCTGTTGCAGAAGCAGCTGGAGAAAGTGAGGGAGGAGCTGGTAAACCATTGCGATTACACCAAGCATGTAGCTCTTGTGGATGTAGCCCTTCGTACGCTTTGCCAGGATCCGAGGGTGGTCACTCTTTTAAAGTCATAGGAATACATTCTGGCCACCGTGCTCGATCCTTGGTTTAAAGAGTATGTTGTGTCTCTGTTTGCGGCGGACACAAGTCTACAGCGGTGCAAAGACCTGCTGGTCAGGAGATTGTCCTCTGAAGAGGACCGTGACATGCCAACAGCTCCACCCTCATTTTCTTCCACATCTATGGCTGCGAGGAAAAAGCTCAGTTTTCCTAAAAGAGGCGCTGGCGGGGATGCTGATAACATCTGGTCCGGACTGAAGGACCTGCCATTCATTGCAGACATGTCTACTGTCGCTGCATTGGATGCTGTCACAATTGAAAAAATGGTGGAGGATTATTTTGCTGACACCATCCAAATAGACATGTCAGACAGTCCATATTGTTACTGGCAGGAAAAAAAGGCAGTTTGGAAGCCCCTGTACAAACTGGCTCTATTTTATCTGAGTTGTCCCCCCTCCAGTGTGTACTCGGAAAGAGTTTTTGTCAGACGCCGTCCCCGCTGATTCCCTGTCAGATGGGGAACGGACGTCTGATCCCCCCGTCGGCTGCCGCGGACTTCCGGATGGCGGGTGCATGCGCCCTGGCCTCAGTCCCGTTGCTAGGCAACGGGACGCTGCTTCTGTTTCCGACTCCGCTCTCCACCAATCACCTCAGGCTGGACTCTATTTAAACCTGCCTCTGGCGCCATTATTGTGCCAGAGTAACAGGTTCACCACCAGTGTTCCTGGCTTCCACACTCCCTTACTTTTCCCTGAGTATCCTGCTTCCTGTTTATCGTTGTGACCCGGCTTGGCGACCATCCTCTTTCTCTGTGTGACCCATTCTGTACCGTGACTTCGGCTTGGCGACTATTCTACTGGATTTCTCTTTTGTACCTATCAACCTGATTGCTGTGACCCGGAACCGTCTGACCTCTCTACGCTACACTGGTAACTGGCTAATAGGACCGCGACCTGCGTGCTCTCTGCTGCGAAGTCCAAACCTCCTTGCGGGGGTCCCTGGTGAACACCAGGGGTACGTTAGACTCCGCACCTGTTGGACCAGTTGCGCTAATACCGGTTAGTGTCTATTTATCATCAGCCTTCATAGGCCTACAGCGTGACAGTTTTTAGTGCAGCGGGGAACCTGGTCAGTGAGCGGCGAAGGAGGTTGCTTCCTCACAACATTGAAAAAATGATGTTTATAAAAATGAATAATCAATTCCTCAATGAAGTACATCACTGCGCTCCAGATAGTACAGAGGGACCTGTGGTTGTGGAGTCCAGCGGGGACGAATTGATAATGTGTGAGGAGGAGGAAGTACATACTGTAGGGGGAGAGGAATCAGAGGTTGAGGATGAGGACGACATCTTTCCTCAGTAGAGCCTGTTTAGTTTGTACAGAGAGAGATGAATTGTTTTATTTGTGTGGGGGCCCAAACAAACCAATCCTTTCAGCCACAGTTGTTTGGTAGGCCCTGTCGCTGAAATGATTGGTTTGTTAAAGTGTGCATGTCCTATTTCAACAACATAAGGGTGGGTGGGAGGGCCCAAGGACAATTCCATCTTGCAACTCTTTTTTTGGCATTATGTGACCATTCAACAGTCGTTTGCCATGTTCAAAAAGTAAAACAAAATGTCTACAAATTCAAAAAATTAAACCAAAAATTAAATGCCCTGTCATTATTTAAAACAAGAGGTATTGACGTGCTAGAATTAGTGTAGTGTTAATATGTTATAAACACTACACTTGGAAGTTGGAGGAGGTATTGTGGCCCCGGTACCAAATTTAGTACCGGGGCCACTCCACTACGCAGTCCAGATACTTGTTTGGTGGAATTCTGACCAGTTGAGGGTGTATTAATTATATTGTGGCCCCAGTATCAAATTTGGTACCGGGGCCACCCCACTACGCAGTCCAGATACTTGTTTGGTGGAATTCTGACCAGTTGAGGGTGTATTAATTATATTGTGGCCCCGGTATCAAATTTAGTACCGGGGCCACTCCACTACGCAGTCCAGATACTTGTTTGGTGGAATTCTGACCAGTTGAGGGTGTATTAATTATATTGTGGCCCCGGTATCAAATTTAGTACCGGGGCCACTCCACTACGCAGTCCAGATACTTGTTTGGTGGAATTCTGACCAGTTGAGGGTGTATTAATTATATTGTGGCCCCGGTATCAAATTGGGTACCAGGGCCACCCCACTACGCAGTCCAGATACTTGTTTGGTGGAATTCTGACCAGTTGAGGGTGTATTAATTATATTGTTGCCCCGGTATCAAATTGGGTACCGGGGCCACCCCACTACGCAGTCCAGAAACTTATTTTGGGGAATTCAGACCCGTGGAGGGTTTTTTAATTATATTGTGGTGACCACTCCTCTATGCAGTCCAGGTACATTTTTTGGTGCGATTCAGACCAGTTTAGGGTTTTTTTAATTATATTGTGGTGACCACTCCTCTATGCAGTCCAGGTACATTTTTTGGTGCGATTCAGACCAGTTTAGGATTTTCTTATTATATTGTGGTGACCACTCCTCTACGCAGTCCAGGTACATTTTCTCTCCCCTCTGTAAAATGACGCATTTGAGTCATTATGACGTGGGGGCAGAACTAAAATGACGCGATTCGCCAAGCAGCTTACACAACACAGACAATTTACTGGGATTTTTAAAGGAAGTGAGTTAGGATCCTAGGTGAAATGGACCTTCCACATGTACTAAACCAGTGACTTTGTCACTGTATATAAGATATGACTGTTTGAGTACTCAATCTGGGCTACAAAATAGAGTCTAGCAGCCATTATGTACTTAATTGATTATCTTTTTTATGAAGTAGGTTTTGTAAGAGATGGATATGTTTATGTTATGTAATAGTTATTCATTTAGTGTAAATGAGAAGCTAAACGCCCCTCTGCGTAAGGGTGGCAAGATGATTGCTTAGAAAAATATTTGTTCAAATGTATTATCGTTAGCATCTGCTCTGATTAGACTCATTGGTCCATGTACACGAAAGATAATAAACTTGACTATGGTTCCTCAAATGATCTGAGATCACCTTCTTTCCAAAACAGCTGCGTCAGTTGATGACTCTGCCCGGTCTTTCAAGCACATCTAAGGGTCCCAACGCTAAACAACACAGTAGGACCCATACTGATGACAGCACTAGCGGCCGCCGGAGGTATGATGGGCCGATTGGTGCGCATTCTTGTGGCATGGTATGAGTGTGCTGGTTCAGCTCCGGTGGTATGTGGGGCCGCTTACTGCAAGGGCTCAATGTCAGGACTGGGGTCCAGTGGCTGGTGCAGCCTTTAGTGTGGCAGAAGAACACTATACAGGTGATAAGCAGGGTTGGTAAAGTGCCCACTGATGGTTGTGAGGTAGTTAGAACCTGTTTACTTTGAAGAGTAGACTTAGGTTAGGTGCAAGTACAGCCCCTGAAGTCTGGTTTGTGGTGCATTATGGTTAGTTCAGAAGGGTTCAAGTTCCAGAATTCCTGGGGATTAATGTCCCAGATTAAAGACACACTACAAGGGTGTGCTTAAAATGGCGGATAAATACTGATGTCCTGAGGGTAGGTCACCCATAAGGGGACATCTGGCATAGTATTGATCAGTAGCCAAGAATGAGTACAGCGTTTTCCCTCCACCATATCAGGGAGTGTTTAAATTAATTGCCAATAAGTCGGTTTCGTATCTGTTATTACATAGCATAAGTGTAAAGGTTAAGATTAAAAGGTTTATGGTTATGTTATCAACCGCTGAGCATTTTAAGGCTTTCATTTGTGTACCGATATGATAACAAAATGAAGGTTCTTTGTTATTGTCATTATTACACTTTTTGGTTTCATCATTTTGTAACTGAGCAAATCTGTATTTATTTGTTCTTGGTTTTAGTTGGAAGACTTTCACTGGACACGGTGACGAAGTCTTTCTAAGTCAGGGGAAACTTGTTCTGTCTGTATTACTGCGGTTTACAGGACCCAGGCAGAAGATTCAAGTTTTACTGGAATATACCAGAAGGCTCAGTTCTAGTCACGTGTACAGGAAACATGGTGTACTTGCTGTGAAGTACCTTAAGCGCCGGCAGGAGCAGACGTCTGACAAATTATTACATTTTGGATAATTTAAAAAAAAATTTATGTGAAAGGTTTGATGAATAAAAGACGTATAATCTGTGGGTTGTAGACAGTAGATAAGTAAAGAAATGCCCACCCCATTATGTCGCACAGGTGTATGTATATGGTGGAAGAAGCTATACAGTGTGAGGAAGATGTTTTCTGTGATGGTAGCGGCTGCACAGAAGAGTGGTCTGGTGACCTGGTGTGAAAGTTTGGGTGTATTAGAAAGGAGAAAAGGGGCTGTGTGGGGGATCGACGCTGTGGAAATCTCTGCTTAAAATATATTGTGCAGTGTGAAAGAAGTCTTGAAGAAAAAAATGTGTTTTTGTTTGTCTGACATCGTTATGTGTTAATTATCATTATAAGTGTTGAAAATGGATGTATAGATGAGAAAAAAGTTTTTTGGTGAGTATACTTCAATATTTCAAGAGCAATTAAAATGTCTCTGGAGTAGTAAGTAACACATTAATTCTGATTAGTATTTAATATAATTTTTAAAGCATGCTGGGACTTGGAGTACCACAGATGTAGGCTGTAATATATCAGACTCTCCTTCAGCCAGGGAGCTGGGGATTACTAGAGAGTGAATAACGTCTGTTTTCTGCTTTTATATTTTATATATGTATAAAACAGGAGATGTGATTGTCTACCTGCGAGGGGTCTGCACTATGCTTGAGACAGATTTTTTCAAGGAGTCATCGATAGTTCAGACTTTTTTTTTCTTAAATCAAAATGTAACCGTCAACCTTGTTTCCCTGTCTCCCAAAGGTGGTTCATCCCTGACTCTGTGTGTGGATGACTTTCTTATTTGTTCACCTAACTTGTTTTATAGATACTCAAGAACTGCTCACATACCCTGCACACAATCAGGGGCAGGCTGGGCTTGGGGGCAGGGGGACATCTGCACCCCAGGAGATGGTCCCATAGTGTGCTACCTTGGGTTGGGCAAGTTGCATTTTTTTTTTTTTAAATGTCCCTAATAGGCTGCTGAGTAGAATCTTGCCTACGGGGTAAAATTTGCCCCCTTCATCACTTTGTACCCTTAAACATACTGTGCCCCTTCATCACACTGTACCCACTCCTTCATCACACTGTGCCCCTTCATCATATTCTGCCCCCTTCATCACACTATGTCCCCTTCATCACTTTGCACCCTTCAACATACTGTGCTCCATTCATCACATGGTGCCCCCTTCATCACACTCTGCCCCTTCATCACACTCTGCCCCTTCATCACACTCTGACCCCTTCATCACTTTGCACCCTTAAACACACTGTGCCCCATTTCATCACAATGTGCCCCATCATCATACTGTGCCCCCTTCATCAATTGGTGCCCTTTTATCACACTCCTTCATTACACTCTGCCGTTCATCATACTGTGCCCTCTTCATCACACTATGAACTCATCAACAAACTGTGCAGCCTTCGTCATACTGTGACCCTTCATCATACTCTTCCCCATCATCACTATACCCCCTTCATCACACTATGCCCCCTTCATCACATGGGGCCTCATTTTCACACTGTGACCCTTCATCACTGTCCCTTCATCATATTGTGCCCTTTCATCTTACTGAGCCCCTTTATCCCACTCTGTACCCTTTTCACACTGTGCCCTCTCCTTCATCACATGGTGCCCCTTCATCACACTGTGCTCCCTTTTCACACAGTACCCTCTTTTCACACTGTGCCATTTCTTCATACTGTGCCCCTTCATCATATTGTGTTCTTCATCACACTGTGCCCCCTTCATCATACTGTGCCCCCTCTTCACACTGTGCCCCTTCGTCACTGTAACCCTCATTCATCACACTGTGCCCCTTTATTACACCATGCCCCTCCTTCATGACAATGTGTTCCTCCTTCATCCCACTGTGCACCCTTTTAACATGGTGCACCCTATCACACTGTGCCACCTTCATCACAAATTAAAAAAATACAAAAATAATGAAATAATAATAATATTCACAATAATAGAAGAATCCCCCAGTCCTGATGGCTGCTTCTGTCATTCTCACAAATCACAAAACGAATCTTATGGCTCAGGCTGCTTCTTCTTCTCTTCCCTGTGCCAACAACAGACTGTGGCAGACGACGCTGCTGATGCTGCAATGAACCCCTCCCACAGCCGTTGCTGGTACTTCACACTACATGACTCAAGTCAACCAGGCCAGGGTGCATGTGATATGAGTCATATGATTCATAATTAGGGGGCCTGCCAGTGGCGGAGAGTGGCAGTCTCTGGGCCCATGACTCAGCAGTCACTAGCAGTGAGTGCCCTCTGGATGTTTGTATTGTATTCTGTGTTATTATAACTTATCAGCACAGTTTCCCAACACTTTATAGCTGTAACTATACCTCTGTCAGTGTAACCTGGGTACACACTACAGGGTTTTCAGCTGACTATCGGGCCAAATACACGATAATCGAGCATTCGGCCTGATATTGCATTAGTTTGTATGCTCCAAATATGAATGATTATCGCTCCCAAGCACATTGTATTGTTTGATTTGATGTTATAAATGGACTAAAAATCTTGTTCAGCGAAGGAAAGACATTGTTCCAAGTCTGCAGTGTGTATGAAATCACAACCAGCAGTGTCCATAAATCTCTATGGCGTGTGCAGAGTAACGAGTAATGTCAACCGGACAAATGAAGAGCACAGATCTGAAGGTAAATCTTGTGAAACATGTATAGTGTGTACCCAACCTTACACCTCACCCTCAAGAGGATATAACACTGGCCCTGATAATCATCATCATTCCATCATCTATATATAAAAGAAGAAGTTTGTTTGTTTGTTGGAAAATATCTTCGACATCCCTGCACTGACTGGGATGAAACTAAAGCGTGGTGGTCCAGTTGGATCCTATCCAGGGGGGGTTAGGGTTCCATTCGCACCTCCCGTTGGTGAACACTGGACAGAAATTTAACCTGGAGAGCCTGTTCTGAGCCTTCCAGTGGATGGATTTTAATGAAAACTTCACAGTCTGGTAACATTGGCTCCCAGAAGACATACTAGTGGGTTGAGGTCCTGATCGGTCCCCCCATTAGTGTATGCTGTAAAGAACTTCGACCGAGGGAGTCTGTTCTGTGCCTTCTAATAGATGGATTTGAATGACATCTTATATAAAAAAATCATTGGTCTGTTTGTTTGTGTCTTTGCCCGGTTAGACATTCGGACACCCCTGCACTGATTTGAATGAAAGCAATGCGAGATGCTCTAGTTGGATCCTGGCCAGGTTTTAGGGAGATTAGGGCCCCGCTCGGATCTCCCGTTGGTGTATGCTGGGCAGAAATTTGACCCAGGGAGCCTGTTCTGAGCCTTCCACTGGATGGATGTGGACGAAAACTTCACAGCCTGATAAGATTGGACCCCAGGAGACATAATAGGGGGTTGAGGTCCCAGATGGACCTCCTGTTGGTGTACGCTGGGCAGAACTTTGACCCGGGGAGCCTATTCTGGGCTTTCCACTGGATGAATTTGGTATGTTTGTGTGTCCGGTTATGCATTCGGACATCCCTGCACTGACAGGGATGAAACCAATACGATGTATTGCAGTTAGATCCTGGCCAGGTTTTAGGGAGATTAGTGTCCCGGTCGGACCTCCCGTTGGTGTACGTTGGGCAGAAATTTAACCCAGTAAGCCTGTTCTGAGCTTTCCACTGGATGGATTCTGTGGCACCATAAAAATTAATTAAGAGGATGATGATATGGGGTCATCCCTTTCTAGGAAGGCCATAAATATGACACATAGTCGCCTATCTACTATAACAGCACATGTAATAGGGTGTGCTATTTTCAGTCTGATAATGCTGAGGAACTAATATCAAGGCTAATATGCTAATGACCATTTAATATCTATTTATTGCTGTCAAGATCCAGCACTCACCTGAGCTCCGTGACATGTGTGTGACAAAGGGTTAATCAAAAACAACCACCTAGTTTAAAAATGATTAAAATTTTCCCACACACTAATTGCCTTACCAATTATGCGAACACCAAGGTTTGGTTTGAAAAGCTGACACTATTACTTATAAAACCTTCATCCTTCCCTTTATCTAAAGAAATCTCTCACAACTTACTTTATCAGAGTTATCATAAACCAAATGATCTCCTCTGTTGCAACTATGTAGTGTTCTAATACCAAGCTAAACCTGACACATGAATTTGGAAGAACCCAGAGACATGAACTAATTAAGTGTGGCTTAGCATGGAAAATAAATCCACAATGCTTAAGATGTATAACAATAAAGTAAAAACGACATTTAAATATTTTATACAATAATTTATTGTAAAATAAAAAGCAGTAAATAACAGATAAATGGTACACTCACGAATGGTCAGATTTCTGCCTCCTGGGAGAGCATGAATTCTCTGGAACACTTCTCAACATGAAAATAAGAATGTGAGGGGTCTGTTGTTGGATATCATTGCTGCTATTTAAAGTTTTAGCATTTAGGACCTGTGCCATTAATTAGTATTGGTCACTCATCTGCAGCTGAGAGCACACATATGGATCTCTCTAGTCGTATACCAGGGCCGGATTAAGAGAATGGAGGCCCCTGGGCTAAGGGGGCCTCCATTCCCCCGTGAGGGCCCCCCCCCCCCTGATCCGAGCCGCAACCCCCCCCCCGCGCGTGATCCGAGCCGCCCCTCCCCCCCCCCGGTGATCCGAGCCGCCCCCCCTCTTCCCCCCGGCACTTACTTCCTTCTCCTCCTTCCCCGGCGCGCTGTACTCTCTTTACTGAGGAGATCTCGTGAGAGTGAGACTCACGAGATCTCCTCAGTAAGGAGAATACAGCGCGCCGGGGAAGTACTGCAGGGAAAGTGCTCAGCAGCACTGATCGCGCCAGGGGCGCCCCTGCCCCCAACCGATCAATACTGCTGCTGAGCACTTTCAAGGGCCCCCTGGATGCCATAGGCCCCTGGGCTGTAGCCCACTTAGCCCTAGGGTTAATCCGGCCCTGTCGTATACACATCAAGGGTAAAGCACAGGAATGTGAGGCTCTTAATAAAGATATAAAAATGTAATTTTGTCTCCCATTCTCAGGCTTTAACCCATGGTAGGACACAGAGTATCGGTGAGCCACACCAAGCTAATACTGTGAATTAAATCACCAACACTTATATGCAGATTTATAGGAATTGCAAGTAGCTTGTATCTGACAATAACTAATATCATTAATTAATATTAGTGCCTCGAGTACCAGAACATTTATCTTTTTTCATTGCACTATCATTAATTAACCCCTCATTATGGAAGTCTCCAGTTTAAAATAAAAATAAAATTATTTTTCTGATCCAAATTCATAGGAACAATTATATCATTAGCTGATACTTATATCAAGAAAGATTGTATATAAGATGCAGCTTCATTTAAGGTGTGTTATATTTCCATTGACATTGATGTTCAAAAACAATACTTACATGTAATTATATAAAACATCACATCACACACGGTATAATACAATATAATATATTATTTGACTCACAATTGTTAACCTGGTTTATATATCTGTGTAGGAGAATGAGAATTACTGCTGCTTATAGTGTGTATGGGTTGTATCTGAGCATGTGAGTGGGGGATACAATGTTACTGCCAACTATTGTGTCACAGACTCCAAACTCACATAATCTTTGCTATATATATATATATATATATATATATATATATATATATATATATATATAGATAGATAGATAGATAGATAGATAGATAGATAGATAGGTGTATAGATTTAGATATTTAGTAAAGATTATGTGAACTCTGTGAATTTCACATTTATCACACTAGCTACAACAACTTCATTGTTCCCTTTATAAACGCACAGTCCGACCTCAGAAATGCACAAACTTCAAATAACCTGTATGCACTATAGTATTCTCTTGCCACTGTCTTCCATTAACCTGACCCCTGTATGTCAGAAATGCAAACTCATCACATGTAACACTGTCCCCATTTATCTCACTGCTCCCAGCATTACTTAATAGAGCCTAGAACTACAATATTTATATCAGTAGACTAAGCCATTCTTACTGGATTCCATTGTGTTGGACCAGGAGGAGGGAGAGAGAGGGGTGAGAGAGAGGGTGAGAGAGGGGTGAGAGAGGGGAGAGAGAGGGGTGAGAGAGGGGTGAGAGAGGGGAGAGAGAGGGGTGAGAACAGGGATAACACTTGGGAAGTGAATGATTGTATATTGGTCACTTGTTTTCTCTCTGGGATGTGTTCAGTGCAGGAAGTAGTCTGTAATCTCTTTCTGTGGCCACAACCATGTGTACATACATGGAGGGGGGGTTTATAGACAAACAAGTTCTTCATGTGCAGAGGAGGACTGGGAAATTTTAGCCCTGGGGTCCAAGACTCGACTGAGCAGCCTATTAGGAACATTTTAAAGGAAAAAAAATGCAGGTGGCCCAGAGACCCAGTCCAAGTAGCCCACTATGGGACTGGCCCAGAGGGCAGATGCCCCCCCGCCCCCCAGCCCAGCCTGCCCCTGTTCATGTGTTTGTGAACGAAGACAATGTGGCTGATCTCTGATGTCTAAAGGAGATGTGTGTATCACAATGGTGGATCCCTCCTCAGGACATTACATATCCACAGCTAGTTCCAGTGACTGTAATAGCACAGCAATTTCACTGGTCACAAATAAATATGTTTTAAAGTTACAAAAATTATTATAATATAGTATATTAACAATGTGAAATACAAAAATGTGTAAATCTCTACATAGTGCAAAGTCTTCTTGTCGTCCCAGTTGTCCATAAGTGCAGATTGCGATGACACACGTACGTAGTCTCCTCAGTGAGTTGTATTATGAGATTCTCGATGCTGCTCATGAGTCAGAAGGTCCTGGAATAGACAGAAATGAACATTTTCTGGTTTTACATCATCTACAATGAAGTGGGCTGTATGGAGACAATCAGCTCATTAGGAACCAATAGATGTGAGCAAACTAGGGGTGTCACCTTAACCAGCCTGCACCTCGTGTCTCAGAAAATGTGGACTATAACAACATATGTCTTTATAGCTTTTTTAGTGTTTCACAGAAGCCATTAACAAAAGTGCAGTGCCCTGTCACTTGGGGGCAACTTTACCCTGCGTTCATATCTGTGGTGTGCTCTGTAATTATGTATGGTAATTCCATAGCATTGCTACAGTGGTTGAATGTATATGTGTTTTTCTTAAAGGTGGCCAGGTGGGTTATGGGTAAGGATCGTGTGTGGACTGATTCCAGGATACAGCTGAGTTGGCTGTAGCTGCATTCCTTGCCCTCTCTACAGGAAGTCCTGATCAGATGGTAGATAGTTCTGGCTGAAGAAGCTTGTAAGGGATTAATACTGGAAGTGTCACTTATTCATCTTCACCTCTCTGCTTAATTAACCTGAGTATGTTCCCATTGTGACAGAGAAAAGTAAAAATAGATTTGTTCAAGGTGGTCGCTTAATTCTCCCTTCTTTTCTATTTTATTATTTTTGAACGTCTATTTTAGTTGTTTAGTTAGGAATGAACCGTTACTTGTTTTTCAAGCTCTAACAAGAGGTTACAATTAGATACAGTTGTAAATGCTATCAGGAGATTCTGAAACTATTGGCCTGGAATGTATCCTTGCTGAACAGTATGAGCAGCCGTAATCCAAGATGAAGAGAGAGACTGGCAGAACGTTACCTCAATATAAGGAAAGTTACTAATTATATAGAAGCAACCTTCCTTGTTGCTTTGCCTGAATATTGAATGAAAACCTCAAGAAATCTAGGAGTCAAATTAAATGCACCCATTATTTTTTAATCCACATTTTTGATCTATTCACATTCTCTTTTATACTGAATATATTTTTTAAGAAACGTAAATAAAGGTAAATGTTTTTCACTACACAACGAAAATAGACGTTCAAAAACATTAAGATAGAACAGAAGGGAGAATTCGGTGCACCACCTGGAACAAATCTATTTCCTCTTGTCTCCTATATCACTAATAGAAACAGTTTAGTGGTTGCTCCACGTATCTAACAAATGAGAAATATCTCCAAACTGGAATACAACGTAAAGCAATTCTCTGAAATTGGAGCGACAGAAACAATCCCCACCCCCCTTCTTTTGAAACTATGCTCCCATTGTCTCAGGTTGTAGCCAGATAGCCACCTTGGAGTCAAACCAGCAAGGGGGTGTATCGGTGTGAGAAGCTATAGTCCTTAAACAGCCCCTTATGACAGCTGCCAAATCCCTGAGGGGTGAAATATCTAAGCCCACCCATGAACTGGTCCGAGGAGCATGGGAAACGGTTTACAAAAAAGGACCCAGCCCTGGGGCAGGGGCTTCAGAGTAGAGAGACAAGAACAGGGTACAGAGGTGTTGGAGGGTTTACGCAGTGGGGTTTTTAGCATCTCCTAGACTAGTACTCGCTCACACTTCCTCAGTGTATTGTCTCTTGAGTCTGATAGCCTTGGTGGGCCTGCTGGAGCAGGGGGACATTGTATCAGAATCCCACCACACTGGTAGAGGGAAGACA
The DNA here is from genome assembly GCA_036250195.1 of Mixophyes australis. Lineage (NCBI taxonomy): Eukaryota > Metazoa > Chordata > Amphibia > Anura > Limnodynastidae > Mixophyes > Mixophyes australis. The sequence continues at coordinate 13,043,974 of JAVHZZ010000004.1, forward strand.
ATGACCGAGACTCAAGGAACCTGGAGAAAGGTGACTGGCATTTGTTTAAAGTGTATTTTTAATCTGGTGTATTGTAAAATAATAAAAGTACCAACTACTGTCCCTGAGTGATTGATGAACCCCTACATGGTACTAGGTATACTTCTCTGGTATGGTAAGCCACCCCTGGGTGGCCAGACAGAGCAAATTGGGTATAGATGGGCCAGATAAACTCGGTATCTTCACAATGATGTCTGGAGATGCCACTTATTCTGAGAAAACATGATATCGCCTGAGGTAAGTGGACCTTTAGGCAATATTACAGAAAACGATGAACTTTCAGCATGGTCCTAATTCATATATCATGAGTGCGGAGATGTGCAGAGTGATGTCTCTCATATATACTCAGAAGAGGTGAGTACACACTCAAGACTCACACTTATACTCACAATGAATATGGTGCAGGCTAGCAGCATGGCCTTCATGGTGACATCCAGGTCCCTTGGAAATTGGACAACATAATTATCGGTGATGTTGAAGAGCTCCGTGCTGAATCCTCGCCATACACGTGTGATGGAGCCCACCGAGACCGATTTATCAGCTGACAATACCTGTCGGCACAGAAGAGACAATCGTAACCCCAGAGAATCTCACAAGAATCAGACCCCAGATTCTGTGGCAGGAATAAGACTAAGAGTTAAGTTGTTTATTTTCTGGCAATTTAAGGACATTTTTTGCTTACTCCATTTTCATAAAGTTTTGTTTGAAAGATCCCTCGCTCAACCACTTTTACTTTAGTTATCGGGAGACCATCCCACAGGGCCAGGTTCAGAGTGAGAGGTACACCAGTTTGCGCAGTGTGCCTTTGTGTGTTTTACATTGTGCACTCAGAAAGTGAACACACACAACTGCGGCTGTTCAGACCTGCGACTTTTTGCACCACTCCTTAGAACTGAAGAGGAGTGATATGGGAGATAATGGATGTTATAAGGTAGACAATGTACAATAAGGGCGTGTTTGAGAAACCGCGTACAGATTCAGACTGGGATGTAGCCACAGACCCGACTGAAAAATCGGCTTTATTTGCGGATGGTCATGGGCAGGCGCAGGTAGTGGATGATGATGAAAACCCGAAATAGCAAATCACTTTTTAGAGGTTTGTGAATGAATATTAAGCATTTAGTTGTCGCTCGGACATAGATTAGGAGTTGCCGAGCTTGTTGTAAAGATGAAAATTGTTGATTTATTTTGCACGTATTTCGGGAAGTTGTTCTTGCTATATTAGTTAGGTTATTTAAGTTTAATTTTAAATAATGCTACATAGTAATTGCGTTCGCAACATATACAGTAAATGTGGTTGTACATGTTTACAAGTAGTACTGATAGGTGGGTCTGTTGTCAAGTGGGAAAATTTGCTACTTATTCAGACCTGGACGCATCTTGAACTCTGAACACGGCGCACATATGCATATACTTGAGCACAACTTTTTCATTCTCAAACTACACTTACATTCCACTCTGAATCAGACCCAAAGTCTTCATATCAGGTGTTTAGAGATAAACTGATTCACCGAGAGGTGACAAATGAAACCAATGTTCCAACCTTCTCAAGCAGCTTTTTTATAACCACCGACCAGCTTCCTCTCCTCTCACTTCCTCCTGGCCTTCACCCCCTTCTCTCCAACAAGATCATTAACTATCTTCTCTGTGCCAAAACACAGAGCCAAATCCCCTTGCTCATCCTTCTGGACATCTCTGTGGGTTTTGACACTGTGGACCACCCTCTCTTCCTGCACATCTGGTACTCCGCTGTACTCCATGACACTGCCCTCTCCTGTTATTACCCCTTTCCAACCACTTCTTCTGACTCCTCCTCACCTTCTACCCAATGGGTCCCCATAAGTTCGTCATTGGCTCTCTTCTTTTCTTTCTGTAAACCTCCTCCCTTAGAAAAATTATCAGCTCTTTGGCCTCCAGTACAATTTTTAAGCTAATGACACCCAAAAATACCTCTCCTGGTGGATGTCCCAGTGTCATCTTAAATTCCATATGTCCAAAATGGAACTCATCTTTCCCCGCTCCAGAGTCCCCACACCTACCCTTCTTTTCCACTCTGTTGACTAAGTTATCTTCTACATTGCTCCTCAATTTCACCATCTGCATGTCATCCTTCACTCCCTACATTCAGTCCCTCTCCCAGTGCTGCCAATTCGAGCATGGAAACAAGCCAGGATCAGACACTTTCTCACCCTTGGTTCACCAATGCTCTCATAAACTTTCTGGTTATCTCTCACCTTCACTACTGCACCCCCCACTTAGTCATCCTCAATGCCACTGCCGGAATGATTTTCCTCTCTCGCCAGACAGCTTCCACCTTCCCTCTGTCTGTTGTTACTCTTGCTCCTTTACCATATAAAATCCACATCAAACTCCTCAACTGCACCTATAAAGCCATTAGCCTTTCCTCCCCCCCTACATCTCCATCCTCATTGCCATCCACTCCATCATCCATCCTCTTTGGATTTTCAATGAGAGCCTCCTTGTCGTCCCCCCCTCCACTGATTACTTATTCACATCTCCAGCTATGTGCTGCTCAAATTTTATGGAACTCAGTCCCATACCCAATCACTCACCACCAAAGCTTCAAGTGCTCCTCACCTTTACATCAAAGCATAAAGTTCCCCACCTACCTGATACCCCACTGACCCCCTTCCCACTCCTTCATTTCCTCTCTTGTGTCAGCGGCTTCCCCTTGCTCTCATGGACTGGACCCTCTATCCTCTTGTTGTCCCATCTACAGGCTTCCTGTCCAGCTAGCCTCCCTTATCCCTTACCCTCTTACCTGGCCTCCATGTCACCTCTTATTCTGCCATAAGCACTTATGCCTTCAAGTAGAGGTTTGTCTCATGCTGGCATTCTTCCAGCATGTCATTTTTCTTTTGTTCTATATATTACAATCATTACTGTTATAAATAAGCAATAGTAATAATGACAGTACTAGGACTGACCTGGTAGATGATATTAGACATAAATCCTTCTCCCCATCCTGGACCTTTGACTTTTAGACAAATTTGATTATGCGTGTTCAGGATGTCGAAGGATGCAGTAAAACTTGTCCAGTTCTTCTGTATGTAGCCGAGGGGCTCCCCCGAGGACCCGGAGATCTGCAACTGAAACACATGGACCGATCACATCAGATTATCACACAGCATAGTGATGGTCTAAGTATGCTCCACCTTGCCCAATATCCATTGCTGTGGCAACATCTAGATCTATACCTCACCTGTCCATGTATATTTGTACCTCACCTTTCCATGTATATCTGTATCTCACCTGTCCATGTATATCTGTACCTCACCTGTCCATGTATATCTGTACCTCACCTGTCCATGTATATCTGTAACTCAACTCTCCATGTATATCTGTACCTCACCTGTCCATGTAAATCTGTACCTGACCTGTTCTTATATATCTGTAACTCAACTCTCCATGTATATCTGTACCTCACCTGTCCATATATATCTGTACCTCACCTTTCCATGTATATCTGTAACTCACCTGTCCATGTATATCTGTACCTCACCTTTCCATGTATATCTGTATCTCACCTGTCCATGTATATCTGTATCTCACCTGTCAATGTATATCTGTACCTCACCTTTCCATGTATATCTGTACCTCACCAGTCCATGTATATCTGTACCTGACCTGTCCTTATATATCTGTAGCTCTACTGTCCTTGTATATCTGTACCTCACCTGTCCATGTATATCTGTACCTCACCTGTCCATGTATATCTGTAACTCACCTTTCCATGTATATCTGTATCTCACCTTTCCATGTATATCTGTATCTCACCTGTCCATGTATATCTGTATCTCACCTTTCCATGTATATCTGTACCTCACCTGTCCATGTATATCTGTACCTGACCTGTCCTTATATATCTGTAGCTCTACTGTCCATGTATATCTGTACCTCACCTGTCCATGTATATCTGTACCTCACCTGTCCATATATATCTGTACCTCACCTTTCCATGTATATCTGTAACTCACCTGTCCATGTATATCTGTACCTCACCTTTCCATGTATATCTGTATCTCACCTGTCCATGTATATCTGTATCTCACCTGTCAATGTATATCTGTACCTCACCTTTCCATGTATATCTGTACCTGACCTGTCCTTATATATCTGTAGCTCTACTGTCCATGTATATCTGTACCTCACCTGTCCATGTATATCTGTACCTCACCTGTCCATGCATATCTGTACCTCACCTGTCCATGTATATCTGTACTTCACCTGTCCATGTATATCTGTACCTCACCTGTCCATGTATATCTGTATCTCACCTGTCCATGTAAATCTGTACCTGACCTGTCCTTATATATCTGTAACTCAACTCTCCATGTATATCTGTACCTCACCTGTACATATATATCTGTACCTCACCTTTCCATGTATATCTGTAACTCACCTGTCCATGTATATCTGTATCTCACCTGTTCATATATATCTGTACCTCACCTTTCCATGTAAATCTGTACCTGACCTGTCCTTATATATCTGTAACTCACCTGTCCATGTATATTTGTAACTCACCTGTCCATGTATATCTGTACCTCACCTGTCCATGTATATCTGTATCTCACCTGTCCATGTATATCTGTATCTCACCTGTCCATGTATATCTGTAACTCACCTGTCCATGTATATCTGTACCTCACCTGTCCATGTATATCTGTAACTCACCATTCCATGTATATCTGTACATCACCTGTCCATGTATATCTGTAACTCACCTGTCCATGTATATCTGTAACTCACCTTTCCATGTATATCTGTACCTGACCTGTCCTTATATATCTGTAGCTCTACTGTCCATGTATATCTGTACCTCACCTGTCCATGTATATCTGTACCTCACCTGTCCATGTATATCTGTATCTCACTTGTCCATGCACATCTGTACCTCACCTGTCCATGCATATCTGTACCTCACCTGTCCATGTATATCTGTACCTCACCTGTCCATGCATATCTGTACCTCACCTGTCCATGCATATCTGTACCTCACCTGTCCATGTATATCTGTACCTCATCTGTTTATGGGTATAAACGCTAGCTCTCTGGTATGGGTATTAATGACCAGAGGTTCTCTGCATATGTAGGTTTTCAGCAATGTCTCTTTAAGGTGTTGGGACACAGGTGTGATAACTTAGGGTGCAGTGCAAGCATCTCTCCTTCTGAAGCCTCCTCACTCGCCCCTTGGGCTATAACACCCTCTCTGGTGTCCTCTCTGACATTCTGGGTGACATTAAATATTGCAGCAACTCTCTCCATGGAGTCTCCTTACACGCTTCCCCTCTCTAGATATGGGTGGACTGATTCATCAAGAAACACAAAGTGAACGCAATTTGTAAGTATTAGGAATTTAGGGATTTATAAAGTATGTCTGTATTCAAATACAGGGGATCTGAAGAAGGGTTGCTAGTAGGTACACTCTAGTTATAAGGCACTTGCTGAATGCACACAGACAACACACTACAGGATATGCACATGCGTATGTATACATAAAGTCTCATCAGAACACACACAAAAAACATATTAAATACAGTAACACCTGTTATTAATATATATATATATATACAAGTTAACCCGTGCATGATACTCATGCATTCTAGTCAAATCAAGCTACTTAAGGTGTTAAAAAGTTTCTTGTCATGCATTTGGGCCATAGCCCAGGCCTCCTCAGGGGAAGAGCGTTACTTCCCGACGCAAGCGCCCTTTTTAACGTGGTTTTGTCCACATGTCACCACCTCATCATTTTTCTCCATCACCTCATCTTTCATCTTTATCACCACATCTATCCAGATGTCTATCCAGACACAGGGATCTCTCTCAGCGGTCCTGAATATCACACTCCTCTCGCTCTGTCACCCCCGGTAACCACCAACCACTCCCCACTATGACCCCCGGCAACCACCAACCACTCCCAACTGTCACTTCTCCTTCAAGAAATATATATATATATATATATATATTTTTAAAATCTTTATAAACACTTTTAACAATTAACAAATTAAATTAACACATTAAAAACATCTTAGTATACCAAATTCCAGCCTTTTTTTTTTCCCACACACACTAAGAATTTAGTAGGTCAGTGTATAACTTTGCCCAGCAGGTGGCGCTGCAGCTTGTTTTTTTTTTCACACACAGACACACGCCACTAGGCTTTTATATTATAATATATAAGAAGTTTGTTTGTTTGCAGACGAATATCTTCGACACCCCTGCACCGATTTGGATGAAACCAACATGTGGTTGTCCAGCTGGATCCCGGTAAGATTTTAAGGGGTTTAGGGACCCGGTCGGACCTCCCATTGGTGTACACTGGCCAGAACTTTGACCTGGGAAACCTGTTCTGGGCCTTCCACTGAATGGATTTGATTTGTTTGTCTGTCCAGATATACATTCGGACACCCCTGTACTGATTGGGATGAGACCAATGTAAGGTTGTCCAGTTGGATCCTGGGCAGGTAGTATGGCAAGTGGTTTAAGGTCCATGTCGGACCTCCCGTTGGTGTACGCTGGCCAGAACTTTGACCCTGGGAGCCTGTTCTGGGCCTTCCACTGGATGGATTTGGATAACATTTAATATAAACACAAAAATGACATTGGGCAGCCACCTTGTGGGTGTGTTGGAAGAGCTGCTAAGCTGCTAATTATTTTTAAAGTGTTGACAGGCTGTTATTATTGTGTACTTTATATAAAATGCATGTTTCTAGTTGCTACTGATTGCATACACATGTTCTAGCTGCACAAGCAGCACACACAGCAGTCATCACTATCACTCAGCATTACACCAGAACTGTAGTTGGTGCAAATAAGAAGGCTCAAAAAAATGTAACATTTTGTAACCACCCATGAAGATGATGGGATGTCAGAGGATTAGAAATGAGGGAGCCAGGCTGATAAATGTTCAAAAAATTGTTGGGATTGTCCAGTGGGACAATAGCAGAGAGAATGGGTTGAAAATCTGGATTGCATGCACCTCACAAGATGTGAACATGAGTGGTGGGACGTTTGGTACAACTGTGAGTGTGCAATGTGGGGGAAGGAGGAAGCCAAACTTCCCCTCCTTGTCTGCCTCCAGGTCTGGGGGTGTGGGTGAAGTGGAGGCCACCATGTGAAAGGGCTCCAGGTGATGTAGCATTTGAGCCATGGTTCTGTTAATGACAGGAGGTTGAGGTTTTTTGAGAGGAAGAAGTCGTGTACGGAGACCATGCATTCCATAAGGAACATATAAATGATTTAGAAAGTGATCTTACTATGGTGTCCCAGCTGCAGAAGTTGGAAGGCAGAAGAAGGTTTAGGACATTATAACCTTGGGTATTTCGCACTTTTACATCCATCCGGGGTCCACAGCAATCACGTTCCTCAACCCCTTGGTAGACGAGAAGTCCATCAGGGCTGAGCAGGTCATAGGTACAGTAGGTCTGGAACATGCTGCTCTCTGAAATGACAGCGGTGATTACGTGACATGTGTAGAATTCAGACCTCTCGGCTCACAAGGATTTGGCAGCAGAGAAAATGGAAAGATTTTCAGACACAGCTGTTTATTTAAAAAAATATTCTATGGGATGTGATGTTATCAGTGATATAATGATATTAACATTTAATATTTACAAATGATTTTATCAGAAAATCCGTAGCCTGGGTTTGGCAAGACAACTCTTAACAGTCCAATGACTGGGGTTTCTTTCTTTGCTTTGGAAAAACTGTGATCTTGATGGCTTTTTCTTCATATGTTTATACCCATATAATTACATATATACACACTTATAGGTACATATAAGCACACTTATAGAAACGTATAGACGCACCTATGGATACATATGTATATATACGCTATGCAGACAAAAGTATTCGGCCACAACTGTTAATTATTGATTTTAGGTGTTTCAATGAGACCCGTTGGCAGAGGTGTATAACATCCAGCACCAAGCCATGCAATCTCCATTTGCAATACAAAATGAGTCATTCTGAAGAGCTTAGTGACTTCCAGCGTGGTACTGTGATAGGATGTGTGATACTGTGATAGGATGTGTGGTACTGTGATAGGATGTGTGGTACTGTGATAGGATGTGTGGTACTGTGATAGGATGTGTGGTACTGTGATAGGATGTGTGGTACTGTGATAGGATGTGTGGTACTGTGATAGGATGTGTGGTACTGTGATAGGATGTGTGATACTGTGATAGGATGTGTGATACTGTGATAGGATGTGCGGTACTGTGATAGGATGTGCGATACTGTGATAGGATGTGTGGTACTGTGATAGGATGTGTGATACTGTGATAGGATGTGTGGTACTGTGATAGGATGTGTGATACTGTGATAGGATGTGTGATACTGTGATAGGATGTGTGGTACTGTGATAGGATGTGTGGTACTGTGATAGGATGTGTGATACTGTGATAGGATGTGTGATAGGATGTGTGGTACTGTGATAGGATGTGTGATACTGTGATAGGATGTGTGGTACTGTGATAGGATGTGTGGTACTGTGATAGGATGTGTGATACTGTGATAGGATGTGTGATACTGTGATAGGATGTGTGGTACTGTGATAGGATGTGTGATACTGTGATAGGATGTGTGATACTGTGATAGGATGTGTGATACTGTGATAGAATGTGTGGTACTGTGATAGGATGTGTGATACTGTGATAGGATGTGTGGTACTGTGATAGGATGTGTGATACTGTGATAGGATGTGTGGTACTGTGATAGGATGTGTGGTACTGTGATAGGATGTGTGGTACTGTGATAGGATGTGTGGTGCTGTGATAGGATGTGTGGTACTGTGATAGGATGTGTGATACTGTGATAGGATGTGTGGTACTGTGATAGGATGTGCGGTACTGTGATAGGATGTGCGGTACTGTGATAGGATGTGTGGTACTGTGATAGGATGTGTGGTACTGTGATAGGATGTGTGGTACTGTGTGGTACAGCGTGGTACTGTGATATGATGTGTGGTACTGTGATAGGATGTGTGGTACTGTGATAGGATGTGTGGTACTGTGATAGGATGTGTGGTACTGTGATAGGATGTGCGGTACTGTGATAGGATGTGCGATACTGTGATAGGATGTGTGATACTGTGATAGGATGTGTGGTACTGTGATAGGATGTGTGGTACTGTGATAGGATGTGTGGTACTGTGATAGGATGTGTGGTACTGTGATAGGATGTGTGGTACTGTGATAGGATGTGTGGTACTGTGATAGGATGAGTGGTACTGTGATAGGATGTGTGATACTGTGATAGATGCCACCTTTGCAATAAGATGGTTCATGAAATTTCCCCCCTGCTGGATATTCCATGGTCAACTGTAAGTGATATTTTTAGACAGTGGAAGCGTTTAGGAACAACAGCAACTCAACCATGAAGCAGAAGACCACTTAAAATTCACAGAGCGGGGTCAACGACTGCTAAGGCGCATGGTGGGTAAAAGTCACCAACGCTCTGCTGATTCCATAGCTGAAGAGTTCTGAACTTCCTCTGGCATTAATGTAAGCACAAAAACTGTGCTGCGGGAGGTTAATGGAATGGGTTTCCATGACCGGGCAGCTGCATGCAGCCTCACATCACCAAGACCAATGACAAGCGTCGGATGGAGTGGTGTAAAGCACACCGACACTGGACTGTGGAGCAGTGGAATCGTGTTCTGTGGCGTGATGAATCACGCTTCTCTGTTTGGTAGTCAGATGGGCGAGTCTGGGTTTGGCGGATGCCAGGAGAACGTTACCTGTCTGACTGCAATATGCAAACTGTGAAGTTTGGTGGAGGAGGCATAATGGTATGGGGCTATTTTTCAGGGTTTGGCCTAGGCCCCTTATCTCCACTGAAGGGTAATCTTAATGTTTCAACATACCAAGTCATTTTGGACAATGCTATGCTTCCAACTTTATGGTAACAGTTTGGGTAAGGACCTTTTCTATCCCAACATGACTGTGCCCCAGTGCACACAGTAAGGACTACAAGACATGGTTTGATGAGTTTGATGTGGAAGAACTGACTGGCCGGCACAGAGCCCTGACCTCAACCTCATCAAACACATTTGGGATGAATTGGAACGGAGATGGTGAGCCAGACCTTCTCGTCCAACATCAGTGCCTGACCTCATAAATGCTCTACAGAATGAATGGGCACAAATTCCCACAGAAACACTCCAACATCTTGTGGAAAGTCTTCCAAGAATAGTGGAAGCTGTTATCACTGCAAAAGGGGAACCAACTCCATATTAAAGTATATGTATTTGAATACAATGTCATTACAGTCCCTGTTAGTGTAATGGTCAAGCGTCAGAATACTTTTGTCCTTATAGTGTACATATAGACACCCCTGTGGATACTTATATATAAATATAAACACACATCTAGATACATGTTGATACATATAGACACACCTATAGATATATATATAGACAAACCTATATATTATATATAGTTACATAGTTACATAGTTACATAGTTGATGAGGTTGAAAAAAGACACCAGTCCATCAAGTTCAACCTATTTTGGATCTCCTGCGATCCTGCACTTATATTTGAAATTAATCCAGAGTAAGCAACCGCCAATCTGTTTCAATTTTGAAAATCCCCCCAGACTTAATATTGCAATCCAATTTTTACCCTATATCCACTACTATCCTTTATTTTAAATTAACGGTCGTATCCCTGGATACACCTTTCCGCTAAAAATTTGTCTAACCCTTTCTTAAACATATCTATTGAATCTGCCATCACAACCTTCCCTGGCAATGAATTCCATATCTTGACTGCCCTTACTGTAAAGAACCCCTTCCTTTGCTGGTTGTGAAATTTCCTCTCCTCTAACCTTAGGGGATGACCACATGTCCTGTGTATGGTCCTTGGGGTAAAAAGTTCCCATGAAAGCTCTCCGTATTGACCCCTAATGTATTTGTACATAGTAATCATATCTCCCCTTAGACGCCTCTTTTCTAAAGTAAACATGCCTAAACTGGCTAACCTTTCCTCATAACTTAATGACTCCATACCCTTTATCAAATTTGTCGCCCTTCTCTGAACCCTTTCTAGTTCCAAATTATCTTTTTTATTAGTGGTGCCCAGAACTGTACTGCATTTTCAAGATGAGGTCTTACCAACGATTTATACAGTGGCAAAATTACACTGTCTTCCCTTGCATCTATGCCCCTTTTTATGCATGCCAATACTTTGTTTGCCCTTGCAGCTGCTGCTTGACATTGAGCACTATTGCTAAGTCTACTGTCTACGAGCACTCCCAAATCCTTTTCCATTATAGATTCTCCTAAATTAATTCCATTTAATTTATAGATTGCGTTCTTGTTTTTGATCCCTGAATGCATAACCTTACATTTATCTGTGTTAAACCTCATATTCCATTTGGCCGCCCAATCCTCCAGTTTATTTAAGTCCCTCTGTAGAGAAGCTACATCTTGCTCTGATTTTATTACCTTACAGAGTTTAGTGTCATCTGCAAAAATAGAAACTTTACTCTCTAAACCATCACCAAGGTCATTAATAAATATATTAAAAAGGAGTGGCCCCAGCACGGAACCTTGAGGTACTCCACTTAAGACCTTTGATCAATTAGAAAATGTTCCATTTATCACAACTCTCTGTTCCCTATTCTCTAACCAGTTTTCGATCCAAGTACAAATTTTGATACCTAGACCCAGTTCGCTTATTTTGTAAACCAACCTCTTGTGTGGCACTGTCTCAAAGGCCTTTGCAAAATCTAAGTAGACCACATCTACTGTCCTGCCCTGGTCTAAGTTACCACTAACTTCCTCGTAGAAACTAATTAGATTAGTTTGACATGACCTATCCCTCACAAATCCATGTTGATTCCCACTAATAATTTTATTGCGTACCAAGTAATCCTGAATACTGTCCCTTAAAATACCTTCCAGTAGTTTCCCCACTATTGATGTCAGGCTTACAGGTCTATAATTCTCTGGTTGTGATCTTGTCCCCTTTTTAAACAACGGCACCACATCTGCTATTCACCAATCCCTTGGTACTGAGCCTGATGAGATTGATTCTATGAAAATTAAGAATAGCGGTCTAGCTATTTCCGAGTTTAACTCCATAAGGACCCTTGGGTGTATGGCATCTGGACCTGGAGCTTTATTTATCTTAATATTCTTCAGTCGCCTTTGGACTTCTTCCTCTGACAACCAAGTATTAATTAATGGCATGGTTTCATTTCCATTTTTATGTATTACTCCTGCCATTTGTTCCTCTTTGGTAAATACTGAAGAAAAGAAAGTGTTTAATACCTCTGCTTTTTCCTTAGTATCATTTATCAATTCACCCATCTCACTTCTTAGGGGTCCTATATTATCTTTTTTAATCCTTTTGCCATTTATATACTTAAAAAACTTTTTGAGGTTTGTCTTACTTTCTTTTGCAACGTGCCTTTCATGTTCTAATTTAGCCAATCTAATTTCCTTTTTGCATGTTTTATTACATTCCTTGTACCCATGGAAGGACTCCTCTGACCCTTCAGACTTAAACAATTTAAATGCACGCTTCTTCCTTTGCATTTCTTCCCTTACCTTTTTATTTAGCCACATTGGTTTAGACTTAATTCTCTTACATTTATTTCCCATAGGAATGAACTTATACGTGTATGTTTCCAACAACATTTTAAAGACAGCCCACATTTCTTCCGTATTTTTTCCTTCAATACACATTATATAAATATATATACATATATAGACACATAACATTCAGCAGAACAATATTGGGCATTATAAGCATTATAACATATACTGATTTGGGAAGAAACAGAGGAGGAAGCTGAACAGTTTATGAATTATGTGAATCAAAATAATTGGAATCTAATATTTACTCATGAAGTAACAGAACTAGGACTGACTCCGGGATCACAATGGGAAAGTCAAAACACTATAATTTTTATGTTGTGAATATTAATAAGATGACATATTTGGTTGGAAGAAGGAGGCTCCTAACACTACGAATCACAGCAGCCGGGAATCAGTTTGTTTTGGTATCATATTTCATTTGATTTACGTCAGTGCTGAAATGATCTTTCTGTACTGTCTGACATGAGGTGATATAAGGTGAAGGATTCAGCTGCCGTCATTAGACGATGAGGAGTTTATAATTTTCCTTGTAGTCAAAAATGGAAATAACAGTTATTGGTATTATTACTGCCTTATACCATCGGCTGAAACTCACTGACACTATCTTCCATCACGTGGGACTGACGTGTGCATAAATATATGTAACGTGAAACATGTAAGAAAGAACTTACTGGTCTGATTAACATGGAACTGGCTGACCTGTAAAGTAAGAGAGAGCAGAGTTAGAATGTATCACTATATAATTACCATTACCCCCGCTATTATCACCAACACTAACACTGCCACATCTAATTCTACCATTATCACTAACACTGCCACCACTAATACCACTATTATCACCAACACTAACACTGCCACCACTAATACCACTATTATCACCAACACGAACACTGCCACCTCTAATACCACTATTATCACCAACACTAACACTACCACCTCTAATACCACTATTATCACCAACACTAACACTGCCACATCTAATACCACTATTATCACCAACACTAACACTGCCACCACTAACACCACTATTATCACCAACACTAACACTGCCACCACTAATACCACTATTATCACCATCACTAACACTGCCACCACTAATACCACTATTGTCACCATCACTAACACTGCCACCACTAATACCACTATTATCATCAACACTAACACTGCCACATCTAATACCACTATTATCACCAACACTAACACTGCCACCACTAATACCACTATTATCACCATCACTAACACTGCCACCACTAATACCACTATTATCATCAACACTAACACTGCCACATCTAATACCACTATTATCACCAACACTAACACTGCCACCACTAATACCACTATTATCATCAACACTAACACTGCCACATCTAATACCACTATTATCACCAACACTAACACTGCCACCACTAATACCACTATTATCATCAACACTAACACTGCCACCACTAATACCACTATTATCACCAACACTAACACTGCCACCACTAATACCACTATTATCACCATCACTAACACTGCCACCACTAATACCACTATTATCACCATCACTAACACTGCCACCACTAATACCACTATTATCACCATCACTAACACTGCCACATCTAATACCACTATTATCACCATCACTAACACTGCCACCACTAATACCACTATTATCACCAACACTAACACTGCCACCACTAATACCACTATTATCACCATCACTAACACTGCCACCACTAATACCACTATTATCATCAACATTGACACTGCCACCACTAATACCACTATTATCATCAACACTAACACTGCCACCACTAACACCACTATTATCACCAGCACTATTATCATTACTACCACTAACACCACTATTATCACCAACACGAACACTGCCACATCTAATTCTACCATTATCACTAACACTAACACTGCCACCTCTAATACCACTATTATCATCAACACTAACACTACCACCTCTAATACCACTATTATCACCAACACTAACACTGCCACCTCTAATACCACTATTATCATCAACACTAACACTGCCACATCTAATTCTACCATTATCACTAACACTGCCACCACTAATACCACTATTATCACCAACACTAACACTGCCACCACTAATACCACTATTATCACCAACACTATTATCATTACTACCACTAACACCACTATTATCACCAACACAAACACTGCCACATCTAATTCTACCATTATCACTAACACTGCCACCACTAATACCACTATTATCACCAACACTAACACTGCCACCACTAATACCACTATTATCACCAACACTAGCAACATCACCACCGTTACCTTCTCTATTATCACTAAACCTCACTATAATTATCACCACTATCATCACCAACAGCCATGATTACCACCACTAATACCACTATTATCAACAAAGACACCATCGTTAATACTACTGTGTTATAACTGTACAAAATCACTACAACCCTTCTTTGTCTGATCTCTGCAGAAATCACTCCCATAACCCTGATATTATTATTATTATTATTATTATTATTATTATTATTATTATTATATCCTTTATTTATATAGTGCCAGCAGGCTGCATTGTTCTTTACTGTTGTGGACAAACAGCAATAAATGCAGACTGGGTATGGACAGACAGACAAAGCGGTCAGAGGGCGCTGCTCACCATTGTATAAGATTTTCTCTTTTCTTCTCTTCAAATAATAAATGAGATGAGCAGGTTTCCAAAATATAATATTTCTATAGTTTATTATTAAAATGATATTATACATAGATACAGCCATACTGGACGAAGCAGAAACACGCCCAGGGTCTCAAATGCCAATTGACCATCTATATTTGATTATGTCATTCTTTTATAGACAATGTTACTCATTATTACTTTAAAACACACCTTCCCAGCTTACATCACTGCTGGCACTCTAAGGGCTAGATTTACTATCAGGCGTGTTTGTAAACCCGCCGACTTTCGGCGGATTTGCCGGCGGTTTAGCCATCACCGGATTTACTAACGCTAAAACCGACCAAACGGCCAGAAATGAATTTTTCAAACCCGCCTCTGTATAAAGCGCCATGACGGTTTCAACAATGTTGAACATACAAACAGCCGGATTTACTATTAGGCGGTTAATAAAACCGCCGGAAAAGCGCCATTCAAAAGACCAAAATGAAAGAGCTGCTGTTTGAGTTATTTTGCCATTCTGAACATAAGAGAAAGGACCATTTCATGTCCATGTGTTTTTACAAAATCAGGATGCACAATGTGTCATTACATAGTTAACCCTTAATTTAATGTTAATGCAATCCAAAAGTGACAAAATCAAAAAGGTGTTTCTGGCTGAAGAAATCACAGACAATCACAGTCTATTGCCCAGCAGTTAATCATGATGCTTACAAAAAGGGCCCCTCATTATTTGTCAGGTGTGGGTTTGTTGGAGAATGGCTTTGCAGGGAATGTGCTGCATTCTTGCCAGTGTATGTTTTCAGCTTTTTATCTGATGGAGGCAGAAAGGCGCCAGGAGGAGGAGGAAGGACAACAGTTGCCATCTGTTCTGCGGACCCTGCACAGCACAAATACAATGAGGCACACATAGCCACTAGAGGTGTCATAGAACGTACCTTTGTACTCTTGTAAACCAGGTTCAGGTTCCTAGATACATCTGGTGGGGTGCTTATGTATGCACTTGAAAAGGTGTCTGATATTATCCTGGCTTGCTGTCTGATACATAATCTAGCTGTACATCAACTTACCCCACAGATTATTGCAGTAGACAGTGAAGAAGAAGGGGTCCGTATCCCATTTGGTGATGTGCAGAGCACAGAGGGGGGGAGGCAGATTAGAGACCGTCTCATTACAAACTACTTTACATGTAAGTGCATACTAGAAAAAACATTTAATGCTCTAAAATGTGTTTGATGTCAGTGCAATGGTTTATTTTATTTATTTATTTATTCTCTCTATACTCCTCAAAACCCTATCAAAGAAAAAGTGTCAGGCCAGTGATTTATATAGGGCTTGTGATGTTAAATCTCCTGACTTTCAAAGTAGCCAATAGTAACAGGCCAGGAGACAGGTGTAATTTTCCAAAAAAACTGCCATCACACGAAAGCGCCGTCATTTAAAGCAAAAGCGCCATGTTCAATTCAAAGCTGCCGGCAGCTTTGACCATTACATCCCGCCGTGACATCGCCGGCGGCTTCAACTTGAAGATGAAACGCGCCTATTCGTAAATCTGGCTGTTTGCAATGCAAACCCGCCGGAAAAACGCGGCGATGCATGGCAGCTTAAAGACGCCGAGCATCCCGCCTGATAGTAAATCTAGCCCTAAGTCTCTATCATTAAAGTGACATGTTCTTGGCCTTTTTTTGGAAGGGTTGTCTTGACCTTATTTGGAGCCAATATTTCTTTGGCCTTATATTGCTAAATGAAGATCACGTGACAATTATATAACTTGTTGATCTCATATTGTGCAATACATGTTATTGTGTAATATGTGTTTTTTTCCGTTCTCTTAAAAGCACAGAAACAAAATTCAAGTTCATTGGTTCATTCTCTTGAACTAATTGGCCATATAGGATTTTTGTTAATTATTACTTCAACACCATTTACAACCTGTAGGGAAATGGAAGCCAGAGATGAGTGTGGATGAGAGACGCAGATATTGGGCCCAGCAGAGGGGTGAGGTGGGAGATAATGTGAGACAAGCACTGAAGTGATGTATTCTGCTCTGTGTGATATCTACTGTATATCACCCTCACTCTCTCGTGTCTGTTCCCTGCAGGGTATCACTCCCACACACTGTCCAGTCTAATAACTGCAGGGTATCACTCCCACACCCTGTCCTGTCTAATAACTGCAGGGTATCACTCCCACACCCTGTCCTGTCTAATAACTGCAGAGTATCACTCCCATACCCAGTCCTGTCTAATAACTGCAGAGTATCACTCCCATACCCTGTCCAGTCTAATAACTGCAGGGTATCACTCCCACACCGTGTCCTGTCTAATAACTGCAGAGAATCAATCCCATACCCTGTCCAGTCTAATAACTGCATAGTATCACTCCCATACCCTGTCCTGTCTAATAACTGCAGAGTATCACTCCCATACCCTGTCCAGTCTAATAACTGCAGAGTATCACTCCCATACCCTGTCCAGTCTAATAACTGCAGAGTATCACTCCCATACCCTGTCCAGTCTAATAACTGCAGAGTATCACTCCCATACCCTGTCCAGTCTAATAACTGCAGAGTATCACTCCCATACCCTGTCCAGTCTAATAACTGCAGGGTACCACTACCATAACCATCCCTCTTATGCTTAGATAGAATACATTTCATAACCCTTTATTGTCTGATATCTGCAGAGCATCACTACTATAACCTTCCCGACTGTTCTCTGCAGAGCATCACTCTTAGTTGTAATCCGTTAAAAGAGGGTCTTACCTGAGCCAGATACTCCAAACCTGGGGGTGTTATTGCGATTCTCGCCATTATTACCTGCAAACTGGAATGTGATAGTGTTACAATGAAGGCTCTTTTTCTTAATAGCAATCAGCTGAAATACAATGGAGCAAACATACTCTGTTCACAGATACAATACAGCAAGTATGGACATATTGGACACTTCCCTAAAATGTTAAAAATGGTATTAGAACATTAATTCCTGTAAAAAAAATATTGTCAAAAACTTTAGCTTAGGAGCCCATAGCTGTTGGGGAGAATACAAATGGTATCAACATCAAAGTTATTCCTTCAGATAAATACCTTCCCACAACTTTACATATTTCCTATATTTCTCGACCTCTAATGTCTTCATTAACCTTACTTCTGACAAGATGAGGTTTATGGCCTTCAAACCTAAGAAAGACTCATGGCTGACCAATACTCTAGTTCCTGTATGCCAGTGGTAATATTTAACAATTGTTATAATCAGATACATTGACTCTCTGTCTATAACATCTAGAGTTGATGGATCTCCATAGACTACATCTGAGTACTTCAGAGAGTCTAAGCTCCTGATCCTACGTCAATCTATTTCCTTCGATAATGTTCTGCGTCCCCAGCAATCAACTATAAAATGTTGCATCATTTCCTCCTGATGACAAGCCAGAGGACAAGTCCTATCTGAAACATTTAAAAGTTTTATACTACCTCTGACAAACATCCTATCATGCAATGACAACTAAGCTATGTCAAAAAAACTTTGCCGGAAATCTCGACCCATTTAAGAACTTTAAAATGTCCTGCAATGTTCTATCCACACAGTGTCTGAGTGCAAGCTGGTAACACAAGAAGGTCCTACATACTTTAAAATATAGTCCTTTTCTGGACTTATTCTTAGCATAATAGTTCTCTATTCCCCACTTCCTCAGACACTTAAGGCCAGATTCTAGATATGGTGGGAGGTAGTTCTACATCTATCTACCCCCTTGAGACTACCACCTTGCATCCAAGATTCTGTAAAAGGCAATATCCAATTCCTGATACTGTTAACCCACAGAGAACCAACACATGAGCCCAAGTTTCCAAAATTTACTCTTAGAAACAAGGAGTCAAAGAAAACCCTTGGGTTCAACATATCCAAACCACCCTCTCCAATTTAACTTGGCATTATCTTCTTTACCAGATTTTACCTCTAGGGTCCTGATTCATTAAGGATCTTAAATTAAGAAATTTCTTATTTCAGTCTCCTGGACAAAACCATGTTACAATGCAAGGGGTGCAAATTAGTATTCTGTTTTGCACATAAGTTAAATACTGACTGACTTCTTAATTTAAGATCCTTAATGAATCAGGCACTTAGGATCTTAATATGAGAGGAGGCATTTGCAAATTCAAACAGATAAAAATCAGGTTCACTTTGCCGGGTCCAGAAAGTGTTATTTTTTTCAAAGTTGACCGGAGACCCTGATGCTTCTGAATAGCTACTGATGGCTGCAGATAACCTCTGGCCCTCACAAAGCTCAGACACCACTACAGTCACATAATTAGCATATGCAACTACAGTCAGAGGCAAGCAGTGGGGGACAGGTACTCCTCGAAAACCACAAACCTGAAATGACCTCAGAAGTGGGCCAATGGCAAAGACATATAAGAGCAGATTCAAAGGGCAAACCTGCCTCACTCCTGCCTCAACTCTGAAAGTGTCACCATGCCAGCCATCAATCAGAGGAAAGCTCTCCACCTCCTTATATAAAGTTTTTAACCAATAAAATGTCCCGGGATACCGTACTTTGACAAAGTTGCCCACAGATAACCATGATCTACTCTATCAAAGGCTTTAGCTTGGTCTCGACCAACAACAAACTTCCCACACCCAAAGGTCTTTTATTGTGATAACTGCTTCAAAGATCTTCCGCCCTTTTACTGTGCCAAATTGACAGCCTGATAATAGTGCTGAGGACAGACAAACTTTTCAAGAAAACAAGGTTTTTGCAACAATCTTCCCATCGACAGTCAAGAGGGTTATTGGCCTTCAATTTTTGATGTTACCAGGCTCTTTACCTTTAGACAACTGAACCAATGATGAAACCCTCACGGACTGAGACATCCAGAACTTTTCAAAACAGCTTTTTTTCACTTCCACCAGAATTGTAGCAAGGAGGTCTTTACATCTGATATATAAAAGAGAAAATTTGTCCTTCTGTCCTTCTGTCTGTCTTTCTATACAAATCCACATTTTTCAAGCGAAGATCATGAAATTTTGCATACGAGTGTATTAAAACATGACGGAGGCAAGTAAAAAAATTTAAAATTGAAATTCATTACGGGGTGGGGGTGGCGAGGGGGGTAACACCTAAAAATCATCGAAAACGACCATAACTCTGGAATGTCTGGAACAATTTACACCAAACCTGGTACACATATGACTTACAGTCTGACAACAAATATTGTGGGGGCAAGACACCCCTAGCACTCCTAAGGGTGGGGGTGGCGAGGGGGGTAACACCTAAAAATCATCGAAAACAACCATAACTCTGGAATGTCTGGAAAAATTTACACCAAACCTGGTACACATATGACTTACAGTCTGACAACAAATATTGTGGGGGCAAGACACCCCTAGCACTCCTAAGGGTGGGGGTGGCGAGGGGGGTAACACCTAAAAATCATCGAAAACGACCATAACTCTGGAATGTCTGGAACAATTTACACCAAACCTGGTACACATATGACTTACAGTCTGACAACAAATATTGTGGGGGCAAGACACCCCTAGCACTCCTAAGGGTGGGGGTGGCGAGGGGGGTAACACCTAAAAATCATCGAAAACGACCATAACTCTGGAATGTCTGGGACAATGTCTTGGAAGAAGTTCCAAAAAAAAAGGGGAAATATATTTTTTCTGGATGCACCCGGAAGAACAGGTAAGACGTTTCTCATCAAGTTGTTACTTGCTAAAATTCGAGTACATTCCAAGATAGCTATTGCTGTGGCCTCTTCTGGAATTGCTGCAACTTTGCTCCCTGGTGGAAGAACAGCACATTCAGCTTTCAAGTTACCGCTTAATCTGGCCCGAAGTGAAACTCCCGTCTGCAATATCACTAAACAAACAGAAAAAGCTCAGATTCTGCAGGAATGTCAGGTCATTGTATGGGATGAATGCACCATGTCACACAAAAATGCTTTACAGGCCCTCAATCAAACACTTCAATTTTTAAAAGGCAATGATTTACTAATGGGTGGAGTCACTGTTGTTTTGGCTAGAGATTTTCGACAAACATTGCCGGTCATTTCAAAAGGAACAATGGCGGATGAAATTAATGCATGCCTTAAATCATCACATCTTTGGAGGCATGTTCGCACTTAAAGACTAACCACAAATATGAGAGTTTCTCTGCATGGCAACACAATGGACAGTCAGTTTGCTGATCATTTGTTAAATATTGGGAATGGTTTAATGCCGCTTCATCCAGTAACTAAAATAATTGTGTAAACAACATCAACTTAAAGATTCAAGAAGAGTTGCCTGGAGAAGCCATATTATACAAATCAATAGATACCGTTGTTGAAGAACATGAGGCTGTGCACTATCCTACTGAATTTCTAAACTCTTTAGAACCTCCCGGAATGCGACCGCATAACCTGGTACTGAAGATTGGATCACCCATTATGCTTCTCACAAATTTAAATCCTCCAAGACTTTGTAACGGTACAAGATTAGTAGTCCAAAAGCTCAATTCTCATGTCATTGAAGCAACTATTTTGACAGGCTGTGCAAAAGGTGACAATGCTTTCATTCCACGCATACCTCTCATTCCATCTGATAGGCCATTTCACTTTAAGCGTCTACAATTTCCAGTTCGTTTAGCTTTTGCCATGTCTATCAATAAGGCCCAAGGACAATCTTTACATGTAGCTGGAGTCAACTTGGAATCACCTTGCTTTTCTCATGCACAATTTTACGTTGTGTGCTCAAGAGTTGGATCACCAAGAAATTTGTATGTATTTGCCCCAAATGAAGAAACCAGAAATATAGTTTATCAAGATGTTTTGAAGTAATTGTTTATCGGTTCGTTCCATCATATACAGTTCAAATACAGTTTGACATTTTCACTTTTCACCTTCTACTGGTCCAATTTTAACATGATATTTACATGTATGTTTAATATTTAGATTGATTTTTGTAAATAAACATTCTTTAAATCCCGGGCAACGCCGGGTATTCTGCTAGTTTGTTATAAAAATTAGCTGTTATACTGTCTGGTTCTGGTGCCTCTTTTGACACAAGTTGTCAATAACCTCCTTAACTTCTTCCACTGTTAATTCTGCTGTCAAGTGGGTGAAATCCAAAATAGCAGTATCAGGATTAGGAGTTGCCTTCAGGAATTGGGCCATGTGTTCTTTATCCAAAACCTTTTTCTTAAACAAGTCAGCATAGTATGATTTCACCACTCCCAAAATACCGACCCGAGACTTTTGTAAATTACCCTGTGAGCCAAATAAAACTGCTATTAATTTTTTTTTGGCCCTGGGGACACAATCTCTTTCCGCGATCATTTGTATCTGTTCTACTGAAGCTGCCTTATTTCAGACTTCAGCCGGTTAATCTTTTGTTCAGCTTCCCTCCCCTCCGAATAAAGTGACTCCAAATCTTTACGAAGTCTTAGATATTGGCCATACTTACTCTTTCCCCTACTAACTGACAGTCTCTTAAATAGAGAACCAATATCCTTCTTGGCATCTTCCCACCGATAAGCTCTGTACTCATAAAAATTCAGCCTTTTCTGTTGAACAAACAGGAGGCTACCTTGTTTAACGTAACCTTCTGGCCTCCCTAGTACCTATCCAATGTTCAAAATCACCCAGGCAAATATCCAAAATAATACAAATAAGTTTATTTAACAGAATGGTAGCACAAAACAGCAATAAACATATTTAAATAATAACTTGCAACAAATAACACTACAGTCTGGCACAGACAACATACAGGGTATAATGAACACTCCTCACCAGTATACTTGTCACTCTCAGGGACTGCTGTCTATCAATCCAAGCTTATCCCCCTCTCTCCTTTAAGGCTACCAGCAAAGATAGCGGCCCTGAGTCACTGTCACTCCGCTTTCGGCGGACACAGAGCTCCCCAAGACCTGCAGATGTAGATCAGGGCAACGGCAGTACTCCAGGGACCAATTGTCCCTTTCCTGTCAGGGGCAGAGATCTATATTTCAACGCCAGCCTGACTTCAGCTATCACTTGGTAGTGAATGCCAATTTGCTGTTCTCTGGAAATGGTTATTAAAGGCAAACATTACCTCCTTAAGAGTTTAAGGATGTGCCTGATTGGTCCATTTCTGTGCTTACCTTTATCACAGGTAAACATACAGACAAAGTGATAGCAGATGAGTCACTCTTGATATAATTAGGGACGGGTATTGTTCTGTGGCTATACAGCAGAGTTTGTTTAAACAGGAGAGATCACAATCCAGACACATTTACATTTAAATACACAATGCAGTCCTCTGTAATTAAACATAGAGCTCTGTCTGTGGGCCTTTTCCCTATGCTAGCACACACAGACCCACAGCTAAACAAAGACAAGAGATCCCCTGGTGTGATGTACAGTCATACAGGACTGGTGGACAATAATCCCTAGGCTGACACAATGGACTAGTCTGCAATATAACAAACCATGCCAGCAGACATTTTAACTACTTTCAAAATAGGATATATACAAGCTTAAAAATGACTGACAAATATGGGGAACCAGGGGGTAAATGTATCAAGCTGAGAGTTCTCCGGCAGGTTTGAAAAGTAGAGATGTTGCCTATAGCAACCAATCAGATTCTAGCTGTCATTTTGTAGAATGTACTAACTAAATGATAGCTAGAATCTGATTGGTTTTTCAAACCCGCCACAAAACTCTCAGCTTCATACATTTACCCCCAGAGGGCTAGAAAAATTATATGTTTTTATAGTCCGCAGTTTGTGAGAAACGAGGTGCAGAGAGGTTGAGGTGATATTAATACCTCGTTTCCCCACACTTACTCTTTCACCTACTAACTGTCTCTTAAATAGAGAAACAATATCCTTCTTGGCATCCTCCCAACGATAAGCTCCGCTCTCATAAAAATCCAGCCTTTCCTGTTGTCGCTCTAAGAGGGATTTTACCTGACCGCATGCAACAGAATCCTCTAACAGACCGGCATTAAGTCTCCACAGCCCACTACCTACATCTGGGCGCTTTCTAGGACCCAGGCAAAAAACACCTAAATCTTCACTCATCCTATTATATCTTAGCTAGGACTCACAACAGCCAGATGTAATCTACCACTTATTCCACCACAAGTGTAAATGAAGCCTGTTTTTGTATCATCTTGTTCGAAATCATTACATAAGCCGGCTTGTAAAATAATCCTGTTCAGGTCCTTGGAATCTTTATTCAACATTCTGTCAGAGGATCTGTCACTTGGCACACTAGCAACATTAGAATCCCCACTCATAACCACTGGAACAGATGTAAAGAGATATTGCTTACCTTCATTGAATAAATTATTTCTGGCACATAAATATTGATGTGTCTGAGTCTCCTGCCCTGAAGGGTTACTTCTAAAAGCAGACATCACTACCTCTGTCAATCTATGTACAAGGACATTCTGAGTGTTGAGCAGAATTGTAACTCCTGCATATGACTCCACAGCCAGCGACCAGAAAGATGGACCTGTTTCCCAATCTCTCTGAGCTTCACGTAACTGCCCTACTGTAGATAAGTGTGTCTCCTGTAAAAAGAACACATCTGCATCCACATATCTCAGATGCTCATAGACTTCATGCCTGGTTTTCCTGAGCTTAATGCTATTCACGTTACTGGAGAACACTCGTAAGGAAAATTCTGGTATTAGAGCAAGAGATGAAAAGAGCAGCAGAACAATGAGTCTCATTATTATAAGTCAGAATCAGAGCCACCTTGTTGACCACCCGTTTTCATAACGGACTCTAATTGCTCCTTCACAGGAAGAGACCTTCGTTTTGTTGGTGGGTCATGTTCTGACTCTGCATCACATTCCTTTGCACTCTTTTCTATTCCAGCTCCAATTCTATTGCATCCAACCAACAGGGATCATCATCCGTCTCAGATAACAGCTCATATCTATTGGAGGTAACTGTTACTTCTACAGCTGCTCCTCCCTGAATTGTTTTCTTTTTCCCTGGTTTTTGAACAAGACTCCATTCACCTTCAGGTTTACGAGAGGATTTATCTTTTCTCCTCCTACTATTCCCTATACCCTTATTCTCTCCAGAAGCAGACACAGTTGTAGAAGAAGATGGTGCAGGTGGCTGTTGCTCAACCTGAAGAACATTTTCTATTGGCCATTGGACACTTTCTGGCTGGTGATGCTCTTGCCTTGTATAAATCTCCTGCTGAACTTCCTGATATGTTAGTATTGACCCTGACATTAATGCCTCCTCTACCAAAGCCTCTTCTTCTACCACCAAACCCTCATCTGGAGAATCCTTCAAATGTTATGCCAGGCATCTGGACAATCCTTATGGGGGTGACCATTTTTTCCACATAACACACAGGTAGCACTTACATGGCCAATCTCACCACACAGATTACACTTAAGGACTGTGCAAACACTGGCCACATGACCAGACTTCCCACATTTAAAACATGTCCTGGGCTGACCTGCATAGAAACACACCCCTCTCTCACGTCCAATGAAGAAAGCATTTGACAGATGTTGGGTTGCATGGTTATACTGCTGCAGTTTTACCAAAACCTTCCAGCCACCAGTCCAGACACCATCCATATATTTATTCTTTATCAGGTCTAACACTAGATCACAATGCCTCCTGAGCCAGATCACAATGGCACTGCTTCATTCCAAAAATATATTGTTACACTGACTGTGTTTGGCTTGGAGACTGGAATAAAAGTAAACTTATTCCAGCCTTCTGCATCCCTAAACTTGCTAAAATTTGCCCATAATCTATCCAGAACAGACATAAGTTTAAAATGTGAATCATACCCTTGTCTATCTGGTAGGTTTATTATTGCCAATATGCTTTCTGATACCCATCTTGTGACACAATAACTTTTGTGTGACATATCTTGCATGGTGGCTCAGTGGTTAGCACTTCTGACTCACAGCAGTGGGGTCATGTTATCCCTGTGCTTGCGTGAGCTTCCTCCAGGTGCTCTGGTTTCCTCCCACACTCCAAAAACACACTAGTAGGTTAATTGATTGACTGCTATCAAATAGATCCCAGTGTGTGTGTGTGTGTGTGTGTGTGTGTGTGTGTATGTTAGGGAATTCAGACTGTAAGCTCCAATGAGGCAGGGACTGATGTGAGTGCGTTCTCAGTACTCTGATATCTATCAACTGGCAACTCCTCTCTGGTACCTTTGTTTCTGAATCTGACCACATTCCTCCTCCTAAAAGCCTGACCTGTATAGTTTATACTAGAACTAAATGTTGGTTCCCCGTGGCTTCAGGCATTCCCAGGTGAAATCCAGCCAAAGTCACTATTTGTATAATTTCCTGGTGTATCCTTTTGTGTATGATCCAGAGCAGATTGATCTGTGAGAGTCGGGACGAGCGACACCAAGCAAGTGTGTGACGCTTTGGTGATGTCATCGAACGATGCATCAATCACGCACTGCCCAGATATGGCTCCAATACCCGGGAACCAGCCATAAACACAGTTGATCTGGGTGGGCATTTGAAGATATATACAGCGTGAGAGACAAAGGAGATGTTGCAGTGATGGCAACAGCAGATGCAGTACACGGAGTGGACTCTAAAACAGAAGTGAAAGCAAGCAATGGAGGAGTGCCCCACCTGGCCCACCAACTCTCTGTGACTTGGAAGAGACAGGCAAGTGTCCTGTGTCTGTACCCCAGCATAGTTCCAGGCCTCTTCCCCTAGCCCCCATCCCTAGTCTCTTCTCCCATAAGCTGAGTCCCAGTCTTCTAGGCCTCAGACAGCCCCAGGCCCCTAGGCCTCAGACAGCTCAAGGCCCCTAGGCCTCAGACAGCCCCAGGCCCCTAGGCCTCAGACAGCCCCAGGCCCCTTGGCCTCAGACACCTCCAGGCCCCTTGGCCTCACACAGCCCCAGGCCCCTTGGCCTCAGACAGCTCCAGGCCCCTAGGCCTCAGACAGCCCCAGGCCCCTAGGCCTCAGACAGCTCCAGGCCCCTAGGCCTCAGACAGCTCAAGGTCCCTAGGCCTCAGACAGCTCCAGGCCCCTAGGCCTCAGACAGCCCCAGGCCCCTAGGCCTCAGACAGCCCCAGGCCCCTTGGCCTCAGACACCTCCAGGCCCCTTGGCCTCAGACACCTCTAGGCCCCTTGGCCTCACACAGCCCCAGGCCCCTAGGCCTCACACAGCTCCAGGCCCCTAGGCCTCAGACAGCCCCAGGCCCCTAGGCCTCAGACAGCTCCAGGCCCCTAGGCCTCAGACAGCCCCAGGCCCCTAGGCCTCAGACAGCTCCAGGCCCCTAGGCCTCAGACAGCCCCAGGCCCCTAGGCCTCAGACAGCCCCAGGTCCCTTGGCCTCAGACACCTCCAGGCCCCTTGGCCTCAGACACCTCTAGGCCCCTTGGCCTCACACAGCCCCAGGCCCCTTGGCCTCAGACATTGCCTAGTGTTTGCACGCTGTATTGTGACTGTGCACTGTCCCCACTCCCTTATGTCTGACTGTCCCCTTTGTTTTGTATCTCTTATTTGTTGGTTGCGTACATGAGATAGTTGTCAGGGTTGTTGCATGAGCGAGTATAGAAGTGTAGCTGCAGTTAGCACAGAGACAGCCTAGGGAGGGAGACTGTACTCTGTTTACAGACATCGCTCAGCAGACAAGGACATGTGAAAACCGCAGCAAGTGAGAGCCCCCTGGAGTAGTAGGGGCTCTAGGATTCTGGCTCCATTTTCTGTCTGTACTTTGTGACTTCTTTATTTTCTTTAAAACGCTCCTGATCTTTATATACTTCTCCAACTGGTGCCAGCTGCTCTTAGACACAATCAATGTCTCTTACAACAATTACAGGGTCTACCATCATATAAGGCTTTTTTGCTTACACATACAATTGTTTTTTATATTATCAGCTTTGTTTTCTTTAAAGCCTCTATTTTTATTACAAGTGCAGGGATTGTACCAGCTCAGGTGCACGCTCTGCCCCTGTAAGACTCTGCCCCGGTCTTGAGATTTCTCCTGTTTATAACCACTCAGCCCCTTTGATGTTTCTGGCCTTGGAGAATGTCTCCCCTTAGTCATGTCCATATTCCCTATATCACTGCTCCTTCCTGCCACACGTCTCTCAGCGACAGGGGTACAAGTCTGCGGCATCTTGCATCAATCCCATGTGGTCAGGATCTCCAGATTGCAGCCTGGGTCCTGCGTGTGTTTTAGCTGCAGCTTTACCAGCACTTTGCTTCCCTGGTACCAAGGTCTTCTCTGCAGATTGCAGCTTAGTGGGATCCACTGACACAGACTTCACCACTTTATTAGTGCTCCCAAGATCACCTCCACCTGACTGGAATCGAGTGTGACCTGGGTGCACCAGGCTGGTTACAAGCACCTAGTGTGGCAGGTTTTCTTACATAGTCTGTCTGTCCAGTGACGTTCTCCTCTGTCTCTGGGGAGGAGGGGTCATTTACACACCAAGGGCCTGATTCATTAAGGATCTTAACTTGAGAAACTTCTTATTTCAGTCTCCTGGACAAAACCATGTTACAATACAAGGGGTGAAAATTAGCATTCTGTTTTGCACATAAGTTAAATACTGACTGTTATTTCATGTAGCACACAAATACTTGATAGCTTATTTGTACACTGAAATGTAAAGTTGATATTTGTGTGTTACATGAAAAAACAGTCAGTATTTAACTTGTGTGCAAAACAGAATGCTAATTTTCACCCCTTGTATTGTAACATGGTTTTGTCCAGGAGACTGAAATAAGAAGTTTCTCAAGTTAAGATCCTTAATGAATCAGGCCCCAGGTGAATTTGCTGCACAGTGTTCGCCCTCCTGTGCTCTTTGCAGTTTTTGTTTTGTACTTTACTTTCCTGGATTTCTTCTTGAGGCTGTTGCATTTTTTTGCTGCTAGTTTGACTTTCCAAACCTTTGTCTTGTTCAGTCACTGTACTTACTATCTGTGTCACATCCATTCCCTTTCCTTCATCTCCTACTTGCTCTGGTACATTCATCACAGTGTCTGGCAGAGAAATAAAATAACTCTGGGTTTTGAAATCTGTCAGTGTCTGGAAGTTGTCTCCAGGAAAAGGCCCGGAGGCCTGGGGCTCGCTTGAGTTCTCCGCCCAGGGATGCTCGGCCCTGATCCTGCACCAGACATCAGAGAAGCACTAACCGCACTCCCTATCAGGATATGAGGCTACAATGACGGCTGTAGGAGAAGTGGTATCACATACCCCTGTATAACCCCCACATAGACCACTGTATATATATATATAGACGCACATACCCCCCCCCCCCCCCCCCCAGTACTGACACTGCTACTCCGTGACATGTATACATGCAGCTAGGTGCTGACTCTGCTACTCCGTGACATGTACACACACACACACTATATTGTCACATATACAGAATCACTATTGTAACAACACATGTAACGTGACCTCAGTTACATCCACACCAGACATGTTCCTCTATTGCTGTGTTACCTCTTTTCTGCCTCTTGCTGTCTCTTAACGACTTCTTGCTGTCTCTGCTTGTAGCTGTCACTTGCAGTCTGCTGTACACTCTCTGTCTCTCGCTAGCTCCCTTCTGCTTGCTGCGCTCTCTCTCTCCCTGTGAGATGTCTCTGTGTCCTCCTGCCAGAGCCGAGGACTATAACAGGAAGTGAGTGTTATAATCTTGTAAACTTCATGTCTGTGAAATAACAGGACATTATTACTGTGTCCGTTCCTCGTGAGGTCTGTATTGTATGTGTTACAACATAT
The DNA here is from genome assembly GCA_036250195.1 of Mixophyes australis. Lineage (NCBI taxonomy): Eukaryota > Metazoa > Chordata > Amphibia > Anura > Limnodynastidae > Mixophyes > Mixophyes australis. Next base: position 13,074,035 of record JAVHZZ010000004.1, read on the forward strand.
CCCCACACTTTATAGCTGTAATTACACCTCTGAGTCAGTGTAAGACCTCACCCTCAGGAGTTATAATCACTGACCCTGATAATATCTTCACCTGCAGAAATGCTGGTTATATTATACACACAGATATAACAGTTACAGAATGGAAGAAGTGATACTGTGCAATGCTCTACATACATACAGTACTAGTTACATACAACATTCAGGACAAGAGAAGTGGTACTGTGCAATGTTCTACACACATACAGTACTAGTTACATACAGGAATCAGACCTAGAGAAGTGGTACTGTGCAATGATCTACACACATACAGTACTAATTACATACAGGAATCAGACCTAGAGACCTAGAAAAGTGGTACTGTTAGTAAATTGATGACATACACGGAGCTCTTCATCTGAATATTACATGGACAACAGATCTATCACACAGGATGTAGGGATCACTCTGGAGAGTCCCTACAATGCAGAACAGTCCCTCGATGGGGTCAGGCAGTTGCAGGTAACAGTTCAAGAATCAATGTCAATAATCCATAGTGTAACATCCAAAGCCAGCACAAACCATCCTACAATGCTCTTGTAATAGGCAGAACCTACCTACCAGTAAGCAGGGGGCACTAAGGAACATGGAGGCAATGTAGAAAGATGTGCAGAGGGTTGTAGGGGATGATGGGGGGAGAGAGGAGGGAAATGCAGAGTTGTTGCTCTGGTGCATTAGGTATTGGGGAGCAATATTATTACAATGAGATTATAGGGTGAGAGGGCGTGTCTTGCTGTGTGGAGGACACGTATGTCAGGGCGTGTCTTGCTGTGTGGAGAACACGTATGTCAGGGCGGGTCTTGCTGTGTGGAGGACATGTATGTCAGGGCGTGTCTTGCTGTGTGGAGGACACATATGTCAGGGCGTGTCTTGCTGTGTGGAGAACACGTATGTCAGGGCGGGTCTTGCTGTGTGGAGGACACGTATGTCAGGGCGTGTCTTGCTGTGTGGAGAACACGTATGTCAGGGCGGGTCTTGCTGTGTGGAGGACATGTATGTCAGGGCGTGTCTTGCTGTGTGGAGGACACATTTCCTACTTGATCTTTGTCCATATATATATATATATATATACATACACTAACAGGAATTGATCATCTAGCTGACGGTAACTGTCTTACACTTGGGACATTACTTGTGACTGATGAGTCGGGGGGACTGTCCAGGGTTACAGAAGGATCACTGCTGAGACTGATAAGATATCAGTATATGACAGTCTCAGTCATCATGGGAGACATGACAAGTACCGAGGCCCTGGTCTGGTGAGAAGATTCCCAATCTGCCATAGTTTACCACAGGGGTACCAGGTTCAGTGACCAATGAATAGCGAGAGAGCGAAAGTCATAGACTGAAAGAAGTATAAAGAGGGGACACCTATCACTGTGTCGGTCGAGGCTCCATTACCACCAGTTGTGCCAACCTCTCAGGATCAGGCCAGAGGTGGCAGATTATATGGCCTAAAGCTGAGGTCCAACAGGGGTCTCCAAGTCCTCCTCAACGTTCATAGTACAGATATTCTCTTCTACCTACTCCAGAGAGGCCCCATCTACGAACTAACTGATAAAGTATCACTCTCATAGCATGAAGTTGGCTTTTAAAGCTTTACATAAATGGTGGCACCAATAAACTATGATTTTTAATTATAAGACACCCTGTTATTTTATGTATAATTTTATGTGCGTCTTAGTGGTGGTGTCACTCACCGGACCGTGAGTGCTTCTTCCCGGACATTTAGGAACCGTGGCCGTCCTCCATCCTGAGGGTCTGCGCATGCGCAGCCCTTTCCTATACTTCGGTGTATGTCCCTTTAACTCAATTGGCAGATCAGGCAACACTCCCTATATTAAGCACCTGTGGTCAACACCACGTTGCCTGATCTTGGAGTCTCATTCCCCATGAGTCTCTGAAGGTGTTCCTGTATTCCTCGTGTATTCAGCGCTGCTGATTCCTGTGGTTTCCAAACCACTTCTATCTCTGTGGTTTCCAAACCACTTCTACTACTGTGGTTCCCATACCACTTCTACCATCAACTGTATCATCGTGACTGTTTGCTGATTCCTATCCGCTGCCTCCGTGCACTACAGTCTTCTAAACCGCTTCAACGCTATTATATATCATTGTGACTGTTTGCTGATTCCTATCCGCTGCCTCCGTGCACTACAGTCTTCTAAACCGCTTCAACGCTATTATATATCATTGTGACTGTTTGCTGATTCCTATCCGCTGCCTCCGTGCACTACAGTCTTCTAAACCACATCAACACTATTATATATCATTGTGACTGTTTGCTGATTGCTATCCGCTGCCTCCGTGCACTCCAGCCTTTTCTCCACATCCACTCACCTGTTCATCATCAAGTCTGTGAGCTGATTCCTATCCGCTGCCTCCGTGCACTACAGTCTCCAGCTTGCAACTCGCCTGTGTTCATCATCGTGACTGTTAGCTGATTCCTATCCGCTGCCCCTGTGCACTGCAGTCTCATCTCAGCTCTCCTGTGTTTCCTCGAGACTGCTGCTCTCATTGCCATCCGCTACTCTCCGTGATCAACAGCTCCTGGTCTACTCTGCTCTTCCGTGTTCCATCGCTATTGGCACCTGTTGGTTGCTACTGGTTACCTCCGTGTGCCCGCAGAGTCCTGCTGCTGCTGTCAGCGCTATCGTCCATCTACTGCTGATCCGCTCTCCACGCCTTCACGTGTCCCGCTGGTCTCTACCCTCCTGTCAGCATTGGATTCGTATCTCATCAACTACTCCTCTGCTGGATCATCTCCATTCTCCTGGGTCCTCCATGAGTCCAGTTCCACGTGTTACTGATTCCTGTGGATTCGTGTCCCTGTTGGTCTACTTACCTGTGCGCTGCACCTACTAGACCCCTGCCTCATCCATCCAGGGACTTCTCATCCAGCCGGTCTCCTGCCGCTCAGGTATCGCTGCACTCCTATCTGACTGCCTGCTTCTGAACCACGGTATGCATACTTCTCATTGACTGTGCTGGTGTATTGCATATCTTGCTGGACTGTGTTGGTTCTCCTCTGGAGTCTGCTATCCGCTGAGTCTATTGCCATCATTGACTGTGTTATCTTGTGCTGGATTACTTCAAGAGACTTTCTATATTTGCAGACCTGTTCAGTCATTTATATATATTGTGCATATTACTGTGGATCGTGTATAAGGTGCCCGTGTATATCCTGTGTTGCAGTCTCTCCCCGTGCACCTCCTCACATATATATTCAGTGGTACAACTTGCTGATGACAGACCACTGATCCCTGTTTCCTGTATCACCTGTTCCTGTATCCTCTCACATCGCAGTGGTACAACTTGCTACCGCAGACCACTGACTACCCGGATACCTCCACTTGGATTCCATTCCTTCACTCAGACAGCGGTACAACTTGCTATCCGCAGACCGCTGACTCTCATCACCTCCTCGCTTCTGTTGGACATTCCTCCTCACTATAGCAGTGGTACAACTTGCTATCGCAGACCACTGACTACCTTCACGTGCCCTTGTCCATACAGTTCCTTGTGTATTATTACCTCCATATTACCAGTGCTGCTAGTCATAGACTTTCCTGAGCATCTCATCATCTACCATTTCCTGTTCCGTGATCACCCAGCTACCAGAGTACCCTATTACCATCTACATTGCTCTGGTAAGCCTACCACCTGGTGATCCCTGGGTAAAGACTCCTAGTGCCCGTGACAGTAAGATCAGGCCATGACGGACCCAGATACGGAACCTACCGCCAAAGAGATGCTGCAGCATCTGGTCGGCCGTGTGGAGCAACAGGATGCCCGCCAACAGCTGTTACTTCAGTGTTATCAGTCATTAACCTCCCAAGGAACATCAGGACAGACTGTGACAGCTACTACTGAGGCTCCTGTGCTTTCCTCCGTTTCCCCAGTGCCATCCCAGGTGTCTACAGCTTCCACGCTTCACCTGCCTACTCCGTCAAAGTACGATGGAGACCCCAAAACTTGTAGGGGTTTCCTTAACCAATGTTCAGTCCATTTTGAGCTCCAACCTCAAAATTTTTCTACCCATCGTTCCAGAGTGGCCTATCTTATCTCTTTGTTTTCAGGACAAGCCCTGGCTTGGGCCTCCCCTCTGTGGGAAAGAAACGATCCAATATTACAAGATAGTGCCAAATTCATTTCTACATTCCGAAGTGTGTTCGATGAACCAGGTCGTGTGACCTCCGCTGCTTCCAGCATCCTCCGTCTGCGACAAGGATCTCATACAGTAGGCCAGTACGTCATTCAATTTAGGATCTTAGCCTCTGAACTTCAGTGGAACACTGAAGCCCTAGTTGCCGCCTTCTGGCAGGGGCTTTCCGATAAAATTAAAGATGCACTGACTACTCAAGAGCTTCCTTCGTCACTTGAAGATTTGATCTCTCTATGCCATCGTGTTGATATGAGATTTCGTGAAAGAGAGGCTGAGAAAACAACTTCTGCTAAAGCACCTCTTCGTTCTAACCCTCAAGTTCGTCCAGTTTCACCCTCTGTGATTCCCATGGAGATAGGACGTTCCAAATTATCTTCAGAGGAGAGGAAACGAAGAGTAAAGAATAGACTCTGTATCTATTGTGCTGATTCCACTCATATTCTCAGCTCTTGCCCTAAGAGATCGGGAAATGCCAGGCCCTAACTAGTTCTGGAGAGGTGAAGTTAGGGTCCCTGGAGTCCTCTCCATCTTCCATGAAATCTAAAGTCTGCGCCTTTGATGTTACGATTTCCTGTGCTACCAAAACCTTTGAGTCACAGGCATTGATTGATTCCGGAGCAGCAGGAAATTTTATTTCCAAATCATTAGTAAATCAATGGTCGCTACCAGTGATTACCTTAAAAACACCCATTACTGTGACGGCTATAGATGGATCACATCTCATCAACGGTCTCATCACCCAGAGTACGTCTCCAGTAACCCTTCAGATTGGTGCCCTGCATCATGAAGAAATATCGTTTTTAATCCTTCCTGTTACGACAAGTCCGATTGTCTTAGGCCTTCCATGGCTTCAGTGTCACTCTCCCCAGATTGACTGGCGCACCCCTCAAGTCACGTCTTGGGGGTCTGAATGTCACCACCGTTGCCTTTCCCAAGTCATTCCTCTCAAAGTACAGCAATCTTCCATCTCATCTACCTCACCGGGACTCCCTCCTCAATATGCTTCATTTACTGATGTTTTTGATAAAGCTCAGTCTGAACGTCTTCCTCCTCATCGTTCTTGGGATTGTCCGATCGACCTTCTACCTGGCAAGACTCCTCCCAGGGGCCGGGTCTATCCACTCTCGTTACCTGAAACTCAAGCTACATCTGAGTATATACAGGAGAACCTCCAGCGTGGGTTTATTCGACCTTCCACCTCTCCCGCTGGAGCTGGGTTCTTCTTCGTCAAAAAGAAGGATGGATCATTACGCCCTTGCATAGATTTTCGTGGACTCAATGCCATTACTATCAAGAATCGGTATTCCATTCCGCTGATCACTGAGCTATTCGATCGCATCAAGGGAGCCCGTATCTTTACTAAGTTGGATCTTCGTGGTGCCTACAATTTAATCAGAATCCGTTCCGGTGACGAATGGAAGACAGCGTTTAACACCAGAGACGGGCATTACGAATATCTGGTAATGCCTTTCGGGCTGTGTAATGCCCCCGCTGTTTTTCAAGGCTTCATCAATGAGATCTTTCGGGACTTATTATATGTATGTGTCGTCGTCTACCTGGACGACATATTGATCTTTTCACAGGACCTGCCTTCTCACCACCAACATGTGGCAGAAGTCCTCTCCAGGCTACGGAAAAATTCATTGTTCTGTAAATTAGAAAAATGTTCATTCGAATTGCCCCAGATTCCATTCTTGGGGTATATAGTTTCCGGAGTTGGCCTGAAGATGGATCCAGACAAGGTGAATGCTGTACTACATTGGCCCCAGCCAACTACTCTTCGTGCTATCCAGCGTTTTTTAGGTTTTGCCAATTACTATAGACGCTTCATTCAAGACTTTTCTTCCATTGCATCTCCTATTGTGGCCCTGACTCGGAAAGGGGCTAATCCTAAGCAATGGTCACCTGAGGCTCTTCAAGCCTTTCAAACACTAAAAGAGTCCTTCTCTTTGGTTCCAATCCTTCGACAGCCTGATGTGACACTCCCCTTCTTTCTGGAAGTAGATGCCTCTAATGTGGGCTTAGGAGCCATTCTCTCCCAACGCTCGGAACAGCAAAAATTCCATCCTTGTGCCTTCTATTCTCGGGGTCTCCTGCCCGCAGAGAAGAATTATACTATCGGGGACAAGGAGTTACTGGCTATCAAAGCTGCATTAGAGGAATGGAGATACTTATTGGAAGGAGCTCGCCATCCGGTGACGATCTTCACGGATCATAAGAACTTGTCATATCTCCAGTCTGCCCAATGCTTGAACCCTCGTCAAGCAAGATGGTCTCTTTTCTTTTCCCGTTTTGAATTAATAATAACCTTCAAACCAGCTGCCAAGAACAAAAAAGCTGATGCTTTATCTAGAGCTTTTGTGACGTCCTCTGATATAGAAGAGGTTTCCAACCATACCATCCTAGACCCCAAATGTATCTCACTGGCTGCTTCATCCACCAAAACGCTACCATTTGGGAAGACCCTCGTGCCTCCTACTCTAAGGAGGAAAATCCTTTCGTGGTTCCATGCCTCTCGTTTCTCTGGACACGCCGGTGAACACAAGACCTTTGAGATTCTCTCTCGAAGTTACTGGTGGCCTTCAATGAGGAGAGACGTCAAAGAGTTCATTGCTTCCTGTGAGCTATGTTCCCAGTTCAAATCCTCCCGCAGAACCCCAGCAGGGTTGCTGCGACCACTACCCATTCCGTCCAAACCGTGGACCCATATTAGTATGGATTTCGTTACTGACTTACCACCTAGTAAGAATCATAACACTATTTGGGTGGTGGTGGACAGATTTTCGAAGATGGCTCATTTCATCCCTCTGTCTGGTTTGCCTTCCTCGTCTATCCTGGCTGAACATTTCATTAAAGAGATCTTCCGTAACCATGGATGTCCGTCTGAGATTGTGTCAGATAGAGGAGTACAATTCGTTTCCAGATTCTGGCGAGCCCTTTGTAAAACCTTGGGCATACGATTAGCACTCTCATCTTCTTACCATCCGCAATCTAACGGACAAACTGAACGTGTCAATCAGGATCTTGAGACTTTTATAAGAATGTTCTCATCAGCCAATCAAGACAACTGGGTAGAGTTGCTTCCTTGGGCTGAAATCGCCCATAACAACATGTACCATGAGTCATCATCCAAAACTCCATTTTTTGTGGTCTACGGTCACCATCCGTCTTTTCCGGAATTTCCTGCCCTCCCGCCCACCCAAGTTCCTGCGGTGGAAACTGTTTGTCAGACCTTTAAAAATATCTGGTCTCAGGTCAAAACCTGTTTAAAGAAGACATCTATCAAATATAAATCTTTCGCAGATAAGAAGAGGCGGGCTATTCCACCACTAAAAATTGGAGATCGTGTCTGGTTATCCACCAAAAATATTCGTTTGAAGGTTCCATCTATGAAATTCGCCCCTCGTTTTATTGGTCCATATAGGATCATTCAAGTAATCAATCCAGTATGTGTGAAACTTCTTCTTCCTAAGAATCTTCGGATTTCTAATGCCTTCCATGTATCCTTGCTCAAACCTCTTATTATCAACCGTTTCTCAACTCCTCCCTCAGCTCCGCAGCCAGTTCAAGTTCATCAGGAGGAGGATTTCGAGATTACTGAGGTACTAGACGCAAAAATTTCGCGAGGAGTCCTCCACTTCCTCGTTCATTGGAAGGGCTTTGGTTTTGAGGAGCGCTCTTGGATCAAAGCTGAAGATCTTAATGCTCCTGCCCTTTTGAAGAAGTTTTATTCCAAAAATCCGGACAAGCCCGGTTCCAGGCGTTCTGTGCCCACCTTTAAAAGGGGGGGTACTGTCACTCACCGGACCGTGAGTGCTTCTTCCCGGACATTTAGGAACCGTGGCCGTCCTCCATCCTGAGGGTCTGCGCATGCGCAGCCCTTTCCTATACTTCGGTGTATGTCCCTTTAACTCAATTGGCAGATCAGGCAACACTCCCTATATTAAGCACCTGTGGTCAACACCACGTTGCCTGATCTTGGAGTCTCATTCCCCATGAGTCTCTGAAGGTGTTCCTGTATTCCTCGTGTATTCAGCGCTGCTGATTCCTGTGGTTTCCAAACCACTTCTATCTCTGTGGTTTCCAAACCACTTCTACTACTGTGGTTCCCATACCACTTCTACCATCAACTGTATCATCGTGACTGTTTGCTGATTCCTATCCGCTGCCTCCGTGCACTACAGTCTTCTAAACCGCTTCAACGCTATTATATATCATTGTGACTGTTTGCTGATTCCTATCCGCTGCCTCCGTGCACTACAGTCTTCTAAACCACATCAACGCTATTATATATCATTGTGACTGTTTGCTGATTGCTATCCGCTGCCTCCGTGCACTCCAGCCTTTACTTCACATCCACTCACCTGTTCATCATCAAGTCTGTGAGCTGATTCCTATCCGCTGCCTCCGTGCACTACAGTCTCCAGCTTGCAACTTGCCTGTGTTCATCATCGTGACTGTTAGCTGATTCCTATCCGCTGCCTCCGTGCACTACAGTCTCCAGCTTGCAACTCGCCTGTGTTCATCATCGTGACTGTTAGCTGATTCCTATCCGCTGCCCCTGTGCACTGCAGTCTCATCTCAGCTCTCCTGTGTTTCCTCGAGACTGCTGCTCTCATTGCCATCCGCTACTCTCCGTGATCAACAGCTCCTGGTCTACTCTGCTCTTCCGTGTTCCATCGCTATTGGCACCTGTTGGTTGCTACTGGTTACCTCCGTGTGCCCGCAGAGTCCTGCTGCTGCTGTCAGCGCTATCGTCCATCTACTGCTGATCCGCTCTCCACGCCTTCACGTGTCCCGCTGGTCTCTACCCTCCTGTCAGCATTGGATTCGTATCTCATCAACTACTCCTCTGCTGGATCATCTCCATTCTCCTGGGTCCTCCATGAGTCCAGTTCCACGTGTTACTGATTCCTGTGGATTCGTGTTCCTGTTGGTCTACTTACCTGTGCGCTGCACCTACTAGACCCCTGCCTCATCCATCCAGGGACTTCTAATCCAGCCGGTCTCCTGCCGCTCAGGTATCGCTGCACTCCTATCTGACTGCCTGCTTCTGAACCACGGTATGCATACTTCTCATTGACTGTGCTGGTGTATTGCATATCTTGCTGGACTGTGTTGGTTCTCCTCTGGAGTCTGCTATCCGCTGAGTCTATTGCCATCATTGACTGTGTTATCTTGTGCTGAATTACTCCAAGAGACTTTCTATATTTGCAGACCTGTTCAGTCATTTATATATATTGTGCATATTACTGTGGATCGTGTATAAGGTGCCCGTGTATATCCTGTGTTGCAGTCTCTCCCCGTGCACCTCCTCACATATATATTCAGTGGTACAACTTGCTGATGACAGACCACTGATCCCTGTTTCCTGTATCACCTGTTCCTGTATCCTCTCACATCGCAGTGGTACAACTTGCTACCGCAGACCACTGACTACCCGGATACCTCCACTTGGATTCCATTCCTTCACTCAGACAGCGGTACAACTTGCTATCCGCAGACCGCTGACTCTCATCACCTCCTCGCTTCTGTTGGACATTCCTCCTCACTATAGCAGTGGTACAACTTGCTATCGCAGACCACTGACTACCTTCACGTGCCCTTGTCCATACAGTTCCTCGTGTATTATTACCTCCATATTACCAGTGCTGCTAGTCATAGACTTTCCTGAGCATCTCATCATCTACCATTTCCTGTTCCGTGATCACCCAGCTACCAGAGTACCCTATTACCATCTACATTGCTCTGGTAAGCCTACCACCTGGTGATCCCTGGGTAAAGACTCCTAGTGCCCGTGACAGGTGGTCAGCCTCAGCGCTGTACTGTTTACTGTTATTTTGGGAATAGTTTGGAAGTTCACATAATCCTTGTCCAGCAGCGAGTCTGGTTCAGATTTACCATATTGGATTTATTCACCGTGTGCCACCGGGAGATTTCCTTTTATATCAGAGTCGGATGAAGCAGCTGCTGAAAGACATCATAGCCCGTGACTCCATCACTCGGAGGTTTAGGTGATTCAGTCCTGGAACGTAACCACTTGTTTTCATCCAGATAATCAGCAAAGTGCAGCATGAAGAAGCCATAATAGAAGTGAGAGAGCGTCTCCCCGAGAGAGTGACCACACAAGACCCACGGGCTGAACCATTTAGTAAAGTCGGTGAACTTCGAGAGGTGATTGAGAAGTCTTCCTAGACCGTGGGTTTCAGATGTCTATCTCATTTGAGAAATAATATTGGAGACATTTGCCAAAATTTCCCCTGCAGCCTATCCTAGTTGTATAGGTCCTATTGGGATACATTACTTTAATACTTTAGAACCTGAAATAAGTTATTGTCTTGATGGGGCGGATGATCCCCAAGAAGCACCTGACAACATATATACAGACTATATTCCAGAGATGATATTTAAGGAAAAATATTGTTTCTTACCTGTCAACAGTAAATTATGTATTTGATATATTCAGGCATGCTATAATGGTAAATATATCATGGAGGTACAGTTAATGGAAACATTGGATATATATATATATATATATATATACATACAAGCAGGGTCACCCTGCGTTGTATGGGTCCAATTTGTAATGTGCAGCAGTTTTTATATATTAGCAAATTATTTTCTAGACATGTAAATAGTTTGGCTGAAGATAATGGATCACTTTAGAAAAGTGTGGCATATTCTATGTTTTTGAGATGAAATAGAAGATCATATTACCGAATTTAATATCTGAAAAATTATAGAATTTTATCGAACATACTTTGTATTTATTTTTTCTTGTTAAAAGATTATCACTTATATGATCTTATATGATCACTTATATTATCTCTCAAGATGCCACCAAAACTATCATCCATGCTCTCATCATCTCCCGTCTCGACTATTGCAACCTCCTCCTTACTGGCCTCCCCTGCTCCCGCCTTGCCCCCCTCCGCTCTATACTCAATGCGGCTGCGAGACTCATCTTCCTCTCACGCCGCTCCTCCTCTGCCTGCCCTCTCTGTCTTTCCTTACACTGGCTCCCCTTCCCCTACAGAATCCTTTTCAAACTCCTCACCACCACTTACAAGGCTCTCTCTCAGTCTACTGCCCCCTACATCTCTAACCTCCTCTCCATTCACACTCCTGCCCGCTCCCTGCGCTCAGCCAATAATCGCCGCCTCTCCTCCACTCTGATCACCTCTTCCCACTCTAGAATCCAAGACTTCTCCCGTGCTGCCCCCCTTCACTGGAACGACCTCCCTCGCTCCATTCGTCTCTCACCCAATATGTGCTCCTTCAAGCGGGTTCTTAAAACTCACCTGTTCCTTAAGGCCTACCAACCATCTACTTAACCTCTCACCTCTTCTGGTTCTCCCCTGCCCCCTTTCTCTCTCCCCATTGCTTCACTGGCTCCCTTTTGTGCCTGGTCTGTTTACCCTCCCTTAGGATGTAAGCTCGTATGAGCAGGGCCCTCTTCCCTTCAGTCTCCTCACCTGTTCTTCTGCTCCGTCTCTACTGTATCTGCCTGCCTGGAGTTTCTGAAGTACTGGTACTTTGTGTTTATTGTTCTGTACTGTCTTACCCTGTATAGTCTACTGTTTGTACCATGTACGGCGCTGCGGATACCTTGTGGCGCCTAACAAATAACTGATAATAATAATAATAATAATATTATGGTTCTGTGCACAAATGACAGAAAATTTAAACCTGATTTAGTCTAGTTTTGCATTAATAATAATGTAGATTATTTAAAGTGTGTCCTTCTGTATGATATACTTATAGATTTTATTTTAAAGTTATACTTTCCCTGAAAAATGCAATTGTGAGATTTTCTGCTTTGCCGAGTTGTCGCTATGTCGTGTTGTGAGGAAGTTTCCTTCTAGCAATCAAACAATTGTTTACAATAAAAAAATGATGTTTTCAATACTTGTTGCTCTGTCACTTTGTTGCATTGTCGTTATGTGGTCTAATAGATTACTTTTTCGATACTTAATAACTTTGTATGATTTGTCAGCTTTAACTTGAGACCTGTGGCAACAAACAAACAAACTTCTTCTTTTGTGTATATATATAAGTAAAAAAAATATAAATATATAGAGAAGACACACACAGGACTTTTCCAAACTTGAAAGAATTTACTCCATAAAAAAGACCTTATTTTAAGGAATAAAGCCTTTAAAATTTGTCATGTGATTGCCTCCTAATTATATTTTACACATCCAAATGTTTGGAGTTCCTGCACCCAGGCTTAAGAGACATCTACAAACATGAGGAGTGTCTTTCCTGGGATGCATATATATAAATATTAGCCCAAACCCTGAAAAACTGTCCCATATAATTATCCCTCCTCCTCCAAACTGTACAGTTGGCATAATGCAGTCAGGCAGGTAACGTTCTCCCGGCATCTGCCAAACCCGGTGGTAGGCAGCATATTGATGCTGACTACCCCGACAACACTTACCCCGACATGAGGACTCCGAAGGGCTGCTTCCCGACGATCAGCGATGACGACTACTCTTCAAAGCGATTTCAACCAATCACAATCAAGTAAGAAGCCGTCTCCACTTCATGACGTCATTCACCATGGCAACGGTATTATCGCTGATGTTAAGGGGGTAATGTAAGTATGCGCTCATGTACAATGTAGAAGGCTTTGTAAACTACATTGTACATGAGCACATACTTACATTACCCCGTTAACAACATCATCGATATGACGTACCCCACCCGCCACACCCAGACTCGCCCATCTGACTGCCAAACAGAGAAGTGTGATTCATCACTCCACAGAACACGTTTCCTACTGCTCCACAGTCCAGTGTCGGTGTGCTTTACACCACTCCATCCGACGCTTGTCATTGATCTTGGTGATGTGAGGTTTGCATGCAGCTGCTCGGCCATGGAAATCCATTCCATTATGCTCCCGCCGCACAGCTTTTGGGCTTACATTAATGTCAGTGGAAGTTCAGAACTCTCCAGTTATGGAATCAGCGGAGCTTTGGCGACTTTTACGCATCATGCGCCTTAGCAGTCGTGGACCCCGCTCTGTGATTTTACGTGGTCTTCCACTTCGTGGCTGAGTTGCTGTTGTTCCTAAGCGCTTCCACTTTCCTTTAATATCACTTACAGCTGACCGTAGAATACCCAGTCAGGATGAAATCTCATGAACCTTCTTATTGCAAAGGTGGCATCCTATCACAGTACCACGCTGGAAGTCACTGAGCTCTGGAGACTGCATGGCTGGGTGCTAAATGTTATACACCTCTGGCAACGGGTCTGATTGAAACACCTCAATTCAATAATTAACAGGTGTGGCCAAATACTTTTGTCCATATAGTGTGTGCATATATACATAGACAAGTAGACCTATCTACCTAAAGTCCAGCACTTCTGAAAAGTGGGACAGGAATGTGAGGAAACGACTCCTCTCAGTAGGCCAACACGGGGTCATTGCTTTTTTTATGTTTCTTATGTTGGCATTTGTCTTTCTTGTTATCTTTTATAGGAGACAACACCTACCCTTTCCATCCTTGGCTCCTCATTTCTATTTTGAACCCACACACGGCGCAGGAAACACATACAACTCGGAGTGTAGGGCCACCAGATCATTTGGCCTTTTAAAGGCTTGATTTAGATGCCTCGACCGGTTTGGTGGCACTCTTATGTATGCGCCGAGGACCGTATGTGATATTATTGCTCTGTATGTGGTGTTCCATAAGATCGCTATTAGGAGTGTGTTTCCTTGGGTGGAAGAGGTTAAGGTTGTTGGCGAGGAAGTGGAAGACGTGGACCCCAGCCGAAGCTGTGGGTTTTGCCACTTTTAAAGAATATGTCCTTTCCAACTACTTGAAATGGAATGGCATGGAAATAATTTAAAGTTTTATTTTAAAATGGCAATCTTAAGGTAAATAACCCTAATTTTCTTTTGATTTTTTTAAAATTTATTATGAATTACACACAATGAAATGTCACAAGTGTCATAAATTTTGAAAAAAAAAAATGCTAATTATTTTTTTCATTACCTCTTTCCCTTTTGTGCTATTGTTTGTGGTTTTGGATGCACCTGGCTTCTGGTTACCTGTGGGTAAGAAGCAGAGGCCAGTAGAGCAACAGAGAATGGAAGTGCAGCAGATGTTTGAGTGGCAAGGGGGCCGAGATGTCAATGGGGGCAGAGGTGGCAGAGTTACATTGGGTCAAAGTTTTGTATTGTGGGAAAAAGGAATGGTTAACAAAAGAGGTGGGTTGGGTTATATTGTGTTGTTGTTGGCTGAAAAACGGAAAACTTAAAAAATAATCTATATAGGCTAGAGAGGGTATTGGACCAGTATTGTAAAGATTATTGAGGATACACAGGGTTAAGTTGGCCAGGAATGTGTATCATAGACTCTTGTGTAGACAAGTAATGACAGTATATAGGACTGATAATTTGGGATAATGGGGAACGAGAGTGTTAAAGTAATTTTATCGGTTTCCAATAAGCATTGTCTAAGTGATTGCTTGTGTTTCCAAAGCACAAAATAATTTATTTAGCAAATGCAAAATTTAGCAGTTCAATACATAAATATAATACAGTACAGCCGATACCAAAAGATACATACATACCGCGCCCATATGCGTTCGCTGCGCTCCATTGGTACCAGCTACAGTACTTCACTCCAGAATACTGTGGTCAGAGAATGACTGACCAGTACCAGTTCAACAGTATTATATACACTCAGTGTTACAGAGAGAACAATGCAGATGACGTGGCTTTCTTCTATAGGTCCAGGCTTCAGGAGGGTCCAGTGTAAACAGGTCATAGGCTAGTTCAACCAACCCCCTCCAAGGGTGAGGGTCAACATTCCAGATGATTCTCCCGCCCAGAAACCAGTTTAGGCTAGTCTATTCACAATACACAGTCAGTAACAGTTTAAACATTTATTCCCTAACATCGCTAACTAGAGTATGTAATGTGCGATCTCTTCGGCGAATGAACCGGACAACTGCTGATGAATAGGGGATTAAAATGATACTAAACATGACATGTTTCCTGTAACCTGAGCCTTAAATATCACTAAAGTGTACATATAACCTTAAAATATATATATAACTATAAATTAAAAACCATTTGCTCATAAATCACCGGGGAATGGAACCATTATAATATGAAATATTTAAATAACTAAATGTGAGAGTGCGAGTGTGTGCGTGCGTATTTTACCGCGTGATCGCGCCGTGCCACGTGTTACGTGCATACTGATCGTAATCGCACGGTAAAACAATATTAACCAATATACTTTCGTTCATCCAATTATACGACTTCGACGAGAGGATAAATGTGAAATCAGGGCTGAAGGGTTGTTTTTGACATATTGTGCCATAAGGCCAGTGAGATGGTTGAGGGTTGTGTTGATTCTGGTGAGGTTAGAGTCCAGATTGCGTTTCATACGGACGAGGGTATTGCTTGTTTCCTGAGTGGCGTTCTCAAGTTCGGTGTTTGAGTCATAAAGTTGTTGATAATGGCGCAGTGCACGTTGGCCACTGGCTTCTGCTTCCTCTTCCACATCACGGACCTCCTCCACCAGCCCCTCCTGCACAGTATCTGCATCAGCACCTATAAGAAATATATTACAGAAAAATTATTCGGTAACATAAAAGTATTTACATCATCTTTCTCAATGACAAACTTATTTCAATACATTTCAGTGTATATAAGATGTAAAATGGGTAAATCACAAATTAGCTTGTTTATAGGTCACTGTATCAACCAGCTTATATGTTTTGTTTCAGGTGGACTGTTAACGATGCTTCATTTTTAAATCTCCAAGTTAAATTTGCTTAAAATAATCATTTATAGTCTGCACTCTGACAGCTTTCAGGATAAGTTGTAAGGTTTGTTTATTTACTTACAATTGGCATTTGTGTATAAGTATAATTGGTGTATAAGTATCATTGGTGTATAAGTATAATTTGTTTATAGGTATAATTTGTGTATAAGTATAATTTGTGTATATGTATAATTGGTGTATAAGTATCATTGGTGTATAAGTATAATTTGTTTATAGGTATAATTGATGTATAAGTATAATTTGTGTATAAGTATAATTGGTGTATAAGTATAATTTGTGTATAAGTATAATTGGTGTATAAGTATAATTGATGTATAAGTATAATTGGAGTATAAGTATAATTGATGAATAAGTATAATTGGAGTATAAGTATAATTGATGTATAGGTATAATTAGTGTATAAATATAATTGGTGTATAAGTATAATTGGAGTATAAGTATAATTGATGTATAAGTATAATTGGAGTATAAGTATAATTGATGTATAAGTATAATTGGAGTATAAGTATAATTGGTGTATAAATATAATTGTAGTATAAGTATAATTGATGTATAAGTATAATTGGAGTATAAGTATAATTGATGTATAAGTATAATTGGTGTATAAGTATAATTGGTGTATAGGTATAATTAATGTATAGGTATAATTGGTGTATAAGTATAATTGTAGTATAAGTATAATTGATGTATAAGTATAATTGGAGTATAAGTATAATTGATGTATAAGTATAATTGGTGTATAAGTATAATTGGTGTATAGGTATAATTAATGTATAGGTATAATTGGTGTATAAGTATAATTGTAGTATATGTATAATTGATGTATAAGTATAATTGATGTATAAGTATAATTTGTGTATAATTTTTAGAAAATTTCAACATTTAGTCATATTTGGGCCACATTTTTGGTACTGTAATAAAATAGATGATTTAGTTCTGTAAAATCTATTGGTCTTTACAATGTACCTATTAGGGTGAGAGGTTCAATGAGGGGTGGGCTTTGTATCAATCCCGCCCACCCCTCACACCATCTAGTCATCACTACAGGCCAATGCCGTGTCCTCCAGCGGACTGAGGTCCGAGGGAAGTGAGGTGTTGTGAAAAAAGAAAAACTTGTACAAAAATGAAGTCTTTTCAATATATTCTTATTTATTATGTATGTACAGTACAGACCATTGGAATCAAAATGAGCAATTGCAATTATTAATCATCATCATCAACATTTATTTATATAGCACCAGCAAATTCCGTAGCGCTTTACAATTGTATTAATTTCATACATCTTTTAAATATTAAAACCACAAAGACAATACATAAGCACATGCATCATTACTACTCTAAACCAATAGTATCACTTCATTATTAGGTCATTTATAGTTCTACTCAACATCCCTTAGTGACAGGTCCTCTGCCAGCCAGGCCTGGCCACAACTTCACTTTTCCATATCGTGGGGGGCACATTTCCTTAAATAAGTTGCAATTTATAGGTACAGGTTAGTACATTACTTCATAAGCATGTGTTTAACTTCTGCTAAAGATTATATCTATTTTCAGATAATATATTGTTAACTCATTACATCCCAAGCATTGAAGCAATGAGATAACTTGTATTATTCAACTTCCATTGGGTGTATTGATCATCCATATTAGAGGGACGACTGTCTGTCGCCTGATCCTGGCCGCGGTGGTCCCTCAACTTGTCATTTAGGTGATGCTCAAGGTCTAGCCACCCGAGGGAAATGATCAAAGAAACCAATGGTACAACACATACCTTGCAAGATTGAAAACTTTTGGGGGTATATTTACTAAGCTGCGGGTTTGAAAAAGTGGGGATGTTGCCTATAGCAACCAATCAGATTCTAGCTTTCATTTATTTAGTACTTTCTACAAAATGACAGCTAGAATCTGATTGGTTGCTATAGGCAACATCCCCACTTTTTCAAACCCGCAGCTTAGTAAATCTAGCACAAGGTGTTACACCTCAGAGAGTGAGGACAAAGTGGATGGGATGTTACAAATATGGCCCCCCCCTGGCCGAAGCAACGAACACATCAATCAACAAGGGGCCCCTTCTGGGCGAAGTGATGAAGATATTAGTCAAGCCATTTTGGAAGTATAAATATTATGGGACTGGGGCAAGCAGACTTTGGAAGAAGAAAGAAGACATCTTTGGTGAGTATTTGGGGTGTTTTTATTTTTAATAAATAGATGTGGTTTTAATGAGGGTGGTTAGTGTATTTATTGTGGGGTTTTTATTTTTAATAAATGTGTGTGGTGATTACTAGGGTGCTGTTGTTTATTTAACATTTTTTTTTTGTGGAACTACAGGTCCCAGCAAGCCAGGGATGTCAGGGCATGTTGGCACTTGTGGTTCTCCAAGTGCCAACATGCCCTGGCTGCCGTGGGTATGCTGGTGCTTGTAGTTATACAAGCAGCAGCATGGCCACACTGTTTTTGGCAACCTGGCTGGCTGGGACTTGTAGTTCCACAAAACAAAATGGCGTCTGTTTATTTTTTCCTTCTTTATCGCCGTATTACCCTACTACCCACAGCCCAGGGGTAGTAGGAAGAGCCCTAGTGCTATCAGCACTGGGCTGGTTCTTTCTAGGGGGGGGGGCCCCGCTCGTTTTTTTCGGCGGACCCCACTCCCTAGGGAATCCAGCCCAGCGCTGAACAGTCTAGGGTTGGTTAGTCATTATGGCAGGGTGACCCCTGCCGCGCGTCTCCCTGCTATAGTGCCGCCAACCCTGGCTGGTTTGCCTAGTGCTGGTAAAGTGAAAATCGGGGGACCCCACGCAAAATTTTTCCCCGATTTTCACGGGACCAGCACTAGTCAGGCAGCACTAGGGTTAAGCATAAATAGCGGGGGGACCTCACGCTTTTTTTTTTTTTCACTTTGATCTATTCTTTACAGTTTTTACAGCTCCTGTATGACAGGTCAGTGAACAGTGATGTGTTTACAACTTACTGTTACAACACAGGAGAGTTTGCACTCCGATTTTCCCGCCAAGAATCCAGTTTAAACTAGTCTATTAACATTACACAGACAGTATAATTTTAAACATTTATTCCCTATCATCGCTAACTAGAGTATGCAATGTGCGATCCCTTCAGCGAATGAACCGGACAACTGCGGATGAATAGGAGATCAAAATGATACTAAACATGACATAATTCCTGTAACCTGAAACTTTGATTTCACTAACATATATATAACTTATGGTATTTTCATGTGAATGTGTGTAAATGTGTAAAACCTGTTATTGCCACGTGTTGCGGCTGGACACGCTTCTCCGCGCCATAGCGTGCTCTACGCATAATTTTCAGACAAAGACGATCAAGTTTGCTAGATATTAATTAAAATGACTTTATTCAATTATATGACTTCGCACATGGTATATGAAAGTGGGACTATCCTTATCCATATTTGGAGGATCAGTACCAAATGCTTATAATATAGAAGCCTTAGCCCAATTATTTGATAATGTAACTGATTAGATTTGAGAGGTTTTGGACATTAGGGGGTATATTTATTAAACTGCGGATTTGAAAAAGTGGAGATGTTGCCTTTAGCAACCAATCAAATTTTAGCTGTCATATATTTACTACATGCTACAAAATGACAGCTAGAATCTGATTAGTTACTATAGACAACATCTCTACTTTTTTAAACCCGCAGTTTAGTAAATATACCCCTAAGACTAGTACTTGGCAGTATTGCACTAGAATATTGTGGCAGCACTGTTACTGGATTATTTAGCAGCAGCCCAGGATGGTATGTGTCACACAAGAGGGCCTGCATGTTGGTCCTATGCAGCAGATCATTTTTCCGAGCCTATGTATGAACATTTCAAAAAAGTGAAAGAACTTAAAGAAGGATTTAGAGAGAAATATAATTATTCTGAATATGATCCTGACACTGAAGGTTGGTTCTCACGGGTGAATCCAGCAACCTGGTTTGTAGGAATTGGAGGATAGTTTTCAGGTGTCTTTCAAACACTGACTCATGTACAAGTGATAATCATTGTCTGTTTCATTGTAGTAAAATTGGGAATTTATCTGATAAAGAAAATGCTAACAACAAAATACTGTAATCCTCAAAAGAAAGCAGTTTAAGCTCCAGCTGACGCCATTATAGCACTCATGAAAATCCACTATGAACCGGCACCAACACCATCCATTGTCCCAATTACCATCACTCCCAGCCTGGAGGACACATACCTGTCTGTACTGTGACACCAAACTATGACCTGGTGCCAGCACCACTCATTGTCCCAATTACCATCACTCCCAGCCTGGAGGACACATACCTGTCTGTACTGTGACACCAAACTATGACCTGGCGCCAGCACCACTCATTGTCCCAATTACCATCACTCCCAGCCTGGAGGATTACATACCTGTCTGTACTGTGACACCAAACTATGACCTGGCGCCAGCACCACTCATTGTCCCAATTACCATCACTGCCAGCCTGGAGGATTACATACCTGTGTACTGTGACACCAAACTATCACCTGGCGCCAGCACCACTCATTGTCCCAATTACCATCACTCCCAGCCTGGAGGACACATACCTGTCTGTACTGTGACACCAAACTATGACCTGGTGCCAGCACCACTCATTGTCCCAATTACCATCACTCCCAGCCTGGAGGACACATACCTGTCTGTACTGTGACACCAAACTATGACCTGGCGCCAGCACCACTCATTGTCCCAATTACCATCACTCTCAGCCTGGAGGATTACATACCTGTCTGTACTCAGACACCAAACTATGACCTGGTGCCAGCACCACTCATTGTCCCAATTACCATCACTCCCAGCCTGGAGGATTACATACCTGTCTGTACTGTGACACCAAACTATGACCTGGCGCCAGCACCACTCATTGTCCCAATTACCATCACTCCCAGCCTGGAGAATTACATACCTGTCTGTACTGTGACACCAAACTATGACCTGGCGCCAGCACCACTCATTGTCCCAATTACCATCACTCTCAGCCTGGAGGACACATACCTGTCTCTACTGTGACACCAAACTATGACCTGGCGCCAGCACCACTCATTGTCCCAATTACCATCACTCCCAGCCTGGAGAATTACATACCTGTGTACTGTGACACCAAACTATGACCTGGCGCCAGCACCACTCATTGTCCCAATTACCATCACTCCCAGCCTGGAGGATTACATACCTGTCTGTACTGTGACACCAAACTATGACCTGGCGCCAGCACCACTCATTGTCCCAATTACCATCACTCCCAGCCTGGAGGATTACATACCTGTCTGTACTGTGACACCAACCTATGACCTGTATTATAATGGACTACTGATTTATAAGACTTATTACACTTCTTACTGAAACACTGTGTATACATACTTGTAACTTGCTGAAACCAATGAATGTCAGAAGTGGTTCAGGGCTAGGGGCCCCTACTTTCCAGTACGTTGTGTATTGGTAGTTTTATCCTAATCATAATCTACCCTTTACCTTTGTTGTCTGTCTCTTTCTCCCTCCCTAGTTAAAAGGGGATCATGTGACAACTGTAATGAATGTGGTAATCGTTTCCTTTCCACACACATTATGGCCACAATGCCATTATGTCATTATCATCATATATCATCCAATCACAATATTGGCATAAATCATTAAATATTTACAGACAAAGTCAAAAGCAAAAAAAGTGCCCCCCTCCTAGACAGCTTAAACAACAGTAGTGCTGGCAGCCTTTACATGAAGCAGCAAAACACAGTGAGGCAAACAGTGTAGTATAGGTGTGAGAGTGTACCAGTGTAGTATAGGTGTGTGGGTGTACCAGTGTAGTATAGGTGTGAGGGTGTACCAGTGTAGTACAGGTGTGAGGGTGTACCAGTGTAGTATAGGTGTGAGGGTGTACCAGTGTAGTATAGGTGTGAGGGTGTACAAGTGTAGTATAGGTGTGAGGGTGTACCAGTGTAGTATAGGTGTGAGGGTGTACCAGTGTAGTATAGGTGTGAGGGTGTACCAGTGTAGTATAGGTGTGAGAGTGTACCAGTGTAGTATAGGTGTGAGGGTGTACCAGTGTAGTATAGGTGTGAGGGTGTACCAGTGTAGTATAGGTGTGAGAGTGTACCAGTGTAGTATAGGTGTGAGAGTGTACCAGTGTAGTATAGGTGTGAGAGTGTACCAGTGTAGTATAGGTGTGAGGGTGTACCAGTGTAGTATAGGTGTGAGGGTGAACCAGTGCAGTATAGTTATGTGGGTGTACCAGTGTAGTATAGGTGTGAGAGTGTACCAGTGTAGTATAGGTGTGAGAGTGTACCAGTGTAGTATAGGTGTGAGGGTGTACCAGTGTAGTATAGGTGTGAGGGTGTACCAGTGTAGTATAGATGTGAGGGTGTACCAGTGTAGTATAGGTGTGAGGGTGTACCAGTGTAGTATAGGTGTGAGGGTGTACCAGTGTAGTATAGGTGTGAGGGTGTACCAGTGTAGTATAGGTGTGAGGGTGAACCAGTGCAGTATAGTTATGTGGGTGTACCAGTGTAGTATAGGTGTGAGAGTGTACCAGTGTAGTATAGGTGTGAGAGTGTACCAGTGTAGTATAGGTGTGAGGGTGTACCAGTGTAGTATAGGTGTGAGGGTGTACCAGTGTAGTATAGGTGTGAGGGTGTACCAGTGTAGTATAGGTGTGAGAGTGTACCAGTGTAGTATAGGTGTGAGAGTGTACCAGTGTAGTATAGGTGTGAGGGTGTACCAGTGTAGTATAGGTGTGAGGGTGTACCAGTGTAGTATAGGTGTGAGAGTGTACCAGTGTAGTATAGGTGTGAGAGTGTACCAGTGTAGTATAGGTGTGAGGGTGTACCAGTGTAGTATAGGTGTGAGGGTGAACCAGTGCAGTATAGTTATGTGGGTGTACCAGTGTAGTATAGGTGTGAGAGTGTACCAGTGTAGTATAGGTGTGAGAGTGTACCAGTGTAGTATAGGTGTGAGGGTGTACCAGTGTAGTATAGGTGTGAGGGTGTACCAGTGTAGTATAGGTGTGAGGGTGTACCAGTGTAGTATAGGTGTGAGAGTGTACCAGTGTAGTATAGGTGTGAGAGTGTACCAGTGTAGTATAGGTGTGAGGGTGTACCAGTGTAGTATAGATGTGAGGGTGTACCAGTGTAGTATAGGTGTGAGAGTGTACCAGTGTAGTATAGGTGTGAGAGTGTACCAGTGTAGTATAGGTGTGAGAGTGTACCAGTGTAGTATAGGTGTGAGGGTGTACCAGTGTAGTATAGGTGTGAGGGTGAACCAGTGCAGTATAGTTATGTGGGTGTACCAGTGCAGTATAGTTATGTGGGTGTACCAGTGTAGTATAGGTGTGAGAGTGTACCAGTGTAGTATAGGTTTGAGGGTGAACCAGTGTAGTATAGGTGTGAGAGTGTACCAGTGTAGTATAGGTGTGAGGGTGTACCAGTGTAGTATAGGTGTGAGGGTGTACCAGTGGAGTATAGGTGTGAGGGTGTACCAGTGTAGTATAGGTGTGAGGGTGTACCAGTGTAGTATAGGTGTGAGGGTGTACCAGTGTAGTATAGGTGTGAGAGTGTACCAGTGTAGTATAGGTGTGAGAGTGTACCAGTGTAGTATAGGTGTGAGGGTGTACCAGTGTAGTATAGTTATGTGGGTGTACCAGTGTAGTATAGTTATGTGGGTGTACCAGTGTAGTATAGGTGTGAGAGTGTACCAGTGTAGTATAGGTGTGAGGGTGTACCAGTGTAGTATAGGTGTGAGGGTGTACCAGTGTAGTATAGGTGTGAGGGTGTACCAGTGTAGTATAGGTGTGAGGGTGTACCAGTGTAGTATAGGTGTGAGGGTGTACCAGTGTAGTATAGGTGTGAGGGTGTACCAGTGTAGTATAGGTGTGAGGGTGTACCAGTGTAGTATAGGTGTGAGGGTGAACCAGTGTAGTATAGGTGTGAGAGTGTACCAGTGTAGTATAGGTGTGAGGGTGTACCAGTGTAGTATAGGTGTGAGGGTGTACCAGTGTAGTATAGGTGTGAGGGTGTACCAGTGTAGTATAGGTGTGAGGGTGTACCAGTGTAGTATAGGTGTAAGGGTGTACCAGTGTAGTATAGGTGTGAGGGTGTACCAGTGTAGTATAGGTGTGAGAGTGTACCAGTGTAGTATAGGTGTGAGGGTGTACCAGTGTAGTATAGGTGTGAGGGTGTACCAGTGTAGTATAGGTGTGAGGGTGTACCAGTGTAGTATAGGTGTGAGAGTGTACCAGTGTAGTATAGGTGTGAGGGTGTACCAGTGTAGTATAGGTGTGAGGGTGTACCAGTGTAGTATAGGTGTGAGGGTGTACCAGTGTAGTATAGGTGTGAGGGTGTACCAGTGTAGTATAGGTGTGAGAGTGTACCAGTGTAGTATAGGTGTGAGGGTGTACCAGTGTAGTATAGGTGTGAGGGTGTACCAGTGTAGTATAGGTGTGAGAGTGTACCAGTGTAGTATAGGTGTGAGGGTGTACCAGTGTAGTATAGGTGTGAGGGTGTACCAGTGTAGTATAGGTGTGAGAGTGTACCAGTGTAGTATAGGTGTGAGGGTGTACCAGTGTAGTATAGGTGTGAGGGTGTACCAGTGTAGTATAGGTGTGAGAGTGTACCAGTGTAGTATAGGTGTGAGGGTGTACCAGTGTAGTATAGGTGTGAGAGTGTACCAGTGTAGTATAGGTGTGAGAGTGTACCAGTGTAGTATAGGTGTGAGAGTGTACCAGTGTAGTATAGGTGTGAGGGTGAACCAGTGTAGTATAGGTGTGAGGGTGTTCCAGTGTAGTATAGGTGGGAGAGTGTACCAGTGTAGTATAGGTGTGAGGGTGTACCAGTGTAGTATAGGTGTGAGGGTGTACCAGTGTAGTATAGGTGTGAGGGTGTACCAGTGTAGTATAGGTGTGAGGGTGTACCAGTGTAGTATAGGTGTGAGGGTGTACCAGTGTAGTATAGGTGTGAGGGTGTACCAGTGTAGTATAGGTGTGAGGGTGTACCAGTGTAGTATAGGTGTGAGGGTGTACCAGTGTAGTATAGGTGTGAGAGTGTACCAGTGTAGTATAGGTGTGAGGGTGTACCAGTGTAGTATAGGTGTGAGGGTGTACCAGTGTAGTATAGGTGTGAGAGTGTACCAGTGTAGTATAGGTGTGAGGGTGTACCAGTGTAGTATAGGTGTGAGAGTGTACCAGTGTAGTATAGGTGTGAGGGTGTACCAGTGTAGTATAGGTGTGAGAGTGTACCAGTGTAGTATAGGTGTGAGAGTGTACCAGTGTAGTATAGGTGTGAGAGTGTACCAGTGTAGTATAGGTGTGAGGGTGTACCAGTTTAGTATAGGTGTGAGGGTGAACCAGTGTAGTATAGGTGTGAGGGTGCTCCAGTGTAGTATAGGTGTGAGAGTGTACCAGTGTAGTATAGGTGTGAGAGTGTACCAGTGTAGTATAGGTGTGAGGGTGTACCAGTGTAGTATAGGTGTGAGGGTGTACCAGTGTAGTATAGGTGTGAGGGTGTACCAGTGTAGTATAGGTGTGAGAGTGTACCAGTGTAGTATAGGTGTGAGGGTGTACCAGTGTAGTATAGGTGTGAGGGTGTACCAGTGTAGTATAGGTGTGAGAGTGTACCAGTGTAGTATAGGTGTGAGGGTGTACTAGTGTAGTATAGGTGTGAGGGTGTACCAGTGTAGTATAGGTGTGAGAGTGTACCAGTGTAGTATAGGTGTGAGAGTGTACCAGTGTAGTATAGGTGTGAGGGTGTACCAGTGTAGTATAGGTGTGAGGGTGTACCAGTGTAGTATAGGTGTGAGGGTGTACCAGTGTAGTATAGGTGTGAGGGTGAACCAGTGTAGTATAGGTGTGAGAGTGTACCAGTGTAGTATAGGTGTGAGGGTGTACCAGTGTAGTATAGGTGTGAGGGTGTACCAGTGTAGTATAGGTGTGAGGGTGTACCAGTGTAGTATAGGTGTGAGGGTGTACCAGTGTAGTATAGGTGTGAGAGTGTACCAGTGTAGTATAGGTGTGAGAGTGTACCAGTGTAGTATAGGTGTGAGGGTGTACCAGTGTAGTATAGGTGTGAGGGTGTACCAGTGTAGTATAGGTGTGAGAGTGTACCAGTGTAGTATAGGTGTGAGGGTGTACCAGTGTAGTATAGGTGTGAGGGTGTACCAGTGTAGTATAGGTGTGAGAGTGTACCAGTGTAGTATAGGTGTGAGGGTGTACCAGTGTAGTATAGGTGTGAGGGTGTACCAGTGTAGTATAGGTGTGAGAGTGTACCAGTGTAGTATAGGTGTGAGAGTGTACCAGTGTAGTATAGGTGTGAGGGTGTACCAGTGTAGTATAGGTGTGAGGGTGTACCAGTGTAGTATAGGTGTGAGAGTGTACCAGTGTAGTATAGGTGTGAGGGTGTACCAGTGTAGTATAGGTGTGAGGGTGTACCAGTGTAGTATAGGTGTGAGGGTGTACCAGTGTAGTATAGGTGTGAGAGTGTACCAGTGTAGTATAGGTGTGAGGGTGTACCAGTGTAGTATAGGTGTGAGGGTGTACCAGTGTAGTATAGGTGTGAGAGTGTACCAGTGTAGTATAGGTGTGAGAGTGTACCAGTGTAGTATAGGTGTGAGAGTGTACCAGTGTAGTATAGGTGTGAGAGTGTACCAGTGTAGTATAGGTGTGAGGGTGAACCAGTGTAGTATAGGTGTGAGGGTGTTCCAGTGTAGTATAGGTGGGAGAGTGTACCAGTGTAGTATAAGTGTAAGAGTGTACCAGTGTTGTATAGTTGTGAGGGTGCACGAGTGTAGTATAGGTGTGAGGGTGTACCACTGGAGTATAGTTGTGAGGGTGCACGAGTGTAGTATAGGTGTGAGGGTGTACCACTGGAGTATAGTTGTGAGGGTGCACGAGTGTAGTATAGGTGTGAGGGTGTACCACTGGAGTATAGTTGTGAGAGTGCACCAGTGTAGTCTAGGTGTGAGAGTGCACCAGTGTTGTATAGTTGTGAGGGTGCAACAGTGAGAGGAGTATAGGTGGAACTAGAATATGCTTGACGGTATAGCTATGTAAGTTGTATAGTTGGGGTAGGGGTAGCGGTAGAGTATATCTGTGCGAGTAAAATGGATTTGAGTACAATAGGTGTGACGGTAGACCTGTGTGAGTAGTAT
Source organism: Mixophyes australis (assembly GCA_036250195.1). Lineage (NCBI taxonomy): Eukaryota > Metazoa > Chordata > Amphibia > Anura > Limnodynastidae > Mixophyes > Mixophyes australis. Next base: position 13,101,209 of record JAVHZZ010000004.1, read on the forward strand.
AAGTGGGAGTAGGGTAAGTGTGAGAGTGTATCTGTGTCAGTAAATTGGGTGGGAGTAGTAAAGGTGAAAGTAGGGTAGGTGTGACGTTATAGCTGTGTTAGTAGTATAGGTGGGAGTAGTGTAGGTGTGAGGGTGTACCAATGTGAGTGGTATAGGTGGGAATAGTGTAGGTGTTTCAGAAGTGATTAGCGGGACGGGAGAATATTGTAGACTGGAGCAGGGCCATCTTAACAACATTATGGGCCCCCGGTCAAAGCAGTGCACCGGGGCCCCTAGATATAGATATATATATATATGTATATACCGTATATAGATATATAGATGTATAGAGATACAGATATAGATATAGATATATAGAGAGAGAGATAGATAGATGTACTTGCTCAGTGACCCTTGAAGGTTTTTTTTTTGCAGGTTTTTTTCTTTTGCAGGATTATTTATTCTCACTAAGAGCTGTGCCTATGGGGCCCCCTTGTGCGTGGGCCTCCCGGGCAACTGCCCATCGTGCCCAATGAAAAACAAGGCCCTGGACGGGCGAGAGAGGTGTTTATCAGCAGTGAGGAGAGACTCAGTCCAGAACTCTTTTGAATCTATAACACAGATCAAAAAATCCCTTGCGCTGAATAAACCAAGTTGGATTAATCAAATGTTGAAGCGCTAGCAAGAGAGATAGAAGAAGCTCCTGCAGCTGCGAAGGATGTGTGAGTCCTTTTAGAAAAAGCGATGTAAGATATATAAATTCACAGAGCTGGAAATTAAGCCATCACTCTCGCACATGAATAAAAAGAGTCCGTGGAATAGTGCAAAATTATACCGTTTATTTAATAAGGCTAAAACGCATAAAAACAAAAATAAACTGTCACAATAGCATATAAAATACCTGATCAGTGCACTGACCTAGACATAAATTCCAATATTAAATAGATATCAAGATTGTATTGATTGGATAAATTGATATATGAGAGTCTCCTTAATTGTTCTCAAATCACCTTATTAGATCCTCTCTTGGTAACACATTTACGGCACTCTATGCACATAAAAATCGAGGAAATCTCCACAGAATTTAAATCTCTGATTATACTCAGAATCGATACGGATGTGAAACTATCCACTCACACTCTTAACAGACAACTTGTTCTCGCAAAAGTCAGTATCAAAATCAACGTGGAGAGCATAGGTAGAACATCAATAGCTAACCTCATCCAGTCCTCTATAATGCATGTATAGGTAATCATACTGAATCTCTGGTTTGTTAAGAGAACATCTTTCTCAAATCATGTGTAAACAGGAACCGTATCGTAGAAACCCGAAGGCATTGGTGCCCGTGGCGTGTCTACTCTCTCCAATGTCTTTCTCTATTCATCCGCTGACTGTTTTGCTCCTCCTACTCGATTGGACTCGTTAACGCTGACTAATGATATAAATAGCCTGTTGTTTGTTAGTGTGGATCAGCTACTAAAGTAGCAAGCATATGTACAAATTGTGTATTACGGAATATGAACAGCCCGGAGTACTCCACTGCTGACGCGTTTCATCATAATAAGTGATTTTGTCAGAGGACCGATCAAGATATGGCTTTTGAATCTGTGTTTGATGTCCGGCGCTGGGGAAGGTCACTCTACATACAGGGAGAGATGAATGTTGCCTGTCTGCAACCCACTTATTACATGCAGTTTGACTATGTTATTAATGTCTTTTGGAGTTTGTTAGCTCCAGAACTGTATAAGATACCTTATAGCACACAGTAATATAGCAATATATGTAACAAATTGTCCTTTTAATCTTGCACTTTACTATTAGGCAAACTATAGGTTTTTTCCTACTACAAGTCCCAGAATTCTGAAACTTGTATTTCTTTAAGAGAAAGAGACACATATTCTGCACAAGATCTACGTCTCTCCTCCACTCTCATTACATCCTCCCATTCTCGGTTACAGGATTTTTTCCGGGCTGCACCTACTTTGTGGAATTCCCTCCCACGCACAGTAAGACTTTCCTCTAGTCTTCAAACCTTCAAGCGTTCACTGAAAACCCACCTCTTCAGACAAGGTTATGATATTCCTCAACCATCATCTTAATTTCCTTAGACTACCCTATTACCATCCTCTACACAGCTAACGCAAGACAACAACCTTCTGACCAACATTGCAACACACACAGCCCACTCAGTACTTTTACCTTTTGTTACTCACCGGACCGTGAGTGCCTCTTCACTGGTGTGTGGCTCTCCAGTATTCCTGCCAGCACCTATCCTGAACCGTGGCCGCCCGCCATCCTGATGGTCTGCGCATGCGCAGTTCCTAAGAACTCTTCTGACCTTTGCTTTTAGTTAATTGGTTGATCAGGCAACGCTCCCTATTTAAAGCACCTGTGTTCATTACCTCGTTGCCTGATCTTGGAGTCTCATTCCCTTTGAGTCTCTGAAGGTGTTCCTGTGTACTTCTCCGTGTCTTCAGCTTCCTGCTGATTCCTGCTCAACTCATTGCCGGTTTCCAGACTGCTTCAAGTCTCCTGTGTTCTACTATGTCTTCAGTTCCCTGCTGTTTCCTGCCGGTTTCCAGACCGCTACAAGTCTCCCGTGTTCTACTATGTCTTCAGTTCCCTGCTGATTCCTGCTCTAATCATCTGCGGCTTCCAGTCCGCTATTACCTCCAGTGTTCTACTCGTGTTCGCTATCTCCAGTGATTCCTGCATTGCTCATCGTTGTTCTACCCGTGTCAAGTTCTCTGCCTGTGTGCTGACCCGGACCCTGATTACCGCTACCACTCACCTGTGGTTTCTTTACTCGTGCTGGCGTGCAGCCGCTCAGCTGTTCCTGTATCCTCTCATGGACAGCCTGCTCAACTGAACCGCGGTATGCTTACTTTCTATTGACTGTATTCGTTTACTGCATATCCGCTTGGACTGTTCTCTACTTACCCACGGAATCCTCTATCTCCCTGAGACTGTGTTATTACTCCGCATATCTGCTGGGAAGTTTACCTCTTTGCTAATTGACCTTCTGCTATTAGCCTGGATTCCAGTACTGAATTCATCTCTGTCAAGCAGCGCCTGCCACACCAACATAGACTTGTGCATATTGTTTGGGATCAAGTTCCTTGTGCTCTCAGCGTCTACATTCTATGTTTCCACTCATCAACACTTGTACACCTCCTCACCTATTAAGCAGTGGTACAACTTGCTATACGCAGACCACTGACTTCCCCGCTACCTACCTGCACTTAGACAAGTCTTCTCACCATAAGCAGTGGTACAACTTGCTATACGCAGACCACTGACTTCCCCGCTACCTACCTGCACCTGGACAAGTCCTCTCACCATAAGCAGTGGTACAATTTGCTATACGCAGTCCACTGACTTCCCCGCTACCTACCTGCACCTGGACAAGTCTCTTCACCATAAGCAGTGGTACAACTTGCTGTACGCAGACCACTGACTTCCCTGTTACGTTCCTGCACTTCTTCACGTCCATCAAGATCCTCGTGTTCATATCTACCTAATCATTAACCAGATTGCTGCTAGTCATTGACTTTTCTATTTGCATCCTCTCACCATCTGCTGAGTCATATGTTCCGCTAGTCACCCTGCTACCAGAGGACCACTGTGTAACCCACACTACTCTGGTAAGATCATCATCTGGTGATATCCTGGGCAAAGACTCCTAGTGCCCGTGACAGTTAGATCAGGCCATGACAGACCCAGGATCGGAACCAACAGCTATAGAGATGCTGCAGTATCTGGTCACCCGTATCAAAGAACAAGATGTTCGCCAACAACAGTTGTTGCAATTTTGTCAGGCTTTAGCCTCCCAAGGAACCCCTGTGCAAAATGTAGCAGCAACCGTTGAGCTTCCAGTGTCTCCATCTCCTTCCCCAGTGCCATCACAGGTGTCCATCGCTTCCACGCTACACCTGCCTACTCCTTCTAAATATGATGGAGATCCCAAAACCTGTAGGGGCTTTCTTAATCAATGCTCCGTTCATTTTGAACTTCAACCTCATAACTTCTCTACTCATCGCTCCAGAGTGGCCTATCTCATCTCTTTGTTTTCCGGACAGGCTCTCGCATGGGCTTCCCCTCTGTGGGAGAGAAATGACCCTTTGTTGCAAGATAGTGCCAAGTTTATTTCCACGTTTCGAAGTGTGTTTGACGAACCTGGTCGTGTTATATCTGCAGCTTCCAGCATCCACCGACTACGCCAAGGATCTCGCACCGTAGCTCAGTATGTCATTCAATTTCGGATACTTGCCTCTGAACTTCAGTGGAACACTGAAGCCTTGATTGCCGCCTTCTGGCAGGGGCTTTCTGATAAGATTAAAGACGCACTGACCTCACAAGAACTACCCTCCTCCTTGGATGAGTTGATTTCTCTTTGCCATCGTGTAGACATGAGATTTCGTGAGAGAGATTCCGAGAAGGTAACTTCCTATAAAGCACCTCTTCGCTCAGTACCTCAAGTTCGTCATGCTCCATCTCCAGTAGTAGCTATGGAGGTAGGTCGCTCCAAATTAACATCAGAGGAGAAGGAACGAAGAGTAAAAAATAGACTCTGTATCTATTGTGCTGATTCTACTCACATGCTCAACTCATGTCCTAGGAAGTCGGGAAATGCCAGGCCCTAACCAGTTCTGGAGAGGTAAAGTTAGGGTCCCTGGAGTCCTCTCCATGTTCCACGAAAGTGAAAGCTTGTGCTTTTGATGTTACCGTTTCGTTTGCTACCAAATCCTTTGACACTCAAGCACTTATAGATTCTGGAGCTGCAGGAAATTTTATCTCTAGTTCCCTAGTGAATCAATGGTCCCTACCAGTGATTTCTTTAAAGGTACCCATTACCGTTACTGCTATCGATGGATCACGTATAATTAATGGTCTCATTACTCAGAGTACGTCTCCATTGACTCTTCAAATTGGAGCCTTACACCAGGAAAAAATTTCATTTCTAATTCTTTCTGTTACTACCAGTCCTATCGTACTAGGCCTTCCATGGCTTCAACTTCAATCCCCTCAGATTGACTGGAACACTCCTCAAGTCACGTCCTGGGGGTCTGAATGTCATCATCATTGCCTTTCTCAAGTTGTTCCACTCAAGATACAGCAATCCTCCATTTCATCGTGTCCACCGGGTCTTCCTCCACAGTATGCTTTCTTTGCCGATGTATTCGATAAGCTTCAGTCTGAACGCCTCCCTCCTCATCGTTCTTGGGACTGTCCGATTGATCTACAACCAGGCAAGACTCCTCCTAGGGGCCGTGTGTATCCACTTTCTTTACCTGAGACTCAAGCTACATCTGAGTACATTAAGGAGAACCTCCAGCGAGGATTTATTCGACCTTCTTCCTCTCCCGCTGGAGCGGGATTCTTCTTCGTGAAAAAGAAGGATGGGTCATTACGTCCCTGTATAGATTTTCGTGGACTCAATGCCATTACCATCAAAAATCGGTATCCCATTCCGTTAATTACTGAGCTCTTCGATCGTATCAAGGGAGCCCGGATCTTTACCAAGCTGGATCTTCAAGGTGCCTATAATTTAATTTGGATCAGGTCCGGAGACGAATGGAAGACAGCTTTCAACACCAGATATGGGCATTATGAGTACTTAGTTATGCCCTTCGGGTTGTGTAACGCTCCCGCTGTCTTCCATGGTTTCGTGAATGAGATCTTCCGGGACCTGTTATATGTTTGTGTCGTCGTCTATCTGGACGACATATTAACTTTTTCTCAGGATCTGCCCTCTCATCAACACGTGGCAGAGGTCCTTTCCAGACTCCGAAGAAATTCTTTATTTTGCAAATTAGAAAAATCTTCATTCAAGTTGCCCCAGATTCCATTTCTGGGATATATTGTCTCCGGAGTTGGCCTTCAGATGGATCCAGAGAAGGTGAATGCTGTATTACATTGGCTCCAGCCAACTACTCTTCGTGCAATCCAACGTTTTTTAGGTTTTGCTAATTATTACAGACGCTTCATTCAAGATTTTTCGTCTATTGCATCTCCTATAGTGGCCCTAACTCGCAAGGGGGCCAACATTAAACAATGGTCCTCCGAGGCCCTTCAAGCTTTCCAGTGTCTCAAAGAGTCCTTCTCCCCCGCTCCTGTTCTTCGACAGCCTGATGTGACGCTTCCCTTCTTCCTAGAGGTAGATGCCTCTAATGTTGGCTTAGGAGCCATTTTATCCCAAAGATCGGAGCAACAAAAATTCCATCCTTGTGCCTTTTATTCCCGGGGTCTTCTACTCGCGGAGAAAAATTATACCATCGGGGACAAGGAGTTGCTGGCCATAAAAGCAGCATTAGAGGAGTGGAGATATTTGCTGGAGGGAGCTCGTCATCCTGTAACAATTTTTACAGACCATAAAAATTTGTCATATCTACAGTCAGCTCAATGTTTGAATCCTCGTCAAGCAAGATGGTCTCTTTTCTTTTCTCGGTTTGAACTTATTATAACCTTCAAACCAGCTGCAAAAAATAAAAAAGCAGACGCCCTATCCCGGGCATTCGTGACGTCCTCAGACGTTGAAGATGGTCCTAACCATTCTATATTAGATCCCAAATGTGTTTCTCTCGCCGCTTCATCCACCAAGGTGCTACCATTTGGGAGAACTCTCGTGCCTCCATCTCTTAGGAAGAGAATTTTGTCTTGGTTTCATTCTTCAAGTTTTTCTGGACATTCTGGTGAACGCAAGACTTTCGAAATCCTTTCTTGAAGCTACTGGTGGCCCTCTATGCGGAGAGTTGTCAAAGACTTTGTGGCTGCCTGTGAGCTATGTTCCCAGTTTAAAACTCCCCGCAGAACACCAGCGGGTTTACTTCAACCACTACCCATTCCTTCCAAGCCTTGGACCCATATTAGTATGGACTTTTTTACAGATCTTCCTCCTAGTAAAAAGTGTAATACCATTTGGGTAGTGGTGGATAGATTTTCGAAAATGGCACATTTCGTTCCTTTGATCGGTTTACCTTCTTCATCTACTCTGGCTGATCATTTCATCAAAGAGATTTTCCGAATTCATGGATGTCCTTCTGAGATTGTTTCAGATAGAGGAGTGCAATTCGTCTCCAGATTCTGGCGAGCCCTTTGTAAGACCTTGGGTATTCGATTATTACTCTCATCTTCCTACCATCCTCAATCAAACGGACAGACTGAGAGAGTCAATAAAGATCTCAAGACTTTCATAAGGATGTTCTCCTCAGCCAACCAAGACTACTGGGTAGATTTGCTCCCATGGGCTGTATTCGCCCATAACAACATGTATCATGAGTCATCTTCAAGAAGTCCATTCTTTGTGGTTTACGGTCACCATCCGTCTTTCCCGGAATTTCCTGGACTCCCTCCCACCCAAGTTCCTGCGGTAGAGACTGTTTGTCAGACCTTCAAAAATATTTGGTCTCAGGTTAAAACCTGTTTAAAGAAGACATCTGCCAGATATAAGTTCTTTGCAGATAAAAAGAGACGGGCTATTCCACCACTTAAAATTGGAGATCGTGTATGGCTATCAACCAAAAATATTCGTTTAAAGGTTCCATCTATGAAGTTCGCTCCTCGGTTTATTGGTCCATATAGGATCACTCAAGTGATAAATCCAGTTTGTTTCAAACTTCTACTACCTAAGAACCTTCGTATTTCCAACGCCTTCCATGTGTCATTACTCAAGCCTCTTATCATCAACCGTTTCTCTGTTCCTCCTTCAGCACCTCGGCCAGTTCAAGTTCATCAAGAGGAGGAGTTTGAGATCACTCATATTTTAGATGCAAAACTTTTGCGAGGAGTTCTTTGTTTCCTCGTTCATTGGAAGGGCTTTGGTCCCGAAGAACGTTCGTGGATTCGGGCAGAAGATCTCAACGCCCCAGCTCTTCTAAGAAAATTTTATTCTAAGTATCCGGGCAAACCCGGCTCCATGTGTTCTGTGCCCACCTTTAAAAGGGGGGGTACTGTCACTCACCGGACCGTGAGTGCCTCTTCACTGGTGCGTGGCTCTCCAGTATTCCTGCCAGCAACTATCCTGAACTGTGTGCGCCCGCCATCCTGATGGTCTGCGCATGCGCAGTTCCTCAGAACTCTTCTGACCTTTGCTTTTAGTTAATTGGTTGATCAGGCAACGCTCCCTATTTAAAGCACCTGTGTTCATTACCTCGTTGCCTGATCTTGGAGTCTCATTCCCTGTGAAGGTGTTCCTGTGTACTTCACCGTGTCTTCAGCTTCCTGCTGATTCCTGCTCAACTCATTGCCGGTTTTCCAGACCGCTTCAAGTCTCCTGTGTTCTACTATGTCTTCAGTTCCCTGCTGTTTCCTGCCGGTTTCCAGACCGCTACAAGTCTACCGTGTTCTACTATGCCTTCAGTTCCCTGCTGATTCCTGCTCTAATCATCTGCGGCTTCCAGTCCGCTATTACCTCCAGTGTTCTACTCGTGTTCGTTATCTCCAGTGATCCTGCATTGCTCATCGTTGTTCTACCCGTGTCAAGTTCTCTGCCTGTGTGCTGACCCGGACCCTGATTACCGCTACCACTCACCTGTGGTTTCTTTACTCGTGCTGGCGTGCAGCCGCTCAGCTGTTCCTGTATCCTCTCATGGACAGCCTGCTCAACTGAACCGCGGTATGCTTACTTTCTATTGACTGTATTCGTTTACTGCATATCCGCTTGGACTGTTCTCCACTTACCCACGGAATCCTCTATCTCCCTGAGACTGTGTTATTACTCCGCATATCTGCTGGGAAGGTTACCTCTTTGTTCAGTCGTGAGATACATATGCTAATTGACCTTCTGCTATTAGCCTGGATTCCAGTAGTGAATTTGTCTCTGTCAAGCAGCGCCTGCCACACCAACATAGACTTGTGCATATTGTTTGGGATCTAGTTCCTTGTGCTCTCAGTGTCTACATTCTATGTTTCCACTCATCAACACTTGTACACCTCCTCACCTATTAAGCAGTAGTACAACTTGCTATACGCAGACCACTGACTTCCCCGCTACCTACCTGCACCTGGACAAGTCTTCTCACCATAAGCAGTGGTACAACTTGCTATACGCAGACCACTGAATTCCCCGCTACCTACCTGCACCTGGACAAGTCTCTTCACCATAAGCAGTGGTACAACTTGCTGTACGCAGACCACTGACTTCCCTGTTACCTTCCTGCACTTCTTCACGTCCATCAAGATCCTCGTGTTCATATCTACCTAATCATTAACCAGATTGCTGCTAGTCATTGACTTTTCTATTTGCATCCTTTCACCATCTGCTGAGTCATATGTTCCGCTAGTCACCCTGCTACCAGAGGACCACTGTGTAACCCACACTACTCTGGTAAGATCATCATCTGGTGATATCCTGGGCAAAGACTCCTAGTGCCCGTGACACCTTTGCAGTCTGGCTGGTCCATTGTGCAATATGATGTAGCACATGCCCTTGTGTTTCTAACTCCCATTGTCCTATAGATTGTAAGCTTTCGAGTAGGGTTCTCTTACCTCTCTGTCTGTATGTATTACCCAGTATTGTCTTATTAATGTTTGTTCCCAATTTTAAAGCGCTACGGAATTTGCTGGCGCTATATAAATAAATGTTGATGATGATGATGATGATTAATGAATACAGCGCAGTGTAGCCAATAAGCGCTCTATATTTATAACAATTTATAAAAAATACGTTTTCTATTTTCTGCATGCTGTCTCTTAATGTATTAGATGTCCCTTAGTATTACTGAGTCTTTAGATATAATCTGAATGACAAGCTCAGCCTCGCCCTGTGTGGAAATTTTATAAAACACCCACTAGTGTCTGAGTGTCTGAGACTTTCACTTTTACTTTTCTCTTCTCTAGTCAGAGATGGCGTCTGCTGATCTGAGACAGAAGCTGAACTGTTCCATCTGCCGGAACATTTATACAGATCCTGTAACACTGAGATGTGGACACAGCTTCTGTCGGGCCTGTATTGATGGTGCACTGGATGAACAAAACGAGTCTCGGTTTTATATCTGTCCTGAATGCACAACAAAGATCAAGAGACGTCCTGTCCTGAAGAAGAACATAGCTCTGTGTAAAATACTGGAGAGTTTCCTGGCTATTCAGCTATTTCAAGAGAAGACTGGGATCTTCTGCACTTACTGTGTGGACTCTCCTGTACCTGCTGCTAAATCCTGTCTGCATTGTGAAGCTTCTCTGTGTGATAAACACCTGAGAGTACACAGCAAATCATCAAAACACGTCTTATCTGATCCCACCACCTCCCTCAGCAACAGAAAGTGCTCCGTCCATACGGAGCTCTTCAAATATTACTGCACTGAGGATGCTGCCTGTATCTGTGTGTCCTGCACTTTGGATGGAGAACACAGAGGACATCAAGTGGAGTTGCTAGTAGAAGCCTCTGAGAAGAAGAAGGAGAAACTGGCACGTGTTCTACAGAAAATAGCCACAAAGAGAGAAAAGACTGATAAAAGAGTCCAAAGTCTGCGAAAGTGCAGGAGAGAAAGTCAGAAAAAAGCAGCTGGTGTAGCAGAGAGAGTCACTGCCCTGTTTAGAGAAATCAGGAGACAGCTGGAAGACCTAGAGGAGAGAGTCCTGAGTGAGATCTCCAGGCAGGAAGAGAGCATTTCACTCCCTGTCTCTGTTTTGATTCAGCAGCTGGAAATAAAGAAGGACGAGCTGTCCAGTAAGATGCGTCACATTGAAGAGCTGTGTAACATATCTGATCCATTGATTGTCTTACAGGAACCAGACACAGGTGACTTGTGTGATACTGAGGAGCTTGATACTGAGGAGCTGTGTAACATGTCTGATCCAGTGATTGTCTTACAGGAACCAGACACAGGTGACTTGTGTGATACTGAGGACAGAGAGAGACATGATGACCAGGTCCATGGTGTAGGAGATCTGGATGTGGGTCTCATCTCAGGGACATTACAAACATTATCTGATGTAATTAAAGGTATGAATATAAACTTCTATATGCAGGAACCTACAGACATATTACTGGATATAAACACAGCTGGCAATAATATACATATATTAGGTGACATGAAAACTGTTTTGTTGTCAGATATAAACCAGAATCGTCCATTAACACCAGAGAGATTTCATTATTATCCTCAGGTATTAAGCACCAGAAGATTTTCCTCAGGGCGACATTACTGGGAAGTGGATGTCAGTAAATCAGGATGGTGGGGGGTAGGGATCTGTTATCCCAGTATAGACAGGAGAGGACGTCAGTCAGTCATTGGAGATAATAATAAATCCTGGTGTTTGTGTAGGATTAATACTCAGTATTTTATAAAACATGATAGTAAATTAATCCCATTACCTGTTAAAATGCTTTGTGATAGAGTGAGGATATATCTGGATTATGAGGCTGGACAGTTGTCCTTCTATTCTCTGGGTGACCCAATCAGACACTTACACACCGTCATTGCCACCTTCACTGAGCCCCTTCATGCTGTATTATATATATGGGATGGTTGTATAAAGCTACCTGCGGGGAGTCAAGGACTGGGAGAAATCTGACCAGATAGTAGGAAGCTAACAGGGAGGGGAGTATGATTGATGGACATTTAGCCAATAGAATGGAGTGGTGGGTGGAGCTACAGAACCTGTGTTGGGGGATTTCCAGTTTGTCTGAATTTCTTCCCATGTTGGTGTGTTAGACACTTTCATTATACATATATAAATATACATTTATGTGGGATTCCCCTTTCTCTGACTCACTAAAAGCCGAGATTGGCTGCAATAGCTGTCTGTCAATCAGTATATACCCCATTACTGTAGTCACCACAGTGATTGGCTGTGATGTATGCAGGTTGTGAATAGGGAGTTGTCTCTTAAAGTTCAGCATATTCTGAATTCCATGACTGTTTCTTACATAGCATACGATGGATTTGTCTACAACTCCCAGCATGCCTCATTGTTCTGCTTTATTGATTTTATATGTCAGAATCACAAAGTATAATTATTGCTATTATACTTTTATTATAATAATGTCTGTTATACAGTGTTCCCTCTTATACCAACCCCTATATAACAACAGTCGCACTTACCTCCAGGTACTTTCTCAGCATACATAAGAATGCTTCATAATGTATTACTGATATTATAAGTCACCCTGACTATGACACTAGCTCTCATTATAAAGAGTTAGTATTGTACAAAGAGCATCAGTGGATATTATGTACACTGTGCTGGATGGTGTCACTACGTACATGATAGGATACAGTGTCTGGCAGAGATAAAATGTGCACTGTAACCCCATCATTAGACTGGTTGTCAGACTGTGACACATCATGTAGTGTATAATATATCATAGTCTGTCTATGTTCCCTCCTTACCCTGTGTTGTGTCATATTGGGGGCTTCCAGCATCCTGAGGGGAAATCCCCTCTAACCCCATCATTAGACTGGTTGTCAGACTGTGATACATCATGTAGTGTATAATATATCATAGTCTGTCTATGTTCTCTCCTCACCCTGTGTTGTGTCATATTGGGGGCTTCCAGCACCCTGGGGGGAAATCCCCTATAACCCCATCATTAGACTGGTTGTCAGACTGTGACACATCATGTAGTGTATAATATATCATAGTCTGTCTATGTTCCCTCCTTACCCTGTGTTGTGTCATATTGGGGGCTTCCAGCACCCTGGGGGGAAATCCCCTCTAACCCCATCATTAGACTGGTTGTCAGACTGTGACACATCATGTAGTGTATAATATATCATAGTCTGTCTATGTTCTCTCCTTACCCTGTGTTGTGTCATATTGGGGGCTTCCAGCACCCTGGGGGGAAATCCCCTCTAACCCCATCATTAGACTGGTTGTCAGACTGTGACACATCATGTAGTGTATAATATATCATAGTCTGTCTATGTTCTCTCCTTACCCTGTGTTGTGTTATATTGGGGGCTTCCAGCACCCTGGGGGGAAATCCCCTCTAACCCCATCATTAGACTGGTTGTCAGACTGTGACACATCATGTAGTGTATAATATATCATAGTCTGTCTATGTTCTCTCCTTACCCTGTGTTGTGTCATATTGGGGGCTTCCAGCACCCTGGGGGGAAATCCCCTCTAACCCCATCATTAGACTGGTTGTCAGACTGTGACACATCATGTAGTGTATAATATATCATAGTCTGTCTATGTTCTCTCCTTACCCTGTGTTGTGTCATATTGGGGGCTTCCAGCACCCTGGGGGGAAATCCCCTCTAACCCCATCATTAGACTGGTTGTCAGACTGTGACACCTCATGTAGTGTATAATATATCATAGTCTGTCTATGTTCTCTCCTTACCCTGTGTTGTGTCATATTGGGGGCTTCCAGCACCCTGGGGGGAAATCCCCTCTAACCCCATCATTAGACTGGTTGTCAGACTGTGACACATCATGTAGTGTATAATATATCATAGTCTGTCTATGTTCCCTCCTTACCCTGTGTTGTGTCATATTGGGGGCTTCCAGCACCCTGGGGGGGAAATCCCCTGTAACCCCATCATTAGACTGGTTGTCAGACTGTGACACATCATGTAGTGTATAATATATCATAGTCTGTCTATGTTCTCTCCTCACCCTGTGTTGTGTCATATTGGGGGCTTCCAGCACCCTGGGGGGAAATCCCCTCTAACCCCATCATTAGACTGGTTGTCAGACTGTGACACATCATGTAGTGTATAATATATCATAGTCTGTCTATGTTCCCTCCTTACCCTGTGTTGTGTCATATTGGGGGCTTCCAGCACCCTAGGGGGAAATCCCCTCTAACCCCATCATTAGACTGGTTGTCAGACTGTGACACATCATGTAGTGTATAATATATCATAGTCTGTCTATGTTCCCTCCTTACCCTGTGTTGTGTCATATTGGGGGCTTCCAGCATCCTGAGGGGAAATCCCCTCTAACCCCATCATTAGACTGGTTGTCAGACTGTGACACCTCATGTAGTGTATAATATATCATAGTCTGTCTATGTTCCCTCCTTACCCTGTGTTGTGTCATATTGGGGGCTTCCAGCACCCTGGGGGGAAATCCCATCTAACCCCATCATTAGACTGGTTGTCAGACTGTGACACATCATGTAGTGTATAATATATCATAGTCTGTCTATGTTCCCTCCTCACCCTGTGTTGTGTTATATTGGGGGCTTCCAGTATCCTGGGGGGAAATCCCCTCTAACCCCATCATTAGACTGGTTGTCAGACTGTGACACATCATGTAGTGTATAATATATCATAGTCTGTCTATGTTCTCTCCTTACCCTGTGTTGTGTCATATTGGGGGCTTCCAGTATCCTGAGGGGAAATCCCCTCTAACCCCATCATTAGACTGGTTGTCAGACTGTGACACATCATGTAGTGTATAATATATCATAGTCTGTCTATGTTCCCTCCTTACCCTGTGTTGTGTCATATTGGGGGCTTCCAGCATCCTGGGGGGAAATCCCCTCTAACCCCATCATTAGACTGGTTGTCAGACTGTGACACATCATGTAGTGTATAATATATCATAGTCTGTCTATGTTCCCTCCTTACCCTGTGTTGTGTCATATTGGGGGCTTCCAGCATCCTGGGGGGAAATCCCCTCTAACCCCATCATTAGACTGGTTGTCAGACTGTGACACATCATGTAGTGTATAATATATCATAGTCTGTCTATGTTCCCTCCTTACCCTGTGACATTCTGGGGGTGTGATGAGTAAATTACTGCTGTTGTTTCTGCTTCTTCTGTACTAAATAATAAGACGCATCAATAAAACATTTATATCTTTCCTTTTATTCATGTCTCAGTCTCATGGGGGGTACAGGACAAGATGTGGGGGGTACAGGATAACATGGGGGGTACAGGACAAGATCTGGGGGGTACAGGACAAGATGTGGGGGGTTATGTAACGTGAAGTCAGTGTAATGTACACATTATATAACACACAACTACACATCATCATACATCATACGTGTAACTATCTAGTAACACTAGTAATATGTGTACTCTGCTACTCTTACATTTAGTGATAAATAACATTCTTACTGCACCTGATATATATATATAAAGAAGGAGATGTCTCTCAGGTCACATACAGAGATGACGGTAACAAGCCCGGTGTCACCTCCTCACGGTTATTCCTCAGGCTCTAGTATTATTATTATTATCTTTTATTTATAAGGCACCACAAAGAGTCTGCAGCGCCGAACATGACATACACAGAAAACAGTGATCCATGACACAACATGCTGAATGAATAAATATTGAAAACAAATAAAAAAAAAATAAGTTATTTAATTGATATTTGATGCATATCAAATAGTCTGTTGTTTTTACACCACTTTGCTGTTACTTTGTGCCACTGACAAAGGATATAGGGAGGTGAACAGATATATTGACAGAAGTTAAATTATCAGCTCACAGTATAATTTCAGAGGACTCCTTAGATGATCCCGGATTTTGAATATAGTCGGAGTGGGTATAATTTATACCTGACTATGGGATCTCAGATAGCCATCCCTAGGATAAGAACCCCTCAGAGTGCCATGGATAGATTGTGTGCTCTATATGGTGAGGGGGGCTCTGAAGGGAATGGATAAATTATTTAAAGGGGCAGGACACCCCTTTTGCAAGGTACTATGGATCCAGATAAATTAAGAGATATGAGAAGGAGACACCTGAAATATATACAGAACAAAGATCAGTGGCATTGGCAGATAAATTGGTATATGAATTAGATGAAATAGAGAAATAAATGTCCAGCACGGAACTTGTAACAGGGGAACAGTTACAATCGGATTCTTGCTGACAGTTTTAGCAGAGAAAGTGTGCAAAAGAATCCAAAGACAAATTACAGCTAATCCAGCGATCCTAGTGCAGTTCCTAGGACATTGTATATCTGCTAGGACACTGCATATTATACAAGAAAGATTCTGTGTAAAAACTGTGCTTTAATGAGAGATATTGCAGACAGTTTTAATCTGTGTGACTATGGCACAGAGCGAGGTGTAGAGAATGGAATGTACCCCCCCTATTTTGTGTAAAAAGAAAAAAATAGTTTAGAGTGTTGAGGAAGGAAGGGCGTCCGCGGGGATTGGTGCTGCAGGACCTCTCTCTCCCTCTGCAGATGTCTATGATCTGTGGGAGAAACTTTGGAGGAAATGTAGAAATGTTTTTGGAGATACCGTGACTTATTTCATAAGTAAATATTTTTGTACTTTCGATAGGTAAAACAGAGATTCTAAACCATACTTGCCAACTCTCCCTGAATGTCAGGGAGACTCCCTGAAATAGGGGTGATCTCCCTCGCTCCCTGAAGAGTCTGGCATTCTCCCTGATGCTGAGCCAGTACAAGACGTGGTTGGCTTCGCCATCTGTAGCATGATGACACAGTTCAGAAATTGTGTCCTATGTCCATGTATTGATGCCTATGGAGGTGGCCATTTTCATGGAGACCAAGATTTAATCAAAGACTGACAGGTAAGACAACATGACTTCAGTAATGGAGACAGAAATGTAAAAGACACTTCAGTCTCTAGAGATTCATTAGCTGCTTTTCTTTAACGCATAGTTACCTACTCTCCCGGAATGTCCGTGACACTCCCAAATTTCTGGGAAACCTCCCGTTTCTCGTCCCCGCATTAGATAAGTGGCGGGGGGGGCTTAATGATGCAAATATTGTGTCATCTTAGCCAAAATGATGCAATTTCTCAAGCCCCGCCCACGCATGCCCATCTCCCCCAGGATCTCCCTGAAGCTAACGAGGAAAAGTTGGCAAATATGGTCTAAACTGATGCTTAAATGCTTGCTGAATGGAGATTCTGTTGGGAAAATGTTATGTGCACCTTGATTGATTGTTGAATGTTATGTGTACTCTGATATGTGAGAGGAACAGTGTTGCTTTCCAGATGACTGGATGCTTGAGAAGTGTGTAAGGGGTTGTTTGTAAGCAAATAATTTAGAAATAGGAAGTTAAATTGGATTCTCTCAAACAGGCTGTACTAGGTGGAGATGCTCACTGACCCCTGTGTTTTGGTTTTGTTTGTTTTTTTGTTTTTGTTTTGCTATTTTGTTAAAAAATCAATGTTTTTGGTCATAAAAGAACCAAATTTAGTGCTCCACCTGTTTCTTGGATAAGTAATGTAATTGTAAAGCTAATAAATTATCAAAATAACAGTTTAATTCCTGGTAGGCCGTCATTATGTCTACACACAAACCAGATTGTCTTCCTCTCCAACTATGCATATTGGCAATGCAGCCATCATCTTTGGATGTATATTACACCCTACACTTATAGTTAAATATCTAAAGAAATGGACAAAGGCAGTTTGGTTTCTGTCTCTCTAGGCCCCCCTCCACTTGTAGAAAATACCAAAAAATTTAGCCGTTTTAGACTGTACAATATTAAGAGAAATGGACAAAGGCAGTTTGGGGTCACTCTGTCTATGACATCCTACCCTTAAGGAGAAATTGCCCAAACAGCAGCCTTTCAAGATGGTATGTGATATAGAAATGCCCCAAGTCCCTTTCCTCTTTGGGGGTAGATTGCACCCTACACTTAAATAGAAAGTTTTTAAAAGATGTTATCATCATCATCTTTAGCTTCATCCTCACCCTCATCAGTGTGTACATCATCATCACAGACTATCCAATCATCGGCGCTTGAATCCGCCATTAGAGAACAGTCAGTGCTTGGATGTCTTGGATGGTGAAGGCCTTCCTCGTGGAAGATGTAGTTCATTTTTATAAACATCATTTTCTCCACATTTTTGGGAAGTAACCTTCTACGGCGATCACTGACTAAGTTCCCTGCTGTGCTGAACACTCGTTCAGAGTACACACTGGAGGGTGGGCAGCTTAGGTATTGCAAAGCAAGTTTGTACATGGGTTTCCAAATGGCCTGCTTTTCTTCCCAGTAAGGAAAGGGACTGTCCCATTTCCATATCAATTACCTCTTGAAAATAATCCTCCACCATCCTTTGCATGTTGATACTCGTATTGGATGGAGTTATGGGCAAGGTCACACATTTTTTTGAAAAATCCTTCAAACCAGCCCAGATGTTAAACTATTCTGGTCTGCCCTCTGCGTCTTCCCTGCTTCTTTTTTGAAAATTCAATTTTTTACGAGCAGCAGCTGCTTGAGAAACTGAAGGAGGACACATCGTCAGGCCAAGGCCCAGTTCAGCGGACAACTTGCTGAGCAATAGCTCCTTGTAAAAGTTCACATCTCGTTCATTTTGAAGCAAAGACTCAATGTAGGTCTTAAACCTTGGATGAAGCACAGTGGCCAAAACGTACTGATCCGAGTTCAAGATCTTAATAACTCGAGCATCATTGTGAAGCGAATTAAGTACTTGATCGACAAGGCCAACATACTTTGCGGAATTTCTTGCTTTTATCTCCTCCTTCAGTTTCTCAAGCTTCTTTTCCAATAGTTTAATTAAAGGAATGACTTGGCTCAAACTAGCAGAATCTGCACTCACTTCACACGTCACAACTTCAAATGGTTTCAGCACCTTGCACAGCACTGAAAGGATTCCCCACTGTGCAAGAGTGAACTACATCCCCCCTCCTTTCCCATTGTCTTGGCTTGTGCAATACGCTTGGATGGCTTTGTGCTGTTCCTATATCCTCTGAAGCATGTACAGCGTGGAATGCCACCTAGCTACCACCTCTTGTTAAGTTGGTGGCAGGGCAAGTTAAACTGCTCTTGGAGCTGTTGCAATCTCCTACATGCTGTGGCAGAATGCCTCAAATGGCCTGAAATCTTACGGGCCACCGAAAGCATCTCCTGCACCTCACGGTTATTTCGTAGGAAGCTCTGCACCACCAAGTTGATGGTGTGAGCAAAACAGGGAATGTGTTGGAAATCACCCAGCTGTAATGCTCGCACTATATTGCTGCCGTTATCAGAAATGACATACCCTGGGGAGAGTCCAAGTGGTATAAGCCATGCATCAATCACATCTCTCAGTTTGCGGAACAAATTGTCAGCCGTATGCCTGTTAGTGAAGCCGGTGATACAAAGAGTGGCCTGCCTGTGACAAATGTTACGTAGTGGTGTACATGCTGCTGCTATTCCTGCTGGTGAAGGTGAATGACCAACCCAGTGGGCTGTCACAGTCATATAGTCTTTGGTTTGCCCACTTCCACTTGTCCACATATCTGTGGTTAAGTGGACAGTGGGCAGAATGGCATTTTTCAGCGCAATCTCTACATTTTTACACACTTTTTGGTATAGTTGTGGAATAGCTTTACGGGGAAAATGGTGTCGCGATGGAATTCTGTAACGTGGACAGAAAACCTCAATTAACTGTGAAAAACCAGCTGCGTCTATTGTGGATATTGGACGCAGATCTAACACTAACATTGCAGCCATGGCGTCTGTGAGTCGCTTGGCGACTGGGTGACTGCTGTCATATTTGCTTCCCCTCGCAAATGATTGTTTCACAGTTAATTGTTGAAATGTAGGACTGCTGTTTTTCTTGGCCTTCCTCTGGGATGACGATTCACCCCCAGCAGCAGCAACAGCAGTGGGAGTAACGCTTTCTTCAGAGGAATCAATAATAGTGCCGGAGTCATCCAGCCTTAATAAGTGGAATGCAGGGCTAACTCCGTGCGCTACTGAGGATGTTGAAGAGGATGGTGTGGTGGGTGTATTTTGCAGCCGTCGGGATGTCTGTGACCGGAGGGTCCTAGCTGATGATGGAGTGCTTGTAATTTTTTTGGAAGAACATTCAGCTTTTCCCAACACTTTGCCATGAACTCTCGTCAAAAAAGGCGTAACATAGACGAGGTTCCAAGATGGTTAAGGTCTCTCCCTCGACTGACTGTGGCTTGACATACACTACAAATGGCTATAAAATTGTTGTCTGGATTGGGGTAGAAATAATTCCACACATAAGAGGTGGATTTTTATTGTTTTATGCCCAGGCATGACAATGGCCTTTTTCTTGTCACGTGCCAGAACTGCTGCCACTGGTGCAGGACTTACACAAACAACCTCATCCTCATCAACATCCTCATTAGCGCCCTTGTCGCCTACACAAATCTCCCCCTCATCCTCTTCTATTTCCAAAGTGGCATCCTCAATTTGTGTATCACCAGCTACACTCGAGCTGTTCAGGCACACATCAGCAGAACTGCTGAAAGGGCCCCTCTTTATGGGTATACTAACAGAATGCTCACGATTAGACATACCACTGGTGGATGGACTCTCCACAGGGATTGGTGTCATTTCTGATTCAGAGCAAACATTATCCTCTAATGCCTTACTGTTATCTTGCAGCTCGGCTTTGACGCGTAACAGTAGTTTTGCACCACTTGTAGGCTCGGTAACATTTTTGGATCTGCCACTAATAGAGAAAGGCAAAGGCCTCTTTCTGTCTTTGCCACTGCGTGTTTAAAATGGCATGTTGGCAATTTTTTTTTTATCGGCAGTTAACTTTTCCTCAGTTACACTTCTTTTTCCTTCAACACGGTAAAAAAAAATTTGGTGTGTGTTTTTTTGCCTGATTTCAAAAGACTATGTAGTTTGACATCGCCTTTCCCAGATGACGTACTGGGAACACTACCATCAGGACTGGTGACAGAACCTGGTTGCTGATTCTGCTCATATGTGGACTGCTTTGAATCCATTATAATGAGGCCAAAGTACTTGTAGTGCTACAAATTGTTTTAGATACTGCTGACAAATATGACTTTTGACAGCCAGAAAAATTAATGCAAAAGAATGGGGAACACCCCAAAAGCACTTGGAGTGCCAGAAATTGAAAAAAAAACCCACCTCTATCCTCCTCTTACTGCTGTAACAATTGGTATTAAGATTAGAATTGTATTGAATAGAAACAATAATGTGTCCAATTACTGCTCTGTCCCTGCGCTGATATAGCCTGACCCTGCTCTCACCCTCTGTCAAATGGCGATGTATTGCTGTGGAGGCTGGTATTTATGCTTTTCAAATCTCGCGAGAACCGAGTTCAGAAATACGAATACGTCATAAGGATGTTTTGCGTCGATTTCGATTCCGAATGGGCGGGAGAGAACCGAGCGTGCTCAGCTCGGTACTCGGATAGGCTAAATTTGGATGAATTCGGATCTCGGGGAACCGAGCCTGCCCATCTCTAGTACTAGGTGATGATGAAATAGGAGTGGCTACAAACATCCACCCAGTTTATGTCCCTCTTACACACTGAAAGAAATGTTTACTGATCACCTGATACTGGTATAAAGGGGGATGAAATCACATTGATACTGGACTGCATGTCACACACTTCAAAGCACAATGAACATGCAGCAACACACACACTGATTGGGGAATTGTCTAATACCAGAGCTAACAAAATAGCAAAGTCAGCAGCAGAAAATGGGATAAAAGAACAAACATGTGAAATAATGACAGTTACCATAATCCCTAATGAGTAAATGCTAATCTCTATGCTAAAAAAATTCTTCTTCACAGGAGGTCTCCAGCTGGCAGCAGGGAGGACGTGAACCAGACCACACAGGTTTGTGGTGCAGTAATGATGGTAAGCCTGATGCACCAAAAAAGTTTGTACCCTGTTTTGGCACAAGCTTAGTCATGGTTTAACACACTTATCAAAGACTGCTATGGTTCAATTAATTAAAGCCCATTGTAATGCTCTGGGATTCTTTACACTAGCTGAAAAACTCTGTGCTAGATGTTTAACCTATTTACAGGCAAATCCTGGATGCACTGTTGCCACAGAACCAACACACCTCCCAGCTACAGAGGGACCCTTTCAGGTGATCCAAACTGATTTTACTCAACTCTCAATGAGTAGAAAGCTGCAATATGTTATGGCTAGTGTAAGTCCACAGCCACAGCAAACATATGTAGACACTAGGGGCCCGAGTCATTAAGGGACGTATCTTTGTTTTTTGTGAGTATCATGCGCAATTCCCTTCTGCGCATGGCCAGAACGAGGACACTCGGCCGTCAACGAAAGCAAGTCTGCTGCTTATGCCAATGCAAATGACAGTTACTAAGGCCTACGATTTTGGGGTGTGATGCGGGCGGGGAATGGGCATGTGCTCGTACTCGATGCACAATGTGGGCGTGACAAACTGCAGTGAATGCAGCCGCGTCAAAATGAAGCTCTTTGTGAAAGTCTCTTGTTTTTCTGCCGTATCTCCTGCACCAGCTGAGGGTCTGGTCTAAGTCCTGGGTCAGCAGCGTATACATGTTATAACATGTGTCTGCTATCAGGAGCAACAAGGTATTTTATGTATAAGGTCGGCCTAATAAATGTTTTTCAACAGAAATAAAAAATTCATTTTTTTTTTATGCAGTTTCCATTTATAATGATAAATGACTATATTATTGACAGGTAACATTAATTGATTAATATTTTTTTTTGCTGTGCATTCTTTTGAGATTTCCTATTTCACATACGTGTTGTACGTATCCTGCAGTGTCTGGTCTAGTACAGCAGAGTGACCCTACACCCATAGTCATCACCACATGTATCCTGCAGTGTCTGGTCTAGTACAGCAGAGTGACCCTACACCCATAGTCATCACCACATGTATCCTGCAGTGTCTGGTCTAGTACAGCAGAGTGACCCTACACCCATAGTCATCACCACATGTATCCTGCAGTGTCTGGTCTAGTACAGCAGAGTGACCCTACACCCATAGTCATCACCACACGTATTCTGCAGTGTCTGGTCTAGTACAGCAGAGTGACCCTACACCCATAGTCATCACCACACGTATCCTGCAGTGTCTGGTCTAGTACAGCAGAGTGACCCTACACCCATAGTCATCACCACACGTATCCTGCAGTGTCTGGTCTAGTACAGCAGAGTGACCCTACACCCATAGTCATCACCACACGTATCCTGCAGTGTCTGGTCTAGTACAGCAGAGTGACCCTACACCCATAGTCATCACCACACGTATCCTGCAGTGTCTGGTCTAGTACAGCAGAGTGACCCTACACCCATAGTCATCACCACATGTATCCTGCAGTGTCTGGTCTAGTACAGCAGAGTGACCCTACACCCATAGTCATCACCACGTGTATCCTGCAGTGTCTGGTCTAGTACAGCAGAGTGACCCTACACCCATAGTCATCACCACACGTATCCTGCAGTGTCTGGTCTAGTACAGCAGAGTGACCCTACACCCACAGTCATCACCACACGTATCCTGCAGTGTCTGGTCTAGTACAGCAGAGTGACCCTACACCCATAGTCATCACCACATGTATCCTGCAGTGTCTGGTCTAGTACAGCAGAGTGACCCTACACCCATAGTCATCACCACACGTATCCTGCAGTGTCTGGTCTAGTACAGCAGAGTGACCCTACACCCATAGTCATCACCACACGTATCCTGCAGTGTCTGGTCTAGTACAGCAGAGTGACCCTACACCCACAGTCATCACCACATGTATCCTGCAGTGTCTGGTCTAGTACAGCAGAGTGACCCTACACCCATAGTCATCACCACACGTATCCTGTCTGGTCTAGTACAGCAGAGTGACCCTACACCCATAGTCATCACCACACGTATCCTGCAGTGTCTGGTCTAGTACAGCAGAGTGACCCTACACCCATAGTCATCACCACACGTATCCTGCAGTGTCTGGTCTAGTACAGCAGAGTGACCCTACACCCACAGTCATCACCACATGTATCCTGCAGTGTCTGGTCTAGTACAGCAGAGTGACCCTACACCCATAGTCATCACCACACGTATCCTGTCTGGTCTAGTACAGCAGAGTGACCCTACACCCACAGTCATCACCACATGCATCCTGCAGTGTCTGGTCTAGTACAGCAGAGTGACCCTACACCCATAGTCATCACCACACGTATCCTGCAGTGTCTGGTCTAGTACAGCAGAGTGACACTACACCCATAGTCATCACCACACGTATCCTGCAGTGTCTGGTCTAGTACAGCAGAGTGACCCTACACCCATAGTCATCACCACATGTATCCTGCAGTGTCTGGTCTAGTACAGCAGAGTGACCCTACACCCATAGTCATCACCACACGTATTCTGCAGTGTCTGGTCTAGTACAGCAGAGTGACCCTACACCCATAGTCATCACCACACGTATCCTGCAGTGTCTGGTCTAGTACAGCAGAGTGACCCTACACCCATAGTCATCACCACACGTATCCTGCAGTGTCTGGTCTAGTACAGCAGAGTGACCCTACACCCATAGTCATCACCACACGTATCCTGTCTGGTCTAGTACAGCAGAGTGACCCTACACCCATAGTCATCACCACACGTATCCTGCAGTGTCTGGTCTAGTACAGCAGAGTGACCCTACACCCACAGTCATCACCACATGTATCCTGCAGTGTCTGGTCTAGTACAGCAGAGTGACCCTACACCCATAGTCATCACCACACGTATCCTGTCTGGTCTAGTACAGCAGAGTGACCCTACACCCATAGTCATCACCACACGTATCCTGCAGTGTCTGGTCTAGTACAGCAGAGTGACCCTACACCCACAGTCATCACCACATGTATCCTGCAGTGTCTGGTCTAGTACAGCAGAGTGACCCTACACCCATAGTCATCACCACACGTATCCTGTCTGGTCTAGTACAGCAGAGTGACCCTACACCCACAGTCATCACCACATGCATCCTGCAGTGTCTGGTCTAGTACAGCAGAGTGACCCTACACCCATAGTCATCACCACACGTATCCTGCAGTGTCTGGTCTAGTACAGCAGAGTGACCCTACACCCATAGTCATCACCACACGTATCCTGCAGTGTCTGGTCTAGTACAGCAGAGTGACCCTACACCCATAGTCATCACCACATGTATCCTGCAGTGTCTGGTCTAGTACAGCAGAGTGACCCTACACCCATAGTCATCACCACACGTATCCTGCAGTGTCTTTTCTAGTACAGCAGAGTGACCCTACACCCATAGTCATCACCACATGCATCCTGCAGTGTCTGGTCTAGTACAGCAGAGTGACCCTACACCCATAGTCATAACCACACGTATCCTGCAGTGTCTGGTCTAGTACAGCAGAGTGACCCTACACCCATAGTCATCACCACATGTATCCTGCAGTGTCTGATCTAGTACAGCAGAGTGACCCTACACTCATAGTCATCACCACATGTATCCTGCAGTGTCTGGTCTAGTACAGCAGAGTGACCCTACACCCATAGTCATCACCACACGTATCCTGCAGTGTCTGGTCTAGTACAGCAGAGTGACCCTACACCCATAGTCATCACCACATGTATCCTGAAGTGTCTGGTCTAGTACAGCAGGGTGACCCTACACCCATAGTCATCACCACACGTATCCTGCAGTGTCTGGTCTAGTACAGCAGAGTGACCCTACACCCATAGTCATCACCACACGTATCCTGCAGTGTCTGGTCTAGTACAGCAGAGTGACCCTACACCCATAGTCATCACCACACGTATCCTGCAGTGTCTGGTCTAGTACAGCAGAGTGACCCTACACCCATAGTCATCACCACACGTATCCTGCAGTGTCTGGTCTAGTACAGCAGAGTGACCCTACACCCATAGTCATTACCATACATATCTTGAGATCCGTTCCTTGCTGACTCCGAGAGTCTGCAGAGCCGATTTACGAGCCACTGAGAACAACTGCACATTGCGCTCAGTATGCTGCCTTAATGACTGAGGCCCTAGGAATATTTAAGTCATATAGACTCTGCTGAGTAATGACTACTGTCTTTTAGAAAAAGAAGACTTAAGACTTTATGGGCTTTTATCCTGCACCAACACTCCCAGATTATACCAAGCCCAAACCAGACACTTGTCAGCTGCAGGACTTACAAAATATGAGATAGCTTTACTTACACCTTCCAAATCACCATCAGAAGATGTACAGTTTTGTACTCAGTGGCAACAGTGTTTTGTCACTGGGTACAAAAGATGGGGAAACTGATATAGGAGTATAAGATGTTGTTAAACAGGGAGAATCTGAAGAGGAGGATATCAATGACACTCAATTTTTCATGCAAATCTTTTCTGACTGTCCTCATGACTGCCTCGAATGAATGAAATCTGAAAGACGTGATGTCCCTAACATGGCTAATGTCCCTCTTCAGAATGCTGCTTTGCAGCTTTTTGTAGAAGGTTCTTGTAAAAGGAACTGCAGCTACGCCTTCGTTGCACACGGTATCCTCTTATTCTGTTCTCAGGTACACTCGTTATAAAACTCACACTTTTCCTTAAATAATGTTGCCTTACACAGTCTTTTGACCACACTAAATAATACTTAAGCTTTACAGAATTATTTATCCAATAATCACTGTATCTCAGCAGTACTTAACAATATATATTCGTTATAAATAACCAATACTTATAACATATGTATGTGTTTAAATCAAAGTATTTTACTGTTAACACAGAAAAGGTTGTATTCACAGTTCACACATATATCATAACGTTGTTGAACATAACATAGTATATTAATATAACATTAACCATAGGTTCACCACCGTTATTCCTTATACTATTGTGCCTATGGGGGGAGGGGTGGGGGATGTCCGAGCGCCCAAACGCCGCAGGGGGAGAAGGCCCCTGACTTCGTGTGCAGGGCACTCGTTTTGCTGTAAGTGAAAAAGGGAGAATACGGGAGGGACAGCTCCACAAGGTGAGTGCACCAAGGGAACAGCCCTCGCCGCGGCTATACTCACGTACACGACTCTTCAATGGGGCCCCCTTGGTTCCTTCCACCTACCTTGTCTCCCAATCAGCACCTGTAAGACAAGAGAGACAGCACAACGCCAGCCCTCCCCAACACCTCTGTTACTTACCCAATGCCGAGGGACCGCTATGGAACTCACCACACGGTACTTTACCTCAGACCGACCTCTCTCGCGTCCTGAGACGCTGTGCCCCACAGGCCTACACCCGTGGCCCGAGCCCCGGCCGTTAAGCCCGCCTTGTCCTGGGGCTCAGGACTTAGGTGCCCTTCTGGACGGATGGAGGGGGTTCTAAACACCGCTCCCGGACTCTACTTCGTACCTATGTAGGAACCGAGTGTTCCCTACGCTATGTCAGGACCTAGCGTCCTGCTAGATCTGGGCCGAATGCCCACTGCCAACTACAAGGGCCTACTGCCTCCATCTCAGTAAAGATGGCAGGACAAGATACTTGGATCCACGCATCTTATTGCAAGAAAATAAATAAGGGAAGTAATTAGGATTGTTATTATTCTGTTTGCTTTAAAATTGCAAAGTTGATGACAGGATAATACACCTGTGATGAAACAAGGTATTAATATCACCTCAACCAGTCTGCAAATGGTTTCTCACAAACTGTGGACTATAAAAACATAGACTTTTCTAGCCCTCTGGTTCCCCATATTTGTCAGTCATATTTAAACTTGTATATATTCTGTTTGAAAGTAGTAAAAGGTCTGCCAGCATGTATCGTTAGCATGCAGACTAGTCCATTGTTTCAGTCTAGGCAAAAGGATCATTGTCCACCAGTCCTGTATGAATGTATCACACCAGGAGGTCTCTTGAATTAAGATGGGGAAAAGGTCTACAGACAGAGCAATTTGTTTAAATACAGATGTGAGGAAACGGGGTTCTATTGGACTGAGAACTTTGTATTCCCCATCCTTTTCTCACGGTTTAATGTACTTTTTAATCCTTGACCCAGTCTAAGTATATACACCAGAGCATCAGTGTATTATATATATTATTATTTCATGTTATTAGATACATTTTGCCCTTGCTATTACCTGTAATTAGAGATGGTCACTGACCCCCGTGTTTTGGTTTTGGATTCGGTTTTGGATCTGGATTACCGTCGTGTTTTGGTTTTGGTTTTGGTTTTGCAAAACCGCCATTGCGTGTTTTGGTTTTGGTTTTGGTTTTGTTTTGCTATTTTGTTGGAAAATACATGTTTTTGTGCCTAAAATAACCCAATTTAGTGCTCCAACTGTTTTAGAGATAAGTAATCTAATTGTTGAGGTAATAAATCATCCAAAAAAACTGTTTAATTCTTCGTTGGTAGGCCTTCATTTATTCTACACACAAAACAGATTGTCTTCCTCTCCATCTATGCATATTGGCAATGCAGCCATCGTCTTTGAATCTATATTACACCCTACACTTATAGTTAAATATGTTAAGAAATGGAAAAAGACAGTTTGCTTTCTGTCTCTATAGGCCCCCTCCACTTTTTTAAAAAAACAAAAAATTCAGCCATTATAGACTGTACAATATTAATTGACATGGAGAAAGCAACAGTAACAGTAGTTGTGCACCAATTGTAGGCTGGGTAACTTTTTGGGATCTGCCACTAATAGCCAAAGGTGCAGGCCTCATTCTCTCTTTGCCACTGCGTGTGTAGAATGGCATGCTTGCAATTTTTTTTTTATCGTCACTTAACTTTTGCTCAGTTACACTTCTTTTTCGCTTCAATACAGTAAATTTTTTTTTGGTTTTTGTTTTTTGCACTAATTTGAAAACACTCTGTTGTTTGACATCGCCTTGGCCAGATGACGTACTGGGAACACTAACATCAGGACTGGTGACAGAACCTGGTTGCTCATTTAGATCATATGTGGACTGCTTTGAATCCATTCTGAGCGCAAACCACTGGGGAGTGCTAAAAATTATTTAGTAGATACTGCTGACAGATATGACTTTTGACAGCCAGAAATATTAATGCACAATTAGGGAGGACACCCCAAAAACACTGAGGAGTGCTAAAAATTATTTAGTAGATACTGCTGACAGAAATGACTTTTGACAGCCAGAAATATTAATGCACAATTAGGGAGGACACCCCAAAAGCACTGAGGAGTGCTAAAAATTATTTAGTAGATACTGCTGACAGATATGACTTTTGACAGCCAGAAATATTAATGCACAATTAGGGAGGACACCCCAAAAACACTGAGGAGTGCTAAAAATTATTTAGTAGATAATGCTGACAGAAATGACTTTTGACAGCCAGAAATATTAATGCACAATTAGGGAGGATACCCCAAAAGCACTAAGGAGTGCTAAAAATTATTTAGTAGATACTGCTGACAGATATGACTTTTGACAGCCAGAAATATTAATGCACAATTAGGGAGGACACCCCAAAAACACTGAGGAGTGCTAAAAATTATTTAGTAGATTCTGCTGACAGTTATGACTTTTGACAGCCAGAAATATTAATGCACAATTAGGGAGGACACCCCAAAAGCACTGAGGAGTGCTAAAAATTATTTAGTAGATACTGCTGACAGATATGACTTTTGACAGCCAGAAATATTAATGCACAATTAGGGAGGACACCCCAAAAGCACTGAGGAGTGCTAAAAATTATTTAGTAGATACTGCTGACAGATATGACTTTTGACAGCCAGAAATATTAATGCACAATTAGGGAGGACACCCCAAAAACACTGAGCAGTGCTAAAAATTATTTAGTAGATTCTGCTGACAGTTATGACTTTTGACAGCCAGAAATATTAATGCACAATTAGGGAGGACACCCCAAAAGCACTGAGGAGTGCTAAAAATTATTTAGTAGATACTGCTGACAGATATGACTTTTGACAGCCAGAAATATTAATGCACAATTAGGGAGGACACCCCAAAAACACTAAGGAGTGCTAAAAATTATTTAGTAGATACTGCTGACAGATATGACTTTTGACAGCCAGAAATATTATTGCACAATTAGGGAGGACACCCCAAAAACACTGAGGAGTGCTAAAAATTATTTAGTAGATACTGCTGACAGATATGACTTTTGACAGCCAGAAATATTAATGCACAATTAGGGAGGACACCCCAAAAACACTGAGGAGTGCTAAAAATTATTTAGTAGATACTGCTGACAGATATGACTTTTGACAGCCAGAAATATTAATGCACAATTAGGGAGGACACCCCAAAAGCACTGAGGAGTGCTACAAATTATTTAGTAGATACTGCTGACAGATATGACTTTTGACAGCCAGAAATATTAATGCACAATTAGGGAGGACACCCCAAAAGCACTGAGGAGTGCTACAAATTATTTAGTAGATACTGCTGACAGATATGACTTTTGACAGCCAGAAATATTAATGCACAATTATGGGGGACACCCCAAAAGCGCTGGGGAGTGCCAAATATGAAGAAAAAATAATAAACCTCTATCCTCCTCTCTGCACTAGCGATTTTGGTTAGAGCAATTGCAAGAACAATATTGTATTCTCTGTCCCTGCTCTAATTAGCCTATGACTACACCCTGCTCTCTCCCTCTGTCAAATGGCGATGGATTGCTGTGGAGGCGTGTATTTATAAAGTTGAAGTATCGCGAGAACCGAGTCCCGAGATCCGACGACGTCACAATGACGTTCGGCCTCGATTTGGATTCGGAATGGGCGGGAGAGTACCGAGCTGCTCAGCTCGGTACTCGGATACCCAAAGTTCGGGTGGGTTCGGTTCTCGGAGAACCGGACCCGCCCATCTCTACCTGTAATATTGTATGTAGTAGTAGTAGTATAAATATAAAGAATATTGACAAACTCTGTGAAACTAACAGGACAGCAGCGGTCATTTTGCTAGTGTTAGCTAATGTAATTACCATTTATCTCAAATGTTCATTGCTATGAGGGGCTACTTAGATTTGGTTTGTAATCAGAACAATGTCTGAGTTAACTACCTGGCAGCTCATGTTAATTAGCTAGGTTAACAGGTAATCTGAGAGGTAATGAGGTTAGAACTTGTAAATGATATGCATTGTGCCTCCACAGTAATATATTGGGTGAAATAACTTGGGGAAATATATCAATATGTATCAATATAAATGTTAATGTATCAAAATGTATCACAGATTCAGATGGCTTAACACTGCTGATACAATGTGTCAAAAGTCTTATTGTTTCATGTAAGTGTGCAGTGTAATATTGTAACCTCATGTTTAGTGTATCCAGCCAAAATAGCTAATTGAGTTAAGCCATTCTATTGTATAATCAAGGTAAAAGGGACAGTATGTCTAGCAAATAAAGTGTCCCTGCAGTAAGGGGGAGGTTTGAGACATTTGACCCTACTTCCTGTGTATACAGGGAAGAATATAGGAAGAGCAGAATGTCAAGGGAGCTATTCTAGCTTGGAGAATCCTGGTGTACAAGACATCAGTGAAAAGGACTCTGGTGCCGCTGGAGGGAACCCTATCAGGACAGGGTCGGTGTGAGCCAGTAACCCAGACTGGGAGACATCATAACTGTTTTTTGCTAAAGAGTAGTGGTAATATTGCTGGAGGATAAGACTCTGAAAGAGACCGAGATTATTACTTTGGAGTGCTGATTGCAAGAGGCTGCTGGAGGACATATGCTACCATTTACCCTGTAACTTGTGAACGTCTTGTGGTGTTGTGCTTTCGTAATAAAGTCTTATTTTGGATATATTCTGTTCTACCCGAGTGAGTTAAATCCCACAGAGGGTAACTGTCATGCCAGCTAAGGGTGGTATCCTCACAACAGAGGACTGCATTGTGTATTTAAATGTAAATGTGTCTGGATTGTGATCTCTCCTGTTTAAACTAACTCTGCTGTATAGTCACAGAACAATACCTATCCTTAATTATATCAAGAGTTTCTCATCTGCTATCCCTTTAACTGTATGTTTACCTGTGAAAAGGTAAACACAGAAAAGGGCCAATCAGGCAGGTCCTGAAATTGCTGATGAGGGCTTAAATGAGAGCTACAGAGGACAGCAAATTAGCATTCACTACCCAGTGATAGCTGAAGCCAGGCTGGCGTTGAGATATAGAATTCTGCCCCTGACAGGAAAGGGACAATCGGTCCCTGGAGTACTAACCTGATCTAACTCTCCAGGTCTTGGGGAGCTGTGTGTCCGCCGAAAGCGGAGTGACAGTGACTGGCCGCTACCTTGCTGGTAGCCTCAAAGGAGAGAGGGGAGAAGCTTGGATGAATAAACAGCAGTCCCTGAAAGTGACTAGGATACTGGTGAGGTGTTTTATACCCAGTACGTTGTCTGTGCCAGACTGTAGTGTTATTTATTGCAAGTTATTATATAAATATGTTTATTGCTGTTTTGTGCTACCATTTTGTTAAATAAACTTATTTATTTTATTTTGGATATTTGCCTGGGTGATTTTGAACTTTGGATAGGTACAAGGTAGGCCAGCTGTGCGGCGTAGAGGGTTACCTTAAACCCAGTATCATCACAACACCCTTTTAGGCCCTAGACCAATAAAGGTAATATGTATATGAACCTTAGGAAGTACCATTTTCTGTATGGGTATCTCACTCTTCATATGGGCCCTGCTTATAGATCCTTATACACAGGAAAATGATCTTCATGAGAAATTAATGTATCGCAATCGTAGCATAAGAGAATTACATAAACATTTCACGGAGGCATGGGACAATAAGTTTGTGAATATGCATTATATGTACACTGAAGCATTGGGTAATGTCAGTATTTTCTGGGCCGATTCCACCAATATCGTCAAAAAACAAACAAACCATGCCATACTTAGCTGTGCGAGTTACTTGGAGTGAACCGAGATTACCAGATGGTGAACAGTGGACAGCCCCCACCAGTCTAACAGGTCAAGGGTTTAATAATACCAAGGTATCATTGTATGTGGAGGGGTGGGTCTCTCCTCCGTGGTGGAAGGCAAAGAGAAATTAAACTTATCAAAGGATGATACAGATGTGTAAAACATCAACCCCCAATGATAAATTTATGCGGGTTAATGCTACAAATAATAATCTGGGAAGACTCATCGATGAAGTAGAAGTTACTTTTCCATGGTAAAGCTAATAATGACTCCTACATTGATTTCCACTATCAAACAAGTATAACATATTGAGATTGGTTGTTGACTACTTTGAACAATGACACATGATGTAAGAATGTTACAGTGGCAGAAGCAAATAGTGGGATGGTGCCCAAGTAGTAATGTCTCATGATTGCTGTGGTATGCCAGTGATATTATACCCCCCTGTATAAGCAATAACTACCTGAAGGATACTATTATGTGTGTGGTCACCAAGCACATACATTTTTACCAACAGGAGATAGGGAATCTTGCAGTTTAGCTAGGTTAGTTACTGCAACATGGATAGAAAAGGACATCGGGCTAGATTTACTAACAGGCGTGATGCATTGCAAACAGCCGGATTTACTAATGGGCGCATTTCAGCTTCAATTTGAAGCCGCCGGCGATGTCACGGCGGGATGTAATGCTCAAAGCCGCCGGCGGCTTTGAATAGAACATGGCGCTTTTGCTTGAAATGACGGCGCTTTTGTGTAAAGGCGTTTTTTTTGAAAATTACACCTGTCTCATGGTCTGTTACTATTGGCTATTTTCAAAGATTTGACATCACAAGCCCTATATAAACCACTGGCCTGACACTTTTTCTCTGATAGGGTTTTGAGAGAGGAGTTAGTTGGTTTGTGCTTTGTGAGAGTTGGTGAGAGTTGGACTTTGGTGGATTGGTGGAGCGATATCTGATTGAAGTGTGAGTAGTCCTGTGATATTTTTCTGTTTTGTACATTTATTTTCTCTTTTATTTTCTGTCTTGTATTTTTTGTATTTGACTTGTCCTTTGTCTGTGTTACTTGTGTGTGCCTGTCTGGAGAGTGTGTCTGTATTTAGTGTAGTTTGTCCTTTGTGTTTGTAAGTCTTTCTGTGTTTTCTGTGTTTGGCATTTATTTGTCATTATGTCCAGAGATAGGAGGGGAGAACAGGCTGAGGAGAGGGAGATGGAGGTTGAGGGGGCAGAGGAGGGAGTGGGAGAGGTTGAGGAGTCAGGAGAGGGCAGGAAGACGAAGACAGGGAGAAATGTCCGATTCTCCCACAACGAAAATTGTGTTCTGGTGCACCACATAGTTCCCTGCTATGAGGTCATCCTAGGGAACCTGGCAGCCCGGACTCCTCTAAGGCGGCGTCACCAACTGTGGGGGAGAGTGTGCGATGCTGTGAACGCGGTGGGCCCACTAAAGAGGACAGTGGCGCACTGCCGCAAGCGCTTCTCAGACATCAAGAGGAGGCTTAAAGAGAAGATGGCCCAGGAAAGGAGGTCCACAAGACGCACGGGTGGTGGCCCCCCTCTACGCATTGAATACACCAGCTATGAGGAGGAGCTGTGGCAGATAATGCCCCGTGAAATTGTGGAGGGAATTAATGTGCAAGACACAGATTCACCCTCGTTTGCCCAAGGAGTTGGTGAGTTATTTGTCCTTTTTACAATAACAATATTAAAAGTGTTTTTTTTTCTTAATAGTGCCTTTATTATTTTAAACATGGTTTTTTTTTTTAAAAATGTGTTTTTTTTCTTAAAAGTGCCTTTTTTAGACAATCAGTATGTAAAGGGCAAATATTTGTTTTTGAACTGTTTTTAAATTTGCAAACACATTTTTTCCCCAAAAAAATTTTCTTTGTAAATTGCTTTTTGCTGCAAATACATTGTATGCTTTGTCTAATACATCCAGATTCGCCAGGACGCCAGTTTACTCCCAGTCCAAGGTCTACACCTCCACCTTCAGCAAGAGATTCTGGCTCTGAAGAGCAAGCAGGTGCGTGTTCTCTGTTTGGGGGAGAAATAATGGACTTGGATGTTTTTGTGTACAAATGTTGGTGTCCATGTTATATTTAGTGATTTTTATATGGTTTGCAATGAGAACAAAGGGCAACATTTACTAAACTGAGGGTTTGGAAACCTAGAGATGTTGCCTATAGCAACCTATCAGATTTGTGGAAGGCAGTTCAGAATTGGTAGAGTTGGATGAGACTGCTTCCTCTAGCAACCAGGGGAATGGTCTCTCCAGCACAGAGGGGACCAAAGTTACTCAGGGACCCAGGCAGGTTGTGGTGGTAGGGGATTCAATTATTAGGAAGGTAGATAGGGCAATCTGTTACCGGGACCGTGCACACCGAACAGTGTGTTGTCTCCCGAGTGCTCGGGCTCGGCATATTGCGGATCGGGTGGACAGATTGTTGGGAGGCGCTGGGAATGACCCAGCGGTTTTGGTGCATGTTGGCACCAATGACCGAGTTAGAGGAAGAAGGGGTGTCCTAAAGAATGATTTCAGGGACATAGGTCGCAAACTTAAGGCAAGGACATCCAAGGTAGTATTTTCGGAAATACTACCTGTGCCACGCGCTAGTCCAGGGAGGCAGCGGGAGATTAGGGAGGTTAATGCGTGGCTAAAAGATTGGTGTAGGAAGGAGGGTTTTGGATTCTTAGAGCACTGGGCTGATTTCTCGGTCAGTTGCCATCTTTATTGTCGTGATGGATTGCACCTGAATGAGGAGGGGGCTGCAGTGCTAGGGGAGAGGATGGTTAGAAGGTTGGAGGAGATTTTAAACTAGGCTCCGGGGGGGAGGGGCAAGCAAGTATTTATGGGATAGACATTGAGAGTAGTAAGGAGGAATTTAACAAGAGTAAAGGGGGTGGAGAGGGGGGAAAGGGAAGCATAGCCGATAAGGAGCGGCCCTTTTTAAAGCAAAAAGAAATACCTAAGGGAGGCAATAAACTTAAGTGTATGCTTGCAAACTCAAGAAGCCTGACAGGTAAAATGGGGGAGTTAGAACTAGTAGCAATGAATGAGCAGTATGATATTATAGGTATTACTGAGACCTGGTGGGATGATACACATGACTGGGCAGTCAACTTGGAAGGCTATTCTCTCTACAGGAGGGATAGGGTAAATAAAAGGGGAGGAGGAGTATGTCTTTATATTAAGCCAGAATTAAAACCAAGTATTCAGGAAGTTATATACGAGAATATTGGTGATAATATAGAGGCATTGTGGGTGGAAATATCCAGCGGAGGAAAAAGTTCAGAGAAGTTTCTGATAGGGATATGCTATAAACCGCCAGATATTAGTACAATTGAGGAAGCCCAACTTCTACAGCAAATTGAAAAGGCTACACAACTAGGTCAAATTTTAATTATGAGGGATTTTAATTATCCGGACATTGATTGGAGTACTGAGACCTGCGGTACAGCTAGGGGAAATAGGTTTCTGAGCATGCTAAAAGACCATTACATGTCCCAATTAGTTGAGGAACCAACTAGGAACCGGACTATACTGGACCTAGTAATAACAAACAATGTAGACGTAATATCAAATATTCAAGTAAAGGAGCACTTGGGAAACAGTGATCATAATATGGTCTCATTTGAAATTAGTTTCCAGAAACAACAGTATAAGGGATCAACTAGGACTTTAAACTTTAAAAAGGCAAATTTTAATATGCTAAAGGAGTCTATAAAGAGCATAGACTGGGACAAAGCCTTTGAAGGAAAAAATACGGAAGAAATATGGGCTGTCTTTAAAATGTTGTTGGAAACATAGACGTTTAAGTTCATTCCTATGGGAAATAAATGTAAAAGAATTAAGTCTAAACCAATGTGGCTAAATAAAAAGGTAAGGGAAGAAATGCAAAGGAAGAAGCGTGCATTTAAATTGTTTAAGTCTGAAGGGTCAGAGGAGTCCTTCCGTAGGTACAAGGAATGTAATAAAACATGCAAAAAGGAAATTAGATTGGCTAAATTAGAAAATGAAAGGCACGTTGCAAAAGAAAGTAAGACAAACCCCAAAAAGTTTTTTAAGTATATAAATGGCAAAAGGATTAAAAAAGATAATATAGGACCCCTAAGAAGTGAGATGGGTGAATTGATAAATGATACTAAGGAAAAAGCAGAGGTATTAAACACGTTCTTTTCTTCAGTATTTACCAGAGAGGAACAAATGGCAGGAGTAATACATAAAAATGGAAATGAAACCATGCCATTAATTAATACTTGGTTGTCAGAGGAAGAAGTCCAAAGGTGACTGAAGAATATTAAGATAAATAAAGCTCCAGGTCCAGATGGCATACACCCAAGGGTCCTTATGGAGTTAAACTCGGAAATAGCTAGACCGCTATTCTTAATTTTCAGAGATTCAATCTCATCAGGCTCAGTACTAAGGGATTGGCGAATAGCAGATGTGGTGCCGTTATTTAAAAAGGGGACGAGATCACAACCAGAGAATTATAGACCTGTAAGCCTGACATCAATAGTGGGGAAACTACTGGAAGGTATTTTAAGGGACAGTATTCAGGATTACTTGGTACGCAGTAAAATTATTAGTGGGAATCAACATGGATTTGTGAGGGATAGGTCATGTCAAACTAATCGAATTAGTTTCTACGAGGAAGTTAGTGGGAACTTAGACCAGGGCAGGACAGTAGATGTGGTCTACTTAGATTTTGCAAAGGCCTTTGATACAGTGCCACACAAGAGGTTGGTTTACAAAATAAGGGAACTGGGTCTAGAAATCAAAATTTGTACTTGGATCGAAAACTGGTTAGAGAATAGGGAACAGAGTGTTGTGATAAATGGAACATTTTCTAATTGGTCAAAGGTCTTTAGTGGAGTACCTCAAGGTTCCGTGCTGGGACCACTCCTTTTTAATATATTTATTAATGACCTTGGTGATGGTTTAGAGAGTAAAGTTTCTATTTTTGCAGATGACACTAAACTCTGTAAGGTAATAAAATCAGAGCAAGATGTAGCTTCTCTACAGAGGGACTTAAATAAACTGGAGGATTGGGCGGCTAAATGGAATATGAGGTTTAACACAGATAAATGTAAGGTTATACATTCAGGGATCAAAAACAAGAACGCAATCTATAAATTAAATGGAATTAATTTGGGAGAATCTATAATGGAAAAGGATTTGGGAGTGCTCGTAGACAGTAGACTTAGCAATAGTGCTCAATGTCAAGCAGCAGCTGCAAGGGCAAACAAAGTATTGGCATGCATAAAAAGGGGCATAGATGCAAGGGAAGACAGTGTAATTTTGCCACTGTATAAATCGTTGGTAAGACCTCATCTTGAATATGCAGTACAGTTCTGGGCACCACTCTATAAAAAAGATAATTTGGAACTAGAAAGGGTTCAGAGAAGGGCGACAAAATTGATAAAGGGTATGGAGTCATTAAGTTATGAGGAAAGGTTAGCCAGTTTAGGCATGTTTACTTTAGAAAAGAGGCGTCTAAGGGGAGATATGATTACTATGTACAAATACATTAGGAGTCAATACAAAGAGCTTTCATGGGAACTTTTTACCCCAAGGACCATACACAGGACACGTGGTCATCCCCTAAGGTTAGAGTAGAGGAAATTTCACAACCAGCAAAGGAAGGGGTTCTTTACAGTAAGGGCAGTCAAGATATGGAATTCATTGCCAGGGAAGGTGTCACTCACCGGACTGTGAGTGCTTCTTCCCGTATGTTTAGGAACCGTGGCCGTCCACCATCCTGAGGGTCTGCGCATGCGCAGCCCTTTCAAACCCTTCAGTACCTGTTCCTTTAACTTAATTGGCAGATCAGGCAACACTCCCTATATTAAGCACCTGTGGTCAATACCACGTGGCCTGATCTTGGAGTCTCATTCCCCATGAGCCTCTGAAGGTGTTCCTGTGTTTCCTCGTGTATTCAGCGCTGCTGATTCCTGTGGTTTCCAGACCACTTCTACTCCTGTGGTTTCCAGACCACTTCAACCCTCCTGTGTTTCATCGTGACTGTTAGCTGATTCCTATCCGCTGCCTCCGTGCACTACAGTCCTCAGACCACTTCAACTCTGCTGTGTTTCATCGTGACTGTTAGCTGATTCCTATCCGCTGCTCTCCGTGCTCAACAGTTCCAGCTCAGCTCTGCTCTCCCGTGTTTCATCGTGGCTGCACCTGCTGGTTGCTATCCGCTACCTCCGTGTACCTGCTGAGTCCTGCTGGCTGCTACTCCTCAGTTCTACTCGTCCTACAACAGCTGACCCGCTCTCCGTGCTTCTCCCTGTTCCCGCTGGTCTCTACTCGCCAGTCTGCATCGGATCTGCGCCTCACTGCTTTCATCTCGTCTAGACCATCGCTACTCTTCAGGGTCCTCCAGGAGTCCAGTTCTACATACTACTGCTTCCTGAGTATTTGTTCCCCTGCTGGTCTACCTACCTGTGCGCTGCACCTACTTGATTACCGCTTCATCCTCCTGGGACTTTGCATCCTGCCGGCCTCCAGCCGTTCAGGTATCTCTGCACTCCTGTCTGACAGCCTGCTCCTGAACCACGGTATGCATACTTCTCATTGACTGTGCTGGTGTATTGCATATCTTGCTGGACTGAGTTGCTCTCCTCTGGAGTTTACTATCCGCTGAGACTATTGCCATCATTGACTGTGTCATCTATTGCCCGGATAGCTTATGTGACTTTATATTATTGCAGTGCTGTTCAGTCATTACTATATTGTGCATGTCATTGTGGATCAAGTTCAAGGTGCCCGTGTATCCTCTGTATTGCAGCCTCTCCCCGTGCTCCTCCTCACATATATATTCAGTGGTACAACTTGCTAGAGGCAGACCACTGATCCCTGTTTCCCGTGTCACCTGTTCCAGTATCCTCTCACATAGCAGTGGTACAACTTGCTAACGCAGACCACTGACTCCCCAGATACCTCCACTTGGATTCCATTCCTTCACCCAGACAGCGGTACAACTTGCTATCCGCAGACCGCTGACTCTCATCACCTCCTCGTTTCTGTTGGACATTCCTCCTCACTATAGCAGTGGTACAACTTGCTACCGCAGACCACTGACTACCCTCACGTGTCCTTTGTCCATACAGTTCCTCGTGTATTACTACATACATATCACCAGTGCTGCTAGTCATAGACTTTCCTGAGCATCTCTATCATCTGCTGTCTCCTGTTCCGTGATCACCCTGCTACCAGAGTACCATATTACCACCTATACTGCTCTGGTAAGCTTATCACCTGGTGATCCCTGGGTAAAGACTCCTAGTGCCCGTGACAGAAGGTTGTGATTGCAGATTCAATAGATATGTTTAAGAAAGGGTTAGACAAATTTTTAGCGGAAAGGTGTATCCAGGGATACGACCGTTAATTTAAAATAAAGGATAGTAGTGGATATAGGGTAAAAATTGGATTGCAATATTGAGTCTGGGGGGAATTTCAAAATTGAAACAGATGGGCGGTTGCCTACTCTGGATTAATTTCAAATATAAGTGCAGGATCGCAGAAGATCCAAAATAGGTTGAACTTGATGGACTGGTGTCTTTTTTCAACCTCATCAACTATGTTACTATGTTACTATGTTACTATGTATGTTACTATTTATTTATTGCGTTCTTCAAAATGTCAGCTAAAATCTGAATGTTATATGATATGATTGCTATAGGCAACATCTCCACATTTTCAAACTCGCAGTTTAGTCTATATTCCCCATCATGTACTACACAGAGGGAGACCTAAAATAGTATTCGCTTACCCCAAAGCACGGTCTTGCAGCACTTTGATACAAACACCCTCAATGTTAGCATAATTCTTTTTTGACATTTTGAACCCATCACTGTAACACATAGGCAAAATGAGGTTGTACTCCTAAAACATATGAGTAGCATCCTTCATCAGGTCACAGAGGACAACTAATCTTGAAGGTAGACATTGGTAACCATTCTTTAGTTGTTAAATGGGTTTTTTTTGGGTACATTGACCAGAATGCAATTTACAAACATGTTATTTCCTATATACTTACCTTGGTTATTTCACCACAGGAACCCTTAGCATCTCTGCAAGGCCAGCGCCAGTCTGCGCAGATGTCACCTACTGATGACCCACAAGGAGACACAGTCATCACTTTAGAGATGGTAGATGTCCCCGTGTCTACGTGCCAGGAACAAGCACCTGGCCCTGCGGAACAGTCATCCGAGCAACAAGCTGCAGCTCCTCAGATGGATACAGGGTCAGAAATGGCCCAATCCATAGCTAATTTTCAGGTACAGCAGTGTCAGTTTATGGACAGCCAAACTCGGCACATGTCCCAAATCGCGGCCCAGTTGAGGCGGATACACCGCTCCAATAGCCAAATCCCTGCTGGAATAAACCGTCTGGCAAACGCTTTGGAGCAAACCAACGTGCAGCTGGCCCAAATGACTGGGGCTGTGGACGCCTTGCATTCCTCCGTTCGCGAGGGGAATGCAAATGTTATCTGGCTGGCAGGCCAACTACAGCAGGAACTCATTGCCCGCTTGCCGGCACCTTTTTCATCGGCCTCCACCAGTACTACTGGTACGCCAAGCAGATCGGCACATAGTACTCCTCCAAGGAGAGGTGCTCGCACCAGGGGTGGGCAAAGGAGGGTAGAGAGTGGGGCAAAACATAGTGATATGCCAGCGAAAAGGCGGCGCTAGGGCAAAAATTGTATTATTGGGTAATGTTTTGTTATGTATGTGTAAGCGTTATACTTTTTCTTTTATTGTGTTGTAATGCAATAAATGCAGTTATATTTCATTGGTATCAGTCTTTCTTTTCTGCACATTAAACAAGAGTATACTGTTTTCTTTAAAATGATGCACTAATTTCACGTACACATTGACCTCTGACTGTCACTTTCCAGGGATTTTCACAATTACAACATCCGGAGTACACACTATCCTCTGTTTAAAGGGTCCAATTTTATTAAAAAATTCCATAAAAAAAACCATTGCACTGACATAAAAAAAAAACAACAATATATGTTTTTTATAGTATGCACTTACATTTAAAGTAGTTTGTAATGAGACGGTCTCAAATCTGCCTCCCCCTCTGTGCTCTGCACATCACCAAATGGGACACGGGCCCCTACTTGTTCACTGTCTACTGCAATAATCGGTGGGGTAAGTTGATGTACAGCTAGATTATGTATCAGACAGCAAGCCAGGATAATATCAGACACCTTTACAGGTGCATACATAAGCACCCCACCAAATATATCTAGGAACCTGGTTTACATGAGTACAAACATTGCTACTACGTCCACATCAGCCAAAGATTCCAGATTCAAACGCACTTTAAATGCACGTGGAGTGGCCGGTCTGCGCAGGGTCCGCGGAACAGATGACAACTGTTGTACATCCTCCTCCAGGCGCCTTTCTCCCTCCATCAGGTAAAAAGCTGCAAACATACACTGTCCAGAATGCACCACATTCGCCGCAAAAGCCATTCTCCAAAAAACCCACACCTGATTAACTGCTGCCCGCTAGACTGTCACTGACTGTGATTTATTCAGGCAGAAACACCTTTTTGATCTTGTAACTTTTGGATTGCATTACCATTAAAGTAAGGGTTACCTATGTAATGACATATTGTGCATCCTGATTTTGAAAAAACAACAGTATTTTTGAGGATTTGTTGCAACTGGAAAACAAAAAAAAAAACCTTTACATCAGTAAATAGGATGCAATAATACTGGGTGAAAAAAAAACCTACCCTCAAATTACATGACAGTTTGCCCATTTCCCATATACAATCCTAAAGGAGGAAAACAGCACACTGAGCAATCTCGCCGCTTACAAGCAGCGCTTTCATTTTGGTCTATTGAATGGCGGTTTTCCGGCGGCTTTATAAAGCCCCTAATAGTAAATCCGGCTGTTTGTATGTTGAACATTGTTGAAACCGTCATGGCGCTTTATACAGAGGCGGGTTTGGAAACATGAAACATAATTTCTGGCCGTTTGGACGGCGAGTTTAGCCTTAGTAAATCCGGCGATGGCTAAACTGCCGCCAAACCCGCCGAAAGTTGGCGGGTTTACAAACACGCCTGATAGTAAATCTAGCCCATAGAGTTAATACTTAATCCGTCCCATATGATGTATTAGAGAACCCTTCAGAAGAAACACACACATGACTTGATATATCAACTATGGTATATGAAAGTGGGACTATCCTTATCCATATTTGGAGGATCAGTACCAAATGCCTATAATATAGAAGCCTTAGCCCAATTATTTGATAATGTAACTGACTAGATTTGAGAGGTTTTGGACATAAGGGGGTTTATTTATTAAACTGAGGATTTGAAAATGCGAAGATGTTGCCTATAGCAACCAATCAGATTTTAGCTATCATTTATTTAGTACATGCTACAAAATGACAGCTAGAATCTGATTGGTTGCTATAGACAATATTTCCACTTTTCAAACCCGCAGTTTAGTAAATATACCCCTAAGACTAGTACTTGGCAGTATTATACCAGAATATTGCGACAGCACCAATTGGTACTGGATGATTTAGCAGCAGCTCAGGATGGTATGTGTCATATAGTAGGGCCTGCATGTTGGTCCTATGTAGCAGATAATATTTCCAAACCTATATATGAACATTTAAAAAAAGTGAAAGAACTTAAAGAAGAATTTAGAAAGAAGTATAATTATTCTGAATATGATCCTGACACTGAAGGTTGGTTCTCACGGTTAAATCCAGAAATCTGGTTTATAGGAATTAGAGGATGGTTATCAGATGTCTTACAAACACTGACTCATGTACAAGTGATAATCCTTGTCTATTTCATTGTAGTAAAATTGGGAATCTATCTGATAAAGAGAATGCTAACAACACAATGCTGTACTCCTCAACAGAAAACAATTGATACCCCGGCGGACACCATCATAGCACTCATGACAGAAAATCCAGTATGACCTGGTGCCAGCACCACCCATTGTCCCAATTACCATCACTCCCAG
Organism: Mixophyes australis; assembly: GCA_036250195.1. Lineage (NCBI taxonomy): Eukaryota > Metazoa > Chordata > Amphibia > Anura > Limnodynastidae > Mixophyes > Mixophyes australis. The sequence goes on from JAVHZZ010000004.1 coordinate 13,144,686, forward strand.
CCTGGAGGATTGCATACCTGTCTGTACTGTGACACCAACCTATGACCTGGTGCCAGCACCACTCATTGTCCCAATTACCATCACTCCCAGCCTGGAGGACACATACCTGTCTGTGCTGTGACACCAACCTATGACCTGGTGCCAGCACCACCCATTGTCCCAATTACCATCACTCCCAGCCTGGAGGACACATACCTGTCTGTGCTGTGACACCAACCTATGACCTGGTGCCAGCACCACCCATTGTCCCAATTACCATCACTCCCAGCCTGGAGGACACATACCTGTCTGTGCTGTGACACCAACCTATGACCTGGTGCCAGCACCACCCATTGTCCCAATTACCATCACTCCCAGCCTGGAGGATTGCATACCTGTCTGTACTGTGACACCAACCTATGACCTGGTGCCAGCACCACTCATTGTCCCAATTACCATCACTCCCAGCCTGGAGGACACATACCTGTCTGTGCTGTGACACCAACCTATGACCTGGTGCCAGCACCACCCATTGTCCCAATTACCATCACTCCCAGCCTGGAGGATTGCATACCTGTCTGTACTGTGACACCAACCTATGACCTGGTGCCAGCACCACTCATTGTCCCAATTACCATCACTCCCAGCCTGGAGGACACATACCTGTCTGTGCTGTGACACCAACCTATGACCTGGTGCCAGCACCCCCCATTGTCCCAATTACCATCACTCCCAGCCTGGAGGACACATACCTGTCTGTGCTGTGACACCAACCTATGACCTGGTGCCAGCACCACCCATTGTCCCAATTACCATCACTCCCAGCCTGGAGGACACATACCTGTCTGTGCTGTGACACCAACCTATGACCTGGTGCCAGTACCACCCATTGTCCCAATTACCATCACTCCCAGCCTGGAGGATTGCATACCTGTCTGTACTGTGACACCAACCTATGACCTGGTGCCAGCACCACTCATTGTCCCAATTACCATCACTCCCAGCCTGGAGGATTGCATACCTGTCTGTACTGTGACACCAACCTATGACCTGGTGCCAGCACCACTCATTGTCCCAATTACCATCACTCCCAGCCTGGAGGACACATACCTGTCTGTGCTGTGACACCAACCTATGACCTGGTGCCAGCACCCCCCATTGTCCCAATTACCATCACTCCCAGCCTGGAGGACACATACCTGTCTGTGCTGTGACACCAACCTATGACCTGGTGCCAGCACCACCCATTGTCCCAATTACCATCACTCCCAGCCTGGAGGACACATACCTGTCTGTGCTGTGACACCAACCTATGACCTGGTGCCAGCACCACCCATTGTCCCAATTACCATCACTCCCAGCCTGGAGGATTGCATACCTGTCTGTACTGTGACACCAACCTATGACCTGGTGCCAGCACCACTCATTGTCCCAATTACCATCACTCCCAGCCTGGAGGATTACATACCTGTCTGTGCTGTGACACCAACCTATGACCTGGTGCCAGCACCACCCATTGTGTCAATTACCATCACTCCCAGCCTGGAGGATTATATACCTGTCTGTACTGTGACACCAACCTATGACCTGTATTATAATGGACTACTGATTTATAAGACTTATTACACTTCTTACTGAAACACTTTGTATACATACTTGTAACTTGCTGAAACCAATGAATGTCAGAAGTGGTTCAGGGCTAGGGGCCCCTACTGTCCAGTACGTTGTGTATTGGTAGTTTTATCCTAATCATAATCTACCCTTTACCTTTATTGTCTGTCTCTTTCTCCCTCCCTAGTTAAAAGGGGATCATGTGACAACTGTAATGAATGTGGTAATTGTTTCCTTTCCACACACATTATGGCCACAAAGCCATTATGTCATTATCATCATATGTCATCCAATCACAATATTGGCATAAATCATTACATTTTTACAGACAAAGTCAAAAACAAATAAAAGTGCCCCCCTCCTAGACAGCTTAAACAACAGTAGTGCTGGCAGCCTTTACATGAAGCAGCAAAACAAGGTGGGCCAAACAGCGTGGTTTGACCCTGATTAGAGTAATCAGCACTGGGCTGCATTACCTATGGAGATGTGAACATAAGTGCGTAGAGTACGTACTGCAAGTTGCACTTAAATTGTGTTCAATAATGACTCAGGCCCAATAAGTGCAGAAGTGGAAACAAAAGTAAAGGAGTCTGATGCTCATAAGAGAACTCCAGATCTAGTGGGAAAGGGCACAGTGGAGAATGAGACAGTTGAGGTTGTACTATTGTGAATAATATAAGTAAGTATAGGTGTGAGGGTGTACCAGTGTAGTATAGGTGTGAGGGTGTACTAGTGTAGTATAGTTGTGAGGGTGTACCAGTGTAGTATAGGTGTGAGAGTGTACCAGTGTAGTATAGTTGTAAGAGTGTACCAGTGTAGTATAGGTGTGAGAGTGTACCAGTGTAGTACAGGTGTGAGGGTGCACCAGTGGAGTATAGGTGTGAGGGTGTACCAGTGTAGTATAGGTGTAAGAGTGTACCAGTGGAGTATAGTTGTAAGAGTGTACCAGTGTAGTACAGGTGTGAGGGTGTACCAGTGGAGTATAGTTGTGACGGTGCACCAGTGGAGTATAGGTGTGAGAGTGTACCAGTGTAGTATAGGTGTGAGGGTGCACGAGTGTAGTATAGGTGTGAGGGTGTACCAGTGTAGTATAGGTGTGAGAATGTACTAGTGTAGTACAGGTGTGAGAGTGTACCAGTGTAATACAGGTGTGAGAGTGTACCAGTGTAGTATAGGTGTGAGAGTGTACCTGTGTGGTATAGGTGTGAGGGTGTTACAGTGTGAATAATTTAGGTGTGAGCAGTATAGGTGTGAGGGTGTGCCAGTGAAGTATGGGTGTGAGGTTGTACCAGTGAGAGTGGTATAGGTGGAACTAGAATATGCTTGACGGTATAGCTATGTGAATAGTATAGTTGGGAGTAGGGTAGCGGTAGAGTGTATCTGTGCGAGTAAAATGGATGGGAGTATAATAGGTGTGACGGTAGACCTGTGTGAGTAGTATAAGTGGGAGTAGGGTAAGTGTGAGAGTGTATCTGTGGCAGTAGAATGGGTGGGAGTAGTAAAGATGAGAGTATGGTAGGTGTGACGTTATAGCTGTATTAGTAGTATAGTTGGGAGTAGTGTAGGTGTGAGGGTGTACCAATGTGAGTGGTATAGGTGGGAATAGTGTAGGTGTGAGGGTGTACCAATGTGAGTGGTATAGGTGGGAGTAGTGTAGGTGTGAGGGTGTACCAATGTGAGTGGTATAGGTGGGAGTAGTGTAGGTGTGAGGGTGTACCAATGTGAGTGGTATAGGTGGGAGTAGTGTAGGTGTGAGGGTGTACCAATGTGAGTGGTATAGGTGGGAGTAGTGTAGGTGTGAGGGTGTAGTAGTGTGAGTGGTATAGGTTGGAGTAGTGTAGGTGTGAGGGTGTACTAGTGTGAGTAGTATAGGTGGGAGTAGTGTAGCTGTGAGGGTGTACCAGTGTGAGTAGTATAGGTGGGAGTAGTGTAGGTGTGAGGGTGTACTAGTGTGAGTGGTATAGGTGGAAGTAGTGTAGGTGTGAGGGTGTACCGATGTGAGTGGTATAGGTGGGAGTAGTGTAGGTGTGAGGGTGTACCAATGTGAGTGGTATAGGTGGGAGTAGTGTTGGTGTGAGGGTGTACCAATGTGAGTGGTTGTTGAAGAACCTTCTCCTATGATATGATTCTCAAGCCATTTCATGCATTGTTCAAAAGTATCTCCCATCCTCCCAGCCACATGGCAAGATTAGCTATTTTGCATGTGTTTGTAAAACCCCCCACACAACTCTGGTCAGTTTCAGATAACAGCTTTGAAGCCTGAGACAAAGGAGGGTGTTGGGACACTGGAAGGGTCACTTGCTTTTTACTGCTGGACACATACATAGTGGGGAGAACCGACAGTGGTGATGACATCATCATCCCTGGACCCAAGAAGCTCCATGTGTGTGTGGTGAATCACCACACACATGCTGTTACTTGGGAGGCTGGGTGTTTCCAAGTTTGGACTATAAAAGTCCAGACCCGGGACCCTCTCTCTCTCTCTGGATGCCTGCTGCCCCTTGACAAAGAGCTCTACACTACACTGCAGGACATACACTAGGGATACATTACACTACGGATACACTACACTAGAGATACACTACACTGCAGAAAATATCTATAGGATTACAACACACTACTATATATATATTACACTAAGCTACAAGAAAGGATTCTATACTACAGGAACGTTCCCTACACTGCAGATAAGAATCGGACCGAGGATACAAGGACTTGATAAGTATCAATAATATATATATACCCATAGAGCTATATGTGTATTTGTAATGTGGATTTAACTATTTATCTGTGATAGTTAAATCAATTTTATAAATACTGATTCTTATTAAGGATACATATGCAAAGCTAGGATAGTGTAAGGAATAAAGGTGGTGAACCTAGGGTTAATGTTATATTTATATACTACGTTATGTTGAACAACGTTATGATATATGTGTGAATTGTGAATACAACCTTTTCTGTGTTAACAGTAAAATACTTTGATTTAAATACATACATATGTTGTGAGTATTGATTATTTATAACGAATATATACTGTGAAGTACTGCTGAGATACAGTGAATATTGGATAAATAGTTCTGTAAAACTTGTGTTATTTAGTGTGGTCAAAAGACTGAGTAAGGCAACACTGTGTAAGGAAAAGTGCATAAAAGTGCGAGTTTTATAGCGAGTGTATCTAAGAATATAATTAAAGGATAGCGTGCGCATGTGAGGCGCTACCACAGGTCCTTTAACAGTGGTATAGGTGGGAGTAGTGTAGGTGTGAGGGTGTAGGAGTGTGAGTGGTATAGGTGGGAGTAGTGTAGGTGTGAGGGTGTACTAGTGTGAGTAGTATAGGTGGGAGTAGTGTAGGTGTGAGGGTGTACCAGAGTGAGTAGTATAGGTGGGAGTAGTGTAGGTGTGAGGGTGTAGCAGTGTGAGTGGTATAGGTGGGAGTAGTGTAGGTGTGAGGGTGTACCAGTGTGACTAGTATAGGTGGGAGTAGTGTAGGTGTGAGGGTGTACCAGTGTGAGTAGTATAGGTGGGAGTAGTGTAGGTGTGAGGGTGTAGTAGTGTGAGTGGTATAGGTGGGAGTAGTGTAGGTGTGAGGGTGTACCAGTGTGACTAGTATAGGTGGGAGTAGTGTAGGTGTGAGGGTGTACCAATGTGAGTGGTATAGGTGGGAGTAGTGTAGGTGTGAGGGTGTACCAGTGTGAGTGGTATAGATGGGAATAGTGTAGTTGTGAGGGTGTACCAATGTGAGTGGTATAGGTGGGAGTAGTGTAGGTGTGAGGGTGTACCAATGTGAGTGGTATAGGTGGGAGTAGTGTAGGTGTTTCAAAAGTGATTAGCGGGATGGGAGAAATATTGTAGACGGGCGAGAGAGGTGTTTATCAGCAGTGAGGAGAGACGCAGTCCAGAACTCTTTTGAATCTATAACACAGATCAAAAAATCTCTTGCACTGAATAAACCAAGGTGGATTAATCAAATGTTGAAGCGCTAGCAAGAGAGATAGAAGAAGCTCCTGCAGCTGCGAAGGACGTGTGAGTCCTTTTAGAAAAAGAGATGCAAGATATATAAATTCACAGAGCTGGAAATTAAGCCATCACTCTCGCAGGTGAATAAAAAGAGTCCGTGGAATAGTGCAAAATTATACCGTTCATTTGATAAAGCTAAAACGCATAAAAACAAAAATAAACTGTCACAATAGCATATAAAATACCTGATCAGTGCACTGACCTAGACATAAATTCTAATATTAAATAGATATCAAGATTGTATTGATTGGATAAATTGATATATTAGAGTCTCCTTAATTGTTCTCAAATCACCTTATTAGATCCTCTCTTGGTAACACATTTACAGCACTCTATGCACATAAAAATCGAGGATATCTCCACAGAATTTAAATCTCTGATTATACTCAGAATCGATATGGATGTGAAACTATCCACTCACACTCCTAACAGACAATCTTTTCTTGCAAAAGTCAGTAGTCGATAGCAATATCAGCGTGGAGAGCATAGGTAGAACATCAACACCTAACCGCATCCAGTCCTTTATAATGCATGTATAGGTAATCATACTGAATCTCTGGTTTGTTAAGAGAACATATTTTTAAAATCATGTGTAAACGGGTACCATATCATAGAAACCCGAAGGCATTGGTGCCCGTGGCGTGTCTACTCTCTCCAATGTCTTTCTCTATTCATCCGCTGATTGTTTTGCTCCTCCTACTCGATTGGACTCGTTAACGCTGATGACTAATGATATCAATAGCCTGTTGTTTGTTAGTGTGGATCAGCTACTAAAGTAGCAAGCATATGTACAAATTGTGTATTACGGAATATGAACAGCCCGGAGTACTCCACTGCTGACGCGTTTCATCATAATAAGTGATTTTGTCAGAGGACCGATCAAGATATGTCTTTTGAATCTATGTTTGATGTCCGGCGCTGGTGAAGGTCACTCTACATACAGGGAGAGATGAATGTTGCCTGTCTGCAATCCACCTATTATTAGAGATGGGCGGGTCCGGTTCCTCGAGAACCGAACCCACCCGAACTTTGGCTATCTTAATACCGAGCTGAGGAGCTCAGTACTCTCCTGCCACCTCCGAATCGAAATCGAGGCCGAACGTCATCAAGACGTCGTCGGATCTCGGGGCTCGGTTCTCGCGATACTTGAAGATTATAAATACACGCCTCCACAGCAATCCATCGCCATTTGACAGAGGGAGAGAGCAGGGTGTAGTCACAGGCTGATTAGAGCAGGGACAGAGAATACTATATTCTTCTTGCAATTGCTCTAACAAAAATCGCTAAAGAGAGGAGGATAGAAGTTTATAATTTTGTTTTAATATTTGGCACTCCCCAGTGCTTTTGGGGTGTCCCCCATAATTGTACATAAATATTTCTGGCTGTCAAAAGTCATATCTGTCAGCAGTATCTACCAAATAATTTTTAGCACTCCCCAGTGCTTTTGGGGTGTCCCCCATAATTGTGCATAAATATTTCTGCCTGTCAAAAGTCAGATCTGTCAGCAGCATCTTACCAAATAATTTTTAGCACTCCTCAGTGCTTTTGGGGTGTCCCCCCTAATTGTGCATAAATATTTCTGGCTGTCAAAAGACATATCTGTCAGCAGTAACTACCAAATAATTTTTAGCACTCCTCAGTGCTTTTGGGGTGTCCCCCATAATTGTGCATAAATATTTCTGGCTGTCAAAAGTCATATCTGTCAGCAGTGTCTACCAAATAATTTTTACCACTGCAAGTGCTTTGTGCTCAGAATGGATTCAAAGCAGTCCACATATGATCAGAATGAGCAACCAGATTCTGTCACCAGTCCTGATGTTAGTGTTCCCAGTACGTCATCTGGGCAAGGCGATGTCAAACTACACAGTGTTTCGAAATCAGTCCAAAAAACCAAAACCCCCAAAAAATTTACTGTGTTGAAGCGAAAAAGAAGTGTTAATGAGGAAAATGTAAGTGCCGATAAAAAAAAATTTGCCAACATGCCATTCTACACACGCAGTGGCAAAGAGAGAATGAGGCCTTCACCTTTGGCTATTAGTGGCAGATCCAAAAATGTTACCGAACCTACAAGTGGTGCACAACTACTGTTACGCGTCAAAGCCGAGCTGCAAGATAACAGTAAGGCATTAGAGGATAATGTTTGCTCTGAATCAGAAATGACACCAATCCCTGTGGAGAGTCCATCCAACAGTGGTATGTGTAATCGTGAGCATTCTGTTAGTGTACCCATAAAGAAGGGCCCTTTCAGCAGTTCTGCTGATGTGTGCCTGAACCGCCCGAGTGTAGCCGGTGATACACCAAGTGACGATCACACTTTGTCTTTAGAAGAGAATGTGGTGGAGATTTGGGTATCCGACGATGAGGATGCGGTTGATTGTGTAAGTCCTGCAGCAGTGTGGCACCAGTAGGAGCATTTCTGGCACGTGAGGTTCTGGCACAATATACACTTTCCAAACACAAGCAGAGATGACGCAGGTGGCAGACCACAACACTTTGACATCTGGGCTGGTTTGAAGGATTTGTCAAAAAAATGTGTGACCTTGCCCATAACTGCAACCAATCCTACTATTAACATGCAAAGGATGGTGGAGGGCCTATCAGGGATTAAACTGTATTTTTCCTAATTTTCACTAATAATGTTTGGGTGTAATATACACCCAAAGACGAGTGCTCAATTGCTAAGAGTCATTGATGAAGAGGAAGTCAAGCAGGCTTGTCTGTAGAATTTGCAGGCAAATTGTGCTGCGTTATATAGGTAACACCCAAAGAGAAGAGCTCCATTGCTCCATTGCTAATTGTAATTGTTGAAATAGAAATAATAGGGCTGACAGTCTTGGTCTAAATCTGCAGTTACATTTTATTGTACCATAGCTCACTGTGAAACTTGAGAGGTGGCAGGGTTTAGTGATAATCTTCCTCAAACAATACTAATTCAACCCACCATCATATAAGTCTGTGTAGTATGATGTAATTGCCGATAATGGCCTTCCAAAGGGAATGACTAGTTGATTTTAGGGCAGAGCTGTCATTTTTGGGCAATTCTTTTACATCACAGCAAATATCAAAATGTTGAGCGGACTCATCTGCATCACCACTGGGTGTCTTGGGAAAGCAATTTCTTTTACAACAAGCAGTTGCCAGAGAAACTGAAGGAGAAGACGTCCCAACAAGATGTTGATAAGTCTGGGATCCTTGTGAAGAAAATTAAGTTTTAATTTACAATTAAAATATAGTTAGCACGTTTACTTTGCTTTATTGCACACTATAATTTTCTGTAGCACCTTTTCAAAATGTAATATTAAAGCAATCACTTGACTCAAGCTAACCGTGTCTGCACTCTCTTTACAGGTAACTACTTCGCTGGACTAAAGTATATTCCCCTCAAATGCTAGTCTTCTTGCAGTTGCTGCATTCTCCTACATGCTGTTGCAGAAACCAGAAATTTACCCTAAATGTTTCTGGACACAAATAGCATCTCCTGCATGTCATTTTTAAAAAGTTCTGTAACACCAAGTTGATAGTGTGTGCAAAACAGGAAATGTGATGGAATTCAACCCCGCTGTAATGCTTGACCAATATTGGGGTAGTAATCAGAAATGACATATCCTCAGGAGACTCCAAGCAGGATTAGCCATCTTTAAATGACATCCCTTAGTTTTTGGAACAGTTTGTCAGCTGTATGCCTCTTACTGAAGCCGCTGATACACAGAGTAGCCTACTTCTCAAAAATGTGACGTACCTGGGTACATGCTGCTGCTGTCCATGCTGGGGAAGGCGAATGACCAACCCAGTGGACTTTCACAGTCATATAATTTTTTGTTTGCCCAGTTACGCTTGTCCACATATCTGTGGTTAAGTGTACAGTGGGTAGAATGCCATTTTGTTGCCCAATAATTAAATTTTTAGGAACTTTCCGGTACAGGAGAGAATTAGCTTTTCTAGTAAAATGGTATAGTGATGACATTTGCTAACAGGGACAGAACACCTCAATTAATTGTCTTAAACCAACTGTATTAATAGTGTACATTGGACGCAGATCTAACACTAGCATAGTACCCAGGGCGTCTGTGATCCGCTTTGCGACTGGGTGACAGGTTTCATTCTTGCTTCCTCTTGCAGAGGATTGTTTAACTGCCAATTGTTGGTTCAGGGGATATTGATTATGAAGGTGATGGGGTGGAAGATTGCAGGTGCTGGGATGTAGATGAGAGAAGGGAGGTAGATGATGCTGGACTGCTTGTTGTTATTTTTTTTAACCGAAGTTTCCGATTTTCCCAACAGTTTTCCAAGAACTCGCTGAAAAATGACGAAACATGGATGAGGATCCCAGATGGCTAAGGTCCCTACATCTACTGAGTGTGGCTTTAAAAACGCTACAAATGGTTAGACAACTCTTGCCAGGATTTGTGTAAAAATAATTCCACACTTAAGAGGTGAATTTTTGGTCTTATGCCCAGGCATGACAATGGCCTTTTTGTTATCACTGGCAATTACTGCAACAATTTTTCTTTTCAAGTGTATGAAAATCATATTGTGACATAGGAGGTGTTCAAAATTGAATAAAAAATTACTGGAAATTAGTGTTACTGAGGTTAATAATAATGTAGCTACAAAATAATACCTAAATTATGTTATTTTAGCACCAATAAATATAATTTTTTTAACAAATTGCAAAACAAAACCAAAACACGAAAGGGCGGTTTTGCAAAACCAAAACCAAAGCACAATGGTAATCCAGATCCAAAACCGAATCCAAAACCAAAACACGGGGGTCAGTGACCATCTCTACTTATTATATGCAGTGTGACTATGTTATTAAAGTCTTTTGGAGTTTGTTAGCTCCAGAACTGTACAAGATACCTTATAGCACACAGTAATATAGCAATAAATGTAACAAATTGCTACTACAAGTCCCAGAATTCTGAAACTTGTATTTCTCTAAGAGAAAGAGACACATATTAATGAATACGATGCAGTGTAGCCAATAAACGCTCTATATTTATAACAATTTATAAAAAATACGTTTTCTATTTTCTGCATGATGTCTCTTAATGTATTAGATGTCCCTTAGTATTACTGAGTCTATAGATATAATCTGAATGACAAGCTCAGCCTCGCCCTGTGTGGAAATTTTATAAAACACCCACTGGTGTCTGAGTGTCTGAGACTTTCACTTTTACTTTTCTCTTCTCTAGTCAGAGATGGCGTCTGCTGATCTGAGACAGGAGCTGGACTGTTCCATATGCCTGAAACTATATACAGATCCTGTAACACTGAGATGTGGACACAGTTTCTGTGAGATCTGTATTAATTGTGTGCTGGATACACAGGAGGGGTCTGGAGTTTTTAACTGTCCTGAATGCAGAACAGAGATCAAGAGACGTCCTGCACTGCAGAGGAACATAGCTCTGTGTAACATTGTGGAGAGTGTCCTGGCTATTCAGCTAATTCAAGAGAAGACTGGGATCTTCTGCACTTACTGCGTGGACTCTCGTATACCTGCTGCTAAATCCTGTCTGCATTGTGAAGCTTCTCTGTGTAATAAACACCTGAGAGTACACAGTAAGTCAGCAGAACACATCTTATCTGATCCCACCACCTCCCTGGGAAACAGAAAGTGCTCCGTCCATAATGACTTCTTCAAATATTACTGCAATGAGGATGCTGCCTTCCTCTGTGTGTCCTGCACTATGGATGGAGAACACAGAGGACATCAAGTGGAGTTGATAGAAGAAGCCTCTGAGTAGAAGAAGGAGAAACTGACAAGTGTTCTACAGAAAATAGCCACAAACAGAGAGGAGACTGAGAAAAGAGTCCAGAGTCTGCGAAAGTGCAGGAGAAAAAGTCAGAAAAAAGCAGCTGGTGTAACAGAGACGGTCAATGCCCTGTTTAGAGACATCAGGAGACAGCTGGAAGACCTAGAGAAGAAAGTCCTGAGTGAGATCTCCAGGCAGGAAGAGAGCATTTCACTCCCTGTCTCTGATCTGATCCAGCAGCTGGAAATAAAGAAGGACGAGCTGTCCAGGAAGATGCGTCACATTGAGGAGCTGTGTAACATATCTGATCCATTGATTGTCTTACAGGAACCAGACACAGGTGACTTGTGTGATACTGAGGAGCTTGATACTGAGGAGCTGTGTAACATGTCTGATCCAGTGACTGTCTTACAGGAACCAGACACAGGTGACTTGTGTTATACTGAGGGCAGAGAGAGACATGATAACCAGGTCCATGGTGTAAGAGATCTGAATGTGGGTCTCATTTCAGGGACATTACACACATTATATGATGTAATTAAAGGTATGAATATAATCTTCTATATGCAGGAACCTACAGACATATTACTGGATGTAAACACAGCTGGCAATAATATACATATATCAGATGACATGAAAACTGTATTGTTGTCAGATATAAACCAGAATCGTCCATTAACACCAGAGAGATTTCAGTATTATCCTCAGGTATTAAGCACCAGGAGATTTTCCTCAGGGCGACATTACTGGGAAGTGGATGTCAGTAAATCAGAGTGGTGGGGGATAGGGATCTGTTATCCCAGTATAGACAGGGGAGGAGATCAGTCAGTCATTGGAGGTAATAAGAACTCCTGGTGTTTGTGTAGGATTAATACTCAGTATTTTATAATACATGATAGTAAATTCATCCCATTAACTGTTAAAATGCTTTGTGATAGAGTGAGGATATATCTAGATTATGAGGCTGGACAGTTGTCCTTCTATTCTCTGGGTGACCCAATCAGATACTTACACACCGTCACTGCCACCTTCACTGAGCCCCTTCATGCTATATTATATATATGGGATGGTTGTATAAAGCTACCTGCGGGAAGTCAAGGGCTGGGAGACGTCTGACCAGATAGTAGGGAGCTAACAGGGAGAGGAGTATGATTGATGGGCATTTAGCCAATAGAATGGAGTGGTGGGTGGAGCTACAGAACCTGTGTTGGGGGATTTCCAGTTTGTCTGAATTTCTTCCCATGTTGGTGTGTTAGACACTTTCATTATACATATATAAATATACATTTATGTGGGATTCCCCTTTCTCTGACTCACTGAAAGCCGAGATTGGCTGCAATAGCTGTCTGTCAATCAGTATATGCCCCATTACTGTAGTCACCACAGTGATTGGCTGTGATGTATGCAGGTTGTGAATAGGGAGTTGTCTCTTAAAGTTCAGCATATTCTGAATTCCATGACTGTTTCTTACATAGCATACGATGGATTTGACTACAACTCCCAGCATGCCTCATTGTTCTGCTTTATTGATTTTATATGTCAGAATCAAAAAGTATAATTATTGCTATTATACCTTAATTATAATAATGTCTGTTATACAGTGTTCCCTCTTATACCAACCCCTATATAACAACAGTCGCACTTACCTCCAGGTACTTTCTCAGCATACATAAGAATGCTTCATAATGTATTACTGATATTATAAGTCACCCTGACTATGACACTAGCTCTCATTATAAAGAGTGAGTATTGTACAAAGAGCATCAGTGGATATTATGTACACTGTGCTGGATGGTGTCACTACGTACATGATAGGATACAGTGTCTGGCAGAGATAAAATGTGCACTGTAACCCCATCATTAGACTGGTTGTCAGACTGTGACACATCATGTAGTGTATAAAATATCATAGTCTGTCTATGTTACCTCCTTACCCTGTGTTGTGTCATATTGGGGGCTTCCAGCATCCTGGGGGGAAATCCCCTCTAACCCCATCATTAGACTGGTTGTCAGACTGTGACACATCATGTAGTGTATAATATATCATAGTCTGTCTATGTTCTCTCCTTACCCTGTGTTGTGTCATATTGGGGGCTTCCAGCACCCTGGGGGGAAATCCCCTATAACCCCATCATTAGACTGGTTGTCAGACTGTGACACATCATGTAGTGTATAATATATCATAGTCTGTCTATGTTCCCTCCTTACCCTGTGTTGTGTCATATTGGGGGCTTCCAGCATCCTGGGGGGAAATCCCCTCTAACCCCATCATTAGACTGGTTGTCAGACTGTGACACACATCATGTAGTGTATAATATATCATAGTCTGTCTATGTTCCCTCCTTACCCTGTGTTGTGTCATATTGGGGGCTTCCAGCACCCTGGGGGGAAATCCCCTCTAACCCCATCATTAGACTGGTTGTCAGACTGTGACACATCATGTAGTGTATAATATATCATAGTCTGTCTATGTTCCCTCCTCACCCTGTGTTGTGTCATATTGGGGGCTTCCAGCACCCTGGGGGGAAATCCCCTCTAACCCCATCATTAGACTGGTTGTCAGACTGTGACACCTCATGTAGTGTATAATATATCATAGTCTGTCTATGTTCTCTCCTTACCCTGTGTTGTGTCATATTGGGGGCTTCCAGCATCCTGAGGGGAAATCCCCTCTAACCCCATCATTAGACTGGTTGTCAGACTGTGACACATCATGTAGTGTATAATATATCATAGTCTGTCTATGTTCTCTCCTTACCCTGTGTTGTGTCATATTGGGGGCTTCCAGCATCCTGGGGGGAAATCCCCTCTAACCCCATCATTAGACTGGTTGTCAGACTGTGACACATCATGTAGTGTATAATATATCATAGTCTGTCTATGTTCCCTCCTTACCCTGTGTTGTGTCATATTGGGGGCTTCCAGCACCCTGGGAGGAAATCCCCTCTAACCCCATCATTAGACTGGTTGTCAGACTGTGACACATCATGTAGTGTATAATATATCATAGTCTGTCTATGTTCCCTCCTTACCCTGTGTTGTGTCATATTGGGGGCTTCCAGTATCCTGGGGGGAAATCCCCTCTAACCCCATCATTAGACTGGTTGTCAGACTGTGACCCATCATGTAGTGTATAATATATCATAGTCTGTCTATGTTCCCTCCTTACCCTGTGTTGTGTCATATTGGGGGCTTCCAGCACCCTGGGGGGAAATCCCCTCTAACCCCATCATTAGACTGGTTGTCAGACTGTGACCCATCATGTAGTGTATAATATATCATAGTCTGTCTATGTTCCCTCCTTACCCTGTGTTGTGTCATATTGGGGGCTTCCAGCACCCTGGGGGGAAATCCCCTCTAACCCCATCATTAGACTGGTTGTCAGACTGTGACACATCATGTAGTGTATAATATATCATAGTCTGTCTATGTTCTCTCCCCACCCTGTGACATTCTGGGGGTGTAATGAGTAAATTACTGCTGTGTTTCTGCTTCTTCTGTACTAAATAATAAGACGCATCAATAAAACATTTATATCTTTCCTTTTATTCATGTCTCAGTCTCATGGGGGGTACAGGACAAGATGTGGGGGGTTATGTAACGTGAAGTCAGTGTAATGTACACATTATATAACACACACAACTACACATCATCATACATCATACGTGTAACTATCTAGTAACACTAGTAATATGTGTACTCTGCTATTCTTACATTTAGTGATAAATAACATTCTTACTGCACCTGATATTTATATATAAAGAAGCTGAATGTCCCTCAGGTCACATACAGAGATGACGGTAACAAGCCGGGTGTCACCTCATCACGGTTATTCCTCGGGCTCTAGTATTATTATCTTTCATTAATTAGGCACCACAAAGAGTCTGCAGCGCCGAACATGACATATACAGAAAACAGTGGTCCATGACACAACATGCTGAATGAATAAATATTGAAAACAAATAAAAAAAAAATACAGGTAACATGGTGCAGATCAAAATATTTCTGGGACAGTGAATGAGAGTGATGGTAGAAATCAACGGGAAGTAGGCCGAAGCTTAAGAAAACAGGGCTAGGGAAGCAACCTAGAGGTACAGAGGGTGATGGAATAGTAGTTAGAGAACACGAGGAACAAGGGCCCTGCTCCTGAGAGCTTTCATCCTAAAGGAAAGGGGGAGACACAAGTAGGGTGGTACTAACTGGGGAGAAAGATGGGACAAGGGAGTTAGGAGGACTGATAGACTTGAATAAAGAACATAGTCTTAGGGGTTTAAGTAATTATTCCCTGCACTTAAGAACTGGTAGTATCCTTGGGAGGAATACAACGGACAAAACTCAATGCTTATTACTTTTAAGACATACGTGCAACTCAGTTCCCTTCTCTCTTGTTTTTCTTTTTCTATCTTTTATTTTGCAAAGTAACTGCAAGGATGGCAGCTGCTTATAGGAAAAGAGCCACAGAAGTTTTAATTGCGCTGTCTGAGCAGCGAGGTCTCGACTGGACAGATAAAACTAGTAGAGGATAAGGCAAAGAAGCAATGTGATATGGAACCTGAGCTGGGGACCAAGACACTAGAGGATGAAAGTGTGGATATTGTCCCAGATCCTGAGGATCCACTAACTATGATGAGAATGGCAGAGCTAACTAAAGCATGTCAGATGTGAGGTGTCTCCTGCCACAACAAGACTCGAAAGGAGATGATTAACGACCTCACCTGGGCACAGGAAGACCCACACGATGCTTTCAGCCAGTATCGCATGTGGACTCTTATTCCGGGCTACGATATGAGCCTTGTGGAACAGCTGGAATGTCTAGAGGAGAGCTTTGAAATTTCTCAAGAAGAGGTATATGCTTGGGAACGGATACATAGCCCATTTTGGCAAAACCAGTGTCGCCGGGTGGCTGCAGAAATGAACCACCTGCAATGGCTTTTTTCACCACTGGAGAAGCAATCGTCCAGACTATAAGGGTGGCTCATGAGGAAAAGGCGCCCCTGCCAGCTCCAGTCAATGTGGGATATGTTACCAAGATTTTGCATCCAGAGGCCCTGTTTAGGAAAGCTGATGATGCTAGTAGCATACTACCACATGCTGCACAGAATTTGCTATTGGAGTAGGCTGATTGTAAAGAGGACATAATTGTTGAGAAGTCTATTTCTGTGGGAGAAGTCGAAGTGTCTGAAAATATTCCCACAATTGTGTTAGTGGGTACTGATATTGGACGATTCATTTCTCAGTATGTTCCCACAAATGTTGTTCCTGCTATCTCTAATTCTGTTGCACCGTGTGACTCATCTCAGGTACTATTGGATAATGCTGAACCTGGCAATGATGTGACTGTTTGTAAAGAACCTGAAATTCTCTGTGATCGTTTTGCATCTGGTAATGTGCTAGTGATATGTGAGAGTGAGAAACTGATAGGCGCCAGTGTTATCTCTGGCAATTAAGATGATTTATGTGAAGAACCTGAGGTAATAGGGGATAATTTGGAAACCCTTAATTGTCATGGGGTCCACGAGGGTTGAGTGGGATCCTGCTGTCTCAAATGGGCTTGGTTTGAATCCAGCCAGAGGCGCGAAGTCTAACAGAACGGAAGGTATTCACCAGGGATCCCCGCAGAGAGATTTGGGCTTAGCGGCTTTCACCATGCAGGTAGCAGCCCTCTAGGGAAGTTCCCAGTGAGACAGGACAGAGAAGTGACTCGAGAGGTGAGGGGAATACCCAATAGCTACCAGAGGAAAGATGAGATGAAACCAAGGGATGAGGCTCTAGGAAGGGTAGACATTTAGATCCAGCCATGACAGATCCTGAAAGAGAACCCTCCACAAAAGCTCTACTCCAACACCTAGTGGGTAGAGTGGAATGCCAAGATGCCGTGAAAATTCAATTCAGTGCTTGCAGTCACTGTCTACCCGTTTGGATGCCTTGCAAGGCCTTCTGCTGACTTCAGCCGCTGTACAGATCGCAGTTCACACAGTAGTCCTTGAGACGTCTTCAGCCTCCTCTGCCTTATGCTTGCCTACACCGTCTAAGTTTGAAGGTAATCGAAAGTCTTGCAGGGGCTTCCTGAATTATTGTCTAATTCAATTTGTGGACATCAGATTCCGAGAAAGGTCTTCTGAGAAGGAGACCCCTAAACGTCCATCCTTCTGGCTAGCTCCTCAGTTCCAACTTCCTAGCCCATCCGATGAGCCCATGCAACTGGGTCATGCTCGCCTCACTCCCGAAGAAAGGGATAGGAGAATGAGGAATAAATTATGTCTTTATTGCGGGGATTCTGGACATATCCTTAAACTGTGTCTCAAACGGTCGGGAAATGCCAGAGCTTAGCCTGCTCGGGAGAGGTCAGGCTAGGGGCATTTAACCACTCTCCGGATTTTTCTTTTGGCCAAGTTTGCTCCTTTCCCGTCACCTTACATTGGGCCTCTGAAACTGCCCATAGCACTGCTCTGTTGGATTTGGGTGCTGCTGGAAATTTCATTTCTTTACTCCTAGTAAAGCAGTTGGCTCTTCCCACCATTCCACTAGAGAAACCTATCGTGATTACCGGCATCGATGGAGCTCGGCTCACCAATGGTCTTATTCATCACCGTTCGGATCTACTCTCCCTACAAGTAGGAGTGCTACATTGGGAGAAAATCTCTTTTCTCGTTCTTCCTCTTAACACCAGTCCTCTCATCTTAGGTCTACTCTCGCTTCACCTTCACACCGGTGCTGGCTTTTTCTTTGTAAAAAAAAAAGGAGGGAACTTTACGGCCCTGTATTGACTATAGGGGTCTGAATACCATCACTATTAAAAACCGCTACCCCATTCCGCTGATCACCGAGTTATTCGACCGCATTAAAAGAGCAAAACTTTTTTCTAAACTGGACCTCCGAGGGGCATACAACCTCATCAGAATACGAGCTGGAGATGAGTGGAAGACAGCATTTAACACGCGAGATGGCTATTATGGATATCTTGTCATGCCCTTCGGCCTATGCAATGTTCCTGAGTTATGTTAATGAAATCTTCTGTGATCTCTTCCGTGGTAGTATATCTTGATGATATATTAATCTTCTCTAAGGATCTCGAGTCTCATTGTCTTCATCTTACTGAGGTTTTTTCTCGACTTCGAAAAAATCATCTTTGTTGTAAATTGGAAAAATGCTCCTTTGAAGCTGGTGAACTGCCATTCCTGATCTATATTGTTTCTGGATCCTGAGAAGGTTCGAGCTATCTTGGATTGGCCTCGTCCCAATACTCTCAAGACTATCCAATGATTCTTGGGCTTCGCCAAATATTATAGACGTTTCATTTTGGGGTACTCCACCATCGTGGTCCCTCAAGTGACGCTCACCAAAAAAGGAGCTGACACCCAGCATTGCTCTCCAGAGGCTGTTGAGTCGTTTTCTTTTCTCAAGAAAGCTTTTTCCTCTGCTCCTGTTCTGAAGCAGCCCAACCTATCTCTCCAATTTTTTCTCGAGGTCGATGCCTCTACGATTGGGGTAGGAGCCGTTCTTTTTCAAATTTCCAGTCAAGGGAAACTTCACCCCTGTGCCTTTTATTCCCTGAAATATCTACCAGCTGACAGGAACTATTCCATAGGCGACAAGCAGCTACTAGCCATTAAACTAGCTTTGATCGAATGGCGTTATCTACTGGAAGAAGCCCGACACATCGTCACAGTATTTACGGATCATAAACATCTCCTTTATCTCCAATCCGACCAGTGTCTAAATCCTGGTTAAGCTTGAGGGTCACTCTTCTTTTCACGTTTTAATCTTCATGTTACCTTCAAGCCTGGTCAGAAGAATAAGAAGGCTGAAGCATTATCTCGAGCTTTTGAGAACTCTGAACCCAAGGATTTTCTTGAGCGTCCTATTCTGGATGCAAAATGTGTCAATGCTCTCAAGTTATCCACTCCCCCCACTCCTGCCCCTGGGAAAACATTCATTCCTCGCTACCTTCGGAAGAGACCTTTGATCTGGCTCCATGCCTCACGTTTTGCTGGACACCTTGGAGCCCGGTAGACCTTCAAATTAATCTCTCAACAGTATTTGTGGCCCAAGTACCAGTCTGAAGTAAAGGAATTTGTAGCCACGTGTGCGGTTTGTGCCCAACACAAATCTCCTCACCAACCTCTGTTGGGTCTTCATCAGCCTCTCCCATTGCTCACTAAGCCGTGGACCCATATTTCAATGGACTTCATCACGGATATACCTGTTAGCAAGAAATACAATACAATCTGGGTTATTGTGGACCGTTTTTCCAAAGTGGCGCACTTTGTTCCCTCGATTGGCCTGCCTTCCCTTGCAGTTTTGGCCCAACACTTTGTGAAGGAGATTTTCCGCCTCCATGGTTGCCCTTCAGAGATTGTCTCGGATTGCGGAGTCCAATTTGTGTCTAAGTTATGGAGATCTCTTTGTCACCTTCTGGGCATTCGTCTAAAATTCTCCTGGTCTTATCATCCTCAGACCAATGGCCAAACGTAGAGGGTCAATCAGGACTTGGAGACTTTCCTCAGGATTTTCTCCTCGGCTAACAAAGACGATTGGGTCGATATATTACCATGGGCCGAATTCGTGCACAATAATGCCTTTCATGAGTTCACCTCAGCGACCCCATTCTCTATTGTCTATGGTGTACATCCCCGAATTCCAGAATTGTCGTGTCTACCATCCACCCAGGTTCCTGCAGTTAATTCCTTATGGAAGGATTTTCTCTCCACATGGGTACAAGTTCGAAGAGCCCTGAAGAAATCCTCCTCTTGTTATAAATTATTTGCTGATCGGAAGCGCAGAGCTGTTCCTCCCCTGATGGTTGGTGACAAGGTTTGGCTATCTACTAAGAATATTCGTCTCAGAGTGCCTTGTGTGAAATTTGCTCCCCGATACATCGGTCCCTGCAAGATTTCTCGAGTCATCTCTCCTGTTTGCTTTAAGCTTCAGCTTCCCTCAGCTCTCCGGATTACTAATGCCTTTCATATTTCGCTATTAAAGCCTCTGGTCATCAATCACTTTTCCTCTCCGGTTGCTTCCTCTCCTCATCCTGATCTTCAACAAACAGAGGAATTCGAGATCAAGCAGATACTGGACTCTAAGTACTCAAGAGGGGCTGTAAAATACCTTGTGGATTGGAAAGGCTTCAGCCCAGAGAAACGATCATGGTTGAGGGCAACTGATGGCAATGCACCTCTTCTATTAAAGAAGTTCCATACTAATTTCCCCAGGAAACCTGGTCCTAGGTGTTAAGCGACCAAGTTTAAAGGGGGGGGGGGGGGGTAATGTCACACACTGTCCTCCTGGGACCAACACTCGAGGATCTGCGCAACTATCCTCAGTCTGATTCCCCTATCTTGCATGCCGTCCTGACGGCAGCAGTTTGCGCCTGTGCAAACCATCTCACCTGTTTCACCTGCCCTGGCTTTCCATTTTTCAGCACTTCTTTATAAGGCTCCTCCCCTCACCTTTTGAATCTTCACTTGGCCTCGAAGCAGCTCCCTTCTCCTCGTTGTGATCAACGCCCGCTACCTATCCTGCATGCACCGCTGACCTCCGCTGATCCGTTCCACTCCCTAGTGGTAGAGATTGGAACGGATCAGCAGAGGTCAGCCGTGCATACAGGATAGGTAGCGGGCGCTGATCACAGCGATTACCACTAACGAGTGGAACAGGTAAGCAGAGATCAGCGGGACACAGGATGTACAGCAGACGTTGAAACAACAGCTATTACCAATTGGGAGTGGAACAGATCAGCTGAGGTCAGCGGTGCATACAGGATAGGTAGCGGGCGTTGATCACAACGAGGAGAAGGGAGCTGCTTCCAGGCCAGGTGTAGACTCAAAGAACCAGCACTGAAAGGTGAGAGGAGGACCTTATAAAGGAATGCCGACCAATGGAAAGACAAGGCAGGTGAAACAGGCAAGATGGTTTGCAAAGGCGCAGACTGCCTCCGACAGGACGGCATGCAACATAGGGAGAATCAGGCTGAGGACAGGCGCGCCGATCCTCGAGTGGTGGTCCCAGGAGGCCGGCGTGTGACACTAATAGTGAAGTGTGTAATGATGTTAATGCCACACATGTTACTGTTAGATTCTACTGAAAGTAGCAATGTTTCCTCTCAGATGCCAGGATGTGACAGGGATAGGGAGTGGAGTATTGTACCTGCTGCGTGTAATGATAATAATTCTTAAAATAGTATTGCAGTAGGATCTAAACCTGTTTTTCAACTGACATCTTGTCATGAGGTAGGGGCAGATGACAGTGTTACTGCAAATATTTGGAAACACAGCTACATGAGGACAACATTGAGTTCCTGTAATTTTCCACCTCCTGCATTGTACCTGGACACTCCCTGTTGAAATGTTTGTCAACCATGCTTCTTACAGCTGCACAGTTACTATGATTTGGATGCTTTATATTTACTGCTGCTTGTATTCTCTCCAAACCACACTTGCTGCTCCATTTACCACGTCTCTCCAGCTCCCCCTACCCCCTGATCCTCCACAGCCGCCTCGCTGCACCTTCCAGAATGCTTAACTGTTAACAGGCCCTCACCATTCTAGGGAAATGTCATTGTCAAACCAGTGTTTTACTCACCTGTCTCTCATCACTACTGTCATTGTAAAAGATGGACACCACAGTCCAGGTGGACATTTTGCAATGTGGTCTGCGGTATTACACTCCGTCACTGTGTCCGGATTGGTGGCTGCAGCTACTCTCTATCTTCCTATGTGTACCAAGAACTATCTGTCGCTGATTATACATTACTACCACTAGAGGATTTACCTTTATGTCTTAAGCACCAATTACTGGGACATTTAAACCTCACTGATTTTAGGAGGGACTGTGAATTCCTTCTACAACCAGTACTTCTAATAAAGAACCTATTTGGTTGGAACTTGACAGAATATTATACCATATGTTGTTAACAAAGTTTAATGTATAATGTTGTGCATCTGTTTTTACTTTTATCAGTTTGGACTGGACCTTCATTATATATGCAAAAATGTACTGGATATTGCATTTATTTATTAAAATTAAAATAGTCATTATCAGATAACAGATTAGATTGGTGTAATCTGTAGGTCGGAGGATTTATAGCAGGTAAATATGCGTCAAAACAGGTTCCTTAAGCAGTGATGTTTATTAGCTAAGGATGTCCTAAAAAGGACAGTTACACACTAGTTTGAGGTACTAGTGGTCTCCAGACAGCACAGATGGAAAAATACTAATACATGGACAAACAGTCTGCATTCTATACAGATTTAGACAAATACCCTGGCAGGAGGTAATCCAGCCTCCTGCCCTTCTAACCAATCCAGGTACTTCATGCAGCCTGCACATAACTCAGCCTGGAGGGGGTTAACACCTTTTTACATTGCTGCTCGTGGCACCGCTACGTCTGAGGTTTTATATTGAATGTTTACCATCAGGATATAACATTTCTATAATCTTGCTTTGAACACAATTTAACTTGCAAAATTCTCATTCATCTGTGATCACTTGCATATGGAGTCTACCAGCAAGTATAATTACCTCCTCCTGTCTTTCAGGCTCAACAGACATTTTGGTCACTCAGCGATGAAAAGGTCTAATTAACATGAGATTACCTGTCTCCAGACAGTTGCAAAATCCAAACATGACATACTGTCTCATACGTCAATACATTTCCACACATACCAATATAAAAGAATAAGTACATTTGAAATTATATACAGAGGTGCACTTGACTCCTAATTAAAATAAATATCTATAATAACTTATTTCTATATGATCCAGCTACAAATAAGTTATTTATAAGTGATGCAGCCACAATCACTGTTAAATGCCCATTTGTAATTTATTTATTTTAAAACAATTCTGTCTATTCTGTCCAGTTCACCATCCAACAACCTAAAATGTTATCTTTTGTGGGGGCCCAAAGAAATCAAGCACTTGAGCCAGAAAAGTGGCAGCCTCTGTCTCTGAAGTGCTTGGTTTGTTGAACGGTACACGGTCTTTTTAACATATGGGTGAGTAGGTCCAAGGACCATTCCATCTAACGCTATTTTTATTTTGGCCTTGGTCTACCAGCTTGTGTAAAAGTAGAAATACTATGCATTCAACAGCTAAACATTAATTTATTTAACATTCATAAAGTTAACAACATTAGATGACAATTCAGGTGTCGACAGTACTATTAGGTCACCAATTCACATGAATAGGGGGATAGGGATATGGTTAATGACAGGGATGGGGCAAGTTTAGGGACAGAGATAGTGTTAGGGATAGGGACAGAGCTAGGGATAGGAACAGGGATAGGGGCAGGGTTAGGGAATGCAATAGGGACAGGGCTAGGGGCAGGGTTAGGGATAGGGCTAGAGTTAGAGATAATACTGTCTACATTTGAATTGTCCACCTAATAAGTACTGTCTACCTTTCAATTGTCACCTTAACACTGTCAGTTTCATTATTGTCAACTTTCCTACCCTGTCTATTATGGTGAACACCATATTATGTCAATCATTTAACTTTCGAACACATAATCACACCCGGGTGGTTGGACCTAAGAACAGTGCCATCTTGCACCATTAACATTCCCTTGTTCTATCATCATCTTTTAAATGTCTACTGATGCCACTGACCATAGCTGAGGTCTTGTGTCCTCTCTGATCTTAATAAAGGATTTTGTAACTCTGCCATTGTTGGATTTGCTTTCTCCACTTCAATTACAAAACTAACTGTGGTCAACAATAATGTTATTGCCAATCATGAAAGTGTGATTTGGGGGTAACTTTGTGGTGCTATGATATTGGTTTGGCTGGACTAGTTATATTTTTAGATAATTGGTACCACATTTCAATAACATTTTAAAAAAATGCCAAAAATTGTAATGGTCAAGCAGAAACAACTTATAAATCGCATTGAAATTGTCAAAAAAAGCCACACAAAAGGGTATACACGTGAAATACATAATGGCATTTTATTTGGTATAATATAACAGATAAATATAGTCAGCTGATTTGGATAATTATAATTAATACATATTAAAATGCTGTTAGTACGATTTTCCTTTTTATGTGGGTTATCACCAGGACAATCACGTTAGAGGCTCCATCAGTAGTCTGCCATCGTGTCTGACTGTGCCGTCTGCCTTCATACGTTTCATGAGAGTTTCCTCCATCACAGTTATATCTTGATGAATCCTCTCCCGTTGTTTCTCCGTGAAATCACTAAGATTATCTGGAAATCAGTGTAAGTGGCTGGAGAAAGTGTATATTTATGTTCATATTAGATCATGACAGACTGAGGTCCCATGTCAGATGGTTGAGTTCTTCTTGGGAGAACTGCTGAGGTGTAGAAATGCTTCCTTCATATTCACTTCAGCTGCTACCACCTAAGCCCTGAATTTCTTCTACATCTGACAACAGAAGGTCAGGCAGTGTGCGAAGCACTGGTATGGGAACGTCTTTGGTGTGTGGCACAGGTCACCTTGATGATTCCAAAACAGGATATTCCCACTGGAGTTTTTTGTTTCGATTTATATCTTTCACATTAACTAAACAAAAATAACAATCGTTGTGGTGATTTTTCGGCTCTCACCAAACCAAAGGCACGCCAAAGTTTAAACTTTTCCTATCCCGATGTTTCCACTGTCGTAAGCATTCTACACAGGTTGGCCAAACCTTTTGGGGAGCCCAAGACTTGTCTTGGCCTCCAAACGCCACGACAAAATACGCAAGATAAGCTGGCTTCACAAAGACTGTGATGTTTTTTATTTGTTTTTGAAGAGAGCCACAAATGTAGCAGAATGTTTTAGGATTGTATAAGCAGCCATTTCATAAAGAACTCATATTTATCAGAAAAAACAACAATAAAAATAATTTATTTAACATTATATTGTCACGTGGGCGTTGTAATGTTTTTTTGTTAAATGACTCTATTCTTACTTGAAACACTCTCAATAAATACAACTACTATATACAACTTGACTTATTTACTCTAATTACTTGACATGTATACAAATATTACATGGATGAGAAACAAGAAAATTACAATAGAGAATGCTAACCACTCAACTGCCAACTGTCAACTGACTGCTGGTTGGGTAACTGATGTGCCAATTTCTGTCCTCTTAATTTCTCAGAATTTCAAATTCAACTGCATTGTCTTGACAATTTCCAATGTGTTGCTGCTGACCCTCTCTAATGTATTTGTTGCTGACCATTTCCAATGTAATGCTGCTGACCCTCTATAGCAGGGGTAGGTAACCTGCGGCTCTCCAGGTGTTGTGAAACTACAAATCCCAGCATTTCTTGCCACCTATCTGCTGGTTTTCTACTGGCAAAGCATGCTGGGACTTGTAGTTTCAGAACACCTGGAGAGCCGCAGGTTGCCTACCCCTGCTCTATAGTGTATTGCTGCTGACCCTCTCCAATGCATTGCTGCTGACCCTCTCCAATGTGTCACACATGCTGCTTAACAGGTACCTACTTGGTGTATCTTCTTTTTTCAAATGAATATGTAATTGATGTAGACATCTTTGATGAGGATGATGATGAGGGTGATAATAACATTGTGCCTGAGTCATTAAGGAGAGAAAAAGCAAAAAATAGGAGTAACTTTGCACCTGGGAAAAACCATGTTACATTGGAGGGGAGGTAAATTTTAAAACGTGGGGACAGATTTATAGTTGGTGTAGGGCATGTCCTAGATCAATTTTATATTTCAGTATAAAAATAAAGTTATCAAGTATTTGTGTGCTACATGAAAAAACAGCCAATATTTTCCTTACATGCAAAATAATAAACTAATTTGCACCCCTTATATTGTAACATGGTTTGTCCAGAATCAAATGTACTCCTTTTTTTTGCCTTGCTCTCCTTAATGCCCATTGTCTTTTGTCACCATTGAGGAAGATGACCTCTGTCATACAAAGCTGTGTGTCACTAATTTAAGCAGCCAGATCACTGCAGACTTGGTCAGAATTGGTGAAAATTTGGACAGTTGTGAAGGGATCATTACAAAATAGACTGGAAATGAATGTTAATGTTATAAATAGTAATATAGGAACAAACACAACTTAAAATCACATCTTTTTACCTATTTTACATAATTTTTAATTAAATCCAGATCCAAAACCAAAACCCTTCATGATTTTGGAGCAAAATGTGTAATAAAACCAAAATACGAAGACACTTTAGAACCAAAACCACATCAAAAACATAAACATGGGGGTCTGCGCACATCTCTAATTAATAGCATATTTGATATATAATAAAAAGCCAATGGATGTCAGCCCGATAGCTCCAGATAAAGTATCACCTCGCTATAAGCCTTACTGGGTAAGTAAGGTTAGCATTGAATGGCCTATTCAATAACATTTTTTTTTCTCCTTTTTTATTTTAAGGGTACTAATCACATTAACTCTCCAACTCTTAATAGATTAACTTTCAGAACATTCAGTAACACTTAGGACACATACCAACCTAATTTAGCAACCTTAATCAAGTCTGACTTACATTCAGAGAAGTTTAACAAAATAAACCAAGGAAATTGAAAATATTCAGTGACCCCTATATTATTATATTATTATATTATTATCTAGTTTCGTAGCGTAACTTTGGGGATACTCCTAGTATTCTGGTTACCGCGCAGCCTCTGTAACGACAATATGGTGCCAGAAAATCAGCTACAGAATCATTGTCCAATGATCATTGAAAGCCAACCTACACTCCATGGTTCCCGGACTGTGCCATGTGCCCAGATAGCAGGTAAAGCACACGCATGTGGTATACACGTGTACACGGGAGAAGCAGCAGAATAGACGTGTATTTTATCATTTGAACAAATAATTAAAAAATATAAAACAAACTCAAGTGCATCACTAATAAATGTAACAGATTAATACGTGAATAAAAAAACACATATATATGATGTTTCTGTAAATAGGAATAATAGGGAAATTAACTTAGATACCTATATGTTATAACTCTACGTAATCACACATATAGATGAAATCAAGACATAATGTCATTTTTTGCTTATATAATAAAATAAGAAAATATATGTAAAAATATAAGTATAAGATGTGTAAGATATGTATATCTGTCCGTAAAAACAGCGTAACATTCACATGGAAGAACAAAGCAGTGGTAATGTTATGTTCACACATAACAAAGCTGTTCCATCTGGTTACAAAGGTATAAAATACCTGGTCATTAGCGCTCTCTTGCAGCTTCGTTTACTGAATCACAGGTTCTATTGGAGATTCCCGTGTCCTGGATAAATTTGTGTAGCCACACTTATTTTTATGATATTTTATTAATATTTGTGAGTTTCTCAATTCACTAAAAATGTTTTCACAATCTTTAACAATAGTGGCTGTGGTGAGAGCAGCACATTATGATGTAAGGTAACGACATGTTTGGGGCGTAATTGAGAATCTGCAGCTAACCTCAGGATGTGGTTTTACTATTTCTGCTCCATTCAAACCTAAAAACACAGGGGGCTTCTGTACCCACATGAATGTACTGGGGGTGGTATCTCACGGGTACATTGGGTGTACATAGTGTTTATCTTATAGCTGAGGATACTGTGGGCCCACAATACCATCTGAGAAGAAAGGGAATATATAACATAGAGTTGTTACATTAAGGACACAGTGTAGATATTCATGACAACAGTTCCCGTTTTGTGATCTGTGATCTCCCACCTTGAGGACTGGTATAGATTAGCTGAATATTGAAACAATTACTCTCCATCATTCTACTAATTAGTCTGTAACATGAACTTACATCAAATAGAAGAGTGAATAGAGTGATACCAACAGATACTGGGACTAAGTGTGAGAACACATTCTAATATCAGAGTCTACATCACTTTGGGGTTTGTATGCTATATATCTGCTGAAATAGGAATTTATTATATAGAAATAGTTATTATTATTACATACATATTCTACCAGTCGTATGGTGCGGAGGACGATCACCGATCATGTGGTGCGGAGGACGATCACCCATTGTATGGTGCGGAGAACGATCCCCGATCATGTGGTGCTGAGGACGATCACCCATTGTATGGTGCGGAGAACGATCCCCGATCATGTGGTGCGGAGGACGATCAATGATCGTGTGGTGCGGAGGACGATCAACGATTGTGTGGTGCGGTGGGTGATCACCGATCATGTGGTGCCGAGGACGGCAGATTCATAGGACTATTCAGTTGTAATATAATGATATGAGTCATTGGGTTTTGTATGTGCATTATGTATTAGGGTTCCAGAATGAAAAGCCTGCTTTGAATGACCTTGTGATATATGGGAGATATTGCCCTGACTACATACATATGGGTACAGAAGCTCTCTGTGTTTTAGGTGGTAATTGACAAATCCTTCCTTTAAGCACACATCTCAACCTTTGCTTTGAACATTCCACAGGATTACGTCTAATAGATTTACTAATAACCGTTATTACAGATTGATGGAAATGATGACAACTACACAGGGCTTCTCTTCCTGTTCTGTTACTGAACTCATGGATATGATTGTTTTGGTCGCACCTTCAGGTCATTTAATATAACAAGTTATCGGAGTGTTTGAGGGTCATACAGGTGGAAGTCAATGGTAAATTAGCAATTGAGAAATTAAACTAAAAACTGTTAGTCTCCTGTGAAGTTGAATGCAAGTTGCGTTGTTGGCGGATAATATGCTTTACCTACTTCTGCGCCAACGTACAAAGCCCAAGGTCCAAAACTACTGGTTTGTGCGCATGCTCAGATGTAGAATAGCGTATTATACGCCAACAATGCAATTTACGTTCATCATTATTATTATTATTATTATCATTTATTTGTTAGGCGCCACAAGATTTCCGCAGCGCCGTACACAAAGCAAACAGTAGACTATACAGGGTATAACAGTACAGAAAAATAAACAAAAATACCAATGCTTCAGAAACTCCAGTTAGGCCAATGCAGTAGAGGCGGAGTAGAAGAACAGGTATGGAGACAAGAGGGAAGAAGGCCCTGCTCATTCGAGCTTACATCCTAAGGGTGGGAGAACGAAACAGACACAATTGGAGGAAGTTGTAGTGTGGGGAGAGGGACCGGGAGGAGAGAGGGTAGAACGTTTGGAGGAGATGCGGGTTAGGTGAGCCCTTGTATGTTGAATGCGGTGCTTTATCCCTCCCCAAATGGATTAGCTGTGTCTGTATCGTCAAGGCCACATCCAATAGGCTTCTGCCCTAATGGTAATAGTGTAATTGCTTTTTGTAGCGTGAATGGAACAGTTTCAGGAATTTTCTTACATTTTAGATCATGTGTACGTGTCAAAAGTCTCAATCAAACATGTTAAACCATAAACTATTTTAGCTATGCAATATATAGACATATTCATATATATATTGTAACAAAGGGAGGCATTTATCTGACAAGATGCAGAGAAAACATACAAGCAGAATAAAACATTGGAGCAGTTATGCACCTAGATTCAGGTTAAACCAGGTAAAGACTTATGTATAGTTTAAAGTTTGGTTAACTGATTAGAAAGCTCCTTCCTTTCAGCAAACAGACAGGGTGTATCTGTTTGTGCAAACAGAGCCAGTGATGGGCGTTTCCTCTTAAAGAGAAAGTGGGTGTGTCCCCTGTCCATCAAGCTAAGGCTGGGGGAGGAGTATCAGGTATAAAAGCTTGTTTGTATCATTTGTTGAGTGAGACCAACACTGGGAAAGCTGGCTGGTCCTGAGAGCGCTGGTCTATGTATAGCTAGTGTTCAGGGTCTCCATAACTGCTGTGAAATTCATACGGTGTCAAATACATCTAACCATCCTGACAATAAAGCTGCATAAAAAGAAGAAGCGGGCTCTTGCCACAATATATATATATATATATATATATATATATATACATACACACACACATATACATATATATATATTGTTATTTGCGTATTGTCGCTAACCAATAACGATTGTCGAACCTCGATTTGTGTTTCCAACGCACAAAGATTTATTCGCAATAAGTGGAAAAAATATGCTCAAGCGAAGTAATAGTAAATACAGCCGTTTCTTATCGCAGGCGCTCTGGATCCAGTGCAGTCATTCAATCCTGAAGTCTGGGGACAAGAAGTCTGCACTCTGGATCACAAGCTGCTGCTTATATACACAATCAAATACAGTAATACAATGAAGATGGTATGGCTTGCATCTATTGGTCCGGGTCTCAGGAATGTCCAAGGGGTCGTCAATCATTGGCTGGTTCATCCTAAGGAATCCAAAGGAGGGGGTCATCTCTGCAGGGGGTATGCTCTGCTCTTCCCGCCAGAATTCCTTAGTCTTAAGTAGTTCATAATTCCCTATCATTCATAACTTGCGTATGCACTCTGCGATTCCCTCGCAGAGCGCACCAAACTGTAGGATATGTAAAAAGGTTCATTATGATACCACTCATGATGTTATTCCTTTAACCCGTTCTGTGTATTTCAC
The DNA here is from genome assembly GCA_036250195.1 of Mixophyes australis. Taxonomy (NCBI): domain Eukaryota; kingdom Metazoa; phylum Chordata; class Amphibia; order Anura; family Limnodynastidae; genus Mixophyes; species Mixophyes australis. The sequence goes on from JAVHZZ010000004.1 coordinate 13,175,497, forward strand.
TAATATGCATGTAACTCTGATATAACATATAAATACTACTATATTTCGACATAACTGACTATGTGTTGCAACTACCAATAATGTGTACTATTTTATAAGTATGCGTGTTTGTGCGAATGTATGGTAAAAGACCAATTACTGTTGCTGCCACGTGTAGTGGATGCGTACGCCCTTTCACGCCGTAGCGTGCCCTTGTACGTCGATGCGTACCGTACGCATCTTTTCAGACAAAGACAACCAAGTTTGCTAGACTTTAATTGAAATGACTTTATCCAATTTGCTGACTTCGACAGTTCCACCCTTTGATAGTGTAATAAACTATCACCCAATCACCGTTTCAAGTTCAGGATTATACAATACTTCTTCACAGACCATGATCTCGGTATCTGGTACCACCCTTTCAGTCTCTTTCTCAGTGTTACTCCCATGAGACCGTTTTCCACACTTCAACACAGTAGGAACACATTTGACAACTAAACCAATTGCTAAGATGACACCCAGTATAAGGAGAAGGAGCTTACCTACACTAGCAACCATTTCCTGTACCCACTCCCCCAGACCGGAGAACCATTTTGCTGGGTTCAACCATGAGAACCAACCCGCCACCTTTTCCCCGACCTCATATAACGAAGAATTATGGCTCTTTCGAAATTCCCATTTCAGCTGCAAAATTTCATCCATCTTCCGGTCTATAACCTCTTTAGGGTCTTCCGTATTATTAGTAATGTACGTGCAACATTTGACACCGAACCGGGTGGCCAGTGTCACACAGTACCCACCAGTAATAGAGGTGAGATAATTTAGTACCAGTCTATGTTGCACCAACTCCTTTTTGTACGCTTGTAGCTCCCTTCCAGTATACCTGAAAGTGTCATCATACATCTCGGTGATATTATCTATTAATTTAGCTAGGTCTTGGATATATTTAAAGTTTAATGTTCCCCGAGCGGTCCTGGTGAGATCTAGAGCAACCATAACTTGGAAACCAGCAGTTTCACTAATCAATTTTGTAGCTATGGGTTCCTCACCAGGAATCATATTTCTCTTGCCACGGTGTTCATACTGTGTGTGTATGTATGGTGGTGATGTAGTCTTGTGAATATCTACCATTTCTTCATGAGTAATAGTCATGATTTCAGGAACCAGTTTAGCTAAGAAACACAAGCCCTTGGAACTCGGAGTCACCCAGGAATAAGCTTTCCTCCCACAAACAAAATACACATCATCAGGGAGAACATAAGGAACAGTATGCCCATGAATTATATCACACAGAGTTTTGATAAAACTACCCATGCCTAGTGTCTCCATCTGCTCTAGACACGTGTCGGCATTAATGATATTTTCACATTTATCTGTAGAGACTTTTCCAATAGATACCTTCTTATGTTTGGTTATACGTCCTAACTTGTGACTTCCATCAGCATTCCTGCCTAGTAGTGACCTTGTGAGTCTCTCTCTAAAATGAGTGTGGCGAGCCATTGTCTGATCTGATAGGTCAGCCTCCCAATTCTCCAGGCGCTTTGCATGAGATATGTTTAGGCACAGCAACGATCTGCCTATGGAGTATTGTCGAAGCGTCAGACTAGGGGACCTAGTGTTATTGTACCTCCCTTCTATGGGCCTCCCACCCCTTAATTCGAGTACTTCGGATATGTTTAGCGGGAATGGCACTAGTCCTATGTTATGCTGCCCTTGAGGCACGTGAGAGCACACCCAACACTCAGTTTGGTTTAGCACCTTACCCACCAGGGAGTGATAATCCTCCAAAGGATGCCCGCCTATATTCAGAGTACTGGGGGACTGGCATCGTTGGATGCATCTCTCGTCAACTAGGGAGTTGCAGAACTTGCAGATACAATTCTCATCAGACAATAGCCCCTCACACTGCCTCCGAGTTCCTGAGCTAGCAGACCTTTTCATAACCCCTGGACCAAGTTTGATAATGGGCTGCTCAGGATATCCTATTAACTTTTCTTCGGCCTCTATTTCATCCGTATCACTCCCAGAACTCTCCTCCGTCCTCCATCCTCCTTCACAAAAATGGAATGTCCTAGAAAAAGTAAAAACAAGGAAAATCCTGGAACAAAAGAAAAACAAAAACCGCCACTCCATCGCTGGAAAGATAGTTCTAAGGCAACGTCTCTGGTTCAGGTGTCTCAACTGCAGGCTTTAGGTCTCCCGGAACAGGCTCACAAGTGACAGCTCTATGTCGTCGGTCTGAGTCTTGTCTTGCACTTTCTCCGGATTATGGACTCTCCTGCAGTGGGTGGAATGGACCCAAGTGTCTCTCTCTGCAACCTTCAGTGATGTAGTACTGGTCAGCAGCACTTGGTACGGGCCTTCCCAACGGTCTGTTAAACAACCTGAACGTAAGAAATTGCGGATCATAACATAGTCTCCAGGTTCAACATCATGACAGTTCGTCTCTGGCATACCAGGTGACAGCATTTTTAGTTTTTGTTGTTGTTGTTTCAGCTGTCTACTCATTCTTATAAGATATTGTACAGTCACTTCATTATTACACTTTAAGTCGTCTTGTGGACTCACGATCAAATGAGGTTGTCGTCCGAACAGTATCTCAAAGGGGGACAGATTAAGAGGAGGTCTAGGAGTGGTTCGAATGCTGTGGAGGACCAACGGCAAAGCCTCAGGCCATGCCAACCCAGTTTCAGCCATTATCTTACCTAGTTTGTTCTTGATAGTACCGTTTACTCTCTCCACCTTACCACTGGCTTGTGGTCGGTAAGGGGTGTGAAGTCTGCTACTGATTCCCATGAGTTTACACATATTTTGGAAGACATCACCAGTAAAATGGGTACCCCTATCACTTTCAATGATTCTAGGGATACCGAACCTACACACAAAGTCTTGTACAATTTTCTTTGCAGTGAACACAGCAGTATTAGTGGCTGCCGGATATGCTTCTACCCAACCGGAAAACACATCAATACACACTAACACATACTTTAGATTCCTGCACGGTGGTAGTTGGATATAGTCAATTTGTATTACCTGAAAAGGTCCGTCTGTAGGAGGGATGTGGGATGGCTCAGTTGGAATAGTTTTCCCAACATTTTTCCTCAAACAAGTAAGACATGACATTGCTTTCTTACCAGCTTGAGAGGAAAATCCGGGAGCACACCAGTATGCTCTCACCAGTTTGCACATACCTTCTTTACCCAGGTGAGTCAGGCCGTGTGCTGCTTCAGCCAGGCTTGGATAGTATGTTCGGGGAGCTACAGGCTTACCTTGTCCATCCCTCCAGAGTCCTGAGGACTCTTGACCACATCCCTTCGCCTTCCAGACCGCCTTCTCCTGCAGGGAACACAAATCTTGCATTTCAATTAATTTCTGCGTGTCTAATGTCTGAAAAACCATCATAGTCTCGGTCGATACAGTCATAGGTTGCCCTGCTGCCCATTTAGCAGCTTCGTCTGCCCTGTTGTTGCCCAATGACACTGGGTCTTCTTCAAAGGTATGGGCTTTGCACTTTATGACGGCTACTGTTCTGGGTAACTGTATCGCTGTCAGAAGTCCTTTTATGTGTTGTGAGTGTGCCACTGGTGTACCTGCTGCTGTCGTAAAGTTTCTAAGACGCCAAAGGGCCCCAAAATCATGCACTACCCCGAAGGCGTACCTAGAGTCAGTATATATGTTGGCTGATTTACCCTCTGCCAATTCACACGCTCTCCTTAGTGCTACTAGTTCCGCCACCTGGGCTGAGTGAGGTGGACCAAGGGGTTCAGCTTCTACCACATCCTGATCGTCTACAACAGCGTAACCAGTACATAGCTCTCCTGTCTCTGTCTGTCTATGGCAACTTCCGTCTGTATAAAACGTAAAATCTACATTTTCTAAGGGGGTGTCACGTATGTCGGGCCTTGCAGTAAAGGTCTGATTCAGGTGTTCCATACAGTCATGCGTGTCAGTATTCTTGCCTAACTCATCATCAACCAGGGTCTCCTCACCTCCCACCCTTTGTGTCTCTTGAGACACATACGGAAGGTATGTAGCTGGATTTAGGGTGCTACATCATTTGATGGTGATGTTTGAGGGTGCCATCAGGGCTAGTTCCCACTTTGTGAATCTAGCTGAAGAAACATGTCTGGTTTGGGCTGAATTTAACAGAGCTGATACAGCATGGGGTGTATAGATGGTTGAATTATGTCCTAATACTACATCCTCGCTCTTACTTACTAGAAGGGCCGTTGCTGCTACACTTCTGAGACATGTTGGGAGTGACCTTGCCACATTGTCTAATTGTGCACTGTAGTATGCTACCGGTCTGCTAGCGTCACCATGTTTCTGTGTGAGGACACCTGCTGCACAGCCATCAGCTTCTGTACAAAATAGCTCAAAAGGCTTTTCATAATCAGGTATTCCCAATGCAGGTGCTCTTGTCAGACTATCTTTAAGATTAAAGAACGCTTGCTCCGACTCTTCTGTGTGTACGACACGTTCTGGTTTTGAGGAAGAGACTAGCTCCTGCAATGGTAATGCCAGAATAGAAAAACCTGGGATCCAGGACCTACAGTATCCACACATCCCCAAGAAAGTACGAATCTGCTTCTGGCTCTGCGGCAGGGTCATGTGTTGTATGGCCTCAATTCTGTCGGTTGTCAGGTGTCTTAGCCCCTTAGTGAGGCAGTGTCCTAAGTATTTGACCTTAGTCTGACATGGCTGTAATTTATCCTTTGCCACCTTGTGCCCTGTTTGTGAAAGATGAAGCAACAACAATTTAGTATCATGTAAACATGACATAAAAGAATCAGAGCACAACAACAAATCGTCCACATATTGAATTAGAACAGACCCATTGTGGGGTTGAAAGGATTGCAAACAGTCATGTAAGGCTTGGGAGAAAATACTGGGACTGTCAATGAACCCCTGGGGTAGTCTGGTCCATGTGTATTGCACTCCCCTGTAGGAGAATGCAAAAAGGTATTGGCAGTCAGGGTGAAGAGGGACTGAAAAGAAAGCAGAACATAGATCAATGACAGTAAAATGACTGGCAGACGGTGGAATCTGCATGAGGATGACAGCTGGATTCGGCACTACGGGGAATTGGCTCTCAACAACTTTGTTAATTCCCCTTAAGTCCTGGACTAATCTATAGCCCCTCCCCCCACTCTTCTTCACAGGGAAAATGGGACTATTTGCTGTACATGCTGTACGAATTAAAATCCCTTGTTGTAACAGCCTCTCAATAACAGGATATACCCCTAGTTCCACCTCCGGTTTTAATGGATACTGTGGGATTTTTGGAGCTATCCTACCACTTTTTAGATTGACCATGACAGGGGCTACGTTTGCCATCAGTCCAGTGTCCTGTCCATCTCTGGTCCATAGGGAACCTGGTATTTCCAGCAACATCCCCTTTACTTGAGATGGACTTTGTTCTATAACAGGAGAGTGTAACATTAACCTTGGAGGGGTGTCCAATATGTCCTGTACCTCATGTGCAACCCTCTCGGGTATATCTAGGAACACACCATCTGAAGTACAGTATATGACACATCCCATTTTACATAACAAGTCTCTCCCTAGCAAGTTAGTAGGAGCCGCTGCAGCCAAGAGAAACGAATGCTTAGTATGCAGAGGCCCGATAGTAACTTCGGCGGGTTTAGTTAGAGGATAATGTAACACTTTTCCCGTCACCCCCATAGCTGGAATAGTTTTGCTGGTCACCTGTAGATTGAAAGGAGAGGTTATCACAGATCGGGCCACCCCTGTATCTACAAGAAAAGTTTGTTTCCTGCCAGCTATGTCAACTATCATTGTTGGTTCTTCACTCTGACTCTCAGTTAACCTCACTGGCTGTAGACTACAGGTATGACCTGACCCCTAGCGCTGACTATTGATTTCCCGCGCAGCATTTGCTGCCGTAATATGCGCGGGTAGATGTGAGTCTTCTAGTCTATGTGAATCCTTTCTTGGAGGATATCTATGTGACCCACCCCTATGTGTATTGAGTCTTTCTTTATTACAATCTCTCCTGTAATGTCCTTCCTCGTTACAGTTGAAACACCTGATCACTTTAGGTTTCCTGTTATATGGGTTGTATGCTGGTGGTCGTGTATGCACCCCTTCTAGAGCCTGTATACTTACAGTCATTAACCTATCACTTTTCTCTTCCCTTTTTCTAAAAAGGTTCTTGTCATGCTCCACAGCAGACTCCCTAAGGAAGTCTACTGTGACGCCACTCCAATTAGGTAATGTGGTTTGTACTCTCGTCTTTAAATTTTCCCTAAGGCCATCCATCAGTACCCCTACAGCTACCTCTCTGTGATGTGGGTCCTCACTTATGTTGGATATCCCAGTAAATCGTGCAATCGCTGTTATAGCTCTAGCAAAGTAATCTGAGGCAGTTTCGCTATCCTTTTGTTTAATGGTGAAAATCTTACTCCAATTTACTACTACTGGAAAACAGATGGCTAAGTGTTTGACAATTTGTTCTATATTCCGTTGGTTAATCTCATCAGTCAGGGTGTCATCTTCCTCCAACAAACAATCTCCAATAAATTTTTGCATGTTAGTATTGGGAGGAAGACACGCCCTCAACACTACCCGCCAATCCTTACTGGTTGGTTCATGAGCATTCCCTAAGTCTTTAACAAATTTCTGACATTTAGCTAACTCTTTTCTAGGATCTGGGAATTCAGTCATAATGGAACGTAATTCTGATCTAGTCCAGGGACAATGCATTGTAACATTTCTTAAAGGAACTACACCATCCTTATCCGGTTTCCCATTGGGAACTGATATTGTGCGGACCGGGAACACACCCTCTGGTACACTAACTTCAGGGGACGCTACAGGATTTACAGGCCCTAGATTTAGAACACTTTCACTCCTAGTGATCACGCTACTCTCACCTATCTCAGCCATTTTCTCATACTTGCGCTGAGCCTCTAGTACATTAACAGCATGGGCAATGGCCGAAATCACAGTGGGTTCATCTTCGTTTTCAGATACACTTGATTGAAACTGATTTAAAACAGGGTACAACTTAGTAATTTTTCTATTTTCAGTTTTAACAACGGCTGTACTTACCCCTCCCGCCACATAAGGTGGCGGGGGCGCGCTTGCGCTGAGTTCGCCACGCTTCTCAATGGTTACATCCGCCTTGCGCGCGCTTTTCGCCACACCTATTTCCGGTTTGCATTCGCTGCTCTGCCACGTGTTACCTTCCATTTGCCACAATTTTAAACAATCATTATGTCTATTTCTCTTTTTCGTTGACTTGATCAACCATATTCTATCTTTTACAGTATTCAGTACCTCTGCATTAAAACTCCCTATTGTTGGGAAAGGCCTATCACAAGCTTTGGTCATCCCGACCCACGTGTCACAATACACAGTTGCATATGCACCATACTTCTTACACATGAGAAACCTCGCTGAACTAATAGGGCCTTCCTTAGGCAGTACACTGACCATCTCTAGCGTATGCTTAGCACCCATGTTGAACAATATACCTTCTACCCGGAACACAGACACACCGCAATGCTCTGTTCCTTCCGGCCAAATGTGAAATACAGACACACCGCAATGCTCTGTTCTTTCCACCTAATAATTTCAACTCTGTTGCTATACTCACCGCTAGAGATCTATAATCCTCGGTGAACGTATTTCCTTTAGCCGCGCTCACTCGCTTTTCCCTAATACAGAAATATCACTGTGGGCCCTAAGGGCTATCAGCTCCTCAATACCCTGGCTAAACCACAAAATCTGCTGAGTTTATTATCGCTGGGAGCGCAAAGTCGATACAATCAACCTGCCTTTCCAGTATAATTCCTCCTAGCTGCTTCACCAATTCGCACTAACGGTGCGACCGGATCGCACTGCCTACCAATACTAATTATTAGCAAACCTTGCGATCTATTGGTAGCGCTTTGCGAAAACCCAGTTTTCGCATTCGGTATACCTGCCCTGTATACCGTCCTTCAGTTGGGCAATCCGCCTCGTCAGACAGCAACTGAGCACCTCAACAATAAAACAGTGTATCTACGTTACAACATCACACACTATACACCTTTTCTGCGCAGAAAATCAAAAGTTCCCAACAATAGTAATAATGTCTCAGAGGCTTTCACAAGTAATTATACTATGCATGTATAATAACTATCAAAACGATTGTTTAACCACGTGGCAAGTTTACCGGAAGTTCGCGTACGCACAGCAGGAAGTACACATACGCTAAACAATGCAATACAGTTAAAACGCACAATGACAGAAAAAAGAAACAGTTTTCTCTTTTGTCCCTAGGTTCTAGTTAGCGTGCCCTAGATAATGCAAAACGGACATTCGGTTTCGCAACACAGAGTAAAATTCAGGTTTTGAACACCATGCGTTCTTACCCGTTTATGACGCGTCTCCACCCTTTGTTGAGGAACCGAAATCCGTTGGTCTTGCGTATCATCGGCAACGAAACCTCCAAAGCTCACGAGCCCCCAATTGTTATTTGCGTATTGTCGCTAACCAATAACGATTGTCGAACCTCGATTTGTGTTTCCAACGCACAAAGATTTATTCGCAATAAGTGGAAAAAATATGCTCAAGCGAAGTAATAGTAAATACAGCCGTTTCTTATCGCAGGCGCTCTGGATCCAGTGCAGTCATTCAATCCTGAAGTCTGGGGACAAGAAGTCTGCACTCTGGATCACAAGCTGCTGCTTATATACACAATCAAATACAGTAATACAATGAAGATGGTATGGCTTGCATCTATTGGTCCGGGTCTCAGGAATGTCCAAGGGGTCGTCAATCATTGGCTGGTTCATCCTAAGGAATCCAAAGGAGGGGGTCATCTCTGCAGGGGGTATGCTCTGCTCTTCCTGCCAGAATTCCTTAGTCTTAAGTAGTTCATAATTCCCTATCATTCATAACTTGCGTATGCACTCTGCGATTCCCTCGCAGAGCGCACCAAACTGTAGGATATGTAACAAGGTTCATTATGATACCACTCATGATGTTATTCCTTTAACCCGTTCTGTGTATTTCACTAATATGCATGTAACTCTGATATAACATATAAATACTACTATATTTCGACATAACTGACTATGTGTTGCAACTACCAATAATGTGTACTATTTTATAAGTATGCGTGTTTGTGCGAATGTATGGTAAAAGACCAATTACTGTTGCTGCCACGTGTAGTGGATGCGTACGCCCTTTCACGCAGTAGCGTGCCCTTGTACGTCGATGCGTACCGTACGCATCTTTTCAGACAAAGACAACCAAGTTTGCTAGACTTTAATTGAAATGACTTTATCCAATTTGCTGACTTCGACAATATATATATGTACACACATACACATACACACACACATATACATATATATATATATATATGTACACACATACACATACACACACACACACACATTTATTTATACTGTATATAATATGGTTGACATTTTCTTGGCAACTGAATCTGATCTTATCTATGACATATAATATGCCTTTGTTGGTGTGATGTCAGCAGAAGTGGCAGGGCCATTGGATGAGGTCACAGTGATGTCATAATCCTTGATGAACCTCCTCTTAGTCTCTGCTCTGATTGACTAGATTTTTCCTAGCGGTGTAAATCAGAGAGTCCTAGTGGGACAGAGAAGTGGAAATTTATATTGTTGTCTCATAACAACCGAAATTGAGTTGTAAACCTGTCTAATAAACATATATCTCCATCACATAAATCCAAGCACGGAAAAAGCAAACTAAGGGGCAGATTCAATTAGTAAAAAAATTTTGGCTTAGTGAGACTAGGTGGCAATTTTTTGTAGTGACAGTAACGCTTAGTTTCTCTCGCGCCCCACAGTGGTACAAGCAAAAGTAACCCTTACATTTTACCGTTTTAACAGTAATAAAGCGCCGCCGTGATGTTCTCAGTAACATCGCGGCCAATTGAATCTGTCCCTAAATGTCATTTATTCATCTTTTATACAATGAACTCCATGCTGTCGTAATTATTATTTTTAACCCTTATTTATAGGATGCCACATGAGGTCCGCAGTGCCATACAGAGGACAAACAACAAGGCAGTACATGGTATAACCGTACAATACAGTAACCAAATAATACCACAACTCTCAACACAGCTACTGGGGTGCATGGGGTATATTCAGCACAGGCTGAAACCTGTGCCCATTACCGTGGGCGCAACTAACAGGTTAGAGCCACTGATAGAGGTGCGAAGACAATGGATGAGTAGAGTCAATGGGCAGAGAGCCCACGGAGGAGGTGCACAGTGTAGCTGGTGAGCCAAAGTTATAGGTAATGAGAATAGGGCCCTGGTCACTAGAGCTTACAATCTAAAGGGGAAAGAGGCAGACTAACAGTTAAAATATGGGGGTGAGCTAATGTAAGGGGATCTAAGGGCAAGAGTGGGAGAGATGGAGGATGACAGAGGGTGAGTTATACTACATGGTGAGATGGTTACACGGGGACTGGTAGGCTTTTATAAACAGATGGGTTTTGATGACTGTTTGAAGCTATACAGGCTGGGGGATAGTCTGATAGAACGAGGGAGATTGTTCCACTGGTGGGGGGGCAGCATGGAAAAAAATCTTAGATTTGTTAGTGTGATGTGGTTACCAGATGGGAGGAAAGGTGCAGGTCATTGGCTGACCAGAGAGGGCAGAAGGGAGCATGAATGGAGATGAAGTTGGAGCTGTAGGGAGCAATGCAATTGGAGAAAGCCTTGTACAGGGTGAGGAGTTTGAAGTGGATTCTGTAGGGGAAGGGGAGTCAGATGTGGAGCCGTGAGAGAGAAAGACTAGCCGCAACATAACGTATAGATCGAAGAGGAGCATAATGGCCAATACTTTTTATCACAAAACACAATAAGAAAGGCCCTGTACATAATTGTGGTATTCTGTTGGGTGCTTGGTGGTGGTGACTGTTCAGGGGCGGATCTAGAAAATGACTGTACCCGGGGCGATTTAGGGGGGGCGATTTAGTGCCCCGCCCCTTTCTAACAGTTAGAGATGGGCGGGTCCGGTTCTCCGAGAACCGAACCCACCCGAACTTTGGGTATCCGAGTACCGAGCTGAGCAGCTCGGTACTCTCCCGCCCGTTCCGAATCCAAATCGAGGCCGAACGTCATTGTGACGTCGTCGGATCTCGGGGCTCGGTTCTCGCGATACTTTAACTTTATAAATACACGCCTCCACAGCAATCCATCGCCATTTGACAGAGGGAGAGAGCAGGGTGTAGTCATAGGCTAATTAGAGCAGGGACAGAGAATACAATATTGTTCTTGCAATTGCTCTAACCAAAATCGCTAGTGCAGAGAGGAGGATAGAGGTTTATTATTTTTTCTTCATATTTGGCACTCCCCAGCGCTTTTGGGGTGTCCCCCATAATTGTGCATAAATATTTCTGGCTGTCAAAAGTCATATCTGTCAGCAGTATCTACTAAATAATTTTTAGCACTCCTCAGTGCTTTTGGGGTGTCCTCCCTAATTGTGCATTAATATTTCTGGCTGTCAAAAGTCATATCTGTCAGCAGTATCTACTAAATAATTTTTAGCACTCCTCAGTGCTTTTGGGGTGTCCTCCCTAATTGTGCATTAATATTTCTGGCTGTCAAAAGTCATATCTGTCAGCAGTATCTACTAAATAATTTTTAGCACTCCTCAGTGCTTTTGGGGTGTCCTCCCTAATTGTGCATTAATATTTCTGGCTGTCAAAAGTCATATCTGTCAGCAGTATCTTCTAAATAATTTTTAGCACTCCTCAGTGCTTTTGGGGTGTCCTCCCTAATTGTGCATCAATATTTCTGGCTGTCAAAAGTCATAACTGTCAGCAGTATCTACTAAATAATTTTTAGCACTCCCCAGTGGTTTGCGCTCAGAATGGATTCAAAGCAGTCCACATATGATCTGAATGAGCAACCAGGTTCTGTCACCAGTCCTGATGTTAGTGTTCCCAGTACGTCATCTGGCCAAGGCGATGTCAAACAACAGAGTGTTTTCAAATTAGTGCAAAAAACAAAAAACAAAAAACATTTTACTGTATTGAAGCGAAAAAGAAGTGTAACTGAGCAAAAGTTAAGTGACGATAAAAAAAAAATTGCAAGCATGCCATTCTACACACGCAGTGGCAAAGAGAGAATGAGGCCTTCACCTTTGGCTATTAGTGGCAGATCCCAAAAAGTTACCCAGCCTACAATTGGTGCACAACTACTGTTATGCGTCAAAGCCGAGCTGCAAGATAACAGTGAGGCATTACAGGAGAATATTTGCTCTGATTCACAAATGACAACAATCCCTGTGGAGAGTCCATCCAACAGTGGGATGTCTAATCGTGAGCATTCTGCTGATGTGTGCCTTAATAGCCCGAGTGTAGCCGGTGAAACCCAAATTGAGGATGCCACTTTGAAATTAGAAGAGGATGAGGGGGAGATTTGTGTAGGCGACGAGGGCGCTAATGAGGATGTTGATGAGGATGAGGTTGTTTGTGTAAGTCCTGCACCAGTGGCAGCAGTTCTGCCACGTGACAAGAAAAAGGCCATTGTCATGCCTGGGCATAAAACAAAAAAATCCACTTCTTATGTGTGGAATTATTTCTACCCAAATCCAGACAACAATTGTATAGCCATTTGTAGTGTATGTGAAGCCACAGTCAGTCGAGGGAGGGACCTTAACCATCTTGGAACCTCGTCTATGTTACGCCATTTAACGAGAGTTCATGGCAAAGTGTTGGGAAAAGCTGAAAGTTCTTCCCAAAAGAATACAAGCACTCCCTCATCAGCTAAGACCCTCCGCTCACCGACATACCGACGGCTACAAAATACACCCACCACACCATCCTCATCAATATCCTCAGTAGCGCTCGGAGTTAGCCCGGCATCCCACTTAAGGCTGGATACCTCCGGCACTATTATTGATTCCTCTGAAGAAAGCATTAGTCCTGCTGCTGCTGTTGCTGCTGTTGGGGGTGAATCGTCATCCCAGAGGCAGGTTAATAAAATGAGCAGTCCTACATTTCAGCAATTAACTGTGAAACAATCATTTGCGAGGGGAAGCAAATATGACAGCAGTCACCCAGTCGCCAAGCGAATCACAGACGCCATGGCTGCAATGTTAGTGTTAGATCTGCGTCCAATCTCCACAATAAACGCAGCTGGTTTTTCACAGTTAATTGAGGTTTTGTGTCCGCGTTACAGAATTCCATCGCGACACCATTTCTCCCGTAAAGCTATTCCACAACTATACCAAAAAGTGTGTAAAAATGTAGAGATTGCGCTGAAAAATGCCATTCTGCCCACTGTTCACTTAACCACAGATATGTGGACAAGTGGAAGTGGCCAAACCAAAGACTATATGACTGTGACAGCCCACTGGGTTGGTCATTCACCTTCACCAGCAGGAACAGCAGCAGCATGTACACCACTACGTAACATTTGTCACAGGCAGGCCACTCTTTGTATCACCGGCTTCACTAACAGGCATACGGCTGACAATTTGTTACGCAAACTGAGAGATGTGATTGATGCATGGCTTATACCACTCGGACTCTCCCCAGGGTATGTCATTTCAGATAACGCCAACAATATAGTGCGAGCATTACAGCTGGGTGATTTCCAACATATTCCCTGTTTTGCTCACACCATCAACTTGGTGGTGCAGAGCTTCCTACGAAATAACCGTGAGGTGCAGGAGATGCTTTCGGTGGCCCGTAAAATTTCAGGCCATTTCAGGCATTCAGCCACAGCATGTAGGAGATTACAGCAGCTCCAAGAGCAGTTTAACTTGCCCTGCCACCAACTTAAGCAAGAGGTGGTAACTCGGTGGAATTCCACCCTGTACATGCTTCAGAGGATGGAGGAACAGCGCAAAGCCATCCAAGCATATTGCACAAGTCATGACATTGGGAAAGGAGGGGGGATGTATTTCACTCTTGCACAGTGGGGAATCCTTTCAGTGCTGTGCAAGGTGCTGAAACCATTTGAAGTTGTGACATGTGAGGTCAGTGCAGACTCTGCTAGTTTGAGCCAAGTCATTCCTTTAATTAGACTATTGGAAAAGCAGCTTGAGAAAATGAAGGAGGAGCTGAAAGCAAGCAATTCAGCAAAGTATGTTGGCCTTGTCGATCAAGTACTTAATTCGCTTCACAATGATCCTCGAGTTATTAAGATCTTGAACTCGGATCAGTACGTTTTGGCCACTGTGCTTGATCCAAGGTTTAAAACCTGAATTGAGTCTTTACTTGTAAATGAGCGAGATGTGAACTTTTGCAAGGAGCTATTGCTCAGCAAGTTGGCCGCTGAACTGGGCCTCGGCTTGACGATGTGTCCTCCTTCACTTTCTCAAGCTGTTGCTCGTAAAAAATTAAATTTCCAAAAAGAAGCAGGGAAGACATAGGGGGCAGACCAGAACAATTTAACATCTGGGCTGGTTTGAAGGATTTTTCAAAAAAATGTGTCACTTTGCCCATAACTCCATCCAATATGAGTATAAACATGCAAAGGATGGTGGAGGATTACTTTCAAGAGGTAGTTGATATGGAAATGTCAGACAGTCCCTTTCCTTACTGGGAAGAAAAGCAGGCCATTTGGAAACCCATGTACAAACTTGCTTTGCAATACCTAAGCTGCCCACCCTCCAGTGTGTACTCTGAACGAGTGTTCAGCACAGCAGGGAACTTAGTCAGTGATCGCCGTAGAAGGTTACTTCCCAAAAATGTGGAGAAAATGATGTTTATAAAAATGAACTACATCTTCCACGAGGAAGGCCTTCACCATCCAAGACATCCAAGCACTGACTGTTCTCTAATGGCGGATTCAAGCGGCGATGAATTGATAGTCTGTGATGATGACGTACACACTGATGAGGGTGAGGATTAAGCTGAAGATGATGCCGATAACATCTTTTTAAAACTTTCTATGTAAGTGTAGGGTGCAATCTACCCCCAAAGAGGAAAGGGACTTGTGGCATTTCCATATCACATACCATCTTGAAAGGCTGCTGTTAGGGCAATTTATCCTTAAAGGTAGGGTGTCATAGACAGAGTGACCCTAAACTGGCTTTGTCCATTTTTCATAATATTGTACAGTCTATAATGGCTGAATTTTTGGGTATTTTATACAAGTGGAGGGGGGCCTAGAGAGACAGAAACCAAACTGGCTTTTTCCATGTCAATTAATATTGTACAGTCTATAATGGCTGAATTTTTTGGTATTTTATACAAGTGGAGGGGGGCCTAGAGAGACAGAAACCAAACTGTCTTTCTCCATGTCAATTAATATTGTACAGTCTATAATGGCTGAATTTTTTAGTATTTTATACAAGTGGAGGGGGGCCTAGAGAGACAGAAACCAAACTGGCTTTCTCCATGTCAATTAATATTGTACAGTCTATAATGGCTGAATTTTTTGGTATTTTATACAAGTGGAGGGGGCCTATAGAGACAGAAACCAAACTGGCTTTTTCCATTTCTTTACATATTTAACTATAAGTGTAGGGTGTAATATACATTCAAAGACGATGGCTGCATTGCCAATATGCATAGATGGAGAGGAAGACAATCTGTTTTGTGTGTAGAATAGGCCTACCAACGAAGAATTAAACTGTTTTTTTGGATGATTTATTACCTCAACAATTAGATTACTTGTCTCTAAAACAGTTGGAGCACTAAATTGGTTTAATTTAGGCCCAAAAACATGGATTTTCCAAAAAAATAGCAAAACAAAACCAAACAAAACCAAAACCAAAACCAAAACACGCAATGGCGGTTTTGCAAAACCAAAACACGACGGTAATCCAGATCCAAAACCGAATCCAAAACCAAAACACGAGGGTCAGTGACCATCTCTACTAACAGTTTAGGTTGCAGACGGCTGCACAGTATGTGCAGGTCCGTCCAGCCGTGACAGGCAGGGACAGTGTGCTGCCCGACTGCTCTGATTGTGTTTTAAACACAATAAGAGCAGCCGGGCAGAACACTGTCCCTGCCTGTCACGGCTGGACGGACCTGCACATACTGTGCAGCCGTCGGCAGCAAGTGTCTGCTAGGGGGGGGCTATCGCCCCGATCGCCCACCCCTGCCCCCTGCATCCGCCACTGTGACTGTTATTGTACCACCAACCTCTGCCTTAGGACGACATCTAGCCAGTTACAGTCCATAGGATAAGAGAAGGTGAGAAAAAGCAACTAAACGCTGCTGAGTCTACCTGCAAAGTAGATAAAACCCCACAACTGTGCACAGCAGCAGTGGAGAAACCGAGAATGCTCATGTAAACCTCCTAACAAACCCAGGGAGTGACAAATCTCCGTAATGTGTGGCACAAGCTTCTACAAGTTTTGCCGTATTTAAACTGTTATATGGTTGGCCTACCATGGAGACTCCTAGACATTGCTAAGGAGACCGGGAAGCAGGAAGATGGTCCCTATCGAAGTATATTTAAACATGTTATCGCTCTGCAAGATAGAATTTCAGTGATAATGCCAATTGTAAATTAACATATAAAATAAGTACTGCTTAGGTTATGATCTTTAACCATGGGGAGAGAATAATAGTTCTGATACCCACTGTAGAAAGCAATTTTCTAGCTACATGGCAAGGACCATTTGAAATAAACAAAAAATGGGTGACGTAGCTATAGAGTCTATCAGCCAGGTACATTAAACCAAAACAAATATATCAATGAACTTAAGCCATGGAAATACAGAGATGCAATTGATGCCCTGAGCATTACATTAACCAGGGTTCAGAAGTGAACCTTCCAGAAACACTATCAGTATCTCAGAAACAAGAATGTAACGAGTTCTTACAAAAGAACCAGATTCTGTTTTCAGAGTTCTCAGGGCACACTAGGGCTACAAAACATGATTCATAACTAATCCTAGGGTGCGTGTCCATCTTAAGTCTCACCGGTCCATAAAAATGTTAGACTTAGCGTTCATTGAAGAGTCAAAAAGTGAGCGGCCTAGCCCTATAGTGTTAGTACCCAAACCAGATGGGTCAATACATTTTTTGCAATGATTTTTGTAAACTCAACTAAGTGTCACGGTTTGACACCTATCCCATGCAACAGTTGACAGATTAGTCGAGAGCCAATGACATGCTCGGTATTTTACAACTGGCAAGTTTCCTTTAAGGACAGCACCAAGGAAAAATAGCATTTCCCACCCCATCCCCTTTATCAGTACAGGGTGGTACCGTTTGAGCTACATGAGGTTTCTACCACTTTTCAATTCACTCATTGCCAGTTTGCTTCAGCCTATATCCATTATATTGTTAGCTGTGAGTGGGATAGTTATTTACAGAAGGTAAAAGATCTCCTAAACTCCCTTAGGAAAGGGGGGTGAACAGAGAACCCAAAGAAGTGTGCTACAGGGCATGAAGGGGCAAGCTACCTGGGTAATAATAAAGGATGATAAATCCTCAGGTAGATAAGATAGAGGCTATGTCTGCCTAGAGCGAGAGAGGAATGAGAGATGTAAGAGTTTGGGGAGAAGGAAGAGGAAAGTGCTTATAGCTCATTGACACAGTACACATAGAAATGTGTTTATCCACCAAAGTGTAATGAGGAGGCTCAATATGTGACCCAGTAAAAGTATCTGCCCCAACACTGAGCTGGGGACACAATCAAGGGGTATATTTATCAGAGGATATAAAGCTCTATTGCCAGTTAATGTGGGTGTTTCCGCCAGTGATAGGGAATTTTATCATATAGCCTTATACATTAAAGAAGGATTTCTGTCTGTAGACACTGGTGGAATAATTACTGACCCAGCAAAATAGACTAACTCCCCTATGCCGGATAAAGGAAGTCCTATAAACAGGACCTGTTGGTGGAACCTGAGGATTGGAGCTGAGCACATCTGCATTAAGGGGTATCGAACAAGCGTTGTGCTAATACCTGCTCTGATACCACCATCAGAGTGATGACAACAGAAGAGAACATGTTTTGTTCCTTGAAAGGTTTTTATTTTTTTACATTTTGTATCTGTTTTTAAGAATTTCATTATTTATCATTATTCCATGTTGTGTCAGTGATCAGGGCTAGCCGGATCATGTGTGCGCCTATCTGATGAGATTGGGCTGTCCTAACAGTAAGTTGACCCTTCCAGCAGCAGCGGAACTACCATTGGTGCGTCAGGAGCCACGCATTGGGGCCCATCGAGATAATGGGGCCCGCTGCATGACAGATGCAGAGGGTCAGAGGCCTCAGTTCCCTCCTCCCCGCACCAGGGCCCACAGCTCATTAGTTCCGCCTCTATCTCCCAGCAACTGAGTATCGCTAATACGCACCAGTAATATTTTATTGATAGATTATATCGATAAGTGATCAATATTTATTGCCGGCGGTGCTGGAAAGTATCCTTATCGCTGTGAAGCAAAAGCGGGAATAATAATACACATGTTCCCCTCTCCCCGTTTATCTCTAAAGAACTTCAACCTCACTTAAAAATAAAATCTTGTTGTTGCAGCGCTCCACAAAGAAAGCTCATTACAACGCACCCTCACCCCTTCCAAATCCACCCCTTGGCCTCCACAAATAATTCCATCTTGCTTCACCCATGTGCTATGGTGGAGATTTTACACTTCGTAAATGTCCTCCAACATTACGGACTTTATTGATTAGATTACAGCTCATCGATTATATTGTATTACAGCTTCAGAAGCTTATACATATATTAACACCACTGTCAGATGCACAGTAGATGGCAGGGACGGCTGCCTTCCTTTTCCCCCGCGAGCGCATCCCGTTGCTAGGCTGCCTCTGGCCCGGCAGCGCTGGCGCATGCGCAGGACTATTGCGTCTCCGTTCCTGACCGCCGATTCCACTGCCACCAATGAGGTTTCACCTTCATCTATTTAATTTAAAGCGGGTTCTGGCATTAGGGTGCCACAGTATCTAGGTCCACCTATGCTCCAACGTTCCTGTATGCTTACTGGATTCTGACTCGGTTCTGTCTGACTCTCGATCTCCCTGTGTCTGTATACATCTCCTCGTTCTGACCTCTGGCTTCTGTTTCCTCTGTACCACTATTGTCCGCGTCTATTCACCTGTTACTTTGCCGGTAGCTAACTGGGAGAGCCGCGACCTGCACGTCCCTGGCGAAGACCGAAGGCGTTAGACTCCGCGCCTCCTAAGTTAGCAGCAGGTCAGACCTTCAGGACCAACAAACGCGTGACAATCACTTTATGTATAATGTACAATGTATTATATACAGTACACATATGGCCGCACTTTTATCTTATAACATTAATACATGATTTCATTGTTAGTGACAGGTAAGTTTCAGGAGATGAGATGTGAAGACAATTGGAACCAGGAGGATGGGACCAGGACATTTCTATAGATGAGAGGAGCGGGTGAGGGAAAGACCACTGTGCACTCACCAGGTAGAAGCAGGTCGCCATTAACAGGCCTTTAACTGTCACATCCAGATCCATCGGGATAGACACCATGAACCGGTTATTCTCATACTTGATTATCCCCACATCATATTCACCATCTTTTGACTTCACCTTAGGAAAAAATATTTATCATAATATGAGACAAAGCAAAGACTCATAGCTTCCTTCTGTCTGTGTCACTGTGTCACCCTGCAGGGGGAGGGACAGATTCATAACTCCGTTCTGTCTGTGTCACTGTGTCACCCTGCAGGAGGAGGGGCAGACTCATAGCTTCCTTCTGTCTGTGTCACTATCACCCTACAGGGGGAGGGACAGACTCATAGCTTCCTTCTGTCTGTGTCACTGTGTCACCCTGCAGGAGGAGGGGCAGACTCATAGCTTCCTTCTGTCTGTGTCACTGTGTCACCCTGCAGGGGGAGGGACAGACTCATAGCTTCCTTCTGTCTGTGTCACTGTGTCACCCTGCAGGAGGAGGGGCAGACTCATAGCTTCCTTCTGTCTGTGTCACTGTGTCACCCTGCAGGGGGAGGGACAGACTCATAACTCCGTTCTGTCTGTGTCACTGTGTCACCCTGCAGGGGGAGGGACAGACTCATAACTCCGTTCTGTCTGTGTCACTGTGTCACCCTGCAGGAGGAGGGGCAGACTCATAGCTTCCTTCTGTCTGTGTCACTATCACCCTACAGGGGGAGGGACAGACTCATAGCTTCCTTCTGTCTGTGTCACTGTGTCACCCTGCAGGAGGAGGGGCAGACTCATAGCTTCCTTCTGTCTGTGTCACTGTGTCACCCTGCAGGGGGAGGGACAGACTCATAGCTTCCTTCTGTCTGTGTCACTGTGTCACCCTGCAGGAGGAGGGGCAGACTCATAGCTTCCTTCTGTCTGTGTCACTGTGTCACCCTGCAGGAGGAGGGACAGACTCATAGCTCCCTTCTGTCTGTGTCACTGTGTCACCCTACAGGAGGAGAGACAGACTCATAGCTCCTTTCTGTCTGTGTCACTGTGTCACCCTTTAGGGGGAGGGACAGACTCATAGCTTCCTTCTGTCTGTGTCACTGTGTCACCCTGCAGGGGGAGTGACAGACTCATAGCTCCCTTCTGTCTGTGTCACTGTGTCACCCTGCAGGGGGAGGGAGAGACTCATAGCTCCCTTCTGTCTGTGTCACTGTGTCACCCTGCAGGGGGAGGGACAGACTCATAACTCCGTTCTGTCTGTGTCACTGTGTCACCCTGCAGGAGGAGGGGCAGACTCATAGCTTCCTTCTGTCTGTGTCACTATCACCCTACAGGGGGAGGGACAGACTCATAGCTTCCTTCTGTCTGTATCACCCTACAGGGGGAGGGACAGACTCATAGCTTCCTTCTGTCTGTGTCACTGTGTCACCCTGCAGGAGGAGGGGCAGACTCATAGCTTCCTTCTGTCTGTGTCACTGTGTCACCCTGCAGGGGGAGGGACAGACTCATAGCTTCCTTCTGTCTGTGTCACTGTGTCACCCTGCAGGAGGAGGGGCAGACTCATAGCTTCCTTCTGTCTGTGTCACTGTGTCACCCTGCAGGGGGAGAGACAGACTCATAGTTCCCATCTGTCTGTGTCACCCTGCAGGGGGAGGGACAGACTCATAGCTCCCTTCTGTCTGTGTCACTGTGTCACCCTGCAGGAGGAGGGACAGACTCATAGCTCCCTTCTGTCTGTGTCACTGTGTCACCCTACAGGAGGAGAGACAGACTCATAGCTCCTTTCTGTCTGTGTCACTGTGTCACCCTTTAGGGGGAGGGACAGACTCATAGCTTCCTTCTGTCTGTGTCACTGTGTCACCCTGCAGGGGGAGGGACAGACTCATAGCTCCCTTCTGTCTGTATCACTGTGTCACCCTGCAGGGGGAGGGGCAGACTCATTGCTCCCTTCTGTCTGTGTCACTGTGTCACCCTGCAGGGGGAGGGACAGACTCATAGCTCCCTTCTGTCTGTGTCACTGTGTCACCCTGCAGTGGAAGGGACAGACTCATTGCTCCCTTCTGTCTGTGTCACTGTGTCACCCTGCAGGGGGAGGGACAGACTCATAGCTCCCTTCTGTCTGTGTCACTGTGTCACCCTGCATGGGGAGGGACAGACTCATACAACATTTTTAATAAATATCTATATGTTAATATTGTTTTCATTACCTCAAATGTGACATTGCCAAAGATACTGGTTTGGAAAGTTGGCCCCAGGATAATCAGAACGACCTCCCTGGAGGAATTTGTGATGCACAGTTGTGTAATCATGAGATTTGAGAGTACGATGGCACTTCCCAGGGACTCAGAGGCGCTGGACACTTCCATCTGTCAGAGAGACCACAGAACCAGTATATTAGACTGATTGTCACATACACCGTGTACAGAGGCTGCGGCTGGATGTAGGGTGTATGTGGTCTTCAGTCTTTATGTCAATGTTTATTTAATCATAGAATATCAAACAAATTGCTATTTTATGATGAAAACGGTGGATAAGGGGAAATGTCAGATGCTCCTGCTCTGTAACTGTCACTCAGATGCTCCTGCTCTGTAACTGTCACTCAGATGCTGCTGTTCTGTAACTGTCACTCAGATGCTCCTGCTCTGTAACTGTCACTCAGATGCTGCTGCTCTGTAACTGTCACTCAGATGCTCCTGCTCTGTAACTGTCACTCAGATGCTGCTGCTCTGTAACTGTCACTCAGATGCTCCTGCTCTGTAACTGTCACTCAGATGCTCCTGCTCTGTAACTGTCACTCAGATGCTCCTGCTCTGTAACTGTCACTCAGATGCTGCTGCTCTGTAACTGTCACTCAGATGCTCCTGCTCTGTAACTGTCACTCAGATGCTGCTGCTCTGTAACTGTCACTCAGATGCTGCTGTTGTTACTGTCACTCAGATGCTGCTGCTCTGTAACTGTCACTCAGATGCTGCTGCTCTGTAACTGTCACTCAGATGCTCCTGCTCTGTAACTGTCACTCAGATGCTGCTGCTCTGTAACTGTCACTCAGATGCTCCTGCTCTGTAACTGTCACTCAGATGCTGCTGCTCTGTAACTGTCACTCAGATGCTGCTGCTCTGTAACTGTCACTCAGATGCTGCTGTTGTTACTGTCACTCAGATGCTGCTGCTCTGTAACTGTCACTCAGATGCTGCTGCTCTGTAACTGTCACTCAGATTCTGCTGCTCTGTAACTGTCACTCAGATGCTCCTGCTCTGTAACTGTCACTCAGATGCTGCTGCTCTGTAACTGTCACTCAGATGCTCCTGCTCTGTAACTGTCACTCAGATGCTGCTGCTCTGTAACTGTCACTCAGATGCTCCTGCTCTGTAACTGTCACTCAGATGCTCCTGCTCTGTAACTGTCACTCAGATGCTCCTGCTCTGTAACTGTCACTCAGATGCTGCTGCTCTGTAACTGTCACTCAGATGCTGCTGTTGCTCAGATGCTGGTATTGAGACATACTATTGCACAATGGTGAGCATTGTATTGAGGTGATACTAATCGCCTCATGCCTCCACCTCTGTGCAATCACAAACTTGTCATCTACACACAGTGATGAGCTTGTCATAATGATGTGAAACGCGTTATCACGTCCTTGTCACCGCCCACTCTTCCCACAATCCCGGAATATCAATGAGGATATGGTTTGTGTGCCCCAGATCCAGGCAAAGAACAATAGAGAAAAGCTAAAATCAGCATATAAAGTATTAATACAGGTCTAGTCCTGCTCTGCTCTAATACACAGGATCCGTGCAGTGATTAATACGGGTCTGAATCTATTACTTTACTAGCTATCGCTAATAAAAGTGTGTGTTGTAGACACGGGATACTATGAAACCAGATCTATGACAATTACATGTGTATGATATAGGCATGTTACATGTATGTAATAAATACACATTACATGGGAACCTACCTCACTATGACACCTACAGCCGCAGCCCTCAGTAACCTCCATCACATCCTGACCGCTGTTGTCTCGGATCTTCAGGTTATAGAGGCCTTGACAGCATCGGATCTGCTGCTCCGCCTGATATATCCGCTGCCCCATCTGATCCAGGACCTCAAAGTTACGATTCCATTCTTGTGACACAATGACTGGAAGAGAGATGTCAGAGGACTGATTAGGAGAGGCCATAGGAGTAGGTGATCGGCATGACATAGTGCCGGAGATTTGTGGAAGAGATTGGGGGCTTCCTTTACAGCTGGACATAAATCCATCTCCGTCATGTAAAGATGTATATAGTCACACTGTACATACACCAAACCTTGTAGAGTTACACATATCTTGCACTTACCTGAAGAGGTGGATCAGGGGCACTCATCTATAAGATCAGTACGGTATCGCTGTGCACACCTTAGACATCTGCCCCAACCTTAGATGCACCTTACGTGTTGCCGATGATTTGTGTATATTTTAGTGATAAATAGCATGGTCCCTTATAAAGTCCATGAGAGCACCAGAGCTACAACCATCCTGGGCTGGATCCCACTAAAACAGGGGGGACAAAGAGCGTGTGGTCCGCCTGGCACAATGGCCACGAGCTCTAATTAGTCAACACATGGCTGGACCCTCTATGGGTTGTGCCGGCCACACTGAAAATCTGCGGGATTCTTCTGGCTACAGGGGTAAGAGGAATAAAACGACCTATCCCACACCCCTGAGAGACTATAAACTCCACACTGACCTGGTCCGAGACTCTTCCAAACAGCCATGAGCTGGGTACAGGGGTAAGAGGAGTAAAACTACCTGTCCCACAACCCTGAGTGTAACAGGGACTCTTCCATTTGTTTATATAATGCTCTCAGTCCAATAACTATGTAGCTGTGGATATTGTGTTTCTAACATTGTTTTATAATTTCTCCTTTAATCTGTACTCAAATATTTTTTTCACTGTTATTTAGCGATGGTTTTTATTTTTTAGCGTTGTGTGTATATGGTGAGTGTGACTGGATCACTAATAAATAACTTATGGTAGAAATGTATTTAAGGAAATAGTGCAGGATGCTTTATTATATAATTGCAATGTACTGATTTTTTTACATTGTGTGTATTTTGGTATAGGAAATGTCTTTATTTCTGAGACCAGGGGAGGAAATTTGTTTTTGTGATTTAACCTTTCTAAAGTAAATCTCCAATTAGGCATATGTGGGGAGGGAGTCTGTTTTACTGGTAGGAGGAAATGCTAACTAAGTCTTTTGATGGGAAGTGTGAAAGGCCTGCTCTGGCCTGAAGGCCCAGCAGGAAGCCGTTACCTGTATATGGGTTACAGTCAGGGCTGCCAAGAGGAATGCAGGGCCCCGGTACAACAAATTCATGGGGCCCCCTTATAGCTTATACCTTAAGCTTAAAAAAATTCAGGGGTGTGGTCATATAATTGGGGCGTGGCTAGCACAATCACTAGGCCCTGAATTCACCGGAGCGTGACATATGTCTAAACACTCCTGACTTTCAGGACATCTAGCACCACAGTGTAGTATAGAAAGAATGTAGTGTGTACACAAAGAGTTCAGTCTTGGCCTGCACCTTACATTGGACACAACACTCACCAAAAATTTGCATTGTCCCTACTAGAATCACAACATTTCACACACTGTGCTGCTCTCTCCTACCTGTTCTTCTCATTTTCACCACCTGTTGCTGCTGGTTTCTTTTGTTGCGGCTTGTCTGGATCCTGGAATGTTGGGGGCCCTATTTTGGAAAAAAAAAATGGCTACATTTAAAAAATTACATCCAGCCCTGGCGTTAAATCAATAGCACCCACGATTAATAATTAGGCCTTCCTCCAGCCCCAACATTAAAATAATAGTATTCACATTTAATAAATAAACCTATTTCCCTTCCTGCAAACAGCCCCAGGAATATCTAATTCCCGCAACCATCACTGCCATTAAATAGTTCATAGTCACATTTAGTAAATAGACTTCATTCTCCCCAAACTCACCCCAACATTCAATAGCCCCCAAACCACCCCATCTTAAACTAATAGTCCCCACTATTAAATTGCCTCACCATCACCCTACAAACAAAATAGCACCCATTAATTAGCCACCACCAACCGAACACACTCTACATTGCCACAAGCCCCCTGTGCCATCACACATACATTACTGTGACCCTTCATCACAACTACACTGTGCCCCCTTATGCTAACACTGCGCCCTCCATGCTGCTTTTCCCCCTTCTTTTTCACTCTGTGCCTCTCTTCCTCTTTTTTTTCACTCTGTGCCTCTCTCCCACTTTTTTTTTACTCTGTGCCTCTCTACCCCTTTTTTTTCACTCTGTGCCTCTCTACCCCTTTTTTTTTCACTCTGTGCCTCTCTACCCCCTTTTTTTCCCTCTGTGCCTCTCTTCCCCTTTTTCCTCTCTGTGCCACTCTCCCCCTTTTTTTTCACTCTGTGCCTCTCTCCCCATTTTTCATCTCTGTGCCTCTCTCCCCCTTTTTTTCACTCTGTGCCTCTCCCCCTTTTTTCACTCTGTGCCTCTCTCCCACTTTTTTTTCCTCTGTGCCTCTCTACCCCTTTTTTTTCACTCTGTGCCTCTCTACCCCTTTTTTTTCACTCTGTGCCTCTCTTCCCCTTTTTCCTCTCTGTGCCCCTCGCCCCCTTTTTTTTCATCTCTGTGCCTCTCTCCCCCTTTTTTTCACTCTGTGCCTCTCCCCCTTTTTTTTCACTCTGTGTCTCTCTCCCCCTTTTTTTTCCTCTGTGCCTCTCTCCCCCTTTTTTTTCACTCTGTGTCTCTCTCTCCCTTTTTTTCCTCTGTGCCTCTCTCCCCCGTTTTTTTCACTCTGTGCCTCCCCCCCCCCCTTTGTTTCACTCTGTGCCTCTCTCCCCTTCCTTATAGCACTGTCCCTTTCTGTTCCCCCCCCCCCCTTGCCTCTCAGCTTCTTTACTTACCTTTTGTTAGATTCTATCTTTTTTCTTTTCTTTTCTTCTCTTCTGTCGTCTCTTCTTTCTTCTTGCTGGGTCCTCTCTGCGGCGCTCCTCTCTGACTGTCGGGCGTGACTTGATGACGTCACACCCGACAGTCAGTGTGAATGGAGCAGAGAGGAGATGGGACGCCGGCGCCGCTATCACGTGAGTATGTAATTCTTTTTTTTTTCTTCCAGCTCCCCCCACCAAGGAATGAGACGGACCCCCCGCAGCCCCCCTTCCCCCCTCCCCGAGCGAAAAAAAAAAAAAGGAAGGTCCCAGGAAAAAAAAAAAAGAAAAATTTAAAATTAGTAGTGAGAGCCCAGCCCGGGCCCCTTGGCATGGCCGGGCCTGGGTAAAATGTAACCGCCCCACCCCCATCTCTGCGGCCCTGGTTACAGTGAAAAGAAATCTCTGATCAATGTGATTTAGGGTATCACAGATTACTGCAAATTTTGTTAAGTATAAATTGCATTTAAATCCATGTTTAAAGAACATCTCATATCCTGATGTTAATCTGTGAATGAAATATTATATATAATAATATATTAATATAATAATATATTGCAGTCTGTGAGGAGCCATCTGATCAGGGGGCTGACTTACACCCTGCCAAGTCTAGTCTCTAAGACTGTATATAAACTTGTACACTGAAATGTATCATTGTGGTTCCATCTGACCTGATCACTGGTACGTTAAACCAGTGTGAACTGTCCTTGTTAGGACTACTGGCGCTAAATAAACATCACTTGCTTCAAGACCTGCTTGACAACTTCTTCAATGTTGAAATTCCTGTGACTTGCAGATTATACCCAACTCTAATCTGTTTCTGGCTGTTCTGAGATTTGGACCCAGCTTTTCCGGTACCACCGCTCTGCCCGCTACCCAGCAGCTCTGACCAGTGTGATAGGCCAGGGGGGATGTCACTCACCGGACCGTGAGTGCCTCTTCCCGGACATTTAGGAACCGTGGCCGTCCACCATCCTGAGGGTCTGCGCATGCGCAGCCCTTTTCTATACTTCAGTGTATACCCCTTTAACTCAATTGGCAGATCAGGCAACACTCCCTATATTAAGCACCTGTGGTCAACACCACGTTGCCTGATCTTGGAGTCTCATTCCCCATGAGTCTCTGAAGGTGTTCCTGTATTCCTCGTGTATTCAGCGCTGCTGATTCCTGTGGTTTCCAAACCACTTCTATCCCTGTGGTTTCCAAACCACTTCTATTACTGTGGTTCCCATACCACTTCTACCATCAACTGTATCATCGTGACTGTTTGCTGATTCCTATCCGCTGCCTCCGTGCACTACAGTCTTCTAAACCACTTCTACTACTGTGGTTCCCATACCACTTCTACCATCAACTGTGTCATCGTGACTGTTTGCTGATTCCTATCCGCTGCCTCCGTGCACTACAGTCTTCTAAAACCACTTCAACGTTATTTTATTTCAATGTGACTGTTTGCTCATTGCTATCCGCTGCCTCCGTGCACTCCAGCTTTTACTTCACTCACCTGCTTCTCATCAAGTCTGTTTGCTGATTCCTATCCGCTGCCTCCGTGCACTACAGTCTCCTGCTTGCAACTCGCCTGTGTTCATCATCGTGACTGCCAGCTGATTCCTATCCGCTGCCTCCGTGCACTACAGTCTCCTGCTGGTAACTCGCCTGTGTTCATCATCGTGACTGCCAGCTGATTACTATCCACTGCCTCCGTGCACTACAGTCTCCTGCTTGCAACTCGCCTGTGTTCATCATCGTGACTGCCAGCTGATTCCTATCCGCTGCCCTGTGCACTGCAGACTTACCTCATCTCTGTTGTACCTTCCTCGAGACTGCCGCTTGCATTACTATCTGCTACACTTCGTGATCAACAGCTCCTGGCCTGCGCTGCACTCCTGTGTCCCATCGCTGTTGGTTCCTGTGGTTGCTACTGGTTACCTCCGTGTGCCGCTGAGTCCTGCTGCTGTGGTCAGCGCTATCGTCCATCTCCTGCTGATCCGCTCTCCACGCCTTCACGTGTTCCACTGGTCTCTACCCTCCTGACAGCATTGGATTTGTATCTCATCTACTACCCTCTGCTGGATCATCTCCATTCTCCTGGGTCCCTTCTGAGTCCAGTTCCACGTGTTGCTGACTCCTGTGGATTCGTGTCCCTGTTGGTCTACTCACCTGTGCCCTGCACCTGCTAGACCGCTGCCTCACCTATCCAGGGACTTCCTATCCAGTCGGCCTCCAGCCGCTCAGGTACCGCTGCATTCCCATCTGACTGCTACTGCTGAACCACGGTATGCATACTTCTCATTGACTGTGCTGTGTATTGCATATCTTGCTGGACTGTGTTTGGTTCTCTCTGGAGTCTGCTATCCGCTGAGTCTATTGCTATCATTGACTGTGTTATCATTGTGCTGGACTACTTCAAGAGACTTTCTAGATTGCAGACCTGCTCAGTCATTTATATATATATATATCTATATTGTGCATATTACTGTGGATCGTGTATAAGGTGCCTGTGTATATCCTGTGTTGCAGTCTTCCCTTGTGCACCTCCTCACATATATATTCAGTGGTACAACTTGCTGATGTCAGACCACTGATCCCTGTTTCCGGTATCACCTGTTCCATTATCCTCTCACATAGCAGTGGTACAACTTGCTACCGCAGACCACTGACTCCCCGGATACCTCCACTTGGATTCCATTCCTTCACTCAGACAGCGGTACAACTTGCTACCCGCAGACCGCTGACTCTCATCACCTCCTTGTTTCTGTTGGACATTCCTCCTCACTATAGCAGTGGTACAACTTGCTATCGCAGACCACTGACTACCTTCACGTGCCTTGTCCATACAGTTCCTTGTGTATTATTACCTCATTATTACCAGTGTTGCTAGTCATAGACTTTCCTGAGCATCTCATCGGCCATCATTTCATGTTCCGTGATCACCCAGCTACCAGAGTACGCTATTACCATCTACATTGCTCTGGTAAGCCTACCATCTGGTGATCCCTGGGTAAAGACTCCTAGTGCCCGTGACAGTAAGATCAGGCCATGACAGACCCAGATGCGGAACCTACCGCCAAAGAGATGCTGCAACATCTGGTTAGCCGTGTGGAGCAACAGGATGCCCGCCAACAGCTGTTACTTCAGTGTTATCAGTCATTAACCTCCCAAGGAACATCTGGACAGACTGTGACAGATACTACTGAAGCTCCTGTGCCCTCCTCCGTTTCCCCATTGCCATCCCAGGTGTCTACAGCTTCCACGCTTCACCTGCCTACTCCGTCAAAGTACGATGGAGACCCCAAAACTTGTAGGGGTTTCCTTAACCAATGTTCAGTCCATTTTGAGCTCCAACCTCAAAATTTTTCTACCCATCGTTCCAGAGTGGCCTATCTTATCTCTTTGTTTTCAGGACAAGCCCTGGCTTGGGCCTCCCCTCTGTGGGAGAGGAACGATCCAATATTACAAGATAGTGCCAAATTCATTTCTACATTCCGAAGTGTGTTCGATGAACCAGGTCGTGTGACCTCCGCTGCTTCCAGCATCCTCCGTCTGCGACAAGGATCTCATACTGTAGGCCAGTACGTCATTCAATTTAGGATCTTAGCCTCTGAACTTCAGTGGAACACTGAAGCCCTAGTTGCCGCCTTCTGGCAGGGGCTTTCCGATAAAATTAAAGATGCACTGACTACTCAAGAGCTTCCTTCGTCACTTGAAGATTTGATCTCTTTATGCCATCGTGTTGATATGAGATTTCGCGAAAGAGAGGCTGAGAAAACGACTTCTGCTAAAGCACCTCTTCGCTCTAACCCTCAATTTCGTCCAGTGTCACCCGCTGTGATTCCCATGGAGATAGGACGTTCCAAGTTATCTTCTGAGGAGAGGAAACGAAGAGTCAAGAATAGACTCTGTATCTATTGTGCTGATTCCACTCATGTCCTCAGCTCCTGCCCTAAGAGATCGGGAAATGCCAGGCCCTAACTAGTTCTGGAGAGGTGAAGTTAGGGTCCCTGGAGTCCTCTCCATCGTCTATGAAATCTAAAGTCTGCGCTTTTGATGTGACTATTTCCTTTGCTACCAAAACCTTTGAGTCACAGGCATTGATTGATTCCGGAGCAGCAGGAAATTTTATTTCCAAATCGTTAGTAAATCAATGGTCTCTACCAGTGATTACCTTAAAAACTCCCATTACTGTGACGGCTATCGATGGATCACGTCTCATCAACGGTCTCATCACCCAGAGTACGTCTCCAGTAACCCTTCAGATTGGTGCTCTGCATCATGAAGAGATATCGTTTTTAATTCTTCCTGTTACGACAAGTCCGATTGTCCTAGGCCTTCCATGGCTTCAGTGTCACTCTCCCCAGATTGACTGGCGCACCCCTCAAGTCACGTCTTGGGGGTCTGAATGTCACCATCATTGCCTTTCCCAAGTCATTCCTCTCAAGGTACAGCAAGCTTCCATCTCAGCTATTTCACCGGGACTCCCTCCTCAATATGCTTCATTTACCGATGTTTTTGATAAAGCTCAGTCTGAACGTCTTCCTCCGCATCGTTCTTGGGATTGTCCGATTGACCTTCTTCCTGGCAAGACTCCTCCCAGGGGCCGGGTCTATCCACTCTCGTTACCTGAAACTCAAGCTACATCTGAATATATACAGGAGAACCTCCAGCGTGGGTTCATTCGACCTTCCACCTCGCCCGCTGGAGCTGGGTTCTTCTTTGTCAAAAAGAAGGATGGATCATTACGCCCTTGTATAGATTTTCGTGGACTCAATGTCATTACTATCAAGAATCGGTATCCCATTCCGCTGATCACTGAGCTATTCGATCGCATCAAGGGAGCCCGTATTTTTACTAAGTTGGATCTTCGTGGTGCCTACAATTTAATCAGAATCCGTTCCGGTGACGAATGGAAGACAGCGTTTAACACCAGAGACGGGCATTACGAATATCTGGTAATGCCTTTCGGGCTATGTAATGCCCCCGCTGTTTTTCAGGGCTTCATCAATGAGATTTTTCGGGACTTATTATATGTATGTGTCGTCGTCTATCTGGACGACATATTGATTTTTTCACAGGACCTGCCTTCTCATCACCAACATGTGGCAGAGGTCCTCTCCAGACTACGGAAAAATTCATTGTTCTGTAAATTAGAAAAATGTTCATTCGAATTACCCCAGATTCCATTCTTGGGGTATATAGTTTCCGGAGTTGACCTGAAGATGGATCCTGACAAAGTAAATGCTGTACTACATTGGCCCCAGCCAACTACTCTTCGTGCGATCCAGCGTTTTTTAGGTTTTGCCAATTACTATAGACGCTTCATTCAAGACTTTTCTTCCATTGCATCTCCTATTGTGGCCCTGACTCGAAAAGGGGCTAACCCTAAGCAATGGTCAACTGAGGCTATTCAAGCCTTTCAAACATTAAAAGAGTCCTTCTCTTCGGCTCCAATCCTTCGACAGCCTGATGTGACACTCCCCTTCTTCCTAGAAGTAGATGCCTCTAATGTGGGCTTAGGAGCTATTCTCTCCCAACGCTCGGAACAGCAAAAATTCCACCCTTGTGCCTTCTATTCTCGGGGTCTCCTACCCGCAGAGAAGAATTATACCATCGGGGACAAGGAATTACTGGCTATCAAAGCCGCATTAGAGGAATGGAGATACTTGTTGGAGGGAGCTCGCCATCCGGTGACGATCTTCACGGATCATAAGAACTTGTCATATCTCCAGTCTGCCCAATGCTTGAACCCTCGTCAAGCAAGATGGTCTCTTTTCTTTTCCCGTTTTGAATTAATAATTACCTTCAAACCAGCTGTCAAGAACAAAAAAGCTGATGCCTTATCTAGAGCCTTTGTTACGTCCTCTGATATAGAAGAGGTTTCCAACCATACCATTCTAGACCCCAAATGTATCTCACTGGCTGCTTCATCCACCAGAACGCTACCATTTGGGAAGACCCTTGTGCCTCCTATACTAAGGAGGAAAATCCTTTCGTGGTTCCATGCCTCTCGTTTTTCTGGACACGCCGGTGAACACAAGACTTTTGAGATCCTCTCTCGAAGTTACTGGTGGCCTTCAATGAGGAGAGACGTCAAAGAGTTCATTGCTTCCTGTGAATTATGTTCGCAATTCAAATCCTCCCGCAGAACTCCAGCAGGGTTGCTGCGACCACTACCCATTCCGTCCAAACCATGGACCCATATTAGTATGGATTTCGTTACTGACTTACCACCTAGTAAGAACCATAACACTATTTGGGTGGTAGTGGACAGATTTTCGAAGATGGCTCATTTCATCCCTCTGTCTGGTTTGCCTTCCTCGTCTATCCTGGCTGAACATTTCATTAAAGAGATCTTCCGTATCCATGGATGTCCATCTGAGATTGTGTCTGATAGAGGAGTACAATTCGTGTCCAGATTCTGGCGAGCCCTTTGTAAAACCTTGGGCATACGATTGGCACTCTCATCTTCTTACCATCCGCAATCCAATGGACAAACCGAACGTGTCAATCAAGATCTTGAGACTTTTATAAGGATATTTTCATCAGCCAATCAAGACAACTGGGTAGAGTTACTCCCTTGGGCTGAGTTCGCCCATAACAACATGTACCATGAGTCATCATCCAAAACTCCATTTTTTGTGGTCTACGGTCACCATCCGTCTTTTCCGGAATTTCCTGCCCTCCCGCCCACCCAAGTTCCTGCGGTGGAAACTGTTTGTCAGACCTTTAAAAATATCTGGTCTCAGGTCAGAACCTGTTTAAAGAAGACATCTGTCAAATATAAATCTTTCGCTGATAAGAAGAGGCGGGCTATTCCACCACTAAAAATTGGAGATCGTGTCTGGTTATCCACAAAAAATATTCGTTTGAAGGTTCCATCCATGAAATTCGCCCCTCGTTTTATTGGTCCATATAGGATCATTCAAGTTATCAATCCAGTATGTGTGAAACTCCTTCTTCCTAAGAATCTTCGGATTTCTAATGCCTTCCATGTATCCTTGCTCAAACCTCTTATTATCAACCGTTTCTCAACTCCTCCCTCAGCTCCCCAGCCAGTTCAAGTCCATCAGGAGGAGGATTTCGAGATTACCGAGGTACTAGACGCAAAAATTTCGCGAGGAGTCCTCCACTTCCTCGTTCATTGGAAGGGCTTTGGTCCTGAGGAGCGCTCTTGGATCAAAGCTGAAGATCTTAATGCTCCTGCCCTTTTGAAGAAGTTTTACTCCAAAAATCCGGACAAGCCCGGTTTCAGGCGTTCTGTGCCCACCTTTAAAAGGGGGGGTACTGTCACTCACCGGACCGTGAGTGCCTCTTCCCGGACATTTAGGAACCGTGGCCGTCCACCATCCTGAGGGTCTGCGCATGCGCAGCCCTTTTCTATACTTCAGTGTATACCCCTTTAACTCAATTGGCAGATCAGGCAACACTCCCTATATTAAGCACCTGTGGTCAACACCACGTTGCCTGATCTTGGAGTCTCATTCCCCATGAGTCTCTGAAGGTGTTCCTGTATTCCTCGTGTATTCAGCGCTGCTGATTCCTGTGGTTTCCAAACCACTTCTATCCCTGTGGTTTCCAAACCACTTCTATTACTGTGGTTCCCATACCACTTCTACCATCAACTGTATCATCGTGACTGTTTGCTGATTCCTATCCGCTGCCTCCGTGCACTACAGTCTTCTAAACCACTTCTACTACTGTGGTTCCCATACCACTTCTACCATCAACTGTGTCATCGTGACTGTTTGCTGATTCCTATCCGCTGCCTCCGTGCACTACAGTCTTCTAAAACCACTTCAACGTTATTTTATTTCAATGTGACTGTTTGCTCATTGCTATCCGCTGCCTCCGTGCACTCCAGCTTTTACTTCACTCACCTGCTTCTCATCAAGTCTGTTTGCTGATTCCTATCCGCTGCCTCCGTGCACTACAGTCTCCTGCTTGCAACTCGCCTGTGTTCATCATCGTGACTGCCAGCTGATTCCTATCCGCTGCCTCCGTGCACTACAGTCTCCTGCTGGTAACTCGCCTGTGTTCATCATCGTGACTGCCAGCTGATTACTATCCACTGCCTCCGTGCACTACAGTCTCCTGCTTGCAACTCGCCTGTGTTCATCATCGTGACTGCCAGCTGATTCCTATCCGCTGCCCTGTGCACTGCAGACTTACCTCATCTCTGTTGTACCTTCCTCGAGACTGCCGCTTGCATTACTATCTGCTACACTTCGTGATCAACAGCTCCTGGCCTGCGCTGCACTCCTGTGTCCCATCGCTGTTGGTTCCTGTGGTTGCTACTGGTTACCTCCGTGTGCCGCTGAGTCCTGCTGCTGTGGTCAGCGCTATCGTCCATCTCCTGCTGATCCGCTCTCCACGCCTTCACGTGTTCCACTGGTCTCTACCCTCCTGACAGCATTGGATTTGTATCTCATCTACTACCCTCTGCTGGATCATCTCCATTCTCCTGGGTCCCTTCTGAGTCCAGTTCCACGTGTTGCTGACTCCTGTGGATTCGTGTCCCTGTTGGTCTACTCACCTGTGCCCTGCACCTGCTAGACCGCTGCCTCACCTATCCAGGGACTTCCTATCCAGTCGGCCTCCAGCCGCTCAGGTACCGCTGCATTCCCATCTGACTGCTACTGCTGAACCACGGTATGCATACTTCTCATTGACTGTGCTGTGTATTGCATATCTTGCTGGACTGTGTTTGGTTCTCTCTGGAGTCTGCTATCCGCTGAGTCTATTGCTATCATTGACTGTGTTATCATTGTGCTGGACTACTTCAAGAGACTTTCTAGATTGCAGACCTGCTCAGTCATTTATATATATATATATCTATATTGTGCATATTACTGTGGATCGTGTATAAGGTGCCTGTGTATATCCTGTGTTGCAGTCTTCCCTTGTGCACCTCCTCACATATATATTCAGTGGTACAACTTGCTGATGTCAGACCACTGATCCCTGTTTCCGGTATCACCTGTTCCATTATCCTCTCACATAGCAGTGGTACAACTTGCTACCGCAGACCACTGACTCCCCGGATACCTCCACTTGGATTCCATTCCTTCACTCAGACAGCGGTACAACTTGCTACCCGCAGACCGCTGACTCTCATCACCTCCTTGTTTCTGTTGGACATTCCTCCTCACTATAGCAGTGGTACAACTTGCTATCGCAGACCACTGACTACCTTCACGTGCCTTGTCCATACAGTTCCTTGTGTATTATTACCTCATTATTACCAGTGTTGCTAGTCATAGACTTTCCTGAGCATCTCATCGGCCATCATTTCATGTTCCGTGATCACCCAGCTACCAGAGTACGCTATTACCATCTACATTGCTCTGGTAAGCCTACCATCTGGTGATCCCTGGGTAAAGACTCCTAGTGCCCGTGACAGGGGATCCATCAGCAGCAACCCTGATCCATAGTAAGAGGTCAGGGGTACCAGCCCAGGTGCCCGGGGAGGGGGTACAGTAGCAGCGACAGTTACCCAGAAGGAACGTGGTTCTGGATGCTGTTAAGGAGTCCAGTGGTGACAGCAGTTTAAGTCCCTCCTACTGCAGTTAAAGGGCGCATTTGGTATAAAGAAAGGGAACGGTGGCAAAGTAAGCCCAGCCGGTTCCCAGCAGCAACAGACGGGGTGGCATAGGTGGTCCATCCTGTCACAGTAAGGTTGTAGAGTTGATGCGGGCAGATTCTAACACATTCTTTTTGGTGTCACATATGTTGAGGTTCGGGCAACTCAAAATAACCACGTCAGGGCGCAGTTTATTACACCACATATTTTACACGAACCATTTGAACACAAAGCCGTCCAATTCTAAATGAGGCCCAAAATCCACATAAGGACAGATGTAGCACAAACACCAGCACAATGACATATGATAATTGTGGGTGTAGAAATGTAGAGGTCTGTTAGGTGATCTAGTAAATGTGGACGTAGAGTGATCGGGGTCAGTTGGCTGATCTGGTTAATGAGAACGTAAAATGATTGGGGTCAGTTGGCTGATCTGGTTAATGTGAACGTAGAGTGATTGGGGTCAGTTGGCTGATCTGGTTAATGTGAACGTAAAATGATTGGGGTCAGTTGGCTGATCTGGTTAATGTGAACGTAGAGTGATCAGGGTCAGTTGGCTGATCTGGTTAATGAGAATGTAAAATGATTGGGGTCAGTTGGCTGATCTGGTTAATGTGAACGTAGCGTGATTGGGGTCAGTTGGCTGATCTGGTAATGTGAACGTAAAATGATTGGGGTCAGTTGGCTGATCTGGTTAATGTGAACGTAGAGTGATCGGGGTCAGTTGGCTGATCTGGTTAATGTGAATGTAAAATGATTGGGGTCAGTTGGCTGATCTGGTTAATGTGAACGTAGAGTGATTGGGGTCAGTTGGCTGATCTGGTTAATGTGAATGTAGAGTGATTGGGGTCAGTTGGCTGATCTGGTTAATGTGAACGTAGAGTGATTGGGGTCAGTTGGCTGATCTGGTTAATGTGAACGTAAAATGATTGTGGTCAGTTGGCTGATCTGGTTAATGTGAACGTAGAGTGATTGGGGTCAGTTGGCTGATCTGGTTAATGTGAACGTAGAGTGATTGGGGTCAGTTGGCTGATCTGGTTAATGTGAACGTAAAATGATTGGGGTCAGTTGGCTGATCTGGTTAATGTGAACGTAGAGTGATTGGGGTCAGTTGGCTGATCTGGTTAATGTGAATGTAGAGTGATTGGGGTCAGTTGGCTGATCTGGTTAATGTGAACGTAAAATGATTGGGGTCAGTTGGCTGATCTGGTTAATGTGAACGTAGAGTGATTGGGGTCAGTTGGCTGATCTGGTTAATGTGAATGTAGAGTGATTGGGGTCAGTTGGCTGATCTGGTTAATGTGAACGTAAAATGATTGGGGTCAGTTGGCTGATCTGGTTAATGTGAACATAAAATGATTGTGGTCAGTTGGCTGATCTGGTTAATGTGAACGTAGAGTGATTGGGGTCAGTTGGCTGATCTGGTTAATGTGAACGTAGAGTGATCGGGGTCAGTTGGCTGATCTGGTTAATGTGAACATAA
Source organism: Mixophyes australis (assembly GCA_036250195.1). Taxonomy (NCBI): domain Eukaryota; kingdom Metazoa; phylum Chordata; class Amphibia; order Anura; family Limnodynastidae; genus Mixophyes; species Mixophyes australis. Next base: position 13,212,852 of record JAVHZZ010000004.1, read on the forward strand.
AATGATTGGGGTCAGTTGGCTGATCTGGTTAATGTGAACGTAGAGTGATTGGGGTCAGTTGGCTGATCTGGTTAATGTGAACATAGAGTGATCGGGGTCAGTTGGCTGATCTGGTTAATGTGAACGTAAAATGATTGGGGTCAGTTGGCTGATCTGGTTAATGTGAATGTAGAGTGATTGGGGTTGGTTGGCTGATCTGGTTAATGTGAACATAAAGTGATCGGGGTCAGTTGGCTGATCTGGTTAATGTGAACATAGAGTGATCGGGGTCAGTTGAATGATCTGGTTAATGTGGACATGAAGTGATTGGGGTCAGTTGGCTGATCTGGTAAAGTTGGATGTCAAGAGATCAGGGTACACAGCAGGTGATGTGTGTTACAGAGCAGTGAAGGAAATATAACAATGCCATTCTTACATTTCTCCATCACGGAAAACTGGCTGATCTGAAAGATAAAGAGCAGTATTACTGAGTAATAACTACTGAGCATAAGGTATAATGTGTCACTATTATACATAAATATAACTTGTTATCAACCAGGCACATATTCTATTAGAAACCTTTAACACTGTTTTATATTAGACTATTATTTAAGAAACATGTGAACTGATTAAATATTTCTCCCTTGAAGGAGACAAGTTGTCCGTGTTTAAGGTGGCTGAATCAGGGGATGGGAGGGGACAGGGGTTCTCCTCCTAACACTAAAATTACCTGTCTACAGCACAAATAAATTTTCCCTTTCCTGGCATCCAGATCAGCTTTATCCACCAAAGGTTCCCTTCCCCTCCTGATAACTGGAAGGTGCAGCCAGGCGAGATTATGAAGTCTTCTCCAATACCTTGCCAGCCACCTGGTGAGAAGTGTGGGGTGGAAGCTGAATAGGAAGTAGTGCCATAAAGGGGAGCAAGGAGCAGTAGCAGGATGGAGGATGAGGGAATTAGAGATAATAGGATGGATGGTTGGTTTATTGCATATAGATCAAGTGTTCTAGAGCAGGTGGTAAAGTGGAGAAGTGAGAATGTGGTTGGAAGAAGGGAGAAGATAGTTGTTGTGTGAGAGGGATTGAGGTAGTGGATGAGCATTAGAGGTTGCACAGCTCCGAGAGACTGAGCTGATGTCTATGGACTTTGGCCAAAAAGGTGAATAATAAAATGCACAAGTGGGAGTACAGAGAGAAAAACTAAGTAGTACCTAATTCACCACCAAAAACTCCAGGGCTGGACTTACTGTACAGATATTTTTTGGTAAATGTGGCAATGAAGTATTTTATTTATTGCCACGATAAGTTGTGTTAAAGGCGAAAGGAGCTAATTTGTGAATAGGGCTCATGTTTACTTATTGTTTCCCCAGAGTCCACGATAAACTCAAGTCTGACACAGCTGCAGTGGGGGAGTTTATGACTCTTTGTGCCCCCCAAATACAACCCAAAGACTTGGGACTTACTGCAATGGAATATTTGCATATTGACTGTAGGTTATATAAAGAGATTACACATATAAACGATACAGGTATTATAACGTGATCCACATAAATACAGGAAATGCTGTGGATGAAAATAGAAAATTGCCTCAACCAAAGAGCTTACAGTCTATAGAATATAGGAGAAGAGAGATATATACTGAGAAATACTGCAACAATCACTCCCTGTGTAAGTTGTAATCTCAGCAGACCCTAGTGTTGACCATCTCTCTACATTATGGGGTACGACTTTGGGTGGAACACTATAAAATAAGCAGGACACTTACCTGCAGGAGATGCTGAAGACCAGGAGGTCCTCCCTTATATTTCATGTTGTATAGGGCAGGGTAGGGAGCAGCCGGTGGATACATAATGGGTGGGGCACCTGGTGCAATAGAATCATAGCTGGGGGGTTCACCCTGGGGGGCTGTAGGAAACAGCACTGGTCCAGAATCTGTAAGAACAGCAGCAGAAACCACAGTGAATGGAACAGAAGATGCCTCCATAATGTGGAATACAGTGACTGAATTATCTCCAGTGCCTCAGCGAAAAGTAAACTAGATATATACTGCGGATCCGAAAACTGTGATAGTTCCAGCATCAGATTGAGGTAAAAAGGGCCTATGGATTTCAAAAGATAGGAGAAGAACATGACTATTTAGGGCACTCTGTGATCTTTGTTTATTCACATTATTAAAACATTCTTTTTAGTAGATTGATTAAAATAAATAAGGAAAAAATTATCCCATTATTGTCCTAAGTGTTACTAGTAGTGAAATAGTTAAAAACAAATTGGTGAAAGCAGGGCCACCTTCAGTTATCATGGGGCCCAGTACGGCCCCCCGTGTCCCCTGGGCCCCCGCCCCCATAAGCAACAGCAACACATACTTACCTGGGGCCCCGCTGGTCCCTGCTACTCTGTCTTTAGCCGTGACAGCCAGGCACCAGGATGCGATCGCAGGGGTGGAGGAATCATTCCCCCTGCGATCATGTGATCTGCCTGTGACCAGAGCCGGATTTAGACCTCATAGGGCCCTAGGCAGGATACTGTTTTTGGGCCCCCTCCCTGAAACAATCCATAGCACTATATTTTTGCAGCCTACCATATACCCCTATAGTTACGTAGATATGAAAGCATGTGCCGCCGCGCAGCCAAAGGAGGTGAGGGCGTGGCTTGCATCTTTGGGGGCGTACCTAACATGTGAAAAGAGCAAGGCCACCCTGCTGCAGAAAAAGGCACCCCTAAATAATTACCAAGCAGTCCCGTTTTTTTAAGTAGTTGGGTCAAAACAACATAATAAATATTGAAGTCAGGGCAGAAATACTTACTTAAGTTGTTTGCAAAAATAATACGCATAAATCCAAGTATGTGCTCTTGTCACTTTTGTCCCTCTATCATCACACTGTGCCCCTTCACAATATCACATGTGCCCTTTCCCCATCACCTCTGTGCCCATCACCATCCCCACCTCTGTGCCAATCACCAACACCACCAATGGGCCAATCACCATCACCACCTCTGTGCCCTTCACCATCACCACCTCTGTGCCCATCACCACCTCTGTGCCTCTTCACCATCACCACCTCTGTGCCCATCACCACTTCTGTGCCAACCACCATCACCACTTCTGTGCCAACCACCATCACCACTTCTGTGCCAATCACCATCACCACTTCTGTGCCAATCACCATCACCACTTCTGTGCCAATCACCATCACCACTTCTGTGCCAATCACCATCTCTGTGCCCTTCACCATCACCACCTCTGTGCCCTTCACCATCACCACTTCTGTGCCAATCACCATCACCACTTCTGTGCCCCTTCACCATCACCACTTCTGTGCCCCTTCACCATCACCACTTCTGTCCCTTGTTTTACTTACCTTTCTATTGCGCGCTGCTCCTCCTCCGTCAGTCCAGATGTAAAAAAAAAAAAAAGTCGGGGGAGGGGCCGAATTATTTTTTTTTTCATTTTTTAAAAAATTACTCCTGTCCCCCCCAGCTGTGCCCCCCGAGAGCCGATAGGCCCTAGGCAGGTGCCTAGGTTGCCTAGCGGTAAATCTGGCCCTGCCTGTGACAGCCAGATCACGGTGACAGTCAGGGTGAAGACAGAGTAGCGGAGACCAGCGGGGCCCCAGGTAAGTCTGTGCTGCGCTGTTGTACCGGTCCCCTGGTGAGCCTGGGCCCGGTACAACAGTACCCCCCGTACTCCATTGATGGCGGCCCTGGGTGAAAGTGATATACAGTGATACAAATTGTGTCAACAAAATGGCAACGCAGCCGCCAAGGCTCACTGTATTGATTAATTATTAATTAATCACAGTAGACCCTAGGGTTGACCATCTCTCTACATTATGGGGTACAATGTTAGGTGGAACACTATAAAACAAGGACTCTATCATTATTACTTCCTACTAATGTATTGTCAGCTCAGTAATTCACTGTTTGAACCACCACTAACATCCTCCTAGGTTGGGTGATCAGGACTAGAGGCTGTGACGATATTAGCCTATAAATAACAGGTTTATGATAATTATATACAACTACTATTCCCTACTCAGGAGATTGTCTCTAAGCTAATAAGAGCCTAGGGCAGTAATGGGCATTCCTGTTGCTCTCTCACTATAATTAGTAAGTATACATAATACAAGACTAGGTTTACATAACTGTGTGAATGTGTAAGACAGCTAAAAGGACATTAATACATTGGAATGAATAAGCCAAGGATATCAGCATATACTAACCTGGTTATATGCACACAGTGAGCCCTCACACTAACCAGATCAGACATTTTATTGACACAATTTGTATCACTGTAAATCACTTTCACCAATATTGTTTTTAACTAATTCGCTACTAGAATTACTCGGGACAATAATTGGATGATTTTTTCCTTATTTATTTTAATCATTCTATTAAAGATAATGTTTTAATAATGTGAATAAACATAGACCACAGAGCGCCCCAAATAGTCATGTTCTCCTCATTACACACAAAGGACCGGAGATGTAGTAAATGTTTATTCTCAGGCAGTTACGTCTTTCTGGTACTAGGAGGTGGCACCGGACGTACATGTAACGGGGGAGAAGAGCGGCCCCAGATTGGTAATAAGGTGGAAGATTCGGAAAATCCAGCCAGCGGCAACTACAACACCAAGGTTCTGGCTGATGTCTCCGCTTGTGAACAACTGCTGAACAGATCCAATCTGATGGGACATTCTCTAAATCATCTCAAGTCTCAATGTCAGAAGAATCTGATCCCTCCCAGACTTTACAAGTAATATGGTAGAAAAATAATTGCAATACTGGAAAGAAATACACATATGCCCTGGACTGAAGAGCTTACACTCTACACAGTTACATGGAAATAAAGATATATTATCATAAATAACAGCTCACCTTTTGAAGACATTTAGACAGAGACAGGATCACCTGTATGTGCTTAGGAAACGTAGTAGTTCTGACACTGCAGAGGGTACTTCCTGTAACATGATATATGCAGAGTTACTATGGGGGGACAGAGAGTACTGGGAGTATATATAAAGATATACAGAACAATACATGGATATAGTGCAGGATTACTATGGAGGGACAGAGAGTACTAGGAGTATATATAAAGATATACAGAACAATACAGGATATAGTGCAGGATTACTATGGAGGGACAGAGAGTACTAGGAGTATATATAAAGATATGCAGAACAATACAGGATATAGTACAGGATTACTATGGAGGGACAGAGAGTACTGGGAGTATATATATAAAGATATACAGAACAATACAGGATATAGTACAGGATTACTATGGAGGGACAGAGAGTACTAGGAGTATATATCATACTTGCCAACTCTCCCGGAATGTCCGGGAGACTCCCGCATTTTGCGAGAGTCTCCCGGACTCCCGGGCGAGTGTGGCAATCTCCCGAATTCTGCCCACTTCACTAGGAAGTGCCCCACTTCCTAGTGAAGTGGGCAGAATTAGATCCCAAACGCCGCGATTCCCCGTGAATCGCGGCGTTTGGCCCCACCCCCGCTGTCAAATGACGCAATTTGCGTCATGACGTCAAAGGGGGCGGGGCCGAAATGACGCGATTTCGGCCACCCCGCCCCTTCACGCCCCCCTGCACTGGCTGGCTCCCGGAAGGGAGCTGAAGAAAGTAGGTAAGTATGGTATATATAAAGATATACAGAACAATACAGGAAATAATACAGGATTACTATGGAGGGACAGAGAGTACTGGAAGTATATATAAAGATATACAGAACAATACAGGATATAGTGCAGGATTACTATGGAGGGACAGAGAGTACTGGGAGTATATATAAAGATATACAGAACAATACAGGAAATAATACAGGATTACTATGGAGGGACAGAGAGTACTGGAAGTATATATAAAGATATACAGAACAATACAGGATATAGTGCAGGATTACTATGGAGGGACAGAGAGTACTAGGAGTATATATAAAGATATACAGAACAATACAGGATATAGTACAGGATTACTATGGAGGGACAGAGAGTACTAGGAGTATATATAAAGATATACAGAACAATACAGGATATAATACAGGATTACTATGGAGGGACAGAGAGTACTGGAAGTATATATAAAGATATACAGAACAATACAGGATATAGTGCAGGATTACTATGGAGGGACAGAGAGTCCTGGGAGTATATATAAAGATATACAGAACAATACAGGATATAGCGCAGGGTTACTATGGAGGGACAGAGGGTAGTGTGAGTATATATAAAGATATACAGAACAATACAGAATATGGTGCAGGATTACTATGGAGGGACAGAGAGTACTAGGAGTATATATAAAGATATACAGAACAATACAGGATATAGTGCAGGATTACTATGGAGGGACAGAGAATCCTGGGAGTATATATAAAGATATACAGAACAATACAGGATATAGTACAGGATTACTATGGAGGGACAGAGAGTACTGGGAGTATATATAAAGATATACAGAACAATACAGGATATAGTGCAGGATTACTATGGAGGGATAGAGAGTACTAGTAGTATATATAAAGATATACAGAACAATACAGGATATAGTGCAGGATTACTATGGAGGGACAGAGAGTACTGGGATTATATATAAAGATATACAGAACAATACATGATATAGTGCAGGATTACTATGGAGGGACAGAGAGTACTGGGATTATATATAAAGATATACAGAACAATACATGATATAGTGCAGGATTACTATGGAGGGACAGAGAGTACTAGGAGTATATATAAAGATATACAGAACAATACTGGATATAGTGCAGGATTACTATGGAGGGACAGAGAGTACTGGGAGCATATATAAAGATATACAAAACAATACATGGATATAGTGCAGGATTACTATGGAGGGACAGAGAGTACTAGGAGTATATATAAAGATATACAGAACAATACAGGATATAGTGCAGGATTACTATGGAGGGACAGAGAGTACTAGGAGTATATATAAAGATATACAGAACAATACAGGATGTAGTGCAGGATTACTATGGAGGGACAGAGAGAACTGGGAGTATATATAAAGATATACAGAACAATACAGGATGTAGTGCAGGATTACTATGGAGAGACAGAGAGAACTGGGAGTATATATAAAGATATACAGAACAATACAGGATGTAGTGCAGGATTACTATGGAGGGACAGAGAGAACTGGGAGTATATATAAAGATATACAGAACAATACAGGATGTAGTGCAGGATTACTATGGAGGGACAGAGAGTACTAGGAGTATATATAAAGATATACAGAACAATACAGGATATAGTGCAGGATTACTATGGAGGGACAGAGAGTACTAGGAGTATATATAAAGATATACAGAACAATACAAGATATAGTGCAGGATTACTATGGAGGGACAGAGAGTACTAGGAGTATATATAAAGATATACAGAACAATACAGGATATAGTGCAGGATTACTATGGAGGGACAGAGAGTACTGGGAGTATATATAAAGATATACAGAACAATACAGGATATAGTGCAGGATTACTATGGAAGGACATAGAGTACTGGGAGTATATATAAAGATATACAGAACAATACAGGGATATAGAACATGATTACTATGGAGGGACAGAGAGTACTGGGAGTATATATAAAGATATACAGAACAATACAGGATTTAGTGCAGGATTACTATGGAGGGACAGAGAGTACTGGGAGTATATATATAAAGATATACAGAACAGCTGATTCAGCACTATCATGGAGTCAGATTGCTGTCACTCACACAATACAGACATGGTGTCATCACATCCTGTGGTTAGCTGCAGATTCAGCACTATCATGGAGTCAGATTGCTGTCACTCACACAATGGTGGAGCTGCTTATTCACAGATTTGTGTGTTCACTGGAATACACAGATGATAGTCCCCACAGCCTCCCCTTAGTCCTGGTTTATGGACTGTAATTTATATATGTGTGTATGCAAGTTTGAGTTAGATTGCTGTCACTCACGCAATACAGACATGGTATGTCATCACATCCTGCGGTTAGCTGCAGATTCAGCACTATCATGGAGTCAGATTGCTGTCACTCACACAATACAGACATGGTATGTCATCACATCCTGTGGTTAGCTGCAGATTCAGCACTATCATGTAGTGAGGTTACTGTCACTCACACAATACAGACATGGTGTCATCACATCCTGTGGTTAGCTGCAGATTCAGCACTATCATGGAGTCAGATTGCTGTCACTCACACAATACAGACATGGTATGTCATCACATCCTGTGGTTAGCTGCAGATTCAGCACTATCATGTAGTCAGATTACTGTCACTCACACAATACAGACATGGTGTCATCACATCCTGTGGTTAGCTGCAGATTCAGCTCTATCATGTAGTGAGATTACTGTCACTCACACAATACAGACATGGTATGTCATCACATCCTGTGGTTAGCTGCAGATTCAGCACTATCATGGAGTCAGATTGCTGTCACTCACACAATACAGACATGGTATGTCATCACATCCTGTGGTTAGCTGCAGATTCAGCACTATCATGGAGTCAGATTGCTGTCACTCACACAATACAGACATGGTGTCATCACATCCTGTGGTTAGCTGCAGATTCAGCACTATCATGGAGTCAGATTGCTGTCACTCACACAATATAGACATGGTATGTCATCACATCCTGTGGTTACCTGCAGATTCAGCACTATCATGTAGTGAGATTGCTGTCACTCACACAATACAGACATGGTATGTCATCACATCCTGTGGTTAGCTGCAGATTCAACACTATCATGGAGTGAGATTGCTGTCACTCACACAATTCAGACATGGTGTGTCATCACATCCTGTGGTTAGCTGCAGATTCAGCACTATCATGGAGTCAGATTGCTGTCACTCACACAATGGTGGAGCTGCTTATTCACAGATTTGTGTGTTCACTGGAATACACAGATGATAGTCCCCACAGCCTCCCCTTAGTCCTGGTTTATGGACTGAAATTTATATATGTGTGTATGCAAGTTTGGTGCTACATACTAGATGTGATGGCATACTATGGGCCTGTTTCATTAAGGAAGTTAAATTAAGTTAAATTAAGAAGTTTCTTACACAAATACTTGATAGCTTATTTGTACACTGAAATTTAAAGTTGATATTTGTGTGCTACATGAAAAAACAGTCAGTATTTAACTTATGTGCAAAACACAAAACTAGTTTTCACCCCTTGCATTGTAACATGGTTTTGTCCAGAATACTTAAATAAGAAAATTCTTATTTTAAGTTCCTTAATGATTCAGGTCTCCATGTCTGTGTATAAGTGTTTAATCGGACACGTTAAACCGTAAAGTCTTTTGTCTATCAAATATATATATATATATATATATATATATATATATATATATATAGTGTAAGCCAAGAATTAACACTACTACCCAGTGCACTATACATGCAGCCCAGTATAGACTACACCATGCCATATACAGAATCACTTCTGTAACAACACATGTAACATGACCTCAGTTACATCCATACCAGACATGTTCCTCTACTGCTGTGTTACCTCTTTTCTGTCTCTTGCTGTCTCTGCTTGTAGCTGTCACTTGCAGTCTGCTGTACACTCTGTGTCTCTCGCTAGCTCCCTTCTGCTTGCTGCGCTCTCTCTCCCTGTGAGATGTCTCTGTGTCCTCCTGCCAGAGCCGAGGACTATAGCAGGAAGTGAGTGTTGTAATCTTGTAAACTTCATGTCTGTGAAATAACAGGACATTATTACTGTGTCCGTTCCTCGTGAGGTCTGTATTGTATGTGTTACAACATATCCCCACACTTTATAGCTGTAATTACACCTCTGAGTCAGTGTAAGACCTCACCCTCAGGAGTTATAATATCTTCACCTGCTGAAATGCTGGTTATAATTTACACACAGATATAACAGTTACAGAACGGGAGAAGTGGTACTGTGCAATGCTCTACATACATACAGTACTAGTTACATCCAGCATTCAGGACAGAAGTAGTGGTACTGTGCAATGCTTTACACACATACAATGAAAGTTACAACCAGCATTCAGGACAAGAGAAGTGATAATGAAGTAAGAAGTGATACTGAGAATAAGATCAGACACAGGATCTTGTAGGAGAACACAATACATGCACTATATGAAAGTATTTAACCACACCTGTTAATTTTTGAATTGAGGTGTTTCAATCAGACCCGTCGCCAGAGGTGTATAACATCCAGCACCAGCCATGTAGTCTCCATTTACAAACATTTGTGATACAAAATGGGTCGTTCTGAAGAGCTCAGTGACTACAAGCGTGGTACTGTGATAGGAGGTGCGATACTGTGATAGGATGTGCGGTACTGTGATAGGATGTGTGATACTGTGATAGGATGTGTGGTACTGTGATAGGATGTGCGGTACTGTGATAGGATGTGTGGTACTGTGATAGGATGTGTGATACTGTGATAGGATGTGTGATACTGTGATAGGATGTGTGGTACTGTGATAGGATGTGTGATACTGTGATAGGATGTGTGGTACTGTGATAGGATGTGTGGTACTGTGATAGGAGGTGCGATACTGTGATAGGATGTGCGGTACTGTGATAGGATGTGTGGTACTGTGATAGGATGTGTGGTACTGTGATAGGATGTGTGGTACTGTGATAGGATGTGTGGTACTGTGATAGGATGTGCGGTACTGTGATAGGATGTGTGGTACTGTGATAGGATGTGTGATACTGTGATAGGATGTGTGATACTGTGATAGGATGTGTGGTACTGTGATAGGATGTGTGATACTGTGATAGGATGTGTGGTACTGTGATAGGATGTGTGGTACTGTGATAGGAGGTGCGATACTGTGATAGGATGTGCGGTACTGTGATAGGATGTGTGGTACTGTGATAGGATGTGTGGTACTGTGATAGGATGTGCGGTACTGTGATAGGATGTGTGGTACTGTGATAGGATGTGTGATACTGTGATAGGATGTGTGATACTGTGATAGGATGTGTGGTACTGTGATAGGATGTGTGATACTGTGATAGGATGTGTGGTACTGTGATAGGATGTGTGATACTGTGATAGGATGTGTGGTACTGTGATAGGATGTGCGATACTGTGATAGGATGTGTGGTACAGTGATAGGATGTGTGATACTGTGATAGGATGTGTGATACTGTGATAGGATGTGTGATACTGTGATAGGATGTGTGGTACTGTGATAGGATGTGTGATACTGTGATAGGATGTGTGGTACTGTGATAGGATGTGTGATACTGTGATAGGATGTGTGATACTGTGATAGGATGTGTGGTACTGTGATAGGATGTGTGATACTGTGATAGGATGTGTGGTACTGTGATAGGATGTGCGGTACTGTGATAGGATGTGCGGTACTGTGATAGGATGTGTGGTACTGTGATAGGAGGTGTGATACTGTGATAGGATGTGCGATACTGTGATAGGATGTGTGATACTGTGATAGGATGTGTGATACTGTGATAGGATGTGCGGTACTGTGATAGGATGTGCGGTACTGTGATAGGATGTGCGGTACTGTGATAGGATGTGTGGTACTGTGATAGGATGTGTGATACTGTGATAGGATGTGTGGTACTGTGATAGGATGTGTGATACTGTGATAGGATGTGTGGTACTGTGATAGGATGTGTGATACTGTGATAGGATGTGTGGTACTGTGATAGGATGTGCGGTACTGTGATAGGATGTGCGGTACTGTGATAGGATGTGTGGTACTGTGATAGGAGGTGTGATACTGTGATAGGATGTGCGGTACTGTGATAGGATGTGTGGTACTGTGATAGGATGTGTGATACTGTGATAGGATGTGTGGTACTGTGATAGGATGTGTGATACTGTGATAGGATGTGTGGTACTGTGATAGGATGTGCGGTACTGTGATAGGATGTGCGGTACTGTGATAGGATGTGCGGTACTGTGATAGGATGTGCGGTACTGTGATAGGATGTGTGGTACTGTGATAGGATGTGTGATACTGTGATAGGATGTGTGGTACTGTGATAGGATGTGTGATACTGTGATAGGATGTGTGGTACTGTGATAGGATGTGTGATACTGTGATAGGATGTGTGGTACTGTGATAGGATGTGCGGTACTGTGATAGGATGTGCGGTACTGTGATAGGATGTGTGGTACTGTGATAGGAGGTGTGATACTGTGATAGGATGTGCGGTACTGTGATAGGATGTGTGGTACTGTGATAGGATGTGTGATACTGTGATAGGATGTGTGGTACTGTGATAGGATGTGTGATACTGTGATAGGATGTGTGGTACTGTGATAGGATGTGCGGTACTGTGATAGGATGTGCGGTACTGTGATAGGATGTGCGGTACTGTGATAGGATGTGCGGTACTGTGATAGGATGTGTGGTACTGTGATAGGATGTGTGGTACTGTGATAGGATGTGTGGTACTGTGATAGGATGTGTGGTACTGTGATAGGATGTGTGGTACTGTGATAGGATGTGTGGTACTGTGATAGGATGTGCGATACTGTGATAGGATGTGCGGTACTGTGATAGGATGTGTGGTACTGTGATAGGATGTGTGGTACTGTGATAGGATGTGTGGTACTGTGATAGGATGTGTGATACTGTGATAGGATGTGTGATACTGTGATAGGATGTGTGGTACTGTGATAGGATGTGTGATACTGTGATAGGATGTGTGATACTGTGATAGGATGTGTGGTACTGTGATAGGATGTGCGGTACTGTGATAGGATGTGTGGTACTGTGATAGGATGTGCGGTACTGTGATAGGATGTGTGATACTGTGATAGGATGTGTGGTACTGTGATAGGATGTGCGGTACTGTGATAGGATGTGTGGTACTGTGATAGGATGTGTGGTACTGTGATAGGATGTGTGATACTGTGATAGGATGTGTGGTACTGTGATAGGATGTGTGGTACTGTGATAGGATGTGTGATACTGTGATAGGATGTGCGGTACTGTGATAGGATGTGCGGTACTGTGATAGGATGTGTGATACTGTGATAGGATGTGTGGTACTGTGATAGGATGTGCGGTACTGTGATAGGATGTGTGGTACTGTGATAGGATGTGTGGTACTGTGATAGGATGTGTGATACTGTGATAGGATGTGTGGTACTGTGATAGGATGTGTGATACTGTGATAGGATGTGCGGTACTGTGATAGGATGTGCGGTACTGTGATAGGATGTGTGGTACTGTGATAGGATGTGTGGTACTGTGATAGGATGTGTGGTACTGTGATAGGATGTGTGGTACTGTGATAGGATGTGTGGTACTGTGATAGGATGTGCGGTACTGTGATAGGATGTGCGGTACTGTGATAGGATGTGCGGTACTGTGATAGGATGTGCGGTACTGTGATAGGATGTGTGGTACTGTGATAGGATGTGCGGTACTGTGATAGGATGTGTGATACTGTGATAGGATGTGTGGTACTGTGATAGGATGTGTGGTACTGTGATAGGATGTGTGGTACTGTGATAGGATGTGTGATACTGTGATAGGATGTGTGGTACTGTGATAGATGCCACCTCTGTAATAAGACTGTTCGTGATATTTCATCGCTGCTGGATATTCCACGGTCACCTGTAAGTGATATTATTAGACAGTGGAAGCGTTTATGAACAACAGCAACTTAGCCATGAAGCAGAAGACCGCGTAAAATCACAGAGTGGGTTAAACGATTGCTAAGGCGCATGGTGTGTAAAAGTCACCAACGCTCTGCTGATTCCATAGCTGAAGAGTTCCGAACTTCCACTGGCATTAATGTAAGCACAAAAACTGTGCGTCGGGAGCTTAATGGATGGGTTTCCATGGCTGAGCAGCTGCATGCAGCCTCACATCACCAAGACCTATGCCAAGCGTCAGATGGAGTGGTGTAAAGCACACTGACACTGGACTGTGGAGCAGTGGAAACGTGTTCTGTGGAGAGATGACTCACACTCCTCTGTTTGGCAGTCAGATGGGCGAGTCTGGGTTTGGCGGATGCCAGGAGAACGTTACCTGCCTGACTGCATTATGCCAACTGTGAAGATTGGTGGAGGAGGGATAATAGTATGGGACTGTTTTTCAGGGTTTGGGCTAGGCCCCTTATCTCCAGTGATGGGCAATCTTAATGCTTCAGCATACCAAGTCATTTTTGACAATACTATGCTTCCAACTTTGTGACAACAGTTTGGGGAAGGCCCTTTTCTATTCCAACATGACTGTGCCCCAGTGCACAAAGCAAGGACTACAAAGACATGGTTTGATGAGTTAGGTGTGGAGGAACTTGACTGGCCTTCACAGAGCCCTGACCTCAGCCACATCGAGCACCTTTGGGATGAACTGGAACAGAGATTGCAAGCCAGGTCTTGTCATCCAACATCAGTTTATTAATAACCACCTCTATCGCACCAGGACAATCCTTAATCCTCCAGATTAGCAAATATAACTATCTCTTGGTATTACATTCTTTATATTGGAACCACATCTAGAGGTCGGTGCACCCACACAAATGGAACAATCTGAGAAACAAACTATAGAACACCTTATGTGTCTAAGGGGCACTCAAAGGATCATTGGATTGTTAAAATAATATAAAGACTTTATTGATATACATTAAAATAATATGACTTTTATGACATTGGTTAGAAGTGAAATATTAAAAACAAGTGTATGACAAAATGACCCAGAAAATAATAACTGTTAAGATCGATAGACGAACTATTGAGACGCGCTGTTTCCCCAATAATACATTATAGTTCCAGAGTGAATGCTAACTGTGAGGGAATTGTAATAAACTCCTCTTGTTGAGATGTATCACAAACAGGGTTGAGTCTAAAACCTCAGAGGGTATAAGTCATAACAGGACAAAAATCCCTAATTGATAATTCATTATATTGGAATGTGTTCAGGTATAAAGTTTTAATTGGTTTAGAAATTTGAATGGTTATAAGACTAGGTATTATGTCCTTAATCTTAAAGAGGATCCTGTGTTTTCCCCAAATAAATATCGATCCTATGGAAAAGATATATCCCCTTTCAAGGTTAGATCATACTATATCTAACTGAAACTCTCATATAATTAAAATGTTCTATGCTCTAATTAATTATTTAGACCTATAGATGTAAGAGATTCCTCATATCTCTTCACGGAGACTAAGGATATGCTTAGACTGTCTCACTTCATTATATAGTGAAGCGAATAGTATGTGCCAGAAATAGCAGCAGCTGTAAAATCTATAGCCGCACTGCTAAGGAATTTCACATATCTAATCTATGAGAGCATGAGTTAGTAGAACCAGGGAGTAGAAACTGGATTTAACCCTATAGCATTCACACTAAATAATGTTATATACAGCAGAGGAGAAACAGCGTGTGTAACGCCGACGCGCATTTCACTCTGCTAAGCTTTGTCAAGGCAACCCGACTTAGTCTCCGTGAAGAGATATGAGGAATCTCTTACATCTATAGGTCTAAATAATTAATTAGAGCATAGAACATTTTAATTATATGAGAGTTTCAGTTAGATATAGTATGATCTAACCTTGAAAGGGGATATATCTTTTCCATAGGATCGATATTTATTTGGGGAAAACACAGGATCCTCTTTAAGATTAAGGACATAATACCTAGTCTTATTACCATTCAAATTTCTAAACCAATTAAAACTTTATACCTGAACACATTCCAATATAATGAATTCTCAATTAGGGATTTTTGTCCTGTTATGACTTATACCTTTGAGGTTTTAGACTCAACCCTGTTTGTGATACATCTCAACAAGAGGAGTTTATTACAATTCCCTCACAGTTAGCATTCACTCTGGAACTATAATGTATTATTGGGGAAACAGCGCGTCTCAATAGTTTGTCTATCGATCTTAACAGTTATTATTTTCTGGGTCATTTTGTCATACACTTGTTTTTAATATTTCACTACTAACCAATGTCATAAAAGTCATATTATTTTAATGTATATCAATAAAGTCTTTATATAATTTTAACAATCCAATTATCCTTTGAGTGCCCCTTAGACACATAAGATGTTCTATAGTTTGTTTCTCAGATTCTTCCAACATCAGTGTCTGACCTCATAAATTCTCTACAGAATGAATGGGCACAAATTCCTACAGAAACACTCCAACATCTTGTGGAAATCCCTCCAAGAAGAGTGGAAGCTGTTATCACTGCAAAAGGGGGACCAACTCCATATTACAGTATATGTATTTGTGTACAATGTCATTACAGTCCCTATTTGTCTAACGATCAAGCGTCAGAATATTTTTGTCCATATAGTGTAGTTGATGTAGATATTCTTTTAAGAGTCACTTAATGATCTAGATTTTTCAAACATCCAGGAAACAGCGTTTTGTCAGTCAGTACAGAAAGAATAAAGTGCAACTTAATGTCCCATTGGTTCCTATTATTCTCACTACTCCCTCCCTCTAGAATGTAAGCTCTCACAGGCAGGGTCCTACCCAATGTCTTGCGTGCGTTCAGGCTAAATTCCTTGTGTGTCCCTGTCATGCCTGATGCTGACTTGTTTCTGTATGTCATATGATTTGTTCTGCTAATTGCATCCATGTATGTATTATCCTGCTCTGTACCCATATTATGTACAATGTTTCATGTATGTCATATTTGTACAACTATGTCAGGCACTACGGAAGCTTATGCGCCATACAAATAAACAATAATGATAATAGTAGCAATGGTTCCCCTGCTGCCTTGACCAACGGTGTGTTGGAGAGTGGCTCCTGGTGCAGGGAGCATGTTTTCTGCTTTTTCTGCTGCTGATTCTGACAGGTGAGGTTTGTCTCAGGTCCCCGGTCACAAATCTAGGATGCCTGGTTTGGCATCTTCATCCAGCTCTCTGATGCTGCCGCATGCTGATTGTCTGGATTGGGTGAGCCTCTCTCGGGGTCTGGGTTTGAACGTGATAGCCAGGACATTTGCTCTTTTTTTGAGAGTGGGGTTCTGCCGGTTCAAGGGGCTGGAATTGGAGACTGATATGTTTCCTAGAGTGAAAGCCCGGTGGGCCCCGTCGTGGCACTGGGAGCAAGAGGTTGGGCCCGCAGGTTGGTGGGGGTGAAGATGTTGTGTGCTTGCTAATATTGTCGAAGTCGTATAATTAGATGAACGAAAGTATATTGGTTTTATTGTTTTGCCGTGCGATTGCGATGCGTACGCCACGTAACACAGATCCGTACGTCACCTAGCACAGCGCGTGGTGCGATTGCACGGTAAAATACGCACGCACACACTCGCATTACAACATTTAGTTATTTATATAATTCATATTCATATTGGTTCCGTTACACTGTAATTTATGAGCAGATAGCATTTGGTTTATTATTAGTTTATATAATAAGATTATATGTGCACTTCAGTGATATATATGGTTCAGGTTGTGGGAAAGGTGGCATGTCTGGTATCATACTGAAACCCTATTCATCAGCAGCTGTCCGGTGCAGTCGGCGAAGAGATCGCACATTGCATACTTTAGTTATTTATATTAGGGAATGAACCTTTGTATGATGCTGGCCATGAAAGGAGCAGACCCCCTAGAGGGACAACCCCCACCTTTGGATTCCTTAGATTGAATCAGCCTATGACCTGTTTGCCCTGGAGACACCCTTTGTCTGGACCTATAGAAGCAAGCTACGTCATTTGCATTGTTCTCTGTAACACTGAATGAATATATATGATCACAGCTGCAGCTGCCAGCCAGTCTACTCTGACCACAGTTATCTAACAGATATACTGTTCCATTGAGACCCATGGAAGCGCAGCGATTGCAGCGGTATGTATGTATTTATCTTTTGATATTGGCTGTACTGTACTGTATCATAATATAATAATGTATTGAATTGCTGACTATTTACATCTGCTAAAATAAATCATGTTGTGCTTTGGAAACACATACAATTGATTGGGCAATGCTTATTTGAAAACGATAGAATTACTTTAATAATATAGTGGTGCTGCAGGGCATTCAGAGGAAAGTGAGGGACTGGATCAACGCTGGGCATTATGTTGACATGTCTTCCATAACTGGTTTGGCTGTCATCTGCAAGGGCAATAAATGGCATTGACGAAGAAGTGTATAGAAGTTATGCGAACTGGTTGGGGGATGTTAGTTTTTGCTGCATGGTATTTGAAACCAGACGTGAGGAGCATTTGAACGTTCTTAAATACATTTATTTGGTCCACGAGATATGAAAGGCGGCTGCTAAAGGTGAAGACCTCTGCTACCTGTTCTATAAGTTTATGCCGCACTGGTTGTTTTAACACATGCTCACCCCCACTGCTCTAACCTCTCTACTGTCTAACTCTACCAAGCCATCTCATAACTACAGAAATCTTAGTTCTATTATTCTTCAACAATTTTTCACCTCTCTCCAACACCTTCTCTCCCCTATCTCTACATTCCCCTCCCCTGAGTTGGCAGTACCTCATTTTCACCAAACCTTAGCAATGTCCCTTGTTCAAGTGGCTCCAGCGACCCTATATACTTCACGTCGACTTCGATGTCAACCGTGGCACACTACAGCAATGCAAAATCTTCAAAAACTTTTCCGTAAAGCAGAACGTCACTGGCATAAATCTCGCACCACTAATGACTTCTTCACAAATACTTCTATCTACCGCTCCTATCGAAAGGCTCTAAACACTGCAAAACAAACATACTTCCAATCTCTTATGTATGCTCAGGCTTCTAAGCCTAAATGCCTTTTTAACACATTTAAATCTCTTTTCCATCCTCCCACCCCGAACCCTCCGTCTACTATCAGTGCCCAGGATCTTGCTTCCTACTTTAAGGACAAGATTGATAAGATCAGACTAGAAATGGTATCCTCTTCCTCAACAAGCCATCAGCTCAATTCCTTCCCACTACCCTCTCAAACTACTGTACCATCTCTCAGCTCCCGTGCCCCTCCAAGCTCCTAGAGAGTCTTAACTACACTCGTCTAACACGCTTCCGTTCTGCAAACAACCTGTTGGATCCTCTTCAGTCTGGCTTTCGTTCTCAACACTCCACAGAGTCTGCGCTGACTAAGGTTGTCAATGTTCTGATCACTGCTAAAACTAAACGCCATTACTCTCTCCTAATTCTTCTGGATTTTTTCGGCTGCATTTGACACCATTGACCACTCTCTTCTCATACAAATGCTGCAATCCCTAGGTCTTCAAGACACTGTTCTATCCTGGTTCTCATCCTACCTCTCTAATCGCTCTTTCACTGTTAATTTCTCTGGGGCCACCTCTGCTCCTCTTCCTTTATCAGTTGGAGACCACAAGGCTCAGTCCTAGGTCCTCTGCTGTTCTCCATCTATACCGCTTCTCTTGGAAATCTAATAAGTTCCTTTGGCTTTCAGTATCATCTCTCTGCGGATGATACCCAAATCTATCTATCCTCTCCTGATATCTCGACATCTGTGTTGTTCCGTGTAACTGACTGACTTTCTGCCATTTCATCTTGGATGTCCTCTGGCCAACTCAAACTTTATCTTTCTAAAACAGAGTTAATAATATTCCCACCCACCAACAAGAGCATACCTGACATTTCTATCTCTGTTGATAACATGGCCATAAATCCCACCCCACAAGCTCCCTGTCTAGATGTAATCCTTGACTCACACCTATCCTTTGTTCCCCACATTGACTTTATATCTAAATCGATTTTCCTTGCAAATCATTATTCCTCTGCTGAATCACTCTGTATGTCTCTACACTGGTTGCCTGTTTTCTACAGAATCCAATATAAAATACTTTTACTAACCTACAAGGCCATCAACAAAGCTGCACCAACACACATCTCCTCTCTTGTGACAAAATATCTCCCAACTCGGCAACTCCGTTCTGCACAAGATCTGCGTCTCTCATCCACCTTCATTACATTCTCTCATTCCCGGTTACAGGACTTTTGTTGGGCTGCACCCACTCTATGGAATTCTCTCCCTCGCACAATAAGACTCTCCTCTGGTCTACAAACTTTCAAGCGTTCTCTGAAAACACACCTCTTCAGACAAGCTTATAATATTCCTCAACCACCCTCTTAACCTCACTACATTACCCTATTACCACCCGTTACACAATTTCACACAAGACAACTACCCCCTGACCAACATTGTTGTGTGACAGGAAGTTTATGAGTCACTTTTACCTTTCCAGTCTGGCTGGACCAAAATTCAAAATATAGTCTTAACCTCATGTATAAAACTCCCATTGTCCCATAGATTGTAAGCTTGCGAACAGGGCCTTCTCACCTCTTTGTCTGTTTTACCCAGTTTGTTTATTAGTTTACTGTGTTTGTCCCCAATTGTAAAGCGCTATGGAATATGTTGGCGCTATATAAATAAATGATGATGATGATGATGATGATGATGATGATGATGATGATGATGATGATGAAAGACATACTTCTGTAAATGTGTATCCACATATTATGATAAATTACTTGTAAGAGATTCCACTTCGAAGATCATGGGTCTCCCCAATGGTTCTACTAGAGTTTTATGGATCTTTTGTAACCGATAGCAAGTTGGTATTAATGGATATTTAAGAGGTAGAAAACAATGAATCTCTTTAGTAATCACGTTATTCATAAAAGCATCATCCAAAAGATACAACAATTTTATACATTAAAGTAGTGTCTGTCTTCAATTTAGTATAAATAAACCATATCATTCAATTGTCTAGACACTTTCCATATATACTCATTCACATTTTGGATGACAAGTCAGCTGATAACAAGAGTTTTATCTGAAATCACCTTTTAAGGGCACACCTTTCATTATTAGTCAAATTGTCCCTAAAAGGTCTTTATCAGTTTTCTCACAAAGAGCTTGAAAGTCTTCCATTGTTTTTGTTATACAAGCTCTCTACAAATGGACCCTTATATTGAAGTGGAAAGAAACTAGATTTATTCTTTAACATCCTCTGCGGAGCCAAGATAACGGAATCAAATATCTCAATTTCAGATAATGATTGAGAACCTCCCGATTCTTTTCTTAATACCTCAAAATCATGTAACGCTAATTGATCCTCATTATTGTTACAACTCACCTGTCCTCACTCCAGCGCCGCAATCCTCTCTTTCTTCCGGGTCGCGGGGGCGCTGTCACATGACAGTCAGGGCGGGGAATTCAAATCTGCAACACTACTAAAGTCCTGCTCTGACGCCTGGACAGCGTCAGAGCAACTTCCTATGTACCCTGACTAGGTGCTTCTCGTGTGTCTCCCGTGTACCAGTTCCTTGCAGGCTTTTCAGACATTAACTCCACATGTACCAGACCCAGGCTTGCTGACTACGTATTATCTCCACTCCAAGTGTACCAGACCCAGGCTTGCTGACTACGTATTATCTCCACTCCACGTGTACCAGACCCAGGCTTGCTGACAACGTATTCATCTCCACGCGGAGGGGACCAGATCCAGGCTTGCTGACAACGTATTCATCTCCATTCCAAGTGTACCAGACCTCGGCCATCCTGACCCTACCTTGCAGTTCCAGTGTTATCGTGGGCTACCTCCTAATCCTTACCTCTAGAGGCAGACCAGTGGACCGCGACCTGCGATCCTCTGCAGCAAAGCCCATCCTGCCTTGTGGCGGTTCTTGGTGAACACCAGGGGGTTCGTTAGACTCTGATCTAGAGTAAGGCAAGTACTCCATATTCATTACTTACATTGCTACATAATTGTTACAGTTTGCTCTGACCAAAAATATGAATACTTCAGGAGACCCCTCCCCTAGGGATTCGCTCCAACACCTAATAGGAAGAGTAGAGAAACAGGAATCCAATCAGGATCAATTACTAAAATTTTTACAGGGACTATCAGCCCGAATGGATACCTTACAAACAACTTTAGCAGCATCCAGGATGCAATCAGTTCCCGTTCAGGCTCCTCCAGCCGCTCCTTCACCTAAAGGTGCAGCATCATCTTTGCGTATTCCTAAACCACCTAAGTTTGACGGGTAACCTAAATTATGTAGGGGATTTTTAAACCAATGTGCTATACAATTTGAGCTTCTTCCTGGAAACTTTCCTTCTGAAAAAGCAAAAGTAGCATATATAATATCCCTTTTGTTTGGTCAGGCCCTAGCCTGGGCATCTCCACTCTGGGAAAGAGATGATCCCTTATTACATAATTACTCCAATTTCCTTTCTACCTTCAAGAAGGTTTTTGATGAGCCAGGACGAGTCGCTAACGCAGCTACCAGTATTCTTCGGCTCCGGCAAGGGAGCCTTTCTGTAGGTCAATACGCTGTGCAGTTTAGAACAATGGCCTCAGAGCTCCGATGGAATAACGAAGCCTTAACAGCTGCTTTTTGGCAAGGTCTTACAGACCAAATTAAGGACGAATTGATTTCCCAAGAACTCCCTACTTCTTTGGATGACTTAATCTCCTTATGCATTAAAATTGACCTTCGCTTCAAGGAGCAATCCTTAGAAAAAGAACAATCCTGGTGTGGTCCCGTTTGTCTTGCTCCTAGTTTCCAGACCCCTGTTCAGCCTCTGGAAGAACCCATGCAGCTTGGAAGAACCCGCCTCTCAGCTGAGGAGAGAGAGAGAGAAGGTTCAGGAATCGGTTGTGTTTGTACTGTGGCGAGGGGAGTTTATCTTTTGAGTACCTGTCCTAAGCGACAGAACCTAACGTTTAATAGGGAGGTTTCGTTAGGCACCTCTGTTCAAATCCTCACTTCTTTCAACAGCAAAGATTGTCTTAATATTCCCTGTGAAGTAGTGGTAGGTTCCAAGGTCCACCCTGTTTCTGCATTATTGGATTCCAGGGCAGCAAGCAATTTTATTTCCTCAACAGCCATCTCTCAATTAGGTATTCCTACCCAGCCCTTAGAGAGGCTCATATCCCTGACTGCAATTGACTGAGGTACCATTTCTGGAGGACATATTCTATTCAGAACCATACCTTTAACTTTCAGAGTTGGAGTACTTCATGTTGAGACCATTTCTTTTGTAGTAATTCCTAAGGCCATTAACTCCTTGATCCTAGGCCTGCCATGGCTTCGTCATCACTCTCCTGGAATAGACTGGCATACCGGTGAGATTCTTTCCTGGAGTTTGGCTTGCCATAGCAATTGTTTGACTAAGGTAACCCCTGTTTTTTCCAAGATTAGTGCTCAACTGGGCAACCCCCAACTATTGCCAAGTCATTACCAAAGTTTTTCAGATGTCTTCTGCGAACAGGAAGCTACTGAACTTCCACCTCATAGGAGTTGGGACTGTGCTATTAACTTCAACCTGGTAAACTTATTCCCTGTGGACGCATTTTTCCCTTGTCTGTTCCCAAAACCAATGCAGTATCTGAATACATTCAAGAAAATCTGAAGAGTGGATTCATATGGAAATCATCATCTCCAGCAGGGGCAGGTCTCTTCTTTGTAAAGAAGAAGGATGGGGGTCTTCGCCCTTGTATTGATTACCGTGCCATCAATTCTATCACAGTGAAAAACAGATATCCACTGCCTTTGATCTCTGAGCTCTTTGATCAAATAAATGGGGGCTCTATTTTTTCTAAGTTGGACCTAAGAGGTGCATACAACCTAATTAGAATAAAGGAAGGGGATGAATGGAAAACAGCTTTTAATACTCGGGATGGACACTTTGAATACCTGGTAATGCCCTTTTGGGCTGTGTAATGCTCCTGCTGTTTTCCAAAACTTTATGAATGAGATCTTCCAAGATTTACTCTACCAATTTGTAGTTATCTACCTAGATGACATCCTTATATTTTCCCCGGATCTCGCATCTCATCGCAGACATGTAAGAGAAGTATTGAGCAGGCTTCGGAGATATCAATTATTTTGCAAACTCGAAAAATGTGCGTTCGAACAAGAGAATCTTCCCTTCCTAGGATATATTATATCCAAGACTGGCCTTCAAATGGACCCATCTAAGCTTAAAGCCATCCTGGATTGGCCACAACCATCAGGCCTTAAAGCTACTCAGCGATTTCCAGGGTTCTCTAATTATTATCGACAGTTTATTAAGGGTTATTCTTCATTAGTAGCTCCCATTACAGCCCTCACTTGTAAATCCGCCAATCCTAAAATCTGGACTTCTGAAGAAGTGCAAGCCTTTAAGGACCTCAAGACCTTATTCTCCACAGCTCCCATTCTTTTTCAACCAGACTGTCAATAGCCCTTTTTTGTAGAGGTGGACGCATCCTCTGTAGGGGTCGGAGCGGTACTATCCCAGAAAGATTCAGGTGGCAAATATCATCCTTGAGGATTTTTTTCTCGCCGGTTTTTGCCTGCAGAGAAGAATTATGGAATCGGTGATAAGGAGCTCTTGGCAATCAAATTGGCTCTCTCTGAGTGGAGACATTTACTT
Source organism: Mixophyes australis (assembly GCA_036250195.1). Lineage (NCBI taxonomy): Eukaryota > Metazoa > Chordata > Amphibia > Anura > Limnodynastidae > Mixophyes > Mixophyes australis. Next base: position 13,237,210 of record JAVHZZ010000004.1, read on the forward strand.
GAGGGTGCTCAGTTTCCGGTAACAGTATACACCGATCATAAGAATTTATTTTAACTACGGTCTGCACATTGTCTAAAACGCTTCAATATCAATATTACCTTCCGCCCAGGCTCAAAAAATGTCAAAGCGGATGCCCTTTCTCGCTCATTCGATGCTACCGATACCGAAGCTTCAGAGAGAGACAAACCAATCTTGGATACCAACTGTATTTTGACCTTGTCACCATTGACCGAGAAGAGTTGTCCTCCAGGGAGAACCTTTGTAACCCCACCCCTCCTTGTTAAATTGCTACATTGGGCTAACTCTTCCCTTTTCTCTGGACATGCGGGGGTGCGGAAGACCTGGGAATTAGTCTCCCGAAAATATTGGTGGCCTACCATACGCAGGGATGTTAAGTCTTTTGTCTCTGCCTGTTCGAAATGTGCCCAGCATAAGATTCCCAGACAGAGACCAACCGGTCCACTCATGCCTTTACCTGTTCCCGATATTCCATGGTCTCATATTTCAATGGATTTTATCACGGACCTGCCAAGTTCTAAGGGGCATACCGTCATCTGGGTCGTCACTGACTGGTTTTCTAAGGTAGCACATTTTGTTTCCTTGAAGAAACTCCCTCCGTCTCCTGTGTTAGCGGATCTTTTTATTAAAGAGATTTTTTGTCTTCATGGCTGTCCTGCACACATAGTATCTGATCGTGGGTCACAATTTGTATCTAGATTCTGGAGAGCCTTTTGCCAAAAATTAGGAACCAAACTGGATCTTTCATCTGCATATCATCCCCAGACTAATGGGTTGACTGAGAGGACTAATCAAGAATTGGAGAAGTTTCTAAGGTTTTACATCTCTGCCAATCAAGATAATTGGGTTGACCTCCTTCCTTGGGCAGAGTTCGCTCACAACTACCATTTCCATGAAGCAGCCTCTAATTCCACCTTCTTTATCTTGTATGGTTGTCATCCCAGGCTACCAGCCTTCTCTTCTCTGCCTCACTCAGAGGTACCAGCGGTGGACTCTCTCTTTCGCAGGTTTTCTGACATTTGGGATCTAGTGAAAACCAGCCTGAGGAGAGCCGCTATCCGCGCTAAGAAGGCGTATGACAAGAGGAAGAGGGTAGCTCCTCAATTCATCCCAGGGGACAAAGTGTGGTTATCCACCCGTAATATCCATTTGAAGGTTCCTAGCAAAATATTGGCTCCTAGATTCATCGGTCCATTTGAAATATTTAAGGTTATCAATCCAGTGGCTTTTAAGTTAAAGCTTCCTTCGTCATTATGTATTCCTAGTGTCTTCCATGTGTCTCTCCTTAAACCTGTAATTAACCACCGGCCGGCCAGCGCTGATCTAGAGTAAGGCAAGTACTCCATATTCATTACTTGCATTGCTACATAATTGTTAAACTTATCTAAAATTATAGGAAATTTGACATTGTGTGTCTCTTTTATATATGCAAAATATCTTTTGTGACTCAAATTTCTAATATATTTATTAAGATCCACAAAAAATCGAAGAGGTTTGGATTAGTAGTCGTAGCAAATTTCAAACCTCTCTCTAATTAGTCTCAATTTATATTGTGTGAGTGTCCTCGCAGAGAGGTTGAATTCCCCTTAGTTTTTCACAGGAGTCGTACAGTTTTGGACCGATTAAACTCTCTTCTGCACCCTGTAACTCGTGGTCCATATTCCATTTTGGTTTATGTTTATTCGAACCCTCAGCTTTTTAAGCATAGGTCCATAATGCTCGACCTCTTCCTGAAAAATCAAGATGTACTTCACTGTGATAATAGGCCCACCCAATCTATCATACTCAAATCCTCTAAATTTGGGCTTAGCACCTTTTCCTTCATAAAAGCCTTTATATCCATCAACCCCCTGTAGAATCTCATATCTACTGTTATATGCAGAATTTCCCATTTGATATCTCCCTACATACCTTCTAGTTCTCCTCCATGAAGATTCAAATTCATTCACAGAAGAGTAACGTTGATTCTTCTGGGGGGTTTTATATTTTCCACTCATCCTATGATCCCGTTTATCATATTTGGACCAATTATATGATTTTTTAGGGCTCCACAAATGATCGTTCTCATTCCTGTTTTCTAACTTCATCTTCTCCTTTACCGGCCTATCACGTGATACAGTATCTAGGTGTCTATTATATGTTCTTACTCGATCATTTTTATAATCATCCTGATCACGGGACATTTGACTATCCTAGTCCAGATGAGTGTCTTCTCAAATTCTTCGACCCTTCTATTTATTTTAACATCTCTAACCCCATATTCCTGTGTGTTCTCAAACTCTTTCAAGAGTAACTGGATTCTTTCGATCTCCCCCAGAATATGCTCTATTTTAGTAGCTCAGTAACAGGTAGTTTTACCTCTGATGAAACCAGCAACTAACAGCGGAGAAACGCGTTTGATGATGCTATAACTTTTGGAAATAAATACTACTTGTTTGTGAGCTGATACACATGAGAACTGGGAGCGACAGTGACAACCTTATTATCACCTCGTTGCCATTCAGAGAAGTATCCTTTCCTCAAATGCTGTATGTAAGTGGAGACTTTGTATACTAATAATTGGAGCTTTACTTATTGAAGAATTTACTGGGGAAAGAGACGGCTGCTATGAGACCGGGGGGTATAATTATCAAACTGTGGGTTAGAAAAAGTGGAGATGTTGCCTGTAGCAGCCAATCAGATTCTGGTTATCATTTATTTAGTACATTCTAACAAATGACAGATAGAATCTGGTTGCTATAGGCAACATCTCTACTGTTCAAATTCGCAGCTTGATACATTTAACCCTTGGTGTTTCTTGAGAATATCCACTAGGAGAAAGTATGTTATGTGTAATCACATAAAAGTGGATCTGCCTTAAATCTTCTGGAACAGTCCTAAGTTTGCTTCACAATATTTAGTTTTGGATACTAATTGTGGCCCTGTATGAGAGACTATGATCACCTTCTTCTTGACATATATGAAACTTTGACATCTAGTATTCATTTGGAGGACATTAATTTAGGTGATTTTTTCATGCTTGAGGGCATATTATGATGGCTCATTTTTTTCTCCTTTTATTAATTACAAGTATCCATGAATATTAAATATTCTTATGAGCTCATATGTGTTAAAATATAAAACCTGCTGGTATTGATATACAAAACGTATATTAAATCTATATATTTTAATATAATTGTATTTTTGCATCCTAATATTGCATGTTGATTTTATTAGATTAATAAATTATATCTATTATAGCGGCGCTTTCAAATATAATTTCTAGCTTTCTAGTTGGATTTTTGTGGAAATATCAATAGATTGCTCTCGGAAGCTGGAGATATAGTTAGATTCATTGTATGATTTTTTTGCTTGAAATCTAAGTAGTGTCTGATATATTGTTTTATTTGTTATATAATCGTGGGACTGTGTATATGATGGATGGGAATACGGATTGATATAGAGCTGGGTGTAACCTCTCCTGGGATACTGGCACGTATCTGTACATTTACTTTTGTTTAAAGGTAAGTTATGTTTAATTGCAAAACTTTTCGAAGTTTGAATATATATTTATAACTAAATCGTTCAATATAATCAATATTAGAATTTATTTACAGACAAAGCATTTACAATTTCTGTGCATTCGATTGGGAAACATTCACAAATATTCAACAACAATTTTCCACAGTAAAGTAGTGTATTTTTTTCAACTTAAAATAGTTTAAATTTTTCACAATAAAAAACAGGTATGTACTGTAGATATGTCAGGGACCTGTGACTGTATTCATCTATTGTGCCTATTCAATTCAACGCACATAGAAAATGTTCACATGTGGGGGTATATTTGTGTCAGTGCGTCTGGCTGCCGACGCCTATTGATGACATCACTGTCGCTCCGTGGCGTGAGTCTCCGCTTCTCCCGGACTCTTGCTAGGGATGGTCATCGGAAGTCCACCATCAAATGATGGCTGGGCTCCCGTCACTGAAACATTCGCTGTAATGGTAACTAACCATCACCTGAAAAGAATTTGATGGAAAAGAGAATTCATATGATTTGTGCATGAGAAATACCGCTGCAGCGCGGCCTTCTGGCAATGGGACACATTCTAATATAAGAGTGGTCATCAATTTGGGATTTGTAGGCTATAGATCTGCTGAAATAGGAGTTTATTATATAGAAATAGTTATTATTGGACACATATTCTACCAGTCGTATGGTGCGGAGGACGATCACTGATCGTATGGTGCGGAGGACGATCACTGATCGTATGGTGCGGAGGACGATCACTGATCGTGTGGTGTGGAAGACGATCACCAATAGTATGGTTCGGAGGACGATCTGCGATCGTGTGGTGTGAGGGACGATCACCGATCGTATAGTGCAGAAGAAGATGACCATTCGCATGGTGCGGAGGACGATCACAGATCGAGTGGTGTGGAAGAAGATCACAGATCGCGTGGTGAGGAGGACGATCACTGATCGTATGGTGCAGAGGACGATCACTGATCGTATGGTGCGGAGGACGATCACTGATCGTGTGGTGTGGAAAACGATCACCAATAGTATGGTTCGGAGGACGATCTGTGATCGTGTGGTGTGAGGGACGATCACCGATCGTATAGTGCAGAAGAAGATCACCATTCGCATGGTGCGGAGGACGATCACAGATCGCGTGGTGTGGAAGATGATCACAGATCGCGTGGTGAGGAGGACGATCACCGATTGCGTGTGCGGTGGACGATCACCGATCGCATGGTGCAGTGGATGATCATCGATCGTGTGGTGCGGTGGACGATCACCGATCGCGTGGTGCGGTGTACAATCACTGATCGTATGGTGCAGAAGAAGATCACAGATCATATGGTGTGGAGGACGATCACCGATCGTGTGGTGCGGAGGGCGATCATCGGACTGTAGGGGGAATTGGGCACATTATTCCAGACTGGGATGTGGGTCAGCCCTGGTAGATTCATAGAACTATTCAGTTGTAATATAATGATATGAGTCATTGCGGTATTGTATGTACCTTATATATTAGGGTACTGGAATGAATAGTCTGGAATGAAATTTTGATATATGGGAGATATTGCCCTGACTACATATATATGGGTACAGAAGCTCTCTGTGTTTTAGGTGGTAATTGACAAATCCTTCCTTTAAGCACACATCTCGCCCTTTGCTTTGAACATTCCACAGGATTACGTCTAATAGATTTACTAATAACCGTTATTACAGATTGATGGAAATGATGAGAACCACACAGGGCTTCTCTTCCAGTTCTGTTACTGAACTGATGGATATCGTTGTTTTGGTTGCACCTCAGGCTCATTTGATATAACAAGTTATTGGAGTGTTTGAGGGTCATACAGGTGTAAGTCGACGGCAAATTAGCAATTGAGAAATTAAACTAAAATCTGTTAGTCTCCTGTGAAGTTGAATGCAAGTTGCGTTGTTGGCGGATAATATGCTTTTCTACTTCTGCGCCAACATACAAAGCCCAAGGTCCAAAACTACTGGTTTGTGCGCATGCTCAGATGTAGAATAGCGTATTATACGCCAACAATGCAATTTACGTTCATCATGAGCCCTTGTATGTTTGATGTGGTGCTTTATCCCTCCCCAAATGGATTAGTTGTGTCTGTATCGTCAAGGCCACAACCAATAGGCTTCTGCCCTAGTGGTTATAGTGTAATTGCTTTTTGTAGCGGGAATGGAACAGTTTCAGGAATTTACTTACATTTTAGATCATGTGTACGTGTCAAAAGCATCAATTGAACATGTTAAACCATAAAGTATTTTAGCTATGTAATTTTATATATATATATATATATATATATATATATACACACACATGCACATACACATACACACATACATATATACTGTATATTATACGATTAACATTTTCTTGGCAACTGAATCTGTTCTTATCTATGACATATAATATGTCTTAGTTGGTGTGATGTCAGCAGAAGTGGCAGGGCCGTTGGATGAGGTCACAGTGATGTCATAATCCTTGATCAACCTCCTCTCAGTCTCTGCTCTGATTGACTAGATTTCTCCTAGAGGTGTAAAGCAGGCAGTCCTAGTGGGACAGAGAAGTGAAAATTTATATTGTTGTCTCATAACAACCGAAATTGAAATGTAAACCTAAAATGTCTAATAAACATATATCACCATTACTTTGCAATTATTTGTAGTGACAGTAATATTTAGTTTCGCTCGCGCCCCACAGTGGTACAAGCAAAAGTTACCATTACATTTTACCGTTTTAACAGTAATAAAGCGCGACCGTGATTATCTCAGTAACATCGCGGCCAATTGAATCTGTCCCTAAATGTCATTTATTCATCTTTTATACAATGAACTCCATGCTGTCGTAATTATTATTTTTAACCCTTATTTATAGGACGCCACATGAGGTCCGCAGTGCCATACAGAGGACAAACAACAAGGCAGTACATGGTATAACAGTACAGTAACCAAATAATACCGCAACTCTCAACACAGCTACTGGGGTGCATGGGGTATATTCAGCACAGACTTAAACCTGTGCCCATTACCGTGGGTGCAACTAACAGGTTAGAGCCACAGATAGAGGTGCGAAGACACTGGATGAGTAGAGTCAATGGGCAGAGAGCCCACGAAGAAGGTGCACAGTGTAGCTGGTGAGCCAAAGTTATAGGTAATGAGAATAGGGCCCTGGTCACTAGAGCTTACAATCTAAAGGGAAAGGGGCAGACTAACAGTTAAAATATGGGGATGAGCCAATGTAAGGGGATCTAAGGGCAAGAGTGGGAGAGATGGAGGATGACAGAGGGTGAGTTATACTACATGGTGAGATGGTTACACGGGGACTGGTAGGCTTTTATAAACAGGTGGGGTTTGATGACCATTTGAAGCTATACAGGCTGGGGGATAGTCTGATAGAACGAGGGAGATTGTTCCACTGGTGGGGGGCAGCATGGAAAAAAATCTTAGATTTGTTAGTGTGATGTGGTTACTAGATGGGAGGGAAGGTGCAGGTCATTGCTTGACCAGAGAGGGCAGAAGCGAGCATAAATGGAGCTGTAGGGAGCAGTGGAGTTGGAGAGGGCCTTGTACGTAAGGGTGAGGAGTTTGAAGTGGATTCTATGGGGAAAGGGGAGGCAGATGTGGAGCGGATAGAGAGAAAGACTAACCGCAACATTACGTATAGATTGAAGAGGAGCATAATGGTCAATACTTTTTATCAGAAAACACAATAAGAAAGGCCCTGTACATAATTGTGGTATTCTGTTGGGTTCTTGGTGGTGGTGACTGTTATTGTGCCACCGACCTCTACTAGGGGCAGATCAGAACCTTCTTCATTGCCTTAGGCCGACATCCAACCAGTTATAGTCCATAGGATAAAATAAGGTGAGAAAATGCAACTAAACGCTGCTGAGTCTACCTGGAAAGTAGATAAAACCCCACGACTGTGCACAGCAGCAGTGGAGAAACCGAGAACGCTCATGTAAACCTCCTAACAAACCCAGGGAGTGACAAATCTCCATAATGTGTGCCACAAGCTTCTACAAGTTTTGCCGTATTTGTACTGTTGCATGGTGTGCCGGCCATGGAGACTCCTAGACATTGCTAAGGAGACCGAGGAGCAGGAAGATGGTCCCTTTCGAAGTATAATTAAACATGTTATCGCTCTGCAAAATAGAATTTCAGTGATAATGCCAATTGTAAATTAACATATGCAATAAGTACTGCTTAGGTTATGATCTTTAACCATGGGGAGAGAATAATAGTTCTAATACCCACTGTAGAAAGCAGTTTTCTAGTTACGTGGCAAGGACCATTTGAACTAAATGAAAAATGGGTGACATAGCTATAGAGTCTATCAGCCAGGTAAATGAAAGACAAAGCTAAGATAATCAGTGAACTTAATTAAGCCATGGAAATACAGAGATGCACTTGTTGCCCTGAGCATTACATTAACCAGGGTTCAGTGAAACTTCCAGAAACACTATCAGTATCTCAGAAACAAGAGTGTAACAAGTTCTTACAAAAGAACCATGGGCCTGATTCATTAAGGATCTTAACTTGAGAAACTTCTTATTTAAGTCTCCTGGACAAAACCATGTTACAATGCAAGGGGTGCAAATTAGTATTCTGTTTTGCACATAAGTTAAATACTGACTGTTTTCCATGTAGCACACAAATATCAACTTTAAATTTCAGTGTACAAATAAGCTATCAAGTATTTGTATGCTACATGAAATAACAGTCAGTATTTAACTTATGTGCAAAACAGAAAACTAATTTGCACCCCTTGTATTGTAACATGGTTTTGTCCAGGAGACTTAAATAAGAAGTTTCTCAAGTTAAAATCTTTAATGAATCAGGCGCCAGATTCTGTTTTCAGAGTTCCCAGGGCACACTAGGGCTATAAAACCTCACCGGGTTCCAGAAGTCCAGAGATAAGCAATATCAGAGGAGGTCCAGAAAATGTTAGACTTAGCGGTCATTGAAGAGTCAAAAAGTGAGCGGCCTAGCTCTATAGTGTTAATACCCAAACCGGATGGGTCAATAGGTTTTTTGCAATGACTTTTGTAAGCTCAACTAAGTGTCACGGTTTGACACCTATCCCATGCAACAGGTTGGCAGATTAATCGAGAGCCTATGACATGTTCTGTATTTTACAACTCAAAATGTAGACATCGGCTACTGGTAGGTTCCCTTTAAGAACAGCACCAAGCAAAAATTAGCATTTTCCACCACAGAGGCCCTTTATCAGCACAAGGTGGTACCGTTTGAGCTACATCAGGCTTCTACCATTTTTCAAAGGATAATAAATGGGATACTTAAACCTCATTGCCAGTATGCTTCAGCCCTTCAGATCCATGACATTGTTAGCTGTGAGTGGGATAGTTATTTACAGAAGGTGCAAGATCTCCTAAACTCCCTTAGGAAAGGGGGGTGAACAGAGAACCCAAAGAAGTGTGCTACAGGGCATGAAGGGGTAAGCTACCTGGGTAATATTATAAGATGATAAATCCTCAGGTAGATAAGATAGAGGCTATGTCTGCCTAGAGCGAGAGAGGAATGAGAGATGTAAGAGTTTGGGGAGAAGGAAGAGGAAAGTGCTTATAGCACATTGACACAGTACACATAGAAATGTGTTTATCCACCAAAGTGCAATGAGGAGGCTCAATATGTGACCCAGTAAAAGTATCTGCCCCAACACTGAGCTGGGGACACAATCAGGGGGTATATTTATCAAAGGATATAAAGCTCTATTACCTGTTAATGTGGGTGTTTCCGCCAGTGATAGGGAATTTTATCATATAGCCTTATACATTAAAGAAGGATTTCTGTCTGTGGAAACTGGTGGGATAATTACTGACCCGTCAAAATAGACTAATACAATTGTGCAGGATAAATGAAGTCCTATAAACAAGACCTGTTGGTGGAACCTGAGGATTGGAGCTGAGCACATCTGCATTAAGGGGTATCGAACAAGCGTTGTGCTAATACCTGCTCTGATACCACCATCAGAGTGATGACAACAGAAGAAAACATGTTTTGCTCCTTGAAAGGTTTTTATTTTTTTACATTTTGTATCTGTTTTTAAGAATTTTATTATTTATTAGTGGCAGATTTGGGTTTGCAGTTCCATGTTGTATGAGTGATCACGGCTAGCCGGATCATGTGTGTGCCTATCTGATGAGATTGGGCTGTCCTAACGGTAAGTTGACCATCCCAGTAGTTGCGGAACTACCATTGGTGCTTCTGGAGCAGCGCACTGGATCCATGGAGATAATAAGTCTCCACTGCATGGCAGATACAGAGGGTCAGGGGCCCCAGTTCCCTCCTTCCCGCATCAGCGCCCACAGCTCACTAGTTCCCCCTCTGTCTCCCAGTAACTGTGAGTAATGTTAACAAGCACAAGTAATATTTTATTGATGGATTGTACCGATAAGTGATTAATATTTACTGCCGGTGTTGCTGGAAAGTATCCCTATCACTGTGAAGCAAAAGCGGGAATAATAATACTGTCACACGCCGGACTCCCGCTGTGTCCCCCCGGGAGCCGGTGTGTGCATCCTTTGCTCTCCCGCGGTCTCCCCGCCAAACCTGAGTTACCTGACTCCGCTGCTGCAGTCCGTTCAGTGCTGTCTCTCTCTCTCTCTTCGGCGCTCAGCTGTTCTAGAGATCCTTCTGTCATCTCCTGGGTATTCGTCTGAAATTCTCCTCCGCATATCATCCACAGACCAACGGTCAGACTGAAAGGGTGAATCAAGGCCTGGAGACTTTTCTTAGAATATTTTCCTCGGCCAACCAGGACAATTGGGTGGATCTGTTGCCCTGGGCAGAATTTGTTCACAACAACTCCTTTCACGAGTCCACTTTAGCTACTCCTTTTTCTATGGTATTTGGAAGTCATCCTCGTATTCCGGAGTTTTCAGCCCTCTCTCCCACCCAAGTTCCTGCAGTTAATACTCTTCGATAGGACTTTCTATCCACCTGGTCTCAAGTTCGGAAGGCTCTTAAGAAATCCTCTACTCACTACAAGTTAGCGACAGATAAGAAACGTAGAGCAGTTCCTCTTTTGAAAGTCGGTGACAAGGTGGGGCTGTCTACAAGGAGCATTCGCCTTAAAGTGCCCTGTATGAAGCTCGCTCCTCGCTACATTGGTCCTTACAAAATCATTCAAGTAATCAGCCCTGTTTGCTTTAAGTTACGACTACCACCGACTCTGCGAATAGCCAACGCCTTTCACATTTCCCTATTGAGACCTCTTGTCATCAATCGGTTCACTGTTCCTGCTACACCTACTACTCCTCCTTCCCTCCAACAAAGTGACGAATTAAAGATGAGTCGGATCCTGGATTCCAAGATTTCTAGAGGAACAACTAAATATTTAGTGGACTGGAGGGGCTACGGTCCCGAAGAGCGCTCCTGGGTGCGGGCTGCTGACATTAGTGCTGCTGAAAAGATTCCACACCAGACTTCCGAAGAAGCCAGGCTCTAGGTGTTCGGTGTCCACCTCTAAAAAGGGAGGTACTGTCACACGCCGGACTCCCGCTTTGTCCCCCCGGGAGCCATCGTGTGCATCCTCTGCTCTCCCACGGTCTCCCCCCCAAACCTGATTTACCTGAGTCCCCGCTGCTGCAGTCCGCTCAGCGCTGTCTCTCTCTCTCTCTCTCTCTTCGGCGCTCAGCGATTCTGCGCATGCGCAGAACTGTCAACCTGTTTCTGTCCTCCTGCTGCCCCCTATTGGCTGCCTAATTGACACTGCATTATATCTTGCCTTCTAACCTAAACTCTGTGCTGGTTCTTTTAGTCAGTTCTTGTCTACTGTTCTGAATGTTCTGAAAGCAGTTCCTGTGCTTTTCATCCCAGTGTTCCTGCTTCTCCGGGTTTCAACGCTGCAGATCCTCTCGGCTAACTACTTCCAAGTAGCAACGCTGCTGAACATTGCGCCTAAACCCACTCCTAAGTGGCAGCGCTGCAGATCATTCGCTAAATCACTCCCCAGTGACGATGCGGCAGAATATTTCCTCTAACCACTTCCAGGTGGCAACTCTGCAGAACTTCCCCACAAACCGCTTACTAGTGGCAACTCTGCAGGCTATCCTTCGTATCACTCCCTAGTGGGATTTATCAGTGCATCTCCAGCTCTCAGATCTCCTGTGCCTCTACACCTTCAATACCTCCTGTGGGTTACTACCTACCAAATACTACGCTCACTCTCTTGTGGTTCGTTGGGACCTTCCCTAGGGGACCGCGACCTGCAAGTGCCGCAAAGTCCATATTCCCTTGCGGGAATCCCTGGCGAACACCTTTCACTTGTTAGACTCCACGCCTCTAGCTGAAGTCATGCCAATCCCGGCTGAACTGCCAGGATCCACCTGTCCCTCGTTGGTACCGTGACAAATACACACGTTCCCCTCTCCCTGTTTATCTCATTTAAAGAACTTCAACCTCATTTGAAAATTACATCTTGTTGTTGCAGCGCTCCACAAAAGTAAGCATATTACTCCGCACCCTCACCCCACCCAAATCCACCCCTTGGCCTCCACAAAGAATTCCAACTTGCTCCACCCATGTGCTATGGTGGAGATTTTACACTTCGTGACGCACAGTAGGTGGCAGGAACGGCTGCCTTCCTTTCCCCCATGAGCGCATCCCATTGTTAGGCTGTCTTTGGCCCAGCAGAGCGGGTGCATTCGCAGGACGATTGCGTCTCCGTTCCTGACCGCTGATTCCACTGCCACCAATGAGGTTTCACCTTCATCTCTTTAAAGCGGGATCTGGCATTAGGGTTCCACAGTATCTAGGTCCACCTATGCTCCAGCGTGTATGTATGCTTCCTGGATTCTGACTCGGTTCTGTCTGACTCTGGATCTCCCTGTGTCTGGATACGTCTCCTGGTTCTGACCTCTAACTTCTGTTTCCTCTGTACCACTATTGTCCGCGTCTATTCACCTGTTACTTTGCCGGTAGCTAACTGGGAGAGCCTTGACCTGAACGTCCCTGGCGAAGACCGAAGGCGTTAGACTCCGCGCATCCTAAGTTAGCAGTGCTGATACCAGCAGGTAGAACCTTCAGGACCAACAAACCCGTGACAATCACTTTATGTATAATATACAATGTATTATATACAGTACACATATGGCTGCACTTTTATCTTCTAACAATAATACATGATTTCATTGTTAGTGACAGGTAAGTTTCAGGAGATGAGATGTGAAGACGATTGGAACCAGGAGGATGGGACCAGGACGTTTCTGGAGATGAGAGGAGCGGGTGAGGGAAAGACCACTGTTTACTCACCAGGTAGAAGCAGGTCGCCATTAACAGGCCTTTAACTGTCACATCCAGATCCATCGGGATAGACACCATGAACCGGTTATTCTCATACTTGATTATCCCCACATCATATTCACCATCTTTTGACTTCACCTGAGAAAAAAATATTTATCATGATATGAAACAAAGTAAAGACTCATAGCTTCCTTCTGTCTGTGTCACTGTGTCACCCTGCAGGGGGAGGGACAGACTCATAGCTCCCTCCTGTCTGTGTCACCCTGCAGGGGGAGGGACAGGTTAAACAACATTTTAATAAATATCTATATTTTAATATTGTTTTCATTACCTCAAATGTGACATTGCCAAAGATACTGGTTTGGAAAGACGGTCCCAGGATCATCAGAACGACCTCCCTGGAGGAATTTACAACGGACAGTTGTGTAATCATGACATTTGCATGTACGATGGCACTTCCCAGGGACTCAGAGGCGCTGAACACTTCCATCTGTCAGAGAGACCACAGAACCAGTGTATTAGACTGATTGTCACATACACCGTGTACAGAGGCTGCGGTTGGATGTAGGGTGTATGTGGTCTTCAGTCTTTATGTCAACGTTTATTTAATCATAGAATATCAAACAATTTGCTCTTTTATTATGAAAACGGTGGATAAGGGGAAATGTCAGATACTCCTGCTCTGTAACTGTCACTCAGATGCTCCTGCTCTGTAACTGTCACTCAGATGCTGCTGCTCTGTAACTGTCACTCAGATGCTGCTGCTCTGTAACTGTCACTCAGATGCTCCTGCTCTGTAACTGTCACTCAGATACTCCTGCTCTGTAACTGTCACTCAGATGCTCCTGCTCTGTAACTGTCACTCAGATGCTCCTGCTCTGTAACTGTCACTCAGATGCTCCTGCTCTGTAACTGTCACTCAGATGCTCCTGCTCTGTAACTGTCACTCAGATGCTGCTGCTCTGTAACTGTCACTCAGATGCTCCTGCTCTGTAACTGTCACTCAGATGCTGCTGCTCTGTAACTGTCACTCAGATGCTCCTGCTCTGTAACTGTCACTCAGATGCTGCTGCTCTGTAACTGTCACTCAGATGCTGCTGCTCTGTAACTGTCACTCAGATGCTGCTGTTCTGTAACTGTCACTCATTTTCTGCTGTTGTTACTGTCACTCAGATGCTGCTGCTCTGTAACTGTCACTCAGATGCTGCTGCTCTGTAACTGTCACTCAGATGCTCCTGCTCTGTAACTGTCACTCAGATGCTCCTCCTCTGTGACTGTCACTCAGATGCTGTTGCTCTGTAACGGTCACTCAGATGCTGTTGCTCTGTAACTGTCACTCAGATGCTCCTGGTCTGTAACTGTCACTCAGATGCTCCTGCTCTGTGACTGTCACTCAGATGCTGCTGCTCTGTAACGGTCACTCAGATGCTGCTGCTCTGTAACTGTCACTCAGATGCTCCTGGTCTGTAACTGTCACTCAGATGCTGCTGCTCTGTAACTGTCACTCAGATGCTGCTGCTCTGTAACTGTCACTCAGATGCTCCTGCTCTGTAACTGTCACTCAGATGCTGCTGTTGTTACTGTCACTCAGATGCTGCTGCTCTGTAACTGTCACTCAGATGCTGCTGCTCTGTAACTGTCACTCAGATGCTGCTGCTCTGTAACTGTCACTCAGATGCTGCTGTTGTTACTGTTGCTCAGATGCTGGTATTGAGACATACTATTGCACAATGGTGAGCATTGTATTGAGGTGATACTAATCGCCTTATGCCTCCACCTCTGTGCAATCACAAGCTTGTCATCTACACACAGTGATGAGCTTGTCATAATGATGTGAAACACGTTATCACGTCCTTGTCACCGCCCACTCTTCCCACAATCCTGGAATATCAATGAGGATATGGTTTGTGTGCCCCAGATCCAGGCAAAGAACAATAGAGAACAGTTAAAGCTAAAATCAGCATATAAAGTATTAATACGGGTCTAGTCCTGCTCTGCTCTAATACACAGGATCCGTGCAGTGATTATTACGGGTCTAAATCTATTACTTTACTAGCTATGGCTAATAAAAGTGTGTGTTGTAGACACGGGATACTACAAAACCAAATCTATGATAATTACATGTGTATGATATACAGTGGCGTAACTATACATTTTGGTGCCCTGGGCGAGACAGGGCACCGGCGCCCCCCATCTAAGGAGGGGGAGAAGGAGGGGGAGGAGAGAGAGGGAGAGATTAACGTACCAGAGTTTGATGCTTGTCCTTAACTTCCGCCGTGGAACGCACATGCGGAAGTTAAGGAGTGAAGCATCAAACTCTGGTTAGTTAATCTCTCCCCCTCTCTCTTCTTCAGCCCTACAGCCCTTAAGCGGAACTTAAGGGCTGAAAGTATGAAGGCAGGTAGCGGGCGGCTGCTGAGCCCACTTGGCTTTGCGCCCTGGGTGACGGCACCGCCCGCACCACCCTCGTTACCGCCCTGGTAATATAGACACATTACAAGTGTATGATATAGGCATGTTACATGTGTGTAATATAGACACATTACATGGGATCCTACCTCTCTATGACACCTACAGCCGCAGCCCTCAGTAACCTCCATCACATCCTGACCGCTGTTGTCTCGGATCTTCAGGTTATAGATGCCTTGACAGCATCGGATCTGCTGCTCCGCCTGATATATCCGCTGCCCCATCTGATCCAGGACCTCAAAGTTACGATTCCATTCTTGTGACACAATGACTGGAAGAGAGATGTCAGAGGACTGATTAGGAGAGGCCATAGGAGTAGGTGATCGGCATGACATAGTGCCGGAGATTTGTGGAAGAGATTGGGGGCTTCATATAGAGCTGGACGTATATCCATCTGTGTCATGTAAAGATGTATATAGTCTCACTCTACATACACCAAACCTTGTAGAGCTACACTTACCTGAAGAGGTGGATCAGGGGCACTCACCTATAAGATCAGTACGGTATCGCTGTGCACACCTTAGATATCTGCCCCAACCTTAGATGCACCTTACGTGTTGCTGATGATTTTTGTATATTTTAGTGATAAATAGCATGGTCCCTTATAAAGTCCATGAGAGCACCAGTGCTACAACCAGCCTGGGCTGGATCCTACTAAAACCAGGGAACAAAGAGTGTGTGGTCCGCCTGGCACAATGGCCACCAGCTCTAATTACTCAGCGCGTGACTGGACCCTCAATGGGTTGTGCCGGCCACACTAAAAATCTGCGGGATTCTTCTGGGTACAGGGATAAGAGGAGTAAAACTACCTGTCCCACACCCCTGAGAGTAACTGACAAGCTCAGGGACTCTTCCATTTATTTATGTAACGCTCTCAGTCCAATAACTATGTAGCTGTGGATATTGTGTTTCTAATATTGTTTTATAATTTCTCATTTAATCTGTACTCAAATATTTTTTTCACTGTTAATTAGCGATGGTTTTTATTTTTTAGCGTTGTGTGTATATGGTGAGTGTGGCTGCATCACTTATAAATAACGTATGGTATAAATTTATTTAAGGAAATAGAGCAGAGCGCTTATTTATATATTTGCAAATGTGCTTATTTTTTATATTGTGTGTATTTTGGTATAGGAAATGTCTTTATTTCTGAGACTGGGGGGGGGGATTTTTTTTTTTTTTGTTTTAAATATTCTACAGTAAATCTCCAATTAGGCATATGTGGGGAGGGAGTCTGTTTTGCTGATAGCAGGAAATGCTAACTAAGTCTTTTGATGGGAAGTGTCAAATGCCTGCTCTGGCCTGAAGGCCGGCAGGGAGCCGTTACCTGTATATTGGTTACAGTGAAAAGAAATCTCTGATCAATGTGATTTAGGATATAACAGATTACTGCAAATTTTGTTAAGTATAAATTGCATTTAAATCCATGGTTAAAGAACATTTCACATCCTGATGTTAATCTTTGAATGAAATATTGCAGTCTGTGAGGAGCCATCTGATCAGGGGGCTGACTTACCCCCTGCCAAGACTAGTCTCTAAAACTGTATACAAACTTGTACATTGAAATGTATCATTTTGGTTCCATCTGACCTGATCACTGGTACGTTAAACCAGTGTGAACTGTCCTTGTCAGGACTACTGGCGCTAAATAAACATCATTTGCTTCAAGACCTGCTTGACAACTTCTTCCATGCTGAAATTCCTGTGACCTACATATTAGACCCAACACTAATCTGTTTCCGGCTGTTCTGAGGTTTGGACCCAGCTTTTCCGGTACCACCGCTCTGCCCGCTACCCAGCAGCTCTGACCAGTGTGATAGACAAGGGGGGGATCCATCAGCAGCACCATGATCAATTGGAAGAGGTCAGGAGCACCAGCCCAGGTGCCCGGGGAGGGGGTACACTAGCAGTCACAGTTACCCAGAAGGAACGTGGTTCTGGATGCTGTTAAGGAGTCCAGTGGTGACAGCAGCTTAAGCACCTCCTACTGCGGCTAAAGGGCGCATTTGGTATAAAGAAAGGGAACAGTGGCAAAGTAAGCCCAGCCGGTTCCCAGCAGCAACAGACGGGGTGGCATAGGCGGTCCATCCTGTCACAGTAAGGTTTTAGAGTTGATGCAGGCAGATTCTAACACATTATTTTTGGTGTCACATATGTTGAGGTACAGGCAACTCAAAATAACCACGTCAGGGCACGGTTTATTACACCACATATTTTACACAAACCATTTGAACACAAAGCCGTCCAATTCTAAATAGAGGCCTAAAATCCACATAAGGACAGATGTAGCACAAACACCAGCACAATGACATATGATAATTGTGAGTGTAGAAATGTAGAGGTCTTTTAGGTGATCTGGTTAATGTGAACGTAGAGTGATTGGGGTCAGTTGGCTGATCTGGTTAATGTGAACGTAGAGTGATTGGGGTCAGTTGGCTGATCTGGTTAATGTCAGTGTAGAGTGATTGGGTCACTTGGTTTATTTGGTTAATTTGGATGTAGAGTGATCGGGGTCAGTTGGCTGATCTGGTTAATGTGGACATGGAGTGATCGGGGTCAGTTGGCTGATCTGGTTAATGTGGACATGGAGTGATCGGGGTCAGTTGGCTGATCTGGTTAATGTGGACATGGAGTGATCGGGGTCAGTTGGCTGATCTGGTTAATGTGGACATGGAGTGATTGGGGTCAGTTGGCTGATCTGGTTAATGTGGACATGGAGTGATTGGGGTCAGTTGGCTGATCTGGTTAATGTGGACATGGAGTGATCGGGGTCAGTTGGCTGATCTGGTTAATGTGGACATGGAGTGATCGGGGTCAGTTGGCTGATCTGGTTAATGTGGACATGGAGTGATCTGGGTCAGTTGGCTGATCTGGTTAATGTGGACATGGAGTGATCGGGGTCAGTTGGCTGATCTGGTTAATGTGGACATGGAGTGATCGGGGTCAGTTGGCTGATCTGGTTAATGTGGACATGGAGTGATCGGGGTCAGTTGGCTGATCTGGTTAATGTGGACATGGAGTGATCGGGGTCAGTTGGCTGATCTGGTTAATGTGGACATGGAGTGATCAAGGTCAGTTGGCTGATCTGGTTAATGTGGACATGGAGCGATTGGGGTCAGTTGGCTGATCTGGTTAATGTGGACATGGAGTGGTTGGGGTCAGTTGGCTGATCTGGTTAATGTGGACATGGAGTGGTTGGGGTCAGTTGGCTGATCTGGTTAATGTGGACATGGAGTGATTGGGGTCAGTTGGCTGATCTGGTAAAGTTGGGTGTCCAGAGATCAGGGTACACAGCAGGTGATGTCTATTACAGAGCAGTGAAGGAAATATAACAATGTCATTCTTACATTTCTCCATCACGGAAAACTGGCTGATCTGAAAGATAAAGAGCAGTATTACTGAGTAATAATTACTGAGCATAAGGTATAATGTGTCACTATTATACATAAATATAACTTGTTATCAACCATGCACATATTCTATTAGAAACCTTTCACACTGTTTTAAATTAGACTATTATTTAAGAAACATGATTTGTGAACTGATTAAATATTTCTCCCTTGAAAGAGACAAGTTGTCCGTGTTTAAGGTGGCTGTACCGGGGGAGGGGAGGGGACGGGGGTTCTCCTCCTAACACTAAAATTACCTGTCTACAGCACAAACACATTTTCCCTTTCCTGGCATCCAGTTCAGCTTTATCCACCAAAAGTTCCCTTCCCCTCCTGATAACTGGAAGGTGCAGCCAGGCGAGATTATGAAGTCTTCTCCATTACCTTGCCAGCCACTGGGTGAGAAGTGTGGGGTGGAAGCTGAAAAGGAGGCAGTGTCATAGAGGGGAGCAGTAGCAGAAAGAAGGCTGAGGGAATTAGAGATAATAGGATGGATGGTTGGTTTATTGCATATAGATCAAGTGTTCCAGGGTACACAGGAAAAGGGAAGGTGGTAAAGCGGAGAAGTGAGAATGTGGTTGGAAGAAGGGAGAAGATAGTTGTTGTGTGAGAGGGATTGGGGTAGTGGATGAGCACTAGAAGTTGCACAGCTCCGAGATGCTGGGCTGTTGTCTATGGACTTTGGCCAAAAAGGTGAATAATAAAATCCACAAGAGGGAGCACAAGTAGTAAACTAAGAGAAAAACTAAATAGTACCTAATTCACCACCAAAAACTCCAGGGCTGGACTTACTGTAGAGATATTTTTTGGTAATTGTGGCAATAAAGTATTTTATTTATTGCCACGATAAGTGTTGTTAAAGGGGAAAGGAGCTAATTTGTGAATAGGGCTGTCACGGGCACTAGGAGTTTTACCCAGAATTCACCAGGTGGAATTTCAATTTACCAGAGGGGCGGAGTCTAACACAGTGGCTAATAACAGGTACCATGCGACATAGTAGGGTAAGCTGCTCCTGACATATGTTCCCGCTGGTAGATGTAAAGACTTGTGCAGATGCTGGTATAATACTAGATCGTGGAGCGATCTGCGGCTAGCAAGTTGTACCACTAATATGGAGAGAAGACTTGTCCGGATGCAGGTATGTTATAAGGTAGCGTGAAGTGGTCTGCGAGTAGCAAGTTGTACCACTGATATGGAGAGACGACTTGTCCGGGTGCAGGTATGTTATCAGGTAGCGTAGAGTGGTCTGCGGCTGGCAAGTTGTACCACGATATGGAGAGAAGGCTTGTCCAGGTGCAGGTATGTAACAAGGTAGCGTGGAGTGGTCTGCGGCTGACAAGTTGTACCACTGTATGGAGAGAAGACTTGTCTAGGTGCAGATATGTAACAAGGTAGCGTGGAGTGGTCTGCGGCTGACAAGTTGTACCACGATATGGAGAGAAGGCTTGTCCAGGTGCAGGTATGTTCCACAGCAAACAGAGAGCACGAGTAGAAACCGGAAACACCTCGGAGTCACAAGGGAATGAGAACCAAAGAACAGGCAACGGTAATAGAATAACAGGTGCCTTAAGTAGTGAGAGGTGATTGATTGACCAATGAGACTATGAGCAAGGTTTTAACAGTTCGTGGTTTCTGCACATGCGCAATCCTTGGTCAAGATGGCGGATGGCCGCGGTGCCGAACAGGCGCCGGCAAGAGAGAGAGAGACCCGTGTCCCAAACTAGATGCACTAACCATCCGGTGAGTGACAGTACCCCCCCTTTTAAAGGTGGGCACAGAACACTTGGAAATGGGTTTGCCCGGATATTTGGTATAAAACTTTTTTAGAAGTGCTGGAGCATTAAGGTCATCCGCACGGATACAAGAGTGCTCCTCCGGACCAAAGCCTTTCCAATGCACCAAAAAACGAAGAACTCCTCTAGAAATTTTAGAATCAAGTATATGAGTAATCTCAAACTAGAGGCACTAACCATCCGGTGAGTGACAAGGGCTCACATTTACTTATTGCTCCCTCAGAGTCCATGATAAAACTCAAGTCTGCAGTGGGGGAGTTTATGAATCTTGGTGCCCCCCAAATACAAGCACTGGCAACCCAAAGACTTGGGAATTATTGTAATAGAATTTTTGCATATTGAATGTAGATTATATACAGAGATTACACATATAAACAATACAGGTATTATAATGTGATCCACAAAATACAGGAAATGCTGTGGATGAAAAAGGAAAATTGTCCTCACCCAAAAGAGCTTACAGTCTATAGAATATAGGAGAAGAGAGATATATACTGAGAAATACTGCAACAATCACTCCCTGTGTAAGTTGTAATCTCAGCAGACCCTAGTGTTGACCATCTCTCTACATTATGGGGTACGACTTTGGGTGGAACACTATAAAATAAGCAGGACACTTACCTGCAGGAGATGCTGAAGACCAGGAGGTCCTCCCTTAAATTCCATGTTGCGTAGGGCAGGGTAGGGAGCAGCCGGTGGATACATAATGGGAGGGGCGCATGGTGCAATAGAATCATAGCTGGGGGGTTCACTCTGGGGGGCTGTAGGAAATTGCACTGATCCAGAATCTGTAAGAACAGCAGCAGAAACTACAGTAAATGGAACAGAAGATGCCTCCATAATGTGGAATACAGTGACTGGAACGTCTCCAGTGCCTCCACCTCAACGAGAAGTAAACTAGATAAATACTGCGGATCCTCAAACTGTGATAGTTCCAGCATCAGATTGAGGTAAATAGGAGGAGAAGAACATGACTATTTAGGGCACTCTGTGATCTTTGTTTATTCACATTATTAAAACATTATTTTTAGTAGAATGATTAAAATAAACAAGGGAAAAATGATCCCATTATTATCCTGAGTGTTACTAGTAGCGCAATAGTTAAAAACAAATTATGGGGTACAAAGTTAGGTGGAACACTATAAAACCAGGACTCTTACCTGCAGGAGATGTCGAAGACCAGGATATATAATATAATATATAATATATTATCAGGTTAGTATATGCTGATATCCTTGTCTTATTAATTCCAATGTATTAAGGTCCTAAAACGTTTTTTTTGAGTGTGCGAAACGCGCGTCAGCATTCGCTTCGCTGTGTTCGGAAATTTAGTCACCTTATAAGCTGTCCTTTGACTACTCTGTTTGATACTAACACGGGGTCCTGACAATTCTAAACAATATAAGAGGGGGCTTGATCTGCATTTATGGGATCCAATCTAATACATTAAGAGCTGGAGCGTGTCACTATTATATGGAGGCAGAATCAGCTAAATTAGTATCAGCATCATTATAACTTCCTACTAATGTATTGTCAGCTCAGTAATTCACTGTTTGAACCACCACTAACATCCTCCTAGGTTGGGTGATCAATACTAGAGGCTGTGACGATATTAGCCTATAAATAACAGGTTTATGATAATTATATACAACTACTATTCCCTACTCAGGAGATTGTCTCTAAGCTAAGAAGAGCCTAGAGCAGTAATGGGCATTCCTGTTGCTCTCTCACTATAATTAGTAAGTATACATTATTATTATTATTATTATTAATTTTTATTTATATGGCGCCACAAGGTGTCCGTAGCGCCGTACAGGGACAAACAAATAACAATACAAGGTGAGACAGCACAGTACAGTAAACAGTAAGCACAGTAACTCAGTAAGCTCTATGCACAGCTAGAGAGGGCGGGGAAGGGGGAGGGAGGATCCGCAAACGACGGGGCCCAAGAAGGAGGGTGCGGAAGGCAGAGAGACCCCCAGGGGGGAGGAGGGAGCGAGAGTGGACGTGGGGTGGAGGACCCTCGAGGAGGAGGGCTAAGTAGCTGGAGAGCAGAGTTAGAAGTGGTGGAAACAGGAGGAGAGATGGCCCTGCTCAGAGGAGCGTACAATCTAAGGGCGTACAATACATAATATAAGACTAGGTTAACAAAACCGTGTGAATGTGCAAGACAGCTAAAAGGACATTAATACATTGGAATGAATAAGCCAAGGATATCAGCATATACTAACCTGGTTATATTCACACAGTGAGCCATGGCGGCAGCGCTGCCATTATATTCACACAATTTATATCACTGTATATAACTTTTACCAATTTATTTTTAACTATTGCGCTACTAGTCATACTCAGGACAATAATGGGATAATTTTTTCCTTATTTATTTTAATCATTCTATTAAAAGATAATGTTTTAATAATGTGAATAAACATAGACCACAGAGTGTCCCAAATAGTCACGTTCTTCTCCTCCTATCATCAACATCATCATCAACATTTATTTATATAGCACCAGCAGATTCCGTAGCGCTTTACAATTGGGAACAAACATTAGTAAGACAATACTGGGTAATACATACAGACAGAGAGGTAAGAGAACCCTGCTCGCAAGCTTACAATCTATAGGATCTTTTAAAATCCATATTAACTATTCATGTATTGGGTGTACCAATCCGTTATTAGTTATTGCTGCGATTGTCGCAGATATAATTAGATTCGGGATTGTGATTACCTGGTGCGGTGGTTAATAATCTAAAACTTGGTAAACAACCTGTCTGACAATTGTGGAACTACAAGTCCATGCATGTCCTGCCATGGCCCTAACTGCTCCGTTACAAGGTGTTAAACATTAAAATGATTGAAGCTTAAAGTTGCACAAGGACTTTATAACCACCCATTATAATGACCACCCCACAATTAGCAAAATTGGCCAACAGTGGCAGTGACCTGGATAGAGGAAAACATTACCTGCACCCAATATAATAGACTTGTAAGAAGATGGAAAATAAGTTTGTTCTCCTCATTACACACAAAGGACCGGAGATGTAGCAAATGTTTATTCTCAGGCAGTTACGTCTTTCTGGTACTAGGAGGTGGCACCGGACGTACATGTAACGGAGGAGAAGAGCAGCCCCAGATTGGTAGTAAGGTGGAAGATTCAGAAAATCCAGCCAGCGGCAACTACAGGTACTGGCTGATGTCTCAGCTTGTGAACAACTGCTGAACAGATCCAATCTGATTGGACATTCTAAATCAACTTAAGTCTCAATGTCAATAGAAACTGATCATCATGGACAATGTAATATCAAAACATTCAGCGCTAGCTAGTTCTCCCAGGACAACAACTCAGATGATCGATATATTTAAAAATTTCACAATGATATCTCCTTGACAAAGACCGCGAGACGGTTGAAATGCGTCAGCATGATAAGACTGATCTTTGGAGATGTGGTGATAGCCTGCCCGATTTCTATTTTATGACATAGAAGTGGAGAAAACTATCCTGGGGTTGATAACATCTGACTTCTACACTATATGCGATAAGAATCTGAGTTCTGGTAGGAGCATACACACATCAATGTGATTCTATGTTTTATTATTTTTAATAAATTGTGAAGTGTTTTAACAATATTACGCTAGATCCCATTTATTTTTTTCTTGGGATGTAATTAGAGATGAGCGCACTCGGATATCTGAAATCCGAGCCCACCCGAACGTTGCCGATCGGAGCCGGATCCTAGACAGATCCGGGTATTCCCGCCAATTGCAAAACTGGAACCGAGGCTCTGAGTCATAATCCCGCTGTCGGATCTCGCGATACTCGGATCCTATAAATTCCCCGCTAGTCGCCGCCATCTTCACTCGGGCATTGATCAGGGTAGAGGGAGGGTGTGTTAGGTGGTCCTCTGTCCTGCTATATCTCGTGCTGTTCAGTTCTGTGCTGTGCTGTGTTTTGCTCAGTCCAGTGGTGCTGTGTCCTGTGCTCTGTCCTTCTGAGTTCAGTGGGGCTGCTGGGTCCTGTGCTGTGTCCAGTTCAGTCCAGTGGTGCTGTGTCCTGTGCTCTGTCCTTCTGAGTTCAGTGGTGCTGCTGGGTCCTGTGCTGTATCCTGTTCAGTCCAGTGGTGCTGTGTCCTGTGCTGTGCTCTGTCCTTCTAAGGGCATAGTTATTTCCCCATTATTCCCAAGTTAAAAAAAAAATTAAAAAAAATTATAAAAAAAAAAAAAAGTAATTATAAAAAAAATAAATTGAAAAAAAATATCCAAAAACAATCCTGCAGTATAAGTCCATTGGTACTGCTATATTACAAAGTTCACTGATTCAGCAGTATAATTCCAGTGGTACTGATATATTACAAAGTTCACTGATTCAGCAGTATAAGTCCAGTGGTACTGCTATATTACAAAGTTCACTGATTCAGCAGTATAAGTCCAGTGGTACTGATATATTACAAAGTTCACTGATTCAGCAGTATAAGTCCAGTGGTACTGCTATATTACAAAGTTCACTGATTCAGCAGTATAAGTCCAGTGGTACTGCAATATTACAAAGTTCACTTATTCAGCAGTATAAGTCCAGTGGTACTGCTATATTACAAAGTTCACTGATTCAGCAGTATAATTCCAGTGGTACTGATATATTACAAAGTTCACTGATTCAGCAGTATAAGTCCAGTGGTACTCTCCTGTGTCGCATATAATTTTTAAAGGCTTTGCCGAGTGTGTGTGGCTTAGGGGTACGCTCTCTTGTGCTACATATAATGGAAAACAAAAATTTGGAGGATAAAGTAGGGAAAGATCAAGACCCACTTCCTCCTAATGCTGAAGCTGCTGCCACTAGTCATGACATAGACGATGAAATGCCATCAACGTCATCTGGCAAGCCCGATGCCCAATCTCCTAGTACAGGGCATGTAAAATCCAAAAAGCCCAAGTTCTCAAAAAGTAGCAAAAAGAGAAACTTAAAATCATCTGAGGAGAAACGTAAAGTTGGCAATATGCCATTTACGACATGTAGTGGCAAGGAACGGCTTAGGCCCTGGCCCGTGTTCATGACTAGTGGTCCAGCTTCACCCAAGGATCTAAGCTCCCCTCCCCCCCCCCTTACAAAAAATTTAAGAGAGTTATGCTGTCAGCAACAACAACAAAACAGCAAAGAACTCTGCCTTCTAAACAGATGACATCACAAATCCCCAAGGCGAGTCCAAGGGTGTTGGTGGTTGTGAAGCCTGACCTTCCCATCACTGTATGGGAAGTGACTCCATCCAGCATTTGCAGCACACCCTCTGCATATGTTGGAATGATCACCCACAGTGTAGATCCAGATTTGGATAATCAAGGTGTCAATGTTGTACGCCGGGAGGAGGCTATTGATGTAGCTGGCGCTGTGGAGGAACTTGATGATGAGGATGGTGATGTGGTTATTGTAAATGAGGCACCAGGGGGGGAAACAGCTGATGTCCATGGGATGAGAAAGCCCATCGTCATGCCTGGTCAGAAGACAAAAAAATGCACCTCTTCGGTCTGGAGTTATTTTTATCTAAATCCGGACAACCAGTGTATGGCCATATGTAGCTTATGTAAAGCTCAAATAAGGATCTTGCCCACCTAGGGACATCCTCCCTTATACGTCACCTGAATAACCTTCATAGTTCAGTGGTTAGTTCAGGAACTGGGCCTAGGACCGTCATCAGTACAGGGACACCTAAATCCCTTGGTCCTGTTGGATACACACCACCAACACCCTCCTCATCAACTTCCTCCACGATCTCCATCAGATTTAGAACTGCAGGCCATGTCACCAGCCAGACTGAGTCCTCTTCTATACGGGATTCATCCGAGGAATCCTGCAGCGGTACGCCTACTACTGCCACTGCTGCTGTTGCTGCTGTTAGTCGCTCATCTTCCCAGAGGGGAAGTCGTAAGACCGCTACGTCTTTCAAAAAACAATTGACCGTCCAACAGTCATTTGCCATGACCACAAAATACTATAGTAGACACCCTATTGCAAAGCGTATAACTGCGGCTATAACTGCTATGTTGGTGTTAGACGTGCGCCCGGTGTCCGCCATCAGTGGAGTGGGATTTAGAGGGTTGATGGAGGTATTGTGTCCCCGTTACCAAATCCCATCGAGATTCCACTTCACTAGGCAGGCGATACCAAAGATGTACAGAGAAGTACGAGCAAGTGTCCTCAGTGGTCTTAAAAATGCGGTTGTACCCACTGTCCACTTAACCACGGACATGTGGACAAGTGGTTCTGGGCAAACAAAGGACTATATGACTGTGACAGCCCACTGGGTAGATGCATCTTCTTCCGCAGCAGCTGCATCAGTAGCAACATCTACACAACGTCTGCTCGTGCCAAGGCAGACAACATTGTGTATTACAGGCTTTAATAAGAGGCACAACGCTGACAACCTATTAGAGAAAATGAGGGAAATTATTTCGCAGTGGCTTACCCCACTTAGACTGTCCTGGGGATTTGTGGTGTCAGACAACACCAGTAACATTGTGCGGGCATTGCATATGGGCAATTTTGAGCACGTCCCATGTTTTGCCCACACCGTTAATTTGGTGGTGCAGCATTACCTCAAGAGTGACAGGGGTGTGCAAGAGATGCTTGAGGTGGCCCGCAAAATTGCTGGACACATTGGGCATTCTGCCAGTGCCTACCGCAGGCTCGAGGCACATCAAAAAAGCATGAACCTGCCCTGCCATCACCTCAAACAAGAGGTTGTGACGCACTGGAACTCCACCCTCTATATGCTGTAGAGGATGGAGGAGCAGCAAAAGGCCATTCAGGCCTACACCGCCACCTACGACATAGGCAAAGGAGTGGGGATGCGCCTGAGTCAAGCGCAGTGGAGACTGATTTCCGTGTTGTGCAAGGTTCTCCAGCCGTTTGAACTTGCCACACGAGAAGTCAGTTCCGACACTGCCAGCTTGAGTCAGGTGATTCCCCTGATCAGGCTGTTGCAGAAGCAGCTGGAGAAAGTGATGGAGGAGCTGGTAAACCATTGCGATTCCACCAAGCATGTAGCTCTTGTGGATGAAGCCCTTCGTACGCTTTGCCAGGATCCACGGGTGGTCACTATTTTAAAGGCAGAGGAATACATTCTGGCCACCGTTCTCGATCCTCGGTTTAAAGCGTATGTTTTGTCTCTGTTTCCGGCGGACACAAGTCTGCAGCGGTGCAAAGACCTGCTGGTCAGGAGATTGTCCTCTGAAGAGGACCGTGACATGCCAACAGCTCCACCCTCATTTTCTTCCACATCTATGGCTGCAAGGAAAAAGCTCAGTTTTCCTAAAAGAGCCGCTGGTGGGGATGCTGATAACATCTGGTCTGGACTGAAGGACCTGCCAACCATTGCAGACATGTCTACTGTTGCTGCATTGGATGCTGTCACAATAGAAAAAATGGTGGAGGATTATTTTGCTGACACCATCCAAATAGACATGTCAGACAGTCCATATTGTTACTGGCAGGAAAAAAAGGCAGTTTGGAAGCCCCTGTACAAACTGGCTCTATTTTACCTGAGTTGTCCCCCCTCCAGTGTGTACTCGGAAAGAGTTTTTAGTGCAGCGGGGAACCTGGTCAGTGAGCGGCGAAGGAGGTTGCTTCCTCAGAACGTTGAAAAAATGATGTTCATAAAAATGAATTATCAATTCCTCAATCAAGTACAGCACTGCCCTCCATATAGTACAGAGGGACCTGTGGTTGTGTAGTCCAGCGGGGACGAATTGATAATGTGTGAGGAGGAGGAAGTACACACTGTAGGGGGAGAGGAATCAGAGGTTGAGGATGAGGACGACATCTTGCATCAGTAGAGCCTGTTTAGTTTGTACAGGGAGAGATGAATAGCTTTTTTGGTGTGGGGGCCCAAACAAACCAATCATTTCAGCCACAGTTGTTTGGTAGGCCCTGTCGCTGAAATGATTGGTTTGTTAAAGTGTGCATGTCCTATTTCAACAACATAAGGCTGGGTGGGAGGGCCCAAGGACAATTCCATCTTGCAACTCTTATATTGCCATTATGTGACCATTCAACAGTCGTTTGCCATGAGCACAAAGTAAAACAAAATTAAAACAAATTCAACAAATTAAACCACAAGTAAAATGCCCTGTCATAATCAAAAACAAGAGGTATTGACGTGCTTGAACTACTGTAGTGTTTATAAGTTATAAACACTACACTTGAAAGCTTGAGCCTTTAATAGAAAAAGTCACTCTTCATTGCACCAATATTTGCAACAGGGACAGTTTTTTGGTTAACAAAGTCAACAAATAACACTTCGACCCTGTCTGTCTTTCACATACTTGGTGGGATCTCAATGAGAAGTGTGTATGTGTGTATGTTCCTTGCAGGATAACCCCACCCTTTCAAGCACCTGTTATGGCCTATAAATTGATTTGAGCAGCTTCCACTTTTGTATTTGTCTGAGAGGCATGTTGGTGTCAGTAGCTGAGAGGGGGTACTGGCACTGAATTGCTGTTTGGAGGCTTCTGGGGTACCTCTTTGGTAAATTGGCTCTCAATTTAAAAACACATATGTATGGCCCAAATATATGGGACTCTCATTGTTTAGAGTAGGACCATCCTATTAGCAAAAGCGCCTTGGCGTGGCGGATGGCTTAAACATACATTTGCAAATGTGTGCAACAAAGACTTTTGCATTTTTATCTACAGTAGAAATAGCAGATCTGTTGCTGGCTATAGCAGTGTGCTGGGGGAAAAAAATGTTGTGTGTATGTTCCTTGCAGGATAACCCCACCCTTTCAAGCACCTGTTATGGCCTATAAATTGATTTGAGCAGCTTCCACTTTTGTATTTGTCTGAGAGGCATGTTGGTGTCAGTAGCTGAGAGGGGGTACTGGCACTGAATTGCTGTTTGGAGGCTTCTGGGGTACCTCTTTGGTAAGTTGGCTCTCAATTTAAAAACACATATGTATGGCCCAAATATATGGGACTCTCATTGTTTAGAGTAGGACCATCCTATTAGCAAAAGCGCCTTGGCGTGGCGGATGGCTTAAACATACATTTGCAAATGTGTGCAACAAAGACTTTTGCATTTTTATCTACAGTAGAAATAGCAGATCTGTTGCTGGCTATAGCAGTGTGCTGGGGGAAAAAATGTTGTGTGTATGTTCCTTGCAGGATAACCCCACCCTTTCAAGCACCTGTTATGGCCTATAAATTGATTTGAGCAGCTTCCACTTTTGTATAGGGATCTCAATGATGAATGCTCTGTACCATGGTCGTCTAAAACAAGAGTTATTGACGTGCTATAACTACTGTTGTTTTTATAAATTATAAACACTACACTTGAAAGTTGGAGGAGGTAGTGTGGCCCCGGTACCAAATTGGGTACCGGGGCCACTCCACTATGCAGTCCAGATAGAGGCGTATCAGATATTAAACAACGCTGACTGTTGCTGCCAAATCATAAATTAATGAAAATGACCTGTCATTGTCAAAAACAAGAGGTATTGACACGCTCGAACTACACCCTGTATATGCTGCAGAGGATGTAGGAGCAGGCAGCTGTGCAGTGGAATTCAGACCATTTGAAGGCGGAGGTATTGTGGCCCCGGTACCAAATTGTGTACCGGGACCACTGCACTATGCAGTCCAGAAAGCTACCTCGGTGAAACGTTTTGGACTAAAAACAATATTGTGAGGTGTGAGGTGTTCAGAATAGACTGGGAATTAGTGGAAATGATTGTTATTGAATGTTATTGAGGTTAATAATAGCGTAGGAGTGAAAATAAACCAAAAAACTTGTTTTTAACACTTTTTATGTTTTTTTCAAAATAAATCCGAATCCAAAACCTTAAATCCGAACCAAAACCTTTCGTCAAGTGTTTTGCGAAACAAATCCAAACCCAAAACCTCAAGCAAATCCGAATCCAAAACACAAAACACGAGACACCAAAAGTGGCCGGTGCACATCCCTAGATATAATACTGGTGTCATCTTTGCTGGAGAGGAAACGAACAGAGAGATACACGCTATAAGGAGATCTCGAGTTGGGAGAAGTCCTTCAAATACTTACAAGCTCATATTACCCATCAATATGGTAGGAGTCCACCTTAAATTACTACCACGAAGGTGATGGGGAGGTGAATTTTGTTTTGAAGTAAACCATTTACAGCGTGGAATGATCATCTCTAATCCTGCATTAAGATAGAGACTGCTACATGAACTTATTTTTAGGGATGTGCACCGGCGACTTTTGAGGTCTCGTGTTTTGTGTTTTGGATCCGGATTTTCGTTATTTTTGAGGTTCGGATTTGTCTCGCAAAACACTTGACGAAAGGTCTCGGTTCGGATTTAAGGTATTGGATTCGGATTTTTTTTGAAAAAAACATAAAAAGTTTAAAAATCAAGTTTTTGGGCTTATTTTCACTCCTAGGCTATTATTAACCTCAATAACATTCAATAACAAGCATTTCCACTAATTTACAGTGTATTCTGAACACCTCACAATATAGTTATTAGTCCAAAACGTTGCAACAAGGTATCTTTCTGGACTGCGTAGAGGAGTGGGTCACCACAATATCTTAAAAACCCTGAACTTTTATGAATCGCACCAATAAATGTACCTGGACTGCGTAGAGGAGTGGGTCACCACAATATATATTAAAAACCCTGAACTTTTATGAATCGCACCAATAAATGTACCTGGACTGCGTAGAGGAGTGGGTCACCACAATATATATTAAAAACCCTGAACTTTTATGATTCGCACCAATAATTGTACCTGGACTGCGTAGAGGAGTGGGTCACCACAATATATTAAAAACCCTGAACTTTTATGAATCGCACCAATAAATGTACCTGGACTGCGTAGAGGAGTGGGTCACCACAATATCTTAAAAACCCTGAACTTTTATGATTCGCACCAATAATTGTACCTGGACTGCGTAGAGGAGTGGGTCACCACAATATATATTAAAAACCCTGAACTTTTATGATTCGCACCAATAATTGTACCTGGACTGCGTAGAGGAGTGGGTCACCACAATATCTTAAAAACCCTGAACTTTTATGATTCGCACCAATAATTGTACCTGGACTGCGTAGAGGAGTGGGTCACCACAATATCTTAAAAACCATGAACTTTTATGATTCGCACCAATAATTGTACCTGGACTGCGTAGAGGAGTGGGTCACCACAATATCTTAAAAACCCTGAACTTTTATGATTCGCACCAATAATTGTACCTGGACTGCGTAGAGGAGTGGGCACTGGGCACCACAATAAAATATATAAAAAACCTTCAACAGATCTGCATTACACTACACATACGGCTGCTCCTCCATCCTCTCCATCAGATACATGTTGGAGTTTTAGCGTGTGACAACCTCTTGTCTTTGATAATGTCAGTGCATTTTGAATATTTTTCAATTTCACACCACTGAATGTACTTTATCTATGATACGCAATACGCATCTATCTATCTTGACTGCGTAGTGTGGTGGCCCCGGTACACAATTTGGTACCGAGGCCACAATATAATTAAAAAACCCTCCACGTGTCTGAATTCCACCACACAAGTATCTGGACTGCATAGTGGGGTGGCCCCGGTACCCAATTTGATACCGGGGCCACAATACCTCCTCCAAACATGCTACAGACAATTCGTCATTGAGAGACCCCAGACAGACAGGGTCGAAGTGTTATTGTTTGACTTTGTAAACCCAAAAAAATGTCCCTGTTGCACATAGTCGTGCAATGAAGACTGACTTTTTCATTTAAAGGCACGATCTTTAAAGTGTAGTGTTTGTAAGTCTAAGTCATATTATACTTTTGGTAAAATTGGTTTATTTTGTTCCTCTTTATGGTAATTAATTAGTAATAGAATTAAAGTAGGAAATAGAATTAAAGTATGAAATAGAATTAAAGTAGGAAATAGAGTGGTATAGAGTTGTAGTGTGGTATAGATAGAGTGGTCCACACAATATAATAATAAAACCCTCAACTGGTCTGAATTCCACCAAACAAGTATCTTGACTGCGTAGTGTGGTGGCCCCGGTACACAATTTGGTACCGAGGCCACAATATAATTAAAAAACCCTCCACGTGTCTGAATTCCACCAAACAAGTATCTGGACTGCATAGTGGGGTGGCCCCGGTACCCAATTTGATACCGGGGCCACAATACCTCCTCCAAACATGGTACAGACAATTTGTCATTGAGAGACCCCAGACAGACAGGGTCGAAGTGTTATTGTTTGACTTTGTAAACCCAAAAAAATGTCCCTGTGCAATGAAGACTGACTTTTTCATTTAAAGGCACGATCTTTAAAGTGTCAGAAAGAGAAAGAAGACACAGGAGAGGAGAGTTGTAGCTGGGGACCTGGGGTGGAAGCTCCCAGGCTCCCCCAGCATTGCCTGGAAGTCTGAGCGTGGTGACTGAGCCAGGGCAAGGAATGTGTGCCCTGGATGAGGGGGAGAACTCCATGCCACTATAGTGAACCCAAGAGAGAGGGGGACACTGCACATGGAAGAGGCCCTGGAGTGAGGGCTGCTACAAGAGGCATGGTAGTTGTAGTGTCAGATCCTGAGGCTGAGAGTACACAGAGTGACGTGTCAGAGCACAGGAGACATTATCCCCGCAGAGGAGGGATGAGCTGCAGTTGAGAGGTACACAGAGTGTGTCAGAGCTGCATGGAGGAGAGGCTGCCTGCCTATTAGCATCCATGCATGTGCCCCTGCAGAAAGGGTGATCTGCAGTGAGTATGGAGTGCAAGAGACATGTAAATTATGTTATTTAACATCTGGATAACATTAAGAACTGTGCAGGAGGAGTGATAAGATATTTGCAACCATATTCGTATTTCTCATTAATAACTGTGCTGGAGAGAGTAAGGAGATGTATATATTCTGCAACCATTATGATTATCGTGCTGGAGGAAGAGTGTAAATAAAAGTTCAGTTTGTTATAGAGATGGTCTGGCGCCCAAATTATTGTGACTTCTATTACACTGCACCAAAGTGACATTACCTGTGTCCCACTAACTACAAAGAAACACCTGCATGTGCAGGGACCCCCTGATCATTTACACCCATGCCCATCAGCTAGCCAGGGCTTGAGAAGGAGGTGCACTGTGTACCCTTTGCACCCCACACTACACACAGTGACAGGGGGTTACATAATGAGGCCACAATATAATTAAAAAATTGGGCATCAACTGTCACCGTTGTTTAATATCTGATACACCTAAATATGGACTGCACAGTGGAGTGTCCCCGGTAGTAAATTTGGTGCCGGGGCCACAATACCTCCTCCAACTTCCAAGTGTAGTGTTTATAAAGACACACAGCGTCGAAGTGTTATTATTAGTTGACTTTCTTAACCCTAAAATTGTCCCTGTTGCAAATATTCGTGCAATGGACAGTTACTTTTCTATTGAAAGACTCGAGCTTTCAAGTGTAGTGTTTATAAAATATAAACAACAATACAGTAGTTTTAGAGCACGTCAATACCTCTTGTTTTAAATTATGACACGGCATTTTACTTTTGGTTTAATTTCTTGAATTTTTTTACATTTGGTTTTACTTTTTGAACATGGCAAACGACTGTTGCTTGGTCATATAATGCAAAAAAAAAAAATTTCCAAGATGGAATTGTCCTTGGGCCCTCACACCCACCCTTATGTTGTTGAAATAGGACATGCACACTTTAACAAACCAATCATTTCAGCGACAGGGCCTACCAAACAACTTTGGCTGAAATGATTGGTTTGTTTGGGCCCCCACACCAAAAAAGCTATTCATCTCTCCCTGTACAGACTAAACAGGCTCTACTGAGGCAAGATGTCGTCCTCATCCTCAACCTCTGATTCCTCTCCCCCTACAGTGTGTACTTCCTCCTCATCACACATTATCAATTCGTCCCCGCTGGACTCCACAACCACAGGTCCCTCTGTAGTATCTGGAGGGCAGTGCTGTACTTCATTGAGGAATTGATTATTCATTTTTATAAACATCATTTTTTCAACGTTGTGAGGAAGCAACCTCCTTCGCCGCTCACTGACCAGGTTCCCCGCTGCACTAAAAACTCTTTCCGAGTACACACTGGAGGGGGGACAACTCAGGTAAAATAGAGCCAGTTTGTACAGGGGCTTCCAAACTGCCTTTTTTTCCTGCCAGTAACAATATGGACTGTCTGACATGTCTACTTGGATGGTGTCAGCAAAGTAATCATCCACAATTTTTTCTATTGTGACAGCATCCAATGCAGCGACAGTAGACATGTCTGCAATGGTTGGCAGGTCCTTCAGTCCGGACCAGATGTTATCAGCATCCCCGCCAGTGCCTCTTTTGGGAAAACTGAGCTTTTTCCTCGCAGCCATAGATGTGAAAGAAAATGAGGGTGGAGCTGTTGGCATGTCACGGTCCTCTTCAGAGGACAATCTCCTGACCAGCAGGTCTTTGCACCGCTGTAGACTTGTGTCCGCCGGAAACAGAGACACAACATACGCTTTAAACCGAGGATCGAGCACGGTGGCCAGAATGTATTCCTCTGACTTTAAAAGAGTGACCACCCTCGGATCCTGGCAAAGCGTACGAAGGGCTACATCCACAAGAGCTACATGCTTGGTGTAATCGCAATGGCTTACCAGCTCCTCCCTCACTTTCTCCAGCTGCTTCTGCAACAGCCTGATCAGGGGAATGACCTGACTCAAGCTGGCAGTGTCGGAACTGACTTCTCGTGTGGCAAGTTCAAATGGCTGCAGAACCTTGCACAACACGGAAATCAGTCTCCACTGCGCTTGACTGAGGCGCATCCCCACTCCTTTGCCTATGTCGTAGGTGGCTGTGTAGGCCTGAATGGCCTTTTGCTGCTCCTCCATCCTCTGCAGCATATAGAGGGTGGAGTTCCAGCGCGTCACAACCTCTTGTTTGAGGTGATGGCAGGGCAGGTTCAAGCTTTTTTGATGTGCCTCTAGTCTGCGGTAGGCACTGGCTGAATGCCGAAAGTGTCCAGCAATTTTGCGGGCCACCGCAAGCATCTCCTGCACACCCCTGTCACTCTTGAGGTAATGCTGCACCACCAAATTAATGGTGTGGGCAAAACATGGGACGTGCTGGAAATTGCCCATATTTAATGCCCGCACAATGTTACTGGCATTGTCTGACACCACAAATCCCCATGAGAGTCTAAGTGGGGTAAGCCACTGGGAGATAATTTCCCTCATTTCCTCTAATATGTTGTCAGCGTTGTGCCTCTTATTAAAGCCTGTAATGCACAATGTTGCCTGCCTTTGCATGAGCAGCCATTTTGTAGATGCTGCTACTGATGCAGCTGTTGCTGTTGCTGCGGAAGGGGATGCATCTACCCAGTGGGCTGTCACAGTCATATAGTCCTTCGTTTGCCCAGAACCACTTGTCCACATGTCCGTGGTTAAGTGGACAGTGGGTACAACCGCATTTTTAAGAGCACTGAGGACACTTG
The DNA here is from genome assembly GCA_036250195.1 of Mixophyes australis. Taxonomy (NCBI): domain Eukaryota; kingdom Metazoa; phylum Chordata; class Amphibia; order Anura; family Limnodynastidae; genus Mixophyes; species Mixophyes australis. The sequence continues at coordinate 13,273,120 of JAVHZZ010000004.1, forward strand.
ATCGTACTTCTCTGTACATTTTTGGTATCGCCTGCCTAGTGAAGTGGAATCTCGAGGGGATTTGGTACCGGGGACACAATACCTCCATCAACCCTCTAAATCCCACTCCACTGATGGCGGACACCGGGCGCACGTCTAACACCAACATTGCAGTTACAGCCGCAGTTATACGCTTTGCAATAGGGTGACTACTATCGTATTTGGTGGTCATGGCAAACGACTGTTGGACGGTCAATTGTTTTGTAAAAGACTTAGCGGTCTTACGACTTCCCCTCTGGGAAGATGACCGACTAACAGCAGCAACAGCAGCAGTGGCAGTAGTAGGCGTACCGCTGCAGGATTCCTCGGATGAATCCCGTATTGAGGAGGACTCAGTCTGGCTGCTGACTTGGGCTGCAGGACTGAATCTGATGGAGATTGTGGAGGAAGTTGACGAGGAGGGTGTTGCTGGTGTGTATCCAACTGGACCACGGGATTTAGGTGTCCCTGTACCGATGAGGGTCCTAGCCCCAGTTCCTGAACTAACCACTGAACTATGAAGGTTATTCAGGTGACGTATAAGGGAGGATGTTCCTAGGTGGGCAAGATCCTTACCCCTGCTTATTTGAGCTTTACATAAGCTACATATTGCCATACATTGGTTGTCTGGATTTGGATAAAAATAACTCCAGACCGAAGAGGTGCATTTTTTGGTCTTCTGACCAGGCATGACGATGGGCTTTTTCATCCCATGGACATCAGCTGTTTCCCCCCCTGGTGCCTCATTTACAATAACCACATCACCATCCTCATCATCAAGTTCCTCCACAGCGCCAGCTACATCATCTATAGCCTCCTCCCGAGCCACCTCTTCCCGTACAGTGATGGGAAGGTCAGGCTTGACAACCACCAACACCCTTGGACTCGCCTTGGGGATTTGTGATAATTTCTCTTTAGAAGGCAGAGTTGTTTGCTGTTTTGTTGCTGACAGCATAACTCTCTTCAATTTTTTGTAGGGGGGGGGAGGAGGAGGAGGGCTAAGATCCGTGGGTGAAGCTGAACCACTAGTCATGAACACGGGCCAGGGCCTAAGCCGTTCCTTGCCACTCCGTGTCGTAAATGGCATATTGGCAACTTTACGTTTCTCCTCAGATGATTTAAAGTTTCTCTTTTTGCTACTTTTTCTTAACTTGGGCTTTTTGGATTTTACATGCCCGGTACTACGAGATTGGGCATCGGGCTTGGAAGACGACGTTGATGGCATTTCATCGTCTATGTCATGACTAGTGGCAGCAGCTTCAGCATTAGGAGGAAGTGGGTCTTGATCTTTCCCTACTTTATCCTCCAAATTTTTGGTCTCCATTATATGTAGCACAAGATACTGCAGAATGTGTGAACTTGGTAATATTGCAGTACCAATGGACTTATACTGCTGGATTGGTTTTGCAAATTTGGTTATAATTATTATATTTTTATTTTTTTTTAAATTTTTTATTTTTTTTTACTTTTTTTTTATTTTTAAAAAACTTGGGAATAGTGGGGAAATAACTATGCCCTTAGAAGCACAGAGCACAGGACACAGCACCACTGGACTGAACAGGACACGGCACAGGACACAGCAGCACTACGGAACTCAGCAGGACAGAGCACAGGACACAGCACCACTGGACTTTTACTGCAGAATGTATGAACTTGGTAATATTGCAGTACCAATGGACTTATAATGCTGGATTGGTTTTGCAAATTTGGTTATAATTATTATATATTTATTTTTTTTTTAAATTTTTTATTTTTTTTTACTTTTTTTTTATTTTTTAAAAACTTGGGAATAATGGGGAAATAACTATGCCCTTAGAAGCACAGAGCACAGGACACAGCACCACTGGACTGAACAGGACACGGCACAGGACCCAGCAGCACTACGGAACTCAGCAGGACAGAGCACAGGACACAGCACCACTGGACTGATACTGCAGAATGTGTGAACTTGGTAATATTGCAGTACCAATGGACTTATACTGCTGGATTGGTTTTGCAAATTTGGTTATAATTATTATATTTTTATTTTTTTTTAAATTTTTTATTTTTTTTTACTTTTTTTTTATTTTTAAAAAACTTGGGAATAGTGGGGAAATAACTATGCCCTTAGAAGCACAGAGCACAGGACACAGCACCACTGGACTGAACAGGACACGGCACAGGACACAGCAGCACTACGGAACTCAGCAGGACAGAGCACAGGACACAGCACCACTGGACTTTTACTGCAGAATGTGTGAACTTGGTAATATTGCAGTACCAATGGACTTATAATGCTGGATTGGTTTTGCAAATTTGGTTATAATTATTATATATTTTTTTTTTTTTTAAATTTTTTATTTTTTTTTACTTTTTTTTTATTTTTTAAAAACTTGGGAATAATGGGGAAATAACTATGCCCTTAGAAGCACAGAGCACAGGACACAGCACCACTGGACTGAACAGGACACGGCACAGGACCCAGCAGCACTACGGAACTCAGCAGGACAGAGCACAGGACACAGCACCACTGGACTGATACTGCAGAATGTGTAAACTTTGTAATATTGCAGTACCACTGGACTTTTACTGCTGAATGTGTGAACTTGGTAATATTGCAGTACCAATGGGCTTATACTGCAGGATTGGTTGTGCAAATTTTGTGGTAATTAAAAAATATTAAAGTAGTTTTTGGTATTTTTTAAAAAAACTTTTTTTTATTTTTTTAAACACAGGGGAATATTGGGGAAATAACTATGCCCTTAGAAGCACAGAGCACAGGACACAGCACCACTGGACTGAACAGGACACAGCACAGGACCCAGCAGCACCACTGACCTCAGAAGGACAGAGCACAGCACACAGCACCACTGGACTGATACTGCACAGCACAGCACAGCACAGCACAGCACTAAACAGCACAGCACAGCACAGCACTAAACAGCACAGAACTAAACAGCACAGAACTAAACAGCACAGAACTAAACAGCACAGAACTAAACAGCACAGAACTAAACAGCACAGAGGACCACCTAACACACCCTCCCTCTACCCTGATCAATGCCCGAGTGAAGATGGCGGCGACTAGCGGGGAATTTATAGGATCCGAGTATCGCGAGATCCGACAACGGGATTATGAGTCAGAGCCTCAGTTTCACTTTTGAATTTGGCGCCAATACCCGGATCTGTCTCGGATCCGACTCGGATCCGCAACGTTCGGGTGGGCTCGGATTTCAGAAATCCGAGTGCGCTCATCCCTACTTATTTTATACAATAATTGTTTCTATCATTGTGAAATTTTCAATATATATCGATCATCTGAGTTGTTGTTTTGGGAGAACTAGCTAGCGCTGAATGTCTTGATATTACAATGTCCATATAGATCCTTTTAGGCTGTATACCCTTTTTTCAAGATTTTGGCTGCTTCTAGGATTATAGAGCGCTGTATTAGTGGTTACAAATATTTAGAAACTGATCATCCCCAGAACTTACAACTAATATGGTAGAAAAATAATTGCAATACTGGAAAGAAATAAACTTATGCTCTGGACTGAAGAGCTTACACTCTAACAGTTACATAAAAATAAAAATATGATATCATAATTAACAGCTCACCTTTTGAATACATTTAGACAGAGACAAGATCACCTGAATGTACTTAGGAAACGTAGAAGTTCTGATTCTGCAGGGGATACTTCCTGAAACATGATATACGCAGGGTTACTATGGAGGGACAGAGAGTACTGGGGGTATATATAAAGACAAATTAACCCGTGCATGATTCTCATGCATTCTAGTCAAATCAAGCTACTTAAGGTGTTAAAAAGGTTCTTGTCATGCATTTGGGCCTAGCCCAGGCCTCCTCAGGGGAAGAGCGTTACTTCCCGACGCAAGCGCCCTTTTTTAACGTGGTTTTGTCCACATGTCACAACCTCATCATTTTTCTCCATCACCTCATCCTTCATCTTCATCGCCACATCCTTCATCAAGCTACTTAAGGTGTTAAAAACTCCCCATTGTCACCCCTGGCAACCACCAACCACTCCCAACTGTCACTTCTCCTTCAAGACATATATAGGTCAGTGTATAACTCTGCCCAGCAGGTGGCGCTGCAGCTTGTTTTTTTTTTCCACACACACCACTAGGCATTTATATAGTAGATATACAAAACAATACAGGATATAGTGCAGGATTACTATGAAAAGACAGAGAGTACTGGGAGTATATATATAGATATACAGAACAATACAGGATATAGTGCAGGATTACTATGAAGGGACAGAGAGTACTGGGAGTATATATATATATATATATATATATAAAGATATACAGAACAATACAGGATATAGTACAGGATTACTATGGAGGGACAGAGAGTACTGGGAGTATATATAAAGATATACAGAGCAATACAGGATATAGTGCAGGATTACTATGGAGGTACATAGAGTACTAGGAGTATATATAAAGATATACAGAACAATACAGGATATAGTACAGGATTACTATGAAGGGACAGAGAGTACTGGGAGTATATATAAAGATATGCAGAACAATACAGGATATAGTGCAGGGTTACTATGGAGGGACAGAGAGTACTAGCAGTATATATAAAGATATACAGAACAATACAGGATATAGTGCAGGATTACTATGCAGGGACAGAGAGTACTGGGAGTATATATAAATATATACAGAACAATACAGGATATAATGCAGGATTACTATGGAGGGACAGAGAGTACTAGGAGTATATATAAAGATATACAGAACAATACGGGATATAGTACAGGATTACTATGGAGGGACAGAGAGTACTGGGAGTATATATAAAGATATACAGAACAATACAGGATATAGTGCAGGATTACTATGGAGGGACAGAGTGTACTGGTAGTATATATAAAGATATACAGAACAATACGGGATATAGTACAGGATTACTATGGAGGGACAGAGAGTACTAGGAGTATATATAAAGATATACAGAACAATACAGGATAGAGTGCAGGGTTACTATGGAGGGACAGAGTATACTGGGAGTATATATAAAGATATGCAGAACAATACAGGATATAGTGCAGGGTTACTATGGAGGGACAGAGAGTACTGGGAGTATATTTAAAGATATACAGAACAATACAGGATATAGTGCAGGGTTACTATGGAGGGACAGAGTGTACTGGGAGTATATATAAAGATATGCAGAACAATACAGGATATAGTGCAGGGTTACTATGGAGGGACAGAGGGTACTGGGAGTATATATTAAGTAATGCAGAACAATACAGGATAAAGTGCAGGATTACTATGGAGGGACAGAGAGTACTAGGAGTATATATAAAGATATACAGAACAATACGGGATATAGTACAGGATTACTATGCAGGGACAGAGAGTACTGGGAGTATATATAAAGATATGCAGAACAATACACGATATAGTGCAGGATTACTATGGAGGGACAGAGAGTACTGGGAGTATATATAAAGATAAACAGAACAATACAGGATATAGTGCAGGATTACTATGCAGGGACAGAGAGTACTGGGAGTATGTATAAAGATATACAGAATAATACAGGATATAGTGCAGGATTACTATGGAGGGACAGAGAGTACTGGGAGTATATATAAAGATATGCAGAACAATACAGGATATAGTACAGGATTACTATGGAGGGACAGAGAGTACTGGGAGTATATATAAAGATATACAGAACAATATAGGGATTTAGTACAGGATTACTATGGAGGGACAGAGAGTACAGGGAGTATATATAAAGATATACAGAACAATACTGGATATAGTGCAGGATTACTATGGAGGGACAGAGAGTACTGGGAGTATATATAAAGATATGCAGAACAATACGGGATATAGTGCAGGATTACTATGGAGGGACAGAGGGTTATAGGAGTATATATAAAGATATACAGAACAATACGGGGATATAGTTATGTTTCTTTCTGACATCAGCATAACACAGATCCCTGGATGACTGTTGGGGGCTCAGCAGGTTGGTGACAACGTTGGAGGGGATAAAAGCTGCGAGCAGACACTGACCTTTGTTTCTGATCCTGGTAGATCAGGAAAGAGACAGCTCAGGATACAGCAGGAGGGTGAGAGTGTAGACTGCCAGGGAGGAAGTAACTAGACAGAGATGAGACGTTTAGTAAGAGAACAGATTATTATATTGAGCAAGAGGGATGTGGAAAAGATTCCGGGTCAGAGTGGAGAAAGTCCCTTTCTTGCAGCTGGTATACGGCTTGTTATGTAAGTGCCACAAGATACTGAACATAGTACATAGAACATAGGGTGGGGCAGCCAGGGAGTGAGAGGAATCTACAGTGTAGATAGTAGCAGAACCTGGGTTATTGCTATGTTTTGTGTGTAATATTCCAGCTGCTTTGTGCAGTATAAAGCTGGGTACACACCGTGTTATTATCACACAGATCACATGACTCACGTCTGTTTGGAATTTTTGTTCATATTTGTTAATTCCTTTTATCAAACCAAAACTCAACGTATCTGTGCTAAGGCTCCCAGTATGAATACAGCGGAGAGTATTGGTAGTTACTGCAAGCGGAGGGTCTGTATATTGAACACAGGTCACTCAGGTAATAGCATAATGCAGTCAATGTTAATAGTCCATAGGACCAACACGTAAAACTGGTGAGATTGCAGACCGCAGAGTCAGACAGGCAGGCAGGGGTTAATGCATACTTTGGAGATCACCGAAGCTGGCCGTGTTTTGGGGCGTGGCTACTTTGAGTGTGACATTAGGCCCCGCCCGTGCTATGCAATGCCAGTTTTGGCTTATTATAGCAGGGGGCGGATCCAGGATGACGTGATTAGCCCCACCCACACCCACTTCACCTACGAAGCATGCAGTATTCGGGAGGTTGCCCTGCTCTCCCGGGAGTCTTGGAGAGCTCCCAAATATTTGTGAGTCTCCCAGGAATTCTGGGAGAGTAGGCAACTATGGGTTAATTCGGAATAGTTTGGCACTAGTCTGATGGAGAGGGCAGCTCTCAGTAGCAGGTAGTGAGCAACCAGAATGTATTTGGCAGAATGAGGTCACTATACAAAGGAGTTGTGTTCAAACGATATTGATTAAAGGCGATGAACAGTCTTCATTGCAGTATAGGGACCTGATTCATTAAGGATCTTAACTGAAGAAACTTCTTATTTCAGTCTCCTGGACAAAACCATGTTACAATGCAAGGGGTGCAAATGAGTGTTCTGTTTTACACAGTTAAATACTGACTGTTTTTTCAAGTAGTAAGATCCTTAATGAATCAGGCCCTAGATGTTTATTCGGTACAGGTTACAGCATGAATGTCATAAAGATGTCAGAATCAGCTGGGATTTTATAAGGTACGGAGTCTATTTTTAGTACACATATCTTTTATACCCAAAATGACATAATGATCTACTTAGACCAATCAAGGTCTTTCTTAATTACGTATGATGTTTATTTCAGCACTTTTAGTAAGAATCCATGTTGTATTTAGGCATTGACCAGGTGTAATGCTATTTCTTCATCTGGCTTTATCAGCCCGCATCTGTCCATTCTCCTCATCCTGTCCGCACACCTCATCCTGTCCGCACCTCCTCATCCTGTCCGCACCTCCTCATCCTGTCCATTCTCCTCATCCTGTCCATTCTCCTCATCCTGTCTGCACTCCTCATCCTGTCCATTCTCCTCATCCTGTCCGCACACCTCATCCTGTCCATTCTCCTCATCCTGTCCATTCTCCTCATCCTGTCCATTCTCCTCATCCTGGCCGCACTCCTCATCCTGTCCATTCTCCTCATCCTGTCCGCACACCTCATCCTGTCCATTCTCCTCATCCTGTCCATTCTCCTCATCCTGGCCGCACTCCTCATCCTGTCCATTCTCCTCATCCTGGCCGCACTCCTCATTCTGTCCGCACTCCTCATCCTGGCCGCACTCCTCATCCTGGCCATTCTCCCCATCCTGGCCGCACTCCCCATCCTGTCCGCACACCTCATCCTGTCCATTCTCCTCATCCTGTCCATTCTCCTCATCCTGTCCGCACACCTCATCCTGTCCATTCTCCTCATCCTGTCCATTCTCCTCATCCTGGCCGCACTCCTCATCCTGTCCATTCTCCTCATCCTGTCCGCACACCTCATCCTGTCCATTCTCCTCATCCTGTCCATTCTCCTCATCCTGGCCGCACTCCTCATCCTGTCCATTCTCCTCATCCTGGCCGCACTCCTCATCCTGTCTGCACTCCTCATCCTGGCCGCACTCCTCATCCTGGCCATTCTCCCCATCCTGGCCGCACTCCCCATCCTGTTTGCACACCTCATCCTGTCCATTCTCCTTATCCTGTCCGCACAACTCATCCTGTCCATTCTCCCCATCCTGGCCGCACTCCTCATCCTGTCCGCACCTCCTCATCCTGAGCGCACTACTCTACCAGGCCGCACTACTCATCCTGGCCGCACTCCTCATCCTGTCCGCACTCCTCATCCTGTCCGCACTCCTCATCCTGTCCGCACTCCCCTTCCTGGCCGCACTCCCCATCCTGGCCGCACTCCTCTTCCTGGCCGCACTCCTCATCCTGGCCGCACTCCTCATCCTGGCCGCACTCCTCTTCCTGTCCGCACTCCTCATCCTGTCCGCACTCCCCATCCTGGCCGCACTCCTCTTCCTGTCCATTCTCCTCATCCTTGCCGCACTCCTCATCTTGGCCGCACTCCTCTTCCTGGCCGCACTCCTCATCCTGGCCGCACTCCTCATCCTGAGCGCACTCCTCATCCTGTCCGCACTCCTCATCCTGTCCGCACTCCTCATCCTGTCCGCACTCCTCTTCCTGGCCGCACTCCTCATCCTGGCCGCACTCCTCATCCTGGCCGCACTCCTCATCCTGGCCGCACTCCTCATCCTGAGCGCACTCCTCTTCCTGGCCGCACTCCTCTTCCTGGCCGCACTCCTCATCCTGGCCGCACTCCTCATCCTGGCCGCACTCCTCATCCTGGCCGCACTCCTCATCCTGAGCGCACTCCTCTTCCTGGCCGCACTCCTCATCCTGGCCGCACTCCTCATCCTGGCCGCACTCCTCATCCTGAGCGCACTCCTCTTCCTGGCCGCACTCCTCTTCCTGGCCGCACTCCTCATCCTGGCCGCACTCCTCATCCTGTCCATACATTATTTATTGTTCTGTTTTTTATCAGACTAGGTCACGTAGACCTTGCTAAAATAAGTAAATTATTTCTTAAAGTGCAAGAATTAAAACACAATAATTTCTCTGCTTGTTAATTTGTTAATACATATCATATAAAAATATATTGTGATTATATAGATTACTGTGAATTTTTATTTCCACACCGGGATTACCTGGTTTAACCACTGGAGCGGAAGATACTGGTGTTCAGGTATAGTAGATGAGGTAGTGCCTTCCAGCAGTATTTCCTCATACAGGTGATATCAAGCTAAACATCTTTTTTTTATATTTTAACAATTAATTAATTTTCTATTTTAAGCATTAAATAATTTATTGAGATATTTTTGTAGCTATGTCATTTGTTTGTCGTTAACATTTTACACTAGTGAGTTTTTCCCAAGTTCGAATACTTTTTGAATTTGGGAAAAACGAAATTTTTTTAAAATGTTTTCTCATATTTTCTTTAATTTTCCTTATTCCTCGTTGTTAAGTTCAGACTATCGCTTCTGTATCTGGAACTTAGTTCTTCCTTTTCCCAGTTTGTCTCTTATTATGTTTATTAATCTTTGCATTATCATTTCCTTTCTGTAATTTATGTTTTTATAATTTTTCTTAAAACAATCATAATCATGTTGGTCCAGGATTTTGACCATCACCTCCATCACCCTCTGATTGGTTTAGCTCTTTTTCCTTCATCCAATGGCATCACTTCTTCTCCTTCCAATTTGACTCCTTCATTAATATTTTAATCGCCTTCCATCTTGTTACGTACCACTATAGACACTCTAGCTCTTGTGTTTATCTAGAATATTCTCATGCAAACATGAGGGTGGACAATTGGCATGGACCAATCACGGCAGTTTTAGCAACATTAGTGTTCATCTGCGGTGATTGGTCTTGCAGAGCACTGCGACTCGTGAATAAAGTTTTTGGACTTTGTAATCGTATATATTTGTGTATTTCCAATTTCTTTGACAAAGGTAAGTACTATATTATATATGATTTTGATGTAGTACTTGTGATGATGTGAATATTCCAATCAATGTTTAATCTATTTTCAGACTGTTGATCATGGCATCTGACAAAAATGTGGAGCCTATCAAGGTTTTCATTGAGGCCTATAGATCCCAAAGCAGGTCTAAAGACCAATCCAACATGCAGAAGAGGACCAAGGCATGGATGAAGACAGGCTGAGAGTGAGCCTTCCACATTATCCCGAGGCAACACCTAACTGGGTCAGAGCGAAGATCCAAGGAATTGAACAAATTGGAGGCATCTAAATTATCTGGGGCAGCAGCGTATGACATTTATGTGCCCAAATTATGGTTTTTCGATCTACTGAGGCTCACGGTGGATCAGGAGATAGCCGGAACTTCTATGGGAAATGTGATCCAGGGGGAGTCCACATCTTCTGCTTTACCTCCAAAATTAGAAAACATACCCACAAGTGGCATAGTAAGTGGACACACAATAATGAATGCTTAAATTATTTATTAATATATTGTGCCATGATACAGCACCCTCACCATTAAAATGTTGAAAATACTTTTCGCTGTTTAATTTGGCTTTTTCACTGGCGTTTCTCATTGGCGTAGCCTCCAGTGATGACAACCCAACCACTTCCTCAAAATAATCTGTGCTATGCTCCAATGTAGAGGCTGTTCTGTGCACAGTGCCGAAGATAGTCCTGTACAAAGCAATATGACGTCACCACCTTGGCTCTTTAGTCAAGGCAAAGATTTATGGTGGTATGTAAAATCCTGAACCTGTTACTATATATACCAAATGCGTTATCCATTATTCACCTTGCTCTTGGTAATGTGTAATTAAATATTCTTCTTTCTGCTGCGAGTCATTTTAGGGAGTAAGGTTTTAAAAAATGAACTTGGAGTGCAAGTCAGCCAAAAACACAAAATGAAGTCCTAATTTGGTTTGGCTACATGTGGGCAAATCAAGTCCATTATTTTTAATCTTTTCTTGGAAGGGCGTCTGTTCCAAAGCCCCACCATCAGACACTTTTTTCCCAATGTCCACGAATATATTATTTCAAATTTAACATTCACTATCACCATGAGGATAATACTTAAAGAATCCCTTGTAAATTATAGAAATAGGAGCCCTGTATTAGAGGGTGGCATAATTCTGACATGTTTCCCATCTATGGCCCATTTGGGAAATCCCAGATTTCTTCAAATTCTGAAAAGCTTGCAAACAGATGGCTCCTCACACAGATTTTTCTGAAGCACTTTGACATTTATTTTACTTGTCAGGATAGATAAACAGTCTTGGCAGTGTCTACAGCAAACAAATGAAACTTTCACAGCAATAAACATAATTCAATAGCCCTAAACTCTGGCTATAACAGTTAGGTCCCTAACTGGTCACTGGCCACTTGTTAGCACCAGTCTCCCACACACAGATCAAATCCAACTTTTTAATCTTCCTGTCAGGCCCTGCTCTGGCTGACCCCTTAATTGATTAGACCAGGTGCTCCACCTGGTCTCCTGCTCTGTGTGTGTTTGTGCACAATTAACCCTCTCTGCACCTTTAGGCTGTGGTTTCCCAGGTAAAATTTCCCAAGTGCCACAATTAATTAAATAGCCATCTATGTTCATTGAGGAGGGAGCTTCCCATACTGTGAATGATGCTATGGAAAAGCCAACTCCCATGTAGCTATATAAGCAAGGAAGGTCTCTGTGTGTGTGTGTGTAGATTTAACCCTCTCTGCACCATTAGGCTGTGGTTTCCCAGGAAAACAAGTACTCTTTCCTCTATTAGACGGTGGCAAAGTGTCCCAATTGCCACATAACCGTTCCCTTAGCATCTTCCATCTACACGAAGCGGACTCCGCAGGGAGAGCAAAACTGCTCTCTTTGTAATACACCCGTCCCTTTGTCCCTATGTATTCCTGGTCAATAACAGCGTAGTAAAGCTCTTTCCTGAGACTTATCCTCTCTTAAATGACCCCCACAAAGATGTGTGTGTGTAGTTTCTAATATTAAAGGCACGCGTACCTGCGGTATTCACAGCTGGTCAATTTTCTTTCCCTAAACAACCCCCACCCTATACAACAAATCCCCTTTAATATAGGAATACGGCACACGTTCTGCCGGCCTGGCAGCTTTCACCACATCATTCATTTTCATCACAGATCTAAATGCAGTTTCCAGGTTAGTATCATTATGTTGATCCCTAGTAAAGTCCTGTAATGAAATGAGTCTTAGAACTGGGAACCAGTTGTCAGCTTCCTCTGCTGACCCCAAAGTCTCCATGACAGTGTCACTGGTTCAGGATTGGTTCAATTTCACCTTTTGTTTCCTTGGGTGAGACTTGGGACGAGTAGCGGTCGTGAACCTGTAATCAGCATCCATAGGCGACAGTTCTGTTGTCTCTTTTCCTGGGCACAGTGAGAGTTGGACACATTCCTTTATGATTGGACTTTCGGCCGAAGTGTCAGTTGCCGATATGTCCAGCCTGATCCGGTCACTAAGAACCTCCTGGAACATGGGAAGTCTCGCCCCAGGATAAGGAGGTGCGGTAGTCTAGGGGCTATAGTAGCCACTACCTCAACCGTTTGGCCTTTAAGGGTAATTGGAAGTAGAGTCTTTTTGTTCTCCGCAGTAGCTCCATGAATGCACATCACCTTCACTTTAGGTAACCTTGCAGACACCTCTTTTGGAACCAAAGAACTGGAGACTAATGTCATCTTGCTTCCCGAATCTACCAGGGCCGATACAGCATCCCTATTCACCAGGACAGTCACTCGGAATGATGAAGTACTCCCCATGGAGGGATACATAGAGCAGCAACTAGGAAAGGCTGACCTCCGCCGAGCATTACTACAGTTCATAGGTTCCTGTTGCTTTGGACATTCAGCATGGAAGTGCCCAGGTTCATTACATTCAAAACAAACAGGTGGAGAAACGTTTCTTACTGGCTCCGCCAGCCGTGAAGTCCACTTTGGCTTGAGCAATAGCTTTGAATTCTATTCTGGAGCCTTAGACATGTGTTGCAGTACTGAGTAATGGTCTATCACCTTAGCCAGTTCCTCATAAGACTATGGTACTGCTTGTAGCACCCATCTCTGTAAGTTCCTTTCCAGCAAACGGACACAATAGTCAATTGCCAGTATATCCACCATGCGGCCAGGTGTATTGGTATTTGGCTGCAACCAACTCTTTATCACTTTAGAGAGATCAGCCATCTGCGAGCGAACCGATCTTCCTGGGAGATAACGCCAGTCATGGTAGCGCTGAGCTCTCCTCGCTCCACTCACACCTATTCAGGCCAAAATCTCAGCCTTTACTTCCTGATAGAAAGCAGCCTACTCATCAGATAAAATCAACATAAGCACACTGAGCTTCACCGCTCAAATATGGCGCCAGCTTGTCCGCCCAGGTTCCTGGTGGTCAATTTAGTCTTGTGGCGACTTTCTCAAAGGCTAAGAGGTATGCCTCCACATCATCTGAGGTGGTCACTTTCTGCAAGACAGGCACCTCAGACACATCATGTACCTGTCACTTGTGCTAGCTGTTTATGCAAGAGCTTGGTATTCTCTATCTGGGCCTCTGCAACCTGTAACATTTGGGCCTGCTGTGCTTGTTGTGTAGCAGCTATAGCTAGTAATACCCCTGCTGTTCCTGCTGCCTAGTGGTCACATTCACCAGAGCCCTCAAGAGTTCCTCCATATTGCTATTCTGGTGTGAAGGAAAATGAAACTTTGCTTCCCTAGGCATAAATTAAACAGACTTGTTTGTGGGAAACGCTGTAAGTTACTTGTAGTTCACAACAAACAACCATCAATCAATTTCATACATTTGCTTTGTGGTTAAGGTTTATGTCACCTATAAATTCCGCACATTAGCAGCAAAGATTTTGTGGTAAACAGTTTACAGATTTGCAAACAAACATTTGAAATAAGCAGATTTTTTTTTCAGTACTTGCAATAAAAAAAACAAAAAACTTTATGCATTTGCCTTTGTGTTCAGAGCTTGCAACACCTTTTGCATTCAGGAAACAATGAATTATAGTGAGGAGGTTTTGCATAACTCACCACCCTGGAATTGTTGACTTGGGGGGACAGCAATGATCTAGCTGTCTTTTCCACATCCCACGATGACACCACTTGTGAAAAGCGTGCAAACAGATGGCTCCTCACACAGGTTATTCTGAAGCACTTTGACGTTTATTTTACTTGCCAGGATTAGAGATGTGCACCGGCGACTTTTGGTGTCTCGTGTTTTTATGTTTTGGATTCGGATTTGCTTGAGGTTTTGGGTTCGGATTTGTTTCGCAAAACACCTGCTGAAAGGTTTTGGTTCGGATTTAAGGTTTTGGATTCGGATTTATTTTGAAAAAAGCATAAAAAGATCCAAAATCAAGTTTTTGGGCTTATTTTCACTCCTACGCTATTATTAACCTCAATAACATTCAATAACAATCATTTCCACTAATTTACAGTGTATTCTGAACACCTAACAATATTGTTATTAGTCCAAAACGTTGCAACAAGGTATGGACTGGACTGCGTAGTGGAATGGTCCCCACAATATAATAAGAAAACCATCAACTGGTCTTAATTTCACCAAAAATTGTACCTGGACTGCGTAGAGGAGTGGTCACCACAATATAATAAGAAAACCATCAACTGGTCTTAATTACACCAAAAATTGTACCTGGACTGCGTAGAGGAGTGGTCCCCACAATATAATAAGAAAACCGGCATCAACTGGTCTTAATTACACCAAAAATTGTATCTGGACTGCAAAGAGGAGTGGTCCCTACAATATAATAAGAAAACCATCAACTGGTCTTAATTACACCAAAAATTGTATCTGGACTGCGTAGAGGAGTGGTCCCCACAATATAATAAGAAAACCATCAACTGGTCTTAATTACACCAAAAATTGTACCTGGACTGCGTAGAGGAGTGGTCCCCACAATATAATAAGAAAACCATCAACTGGTCTTAATTACACCAAAAATTGTACCTGGACTGCGTAGAGGAGTGGTCACCACAATATAATTTAAAAACCCTCAAATGGTCTGAATCCCACCAAAAATTGTACCTGGACTGCGTAGAGGAGTGGTCACCACAATATAATTTAAAAACCCTCAAATGGTCTGAATCCCACCAAAAATTGTATCTGGACTGCGTAGAGGAGTGGTCCCTACAATATAATTAAAAAACCCTCCACGGGTCTCAATTCCAAAAAAAAAGTTTCTTGACTGCGTAGTGGGGTGGCCCCGGTACACAACTTTTTACCGGGGCCACAATATCATTAAAAAACCCTCCATGGGTCTGAATTCTACCAAAAAAGTTTATGGACTGCATAGTGTAGTGTTCCCCACAATATTATTTAAAAATTTTGCAGCAACAGTCAACGTTGTTTAATATCTGATACACCTCTATCTGGACTGCATAGTGGAGTGGCCCCGGTACTAAATTTGGTACCGGGGCCACAATACCTCCTCCAACTTCCAAGTGTAGTGTTTATAACATATAAACACTACAGTAGTTCTAGCACGTCAATACCTCTTGTTTTAAATAATGACAGGGCATTTTACTTTTGGTTTAATTTTTTGAATTTGTTGACATTTTGTTTTACTTTTTGAACATGGCAAACGACTGTTGAATGGTCACATAACGCCAAAAAAAGAGTTGCAAGATGGAATTGTCCTTGGGCCCTCACACCCACCCTTATGTTGTTGAAATAGGACATGCACACTTTAACAAACCAATCATTTCAGCGACAGGGCCTACCAAACAACTGTGGCTGAAATGATTGGTTTGTTTGGGCCCCCACACCAAAAAAACAATTCATCTCTCCCTGTACAAACTAAACAGGCTCTACTGAGGAAAGATGTCGTCCTCATCCTCAACCTCTGATTCCTCTCTCCCTACAGTGTGTACTTCCTCCTCATCACACATTATCAATTCGTCCCCGCTGGACTCCACAACCACAGGTCCCTCTGTACTATCTGGAGGGCAGTTCTGTACTTCATTGAGGAAATGAATATTCATTTTTATAAACATCATTTTTTCAATGTTGTGAGGAAGCAACCTCCTTCGCCGCTCACTGACCAGGTTCCCCGCTGCACTAAAAACTCTTTCCGAGTACACACTGGAGGGGGGACAACTCAGGTAAAATAGAGCCAGTTTGTACAGGGGCTTCCAAACTGCCTTTTTTTCCTGCCAGTAACAATATGGACTGTCTGACATGTCTATTTGGATGGTGTCAGCAAAATAATCCTCCACCATTTTTTCTATTGTGAGAGCATCCAATGCAGCAACAGTAGACATGTCTGCAATGATTGGCAGGTCCTTCAGTCCGGACCAGATGTTATCAGCATCCCCGCCAGCGGGTCTTTTACCAAAACTGAGCATTTTCCTCGCAGCTTTATCCTCCAAATTTTTGTTTTCCATTATATGTAGCACAAGAGAGCGTACCCCTAAGCCACACACACTCGGCAAAGCCTTTAAAAATTATATGCGGCACAGGAGAGTACCACTGGACTTATACTGCAGAATCAGTGAACTTTGTAATATTGCAGTACCAATGGACTTATACTGCAGGATTGTTTTTGGATATTTTTTTTTAATTTCTTTTTTTTATAATTTTTTTTTTTTAATTTTTTTTATAACTTTTTTTTAAATTTTTTATAACTTGGGAATAATGGGGAAATAACAATGCCCTTAGAAGGACAGAGCACAGGACACAGCACAGGACCCAGCAGCACCACTGAACTCAGAAGGACAGAGCACAGGGACCCAGCACCACTGGACTGAGCACAGCACAGCACAGGATATAGCAGGGCAGAGGACCAACTAACACAACCTCCCTCTACCCTGATCAATGCCTGAGTGAAGATGGCGGCGGCCAGCGGGGAATTTATAGAATCCGAGTATCGCGAGATCCGACAATGGGATTATGACTCAGAGCCTCGCTTTCAGTTTTTCAATTGGCGGGAATACCCGGATCTGTCTCGGATCTGGCTCGGATCGGCAAGGTTCGGGTGGGCTCGGATTTCAGATATCCGAGCCCGCTCATCCCTAGCCAGGATAGATAAACAGTCTTGGCAGTGTCTTCAGCAAATAAATGAAACTTTCACAGCAATAAACATAATCCAATAGCCCTAAACTCTGGCTATCACAGTTAGGTCCCTAATTGGTCACTGGCCACTTGTTGGCAGCAGTCTCCCACACACAGATCAAATCCAGCCTTCTAAGCTTCCTATCAGGCCCTGCTCTGGCTGACCCCTTAATTGATTAGACCAGGTGCTCCACCTGGTCTCCTGCTGTGTGTGTGTGTGTGTGTGTGTGTGTTTGCTCGTTTAACCCTCTCTGCACTTTTAGGCTGTGGTTTCCCAGGGAAGCCACCACTCTTCCCTCTATTAGACGGTGGCAAAGTGTCCCAATTGCTACAATTAATTAAACAGCCATCCGTGTTCATTGAGGCGGGAGGGAGCTTCCGATACTATGAAGTATGCTATGGAGACGCCAACACCCATGTAGCTATTTATGCAACCCACTCCGCTACCCACTCAGCAACCTGGCTAGCGAGGGAAAGAAAAGGACACAGGAGGTGGATAACACAGAGGTCATGACTTGTCGTATACTGGACTCAGCCATCTGGCTAATGGAAAAATAGGATGACGAGTGTGACCTTATGTGTGTGGCCACAGCCAAAAATCGGAAGCGGTTGGATGCTGACAACAGGGCTGAACTAAAAGGGATGATGATGATAGTTTCCACTCTCAGAGGGTGGAAGTTGGGTGTATATATCATGATTGTTCACAAATGAAGGAAACTGGATTTGCGTGGCCTGAAGCATTGCCCCTTGTGTTACACAGCTTTAGGATCCCGCCCAGAGAACCCCGGCATATTTCACCTTATTATACTCTTTTTGGAAAACTCCCTAATGTTGAAATGGGTCATTTGCCAGCCTTGACCACGATGGTTGACCAAGTCAGAGGAGAAGATTAAGATGTTGTCTAGGTAAGCTACCACCGGAACTTAGAGGAGGTCTTGAAAAATCTTGTTAATAAAAGACTGAAAAACAGCAGGAGCGTTGCACAATCCGAAGGGCATTACTAGATATTCGAAGTGACCTTCTTTAGTACAGAAAGTGGTCTTCCATTATACGCCGCCCGCAGGTCCAGTTTAGTAAAGATCTTTGATCCAGCGACCCTATCAAAGAGTTCAGAGATAAGTGGCAACGGGTATCTGTTTTTGACGGTGATGGCATTCAATCGCCGGTAATCAATACAAGGCCGTAAGGAGCCATCCTTTTTTTTAACAAAGAAAAATCCTGCGCCAGTGGGAGAGGTAGACTTCCTGATAAATCCACACTGTAGATTCTCAGATATATAAGTAGCCATAGCAGAATTCTCGGGAAGAGATAATGGATAGATTCTGCCTTTAGGGAGTGCTTTATTTGGTAGTAGTTCAATAGCGCAATCCCAGGGGCGGTGAGGAGGAAGGATCTCTGCAGCGGCCTTGCAGAACACATCCTGGTAGGAGACGTATGGAGATGGTGAATCAATTTAAGTGTAGATAATTGGAGTTGCGATGCCAGTGTGGCAGAGATGAAATTCCCGGCAGAGCCGGAATCCACAAAGGCTAAGGTCTCAAAGGGGCCGACAGGAGTATCCAAGGAGATGGCCATGAGACAATCAGTGCCAGAAGCAGAGTAGGGAGTAGTAACCCTAACTCCTAAGTCGGCCTCCCTGCCACCGACTAGGAGGGGGCGTTTCCCGGTCTTTTGTGCAAGAAGATATAATATGGCCAGGATCCCCGCAGTATAAACAAAGGATTTGCTTGAAGCGTCACAGACGTTCCTCAGGGGAGAGCAGGGACCGGCCGATTTGCATTGGTTCCTCCAAAGGTACCGGGTTCTGGAACAGGGGAGCCAGGCGAGTAGAAGTCCGTCTGGTGGCAGAACATTCCTGGGTACGCTCTCGAAAGCGTAGATCTATGCGATTGCATAGGGAGATCAGGGAATCCAGATCCGTAGGAAGTTCTCGTGAGGTTAATTCATCTTTGACTCGGTCTGCCAGTCCTTGCCAAAATGTCGCCACCAAAGCTTCATTGTTCCATCTGAGCTCGGAGGACAGGGTGCGGAACTGAATTGTGTACTGACCGACTGTCAGAGATCCCTGGCAGAGGTTTAAGAGACTGGAGGCAGCAGAAGATATGCGACCGGGCTCATCAAACACTTTTCGGAAGGCCTCGATAAAGGTAGAGGCGTTAGACAACATTGGGTCATTCCGTTCCCACAGGGGGGAGGCCCAGGCTAGAGCTTGTCCGGACAATAGGGGTATAATGAAGGCCACCTTTATGCATTCCGAGGGAAAGGATGCTGGATTACACTCGAAGTGGATAAGACACTGATTTAGGAATCCTATGCATCTCTTGGGCTCCCCATCAAACTTATCCGGCGGGGAAAGTTTTAATGAAGCGGAGGATGCCACAACAGGAGAAGATGAGGTTGCTGTGGCAACCGAAGTCGTCACGGGAACGGCCTGAGCAGATGTCACTGACGCCAAAAGGACTCAAGGCGCGCTGCGACTCCTTGAATACATTGAAGCAACTGCGCCTGCTCGGACTCCTGTTTTTCAACTCTGTGAGCCAGGTGGAGTAGAAGGTCTCGAGCAGAAGGTTCGCTAGGTGTTTCGGTTGACATGGCCAGAGCAAGCTGTCATGAAGGAGGTATCAGCACCTGCAAGTATTGGCACAACCACACAAGGAGGCGCGGAGTCTAACACGCCGCCGGTTTTCACCAGGGACCCCCGCAAGGAGGTTTGGACTTCGCGGGGAACGACGTGCAGGTCGCGCCCTCCCAGGTAGCTACTTGCGAGATGGCGGAGATATTCGTGGTCGTACAGGCTGAGTCAGGAACCAAGCGGCCCAATAAGGTACCAAATCAGGAAGCGAAGAATAGTCAACAGGCTGAGGTCAAACAGGAGTATACAATGCTGGACAGAAGGGAGATGATCCAAGAGCGAGGTCAGAGAGAGTCGGGTCGGTAACAGGAATCAGACAGAATATATGAATATAACAGGTAACGCTGGAGGCTAGATAACTAGTTGCTCTGACACCCTAGTGGTGTCAGAGCAGGATATTTATAGGAAGTGACCATCCCTCATTGGTGGGCAGTGGTTTGGCGGTCAGACACGCTGACCGCCGACAGGGAGCTCAACAGCGCGTCCCGTTGCTATGGCGACGGGCGTGCATGCGCACCATGCCGCTGGAAGAAGCGTCCCCGTTGCTTAGCAACTGGGCGCTCAGACGGAAGCAGACGTCCATCCCTGCTTAGCAAGGAGGCGCGGGGATGGCGTCTGATAGGTACAAAGCCGCCCCAAGCCATAAGTTACGGGGTCTCATTTGTGCCCCCCACGGGGCTGTATTTTGTGTGTTGGAAAATGGCTTGGTTACCCACTGGGGTAATGGAATCATTTTGATGGCTAGGTGCAGGTTTATCCCAATGTATTTCAGGTATAGTACAATATATAGTAAGAGGTCTGGGTTGTCTTATTGATAATTTATATAATAGTGAGATGCCGACCTATACTACTTGGTGCATTATGCAGGCATGGAAGGAAAAAGATTAAAATCCAGAAAATAGGCCTGAATATCCAGCATTTTAAGAGAATTTTGGAAGAAGCAACATAGTAGGACAGGTAAATTAGGAGATACCAGAGGTATGAGAGGGTGGAATTACGATAGAGTTGTGTGAGTAATATATCTGGGTCCAGCAGGCATTACTGTACTTATATCAATTTGTCCTTTTTATGAATTATGTTTTGCAAGAGATGAATATGTTTATGTGCTTCATGTTTTATGCTTCTTGGAATGTGCTTATGTGGGCCCTACGGTCTTATACCAGTGATTAATTAGAAACATTGATAGGAGAATTAGTGTCTCCAAACCTCAGAGATAGGGCCTCATTTTTTTTTTAAATCCAGTATTTTTATTGAAATTTTTTAAGATATAAACATACTAAACAACAAAAAGAAAAGAAAAACAATCGCATACATATCGGAATTAAATGACGGAATTTACAAGATTACATTAAAGCATAATAATAATAAATGTGCTATATTCATTCAGGATCATACATCGTAAATGCTTATACATAAGTATGTTACACATGCAGGGTTTATTACATGGACTCAGATACTTATTATAAGAACTGCGGTAGCCATACATTTAAGTAGATAGAGCATCTGTACTAGATGACATAGGATAGAATGGAGACTCTAACCATCTGTACCATATATTCTCAAATTCCTTCAGTGCCTGTCTGCTAGTATAAACAAATCTCTCGTGCCTTATGGTGGTATTGACCAGTGCCTTCCAATTTTTAACTGTGGGACTCGTCGGGGCCAACCACAGCCTCGCTATACAGACCTTAGCCAACATCAATAACTGTGAAATGTACATTTTTGTCAGTTTATTAACTTTCCCCTTCAATCGGAGCCCAAAAAGACAAGTGGCCGGTGAACTAAGAGACACTTCAATTCCAGTAACCTGAATACATCTCCTGATCCTTCGCCAGAAGATTTGTATACATGAACACTCCCATAGAAGGTGCCAAAAGTTAGCATTGATTGAATTGCATTTCGGACAGTTAGGGGTAGCATCCGGGCGTAATTTTGCCAATCTAATAGGGGTAAAGTAGGCCCTGTGTAAGATAAACACCTGTATTTGTTGAAATTTTAATGATGAAGTATAACCTTTAGTACTGTCTGTAACCATTTCCCACTCCTTGTCTGATAAAGGGCCAATATCTATTTCCCACTGATTCCTCAAACCATCCAAATCATCTGCAGTGGATTCATACAGAAGACATGAATACATTCGAGAGATCAGACCTCTATAACCCAAGGCCTGTAATTGTTTCCTCAGTGGATCCACCCCAAACACCAAAGTCTCCCCTTTAAATTGTGTGTTTAGGGCGTGTCGTAATTGAAGGTAAGAATAAAACATTGTTCTGGGTACAGAGAATTCCCCAACCAACTGTTCGAAGGATTTAAGTACATTTGTATCATAAAGCTGACCTACCGACACCACACCCAACCGAGACCACTCCCTGGCCCTCTTCACTGTATTCAACTAAGGGCCTCATTTTAACATGTGGTCAGGGGGGCACATTCTTTGAGTAGAGGAGCATGTAATTAATAGTTATCCAACCAGCGTAAATGAGAAGCTAAACACCCCTCTGGATAAGGGTACCAAGATCACGACTTATGTAGCTGCCATTTACCTCTTGCCCAGGGTTTCTGTCACACACGTGTGTGTGTGTGTGTGTGTGTGTGCATGTGTGTTTACTTGTGTCATGGTGTGAACACAATTATTATATTTTGAAAGCTAAAATATCGCCCTTTCTTTCCAGGCCCTCTGGCGCTCTCAGACCGTGAATACACTTTTTTATTTGGGTCCCTGTAAATAGAACAAACTGTTGATTAACATTTGTGAATTGCTCAGTTCCCTGTTTCACTGACTTTTACCGATAGTCGCCGTGGAGAAGTCGGCTCATTACGATGTAAGGAAATGATATGTTTAAGAAACATCACAGCCCAATGTGGCATTTTATTCTGAAACAAGTATTATATGATTACATAGAGAAGCAGGGTATACAGTCCACACATACTGTTCCGTCTTCTTCAGAAACCTTGGAAGATCATTTATTAGTGATATCAGCACTGGACGGAAGTACAGAGTTATCAGAGGGTCCATCACCATGATACAAACGCTACCAGGCCCTGTATGATGATTGGTGAACATGTCTTTACCATCCCGTAATTATGTCTATAATGTAGGTTATTGTGCATTTATTTTATAAAAATATAGTTTGATATACTTGTTCCTACAACTCTCGCCCAACGCAGTTCACGATTCATAATGCCAGAAATGTGATTACGTATGTATATACTCATTTGTTAGTATTTTTATGAATATATGTGAGTCCATATGCGTTTCAGAGAAGGAAAGCTTATGATCCTACATAGAGCGCTTTATTTAACCTACTGAATATTGAATATTGTTATTGTATTTTATATATAAGGCACTTGAATGCAGCGTAAAACAATTGACATTATCCTGACCTTATCCTGACACTTCATCTGATCTTATCTATGACATTTTTATTCCTTTGTTGGTGTGATCTCAGCAGAAGTGGGTGGGTTGTTGGATGAGGTCACAGTGATGTCATAATCCTGAATCACCCTCCTCTTAGCTCCTCCTCTGTCTGGCTACACGCTTCCTCTCAGACAAAATCAGCGCGTCCTGCGGGACAGAAAGGTGTAAATTTATATCACAATCCGTCTCTACCGGTCACTGCCTCATAACAGCATCACATTAATTATAAACTCATATAATAACAGCTCAGGTCACTATCACATAATTCCAAGCAAAGAAAAGGAAGACACCATGTTGTTATTCAGCCTTCATACAAGGACTTCTGTGCTGTTCAAATGGTCAATTCCGCAACCTCTAACATATATTTCTTATCACAAATGAAAACATATTATCTCTACACGTTGTTGTGGTGCTTTGTCATGGTGACCAGTCCACTCCTTCTGGAGAGAGTGCCACCAGCTCCCATATAGGGTGACATGACACACCAGAATCCAGTTCAGTTTCTGTATGGATCTGAAAATGAAATGACCCTTAATATTCATTGTCAGTTTTGTCTGTAACTTGTATTAGTTCTCTATTAAGTGCTGGCTGAATGTTTCTGATAACCTGTTGTTAGGATTCACCTGGCCAGGATTTATGTGTCTTTATGACAATATTTGTGGTGTAATAATGAGTTGTGCAGTGGTAGTCCTCTACTGTTCCTGATGACACCAGAATTAGTGGGATGAAGATGTTGGTCGCTGTCCACCTGGTCCAGGTACAAGTCTTCCAGAAGGGTTGCAGTTTGTCAAACTTGGTCTCCTATTCTGGACACATGCATGGTTGCAGTAGAGGTCTCTCCTGTTGCCTTGCTCCTTGATGACTTCTCTGACCTTCAGTTCACTCTCTTACTTATTCTCAGTTTATGAGTCTTTTTTTTCTTAGACGTTTCCTTACCTTATGCCTCCAAGCTGAAACACTATTTCCAGTGGCTCACACTGTCTCGTCCATCCCGGCTATGGACCGCTGTTCTTCTTTCCCATCCCAGCTATGGAACATTGTTCTTCTTTCCCGTCCCAGCTGTGGACCGCTGTTCTTCTTTTCCATCCTGGCTGTGGAACATTGCTCTTCTTTCCCATCCTGGCTGTGGAACGTTGCTCTTCTTTCCCATCCTGGCTGTAGAGAGCTGTTCTTCTTTCCCGTCCTGGCTATGGAACGTTGTTCTTCTTTCCCGTCCCTGCTGTGGAACGTTGTTCTTCTTTTCCATCCCGGCTGTGGAATGCTGTTCTTCTTTACTGTCCCGACTGTTACTTAGCAGCAGGGATGCTGCTCTGCCTCTTTTTTCCCTGCTAGTCAGCCAGGACGCTATGTATTCTGATTACAGTCATGTGACTGCAATCAGCAATTACTTTGGGGGGCTTGCCTCCAATCAAGCACACTCATAGGCCCTCATTGGTTTAAGTGACAGGGAGGGTTTAGCCTCCCTGACGGTTATAGAGTTCTTGTCACACGGTGCTTATTCGGCTTCCATAAACAGAGACTAAGACATTCACCTGTGCCTCATTAAGCAGACCTCAAGCCTTTAGTCCTGATCTGCACATGTGCAGACTGAGTACCTGTCTGCTTTTGGCAAGATTCCTATTGGCTCCTGGTTCTGGCTCTAAACTTGAAAAGGCACCTCCTCCCTTTCCTCTGGGCCTGTTGATCAAGTTACCTGTCTCATTAGGTTCCTACTTATTCTGTGTGCTCTCACCTGGATCGTCAGTGCCTCCGCTGTGTCGCTGTTCCACGGGCTATACTGCTCAAGCTGCACCTGTCTCTGCTGTGTTGCTGTTCCACGGGCTATACTGCTCAAGCTGCAACTGTCTCCACTGTGTTTGCTGTTCCACGGGTTATACAGCTCAAGCTGCAACTGTCTCCACTGTGTTTGCTGTTCCACGGGCTATACTGCTCAAGCTGCAACTTTCTCCGCTGTGTTGCTGTTTCAAGGGCTATACTGCTCAAGCTGCAACTGTCTCCGCTGTGTTGCTGTTTTAAGGGCTATACTGCTCAAGCTGCCACTGTCTCTGCTGTGTTTGCTCTTCCACTGGCTATACTGCTCAAGCTGCAACTGTCTCCGCTGTGTTTGCTGTTCCACTGGCTATACTGCTGAAGCTGCACCTGTCTCCGCTGTGTTGCTGTTCCACTGGCTATACTGCTCAAGCTGCATCTGTCTCCGCTGTGTTTGCTGTTCCACTGGCTATACTGCTCAAGCTGTACCTGTCTCCGCTGTGTTGCTGTTCCACGGGCTATTCTGCTCAAGCTGCACCTGTCTCCGCTGTGTTGCTGTTCCATGGGCTATACCACTCAAGCTTCATCTGACTCTGCTGTGTTGCTGTTCCACGGTCTATACTGCTCAAGCTGCACCTGTCTCCACTGTGTTGCCGTCCCACGGGCTATACTGCTCAAGCTGCACCTGTCTCCACTGTTTTGCTGTTCCACGGGCTATACTGCTCAAGCTGCACCTGTCTCCGCTGTGTTGCTGTTCTGCGGGCTATACTGCTCAAGCTTCACCTGACTCTTTTGTGTTGCTGTTTGACGGGCTACACTACTCAAGCTG
The DNA here is from genome assembly GCA_036250195.1 of Mixophyes australis. Taxonomy (NCBI): domain Eukaryota; kingdom Metazoa; phylum Chordata; class Amphibia; order Anura; family Limnodynastidae; genus Mixophyes; species Mixophyes australis. Next base: position 13,299,038 of record JAVHZZ010000004.1, read on the forward strand.
CACCTGCCTCTGTTGTATTGCTGTTTCACGGGCTGCTACTACACGGGCCGTGCTGCTCAAGTTACATCTGACCCTATCATGTCACCCCTCCGGATTGCATTACTCAAGCTTCATCTACTCTGCATTTGCCTCTGTGGCTCAGTGGCATTACAGGTCGTATCATCTAGCTGCTTGTTCTTATCTCCTCCTGCTGACTGAACTGTTCCTATTCATCTAATTATATTAAGGCATTACATGGTATCTTACTCTTACTGCATCTCCTGTGACTACATTGCTGCCTGGACTGTTACTTATACATCCGATGTTGTGCTGCATTATTGTAGTTCAATATACCTGCTGCATTACCATCTTTACTCTGTTGCTGGACTGTTCATGCTATTGCCATATTTGAATATATCAATTATATCTCTATTGTATTCATTCATACGATATTTCCGGTGGCACTGCTCACCTTTTACTACGTTCCTAATGTCAATATACTGAAACTCTCCTATTTATCATCCAGTCATCATTAAATCACTGATTGTACTTTTATCCTGCATCTGTGGTCTATTCGCCCTCTGGGTGTAGAACTACTACTTTACCAGTGTGCCTACATAACACCTGTTACCTTCACTCCCCGGGGACTCCGTCCAACACCCCTGGTAGGGACCACGACATGCGGGCGAACGCCGCTGAGTCCAAGTCACCTTGCGGTGACCGCTGGTGAAAACCATTCACCCGTTAGACTCCGCGCCCTGCTAGGGGTAACATCTGTTGGGCGGATTCAAGAGTCCAGAATACCAAACCGTGACAGTTCTTGCCCTGCATTATTCGTGAAATCTCCTGTGTTACTAAAATCTATAGACTCTGATTGTCTGCCTTCTACTGACCCTGCTTGTTACTGGATTCTCCTTGTCTGCTGCCCGTCTCAACCTTTGTCTGGTTTCTGGAGCATACCTGCTCACTGCCCTTTTTTTAATTTTGACCTTTTGGCTTGTTTACGATTATTCTTGCTCTCTACCTGCCCTAGATAATTTGCTTCATTAGTGGCTTACCCTCTGTATACCGTGTGCTGTACTCCCAGTCACTATACATCTTTGCTATCTGGTACCTTTGATAAACTTTTACTACTTTGAGTTTAAGTCCTGGGGGCAACTGATTACCTGCAAGAACATCTCGCTCTATGAGAACGACTGCTTGTTATATACGGCTGCTTGTTATATAGGTGAAGACCTCGCATTCGTTCTAACAGTTTATGATGGTATCAGTGGGGGCTGCATAAGTCTTCCCATCACTGCACACTATAACTACAACCAATTATCTCTTGCTCTTCTCTTCTCCACAGCTTCTATTGTCTCCTAAGCTCTCCACTATAGGCTCCACTCTCTTCCAATTGCTTTACAGTCTAATTACAATGGCTACTTTTTTTCACAGATCTTCTCTTTTCCATTGCTTCTCACTTCTCAGTGATGCTCTACTCTTCATGGCTCCTCACTTCTTCATAGCTCTTCTCTTTAAGACAGCTTCTCTGTTTTCCGTGTCTCCGGTCTTCTCCACTGTGCTCACATCTCAATGGCTCCTCAATCTTTCTCTCTTCCAATCTCCTCCCTATCTCCGTTGTTCTGTGTCTCCGTTCTTCTCTGTGGCTCCTATCTCTTCCCAGCACCTCACATTCTAACTGCAATGACTCCTCTCTCCTCCACTGCTCCTCTCTGCTCTTCAGCCGCATGTGAGAAGTCTACACAACACTCACTATTCTATGGGGGAGATTCAATTACCGGCGATGTGGCACGCGGACACTGCGCTGTGCATGTTGCTGGTGATTGCGGTTAGAACTTCACTCATTTTTCATGCGAGCGAGGATTCTAGCCATAACATTGGTGCCAGGTGTCACAGCGGACATTCCGGAGACACTTCGCGCCTAATTGAATCTCTCCCTAAATTGCTGGCTATCTATTTGGGGTTAATTTGTAAAGCATTTAATGCTATTGCTTCGCACTTAGCAAGGAACCCCTTCACTGCACCCAACTCCTCCCCGTGGACTGCATAAGCTTCTGCACTTCCCCAAATAACTGCCAGCCCGCTGGGCACTATGTGTGCTATGGTGGAGGTCAAGGCGCACAGGAAGACAAGAGCTGATTTTCCGCTGTGACTCTATCAGTTCACTCTTTGCAAATGTTCTGTAATAAAGGGGCTTCATTATTCCTTATATTACACAAGACTTTCTAACGAACACTGTGATAAGTGATAAGATTTCACCGATTATAATTATTAAGCCATTACGTCACTGCAAACACAGATCATTTTTGTGAGGACACCGGGGTTATTACCAAAGCTCTCTAGATACCCGGTCCTCTAGGTTCACAGGTCACACAGGTAAGGAGACAGGAAAGAAATAATAATCCCTTTTATTAAACAAAGTGCACACACTTAGTAAAATACAACAGTGCTCCCCAAGGAGAAACTTGTTCCCCCCGCCAAATATATCAAGTGTCAGAAAATCACCAGTGCAAGTAAAACTCCCCAACAAAATCCCCAGCAGGTTACCTCCAAGCACAGAGTCCTAGCAGGCCCAAACTCCTGGTAATAAAATCCACAGCTGACAATCCAAGTGGGCCAGGGTTTCTGATCCTTAAGGTGGGTCTGTGTATCTTGCTGATCCCAGCCGCTCGGCCAACTCTCCACCAGCTTGGTGGGACCCTGGGTATCAGTCTCCCTACGGATGTAGGCTCACCAATTCCCCAGAATCTGCGAGTGTCTCCCGATGGAGTGGTAACAGAATCAGTCCTAGAGGTACACTGTCCGATCTCTGTCAAGAAGCTCCTGCCTCAAGCATTCCTTTAAGGTCCTGCGAGAAGACGGTTACTCTCTAACAGGTCCTTGCTGTCTCCAGATTCTCCAACAACACCCCCCATCCCCCAGACAGCTCCTTTTTGGTCCCTTCTCACCACCCCCCCCCCCCCCACTCACTGTCCTCTTGTGATTGGTGGTGTGAAGAGTTTGGGTGGTAACTGGGGTGGAAATAGTGCATGACATCAGTGGTCACCCCTTGCTGTGATGGTGCCATTCAGACTGTGTTGCAGACTTGCTAGAACAATAGTTAGCAAACAGGGAGAGACCCCCTACTGATTTTAGATAAGGTCCTGACCCTCCTTTTTTTAACCCTTTCCACTACTTTTTGATGTCACAGGGTCCACAGCTGATTCACACTTCCTGTGAGCTGCCTCTCCCCTCCCTCTCTGGACACCACAGTAATAACAGATCTGGCCACCGGGCGGCATTTAATAACAGAGTGGGCCATGGTTGTTCAATTGGCCCACTGAGGACAGACCGGGTTGGCACGATATTCTCAATATAAGGCCCGGGTCTGTCACATACCTCCCCCTTATTAAATCAAGGGGACAGTTGGAGTCTGGTGGTCGGGCTCCAGATGTTCTCCTTGGCACGGTGGGTTCCTTAATGAAGGGTTCTCCTCCTCTCTTCTGGAGAGTCCGTCCGCATTTGAGTGGTCTTTCCCCTTTTTGTGCGAGATAGTAAAGTTATAACCTTGTAATGCTAAACTCCACCGTAATAACCTCCCATTTTCCCCAGCAGATCTTTGTAACCAGTAAAGGGGGTTGTGGTCTGTAATTACTGTGAACTCTTGCCCATAAATGTAGGGTTGTAATTTCTTTAGGGCCCACACTATGGCCAGGCATTCTTTTTCAATGGTGGCATAGGCTACCTCTCTATCCACCAGCTTTCGGGATAAATAAACTACTGGGTGCTCATGCCCATCCTCCCCCACTTGGCTGAGCACAGCACCGAGTCCACACCCTGAAGCATCTGTCTGTACCAGAAATCGTTTCTTGAAGTCTGGGGCTGCTAACACTGGGGACTGGGTCAATGCTGCCTTCAGAGCGTCAAAGGCTCCCTCGCACTCTGGGGTCCATTCTATACGTCTAGAGTATTTTTTCTTTGTCAAGTCAGTCAGGGGCCTGGCAACAGTGCTATACTGCGGCACAAATTTTCTGTAGTACCCTGCGATCCCGAGGAACGCTCGTACTTGCTTTTGGTTGGTGGGTCGGGGCCACTGAACAATGGCTTCTACTTTTGCCGGTTCAGGTCGTATGATTCCCCCACCAACACGGTGCCCCAAGTATTGCACTTCTGCCATGCCCATGAAGCATTTGTCTGGGCGAATGGTCAACCCTGCCTGCCTGATTCTCCTCAGGACCTCTGACACCTGCACTAAGTGATCCTCCCACGTCTGGCTGAAGATGGCAATGTCATCTAAGTAAGCCTGGGCAAATTCCTGACACCCCCCCAACAGGTCATCAACCATCCGTTGGAATGTGGCTGGAGCATTTTTCATCCCAAACGGCATTGTCGTACATTCAAACAATCCCAGTGGGGTTATAAAGGCTGACCGCTCCTGAGCCTCGGGGGTGAGGGGAATTTGCCAATAGCCCTTACTCAGATCCAAAGTTGACACAAACTTGGCTGCCCCTAGCCTGTCTAGTAGCTCATCTATTCGGGCCATGGGATAAGCATCAGTGGTGGTGACCTCATTTAGTTTACGGTAGTCCACGCAGAAGCGGGTGGTCCCATCCTTCTTCGGGACCAATACCACCCCTGCAGCCCATGGACTATTTGACTTCTTAATTACTCCTAAGGCCAGCATTTCCTCTATCTCCTTCCGTACTTGGGCCAGTACAGCGGGGGTCATGCGGTATGCTACCTGCCTTATGGGCTTCTCCTCCCCCGTGTCTACATGGTGGGTGGCTAGGTGGGTACGACCGGGCTTACAGGTAAATTGGGCCTGCTCCTTCTCCAGTACCTCCCTCATTTCCTGCCTCTGTCCCTCTCCTAGCTGCGTCCCCACTGTCACTGTCTCCACCCCCTTTTCCTCTCTCACCTCCCCTATCATCTCCAGTAGGGGGTCTACCTCTGTGGGACCCATGGGGGGACAACACACCACCATTGCTGCCACTTGCCGTTCCACATAACCTTTTAGTCGATTGATGTGGAAGGTTTTCAGCCAGGTTTCCTCATCATCCAGCGCTACTACATAGTTAACCGGCCCTACCTGCCTCACCACTTTGTATGGGCCATCCCAGGTGGCTTGCAGTTTATTCCGTCTCATTGGGATTAGCACCATCACCTTCTGTCCTGCGTTCAGCTTCCTATCCTGAGCGTGGGCATCGTACCACTCTTTTTGTCTTGCCTGGGCTCCTTTTAAATGGCCTTGCGCCAGCTGCGCTACTCTCTTCATCCTCTCCCTCATCTTCTCTACATATTTAAGGATAGGCTGCTCATTGGCCTGGAATGTTCCTTCCCAGCTCTCTCTAACCAGGTCTAGGGGGCCTCGTACCCTCCGGCCATACAGAAGTTCGAAAGGAGAGTATCCGGTGGACTCCTGGGGTACTTCCCTGTATGCAAACAGGAGCTGCTGCAGGGCCCTGTCCCAGTCTCTCCCTTCAGACTGTACATATGCCTTCAGGAGGTGTTTCAGCGTTCCATTGAAACGCTCACATAACCCATTGGTCTGGGGATGGTACGGGGTGGTTCGTAGGGGCTTAATGCCCCACTTTTCCCATAGGGTCTGGACTAGGTCCCCTTGGAATTGGGTCCCCTGGTCAGTAACCACTTCCCTGGGATATCCTACCCGGCTGAAAATGTCCACCAGAGCCTGGGCCACATGCTCTGCGTCTATGGACGACAGGGCTACTGCCTCTGGGTATCTGGTGGCAAAGTCCACCAGGGTGAGGATGAATCTTTTTCCGGTGTAACTGGGGATGGCTAATGGACCTACGATATCTATAGCCACCCGGGCAAAGGGCTCCTCAATTATAGGCAGGGATTGTAGTGGAACTTTCTTAGGGGCTCTCCCTATTCTCTGACAGGTGTCACAGGAGGCTTTGTAACGTTTCACATCCTGGGTGACTTGAGGCCAGAAAAAAGTCCGCAACAACCGGGCCAACGTTTTTCTGGTCCCAAAGTGCCCCGCTGCTGGAATGTCATGGGCCAGCGCTAATAAATGGGTCCGGTAAGCCCATGGTACTACCAACTGCTTCACTTCTGTCCCTGGGTCTTGATCTAGGGTGGGGGTGACTACCCTATATAACAGTCCTTTGTCCCACACTACTTTACTGCCTGCCACTTCCCCTCCCCCAGCGTCTGCTGCACTCCTCAGTTTGGCTAGGGATGGGTCAGTCTGTTGGGCCTTCCTAAATTCCCTTCTGTCCTCCTCCCCCAAATCAATTTCTGGTACAACATCAGATATTTCTGGGTTACTCACCAACGGTGCTGCCTCTGGCTCCTTGGTTCTGGTTGCCGGGGTTAATCTTGGTGGTCTCCTTGGCGTTGCGGCTTCTTGTGCTGCTGTGGCTTGTGCTCGGCTCTGGCTGCGGGTCACAGCTTGCACAAAGTGAGTGACCAATCCCTGGCCCAAATCATTCCCCAAAATCACTTTTGCTGGTAGTCCATCCAGAATGCCCACCTCCACCATTCCAAATCCCGCCCCCCAATCCAAATGTACCCGGGCCACCTGAATATCTGCAAGATGGCCCCCCACCGTGGAAATCCGGACCTGCTGTCCCTCCATAACTTGGGATCTTTTAATTATATCAGGCTCCACCAGGGTCAGGGATGCTCCTGAGTCTCTCAACCCCTGGACCTTGCAGTCCCCCACCCACACGTCCTGTAGATGACCCTGCATATTCCTAGGGCTCTGCCTCCCCTTCCCCAAAATCAGGTTCACCACATACACCCCGTCCCTTGCCTCTGGCACATCAGGACAGGGTGGCTCGGCCTCAATGCCGATTTCAAAATCTCCTGGGGCATACTGTACAGCGGCCACTGGTGCAGCTCTGGCTCCTGGGATCGGACTTCTGGTACGGGGGCAATCTCTCTGGAAGTGCCCCACCTGGTTGCACCGAAAGCACCTCTTTGGATTCAGGTCCCAGGGTCTGGATCGGGCTGGTTCATCTCTTGGATTCCGGGCAGAGTTCTCTCTAATAAAGGGGGCTCCCGGTGTCACTAGACCTGCTGGAATTGTTCGGCTCCCCCTCCCTGCAGCTGCTTGACTAGGCATACTAGGGGCTCTCCATCTTGGTCGACTCACCACATACTCATCAGCTAGCCCTGCTGCCTCCTCCAGGGTCTCAGGTTTTCTGTCCGCCAGCCATTCCCGGATCTCTGGGGCCATTTTTAGAGTCAGCTGCTCCAGCATAATGAGCTCTTTAATTTGCTTAGCGGAGCGGGCCCCTTTCCCTTCCATCCATTTCTCGCAGGCCCTCTGTAGCTGGCTGGCAAATTCCTGGTGCGACTGTGACCCTCCTTTATTCAAAGTCCTGAACTTGTATCTGTAGGTCTCTGCATTTAACTGGAATTTTACCATCAGTGCCTTTTTCACTGTACCATAATCCCCACATTCGTGAGGGCTTAGAGCCTGGTAAGCTTCCAGCGCTCTCCCAGTCAGGCTGGGTCCCAGATATTTGGACCACTCTTCCTCCTCAATCCCATGGACTCCCATCAAGTTTTCAAAAACCTGGAGATGGGTATCAATGTCTGTGTCTGCCTCTTTAAAAATTGGGACTCCACTATATCCCAGCTGAGGTCTCAACCGGGCCTCTCCCCGACCTTCTACTCTCTGAATCTGGGGTACCTCATATGCTACCCCCAACATTGCTTGGAGTACGGCTGCCCTTTCATGCAGGGTTGCCCTTTCCCCCAGTGCTGTCAGCCAATCTTGCAGCACTGCTGGAGTGCCGGACGGTGGTCTGGGTTGTGTCCCACTAGGGGGTCTCTGTGGCTGGTCTTTGGCCTCCTCCTCTTCCACCTCTGACTCTTCCATCTCCTCAGGGTGGGCCTTTTCCCATTCCATTAGTTTGGCCACCAGAACTTCACGCACGTCTGTGTCATCAAAGTCCACCCCTTTGGTTCTGCAGAACCCCTGCAAGTGTTGTTTCCTTGCTTTCATATAGAATCTCTCTGTGGCTTTTAAGCTGATCTGCTCTGCTTCTGTGGCCATTCCTGCTGACTTCCTAGCTAGGGTTTTTTTTTTTTTTTTTTTTTTTACTAACACTGGTGCTGACAGACTGTTGCCTTGTGTCCTTACAGAGCCTGACCGTATCTGGATACGAGTCCCTGCGCTCTACCCAAACGTTGGGACTGTGTGACCCCACTGCTTGCCACCAAAATTGTGAGGACACCGGGGTTATTACCAAAGCTCTCTAGATACCCGGTCCTCTAGGTTCACAGGTCACACAGGTAAGGAGACAGGAAAGAAATAATAATCCCTTTTATTAAACAAAGTGCACACACTTAGTAAAATACAACAGTGCTCCCCAAGGAGAAACTTGTTCCCCCCGCCAAATATATCAAGTGTCAGAAAATCACCAGTGCAAGTAAAACTCCCCAACAAAATCCCCAGCAGGTTACCTCCAAGCACAGAGTCCTAGCAGGCCCAAACTCCTGGTAATAAAATCCACAGCTGACAATCCAAGTGGGCCAGGGTTTCTGATCCTTAAGGTGGGTCTGTGTATCTTGCTGATCCCAGCCGCTCGGCCAACTCTCCACCAGCTTGGTGGGACCCTGGGTATCAGTCTCCCTACGGATGTAGGCTCACCAATTCCCCAGAATCTGCGAGTGTCTCCCGATGGAGTGGTAACAGAATCAGTCCTAGAGGTACACTGTCCGATCTCTGTCAAGAAGCTCCTGCCTCAAGCATTCCTTTAAGGTCCTGCGAGAAGACGGTTACTCTCTAACAGGTCCTTGCTGTCTCCAGATTCTCCAACAACACCCCCCATCCCCCAGACAGCTCCTTTTTGGTCCCTTCTCACCACCCCCCCCCCCCCACTCACTGTCCTCTTGTGATTGGTGGTGTGAAGAGTTTGGGTGGTAACCGGGGTGGAAATAGTGCATGACATCAGTGGTCACCCCTTGCTGTGATGGTGCCATTCAGACTGTGTTGCAGACTTGCTAGAACAATAGTTAGCAAACAGGGAGAGACCCCCTACTGGTTTTAGATAAGGTCCTGACCCTCCTTTTTTTAACCCTTTCCACTACTTTTTGATGTCACAGGGTCCACAGCTGATTCACACTTCCTGTGAGCTGCCTCTCCCCTCCCTCTCTGGACACCACAGTAATAACAGATCTGGCCACCGGGCGGCATTTAATAACAGAGTGGGCCATGGTTGTTCAATTGGCCCACTGAGGACAGACCGGGTTGGCACGATATTCTCAATATAAGGCCCGGGTCTGTCACAATTTTTATAGGAGTTTATGTCTATATTAACATCACTTGTGTATAATATACAATATAATATACAGCATACACCTGTCTTCCCTTTTATCTTCCTGCAATAATACATGACCCCATTGTCAATGGCAGGAAAAGTTCTGGAGATGAGTGTGTTACGTCTCACAGGAGATTCCTATCAGTCAGTGTTAGCGCTGACCTTCCCAAGGCGCGGAGTCTATCGAACCCAAGAACCGCTGCAAGGCAGGATGGGTTTTGCTGACGGAGGTCCGCAGGTGTTAGCCCACTGACATGATAGGTGATAGACGGTAGGTAAGAAATCCGACAGGATCAGCAGACTCTGTAGCGATAGTGTAGTACAACAAAGCAGGGCAGGATTAGTTAGCTGAAGAGGTACAGCACACACAGAGGAATCCTAAGCCGTACTCAGTGAAACACTGGGTCGGATACACTGAAGAAACACCGCACTCAGGAGAGTCGCCGGGTTGGATAAACTGGTGCGCAGACAGTGGAGTAGTCAGTAAGACAGCTGGGTTGGATACACAAAAGCGCAGGCGGCTGAGCAATCCATATGGATAGCCGGGTCGGATACACAGGTACACAGGCAGCAGAGTAATCAGTATGGATAGCCGGGTCGGATACACAGGTACACAGGCAGCAGCGTAGTCAATATGGATAGCCGGGTTGGATACACAGGTACACATGCAGCAGAATAGTCAATAAGGATAGCCGGGTTGGATGCACAGGTACTCAGGAAGCAGAGTAGTCTGCATGGATAGCTGGGTCGGATACATAGGTACACATGCAGCAGAGGATCCAGGAGCAGAGGTTTAACCAACCAAAACGTCATACACAGGGAAACATCAGAAGGCAGCACAGGATGCACAGGGACAGCCAGACACCAAGAGGTAACCTGTTGCTCTGACATAGGCAGTGTGTCAAATCATTTTAGATATAGGATAAGTAAATTCAAATTTCCCGCCCCTGTGTCACATGACGGCAGCCGCACGTCGCATGTCCGGAAGAACAGAGCGATGACTGAGATCGGGAACAGGAGCAAGGACAGGTAAGTATCTTACAGCACCCCTCCCCTTAGGGATGGACTCCCTGACACCCTATGAGGCTTACGTTGAAATTTTTTATTTAAGCTTTTTAAGTGATCAGGAGCAAGGAGATCTCTAACGGGAATCCAGGAGTACTGCTCAGGACCATAACCCTTCCAATCGACCAAGAATTGAAACGAGCTTCTGGAGATACGAGAGTTTAGGATTTTGTTGATCTCATACTCTTGGTCTTGTATGGAGAGTGGGAAGCTTATTGGAAAAAGAAAACTTAACAAGTGGTTTCAGAAGGGACACGTGAAAAACATTAGGAAATTTTACAGTGGGAGGTAGCCACCGGTTTGGTGACCTCTGAGATTTTGAAGGGACCAATGAAACACGGAGTGAATTTCCTGGAAGGGACCGGAAGACAAAGGTTCAGAGTGGACAACCACACTTTATCACCGGGCAAAAGTAGAGGAGCAGGTCATCTCTTTATATCATAGGATTTTTTATTTAGAGTAAAGGTTTGAAACAATCTGCGTTTGATTTGAGCCCACCTGGAAGAAAAAGTTTGTAAAAGAGAATCCACAGCAGTAACTCCGGATGGAGGTAAATCATGAAATGAGGGAAGTATAGGATGAAATCCCTGAAGAGCAAAGAAAGGAGAGACCACAGCAGAATCATGACTATGGTTATTATGGGCAAATTACACCCAAGGTAACAGATCCACCCAATCGTCATGCTTGACCGAAATACAACATCTGAGGAATTTCTCGAGTTCCTGATTGGTTCTTTCAGTCAGCCCATTAGTTTGGGGATGAAAAGCAGACAAAAGTTTAATTTAATCCCACAAACACGACAGAAAGCTCTCCAAAATTTTGCCACAAACTGAGTTCCGCAGTCAGAAACTTTACATCCAGACAACCGTGAAGACGAAAGACTTCTTCTATAAATAGCTGAGTCAGAATAGAGGCAGACGGTAGACCCTTTAAAGGAACAAAATGGGCTGCACGGGAAAGGTGGTCAGTAGTAATCCATACCTCGGACAATCCTTTGAAACAGGGCAAATCAGTTATGAAATCCATAAAGGGATGAGTCCAAGGACGATCAGGAATGGAAAGTGGATGCAAAAGCCCATAGGGAGATTGTCGAGGAACTTTATTTTGTGCACAAGTAGAGCATGCAGCTACAAAATCCTCCAGATCAGACTGTAAAGAAGGCCACCAATAACCATGAGATATTAGTTCCTTGGTCTTCTTAGTACCGTAATAACCAACAAAACCTGAAGCATGAGTCCACCTGAGAAGTTTGGGACACAGATGAAGAGAAACAAAAGCTTTCCTGCGACGAATACTAAGGTGAGTAGGAGTGGAAGACATAATACATTCTGGATCAAGGAAAGGTCTTCTAGAATACAAATCCTCGGAATCGGTAGAATCAAAGGAACAAGAGAGGGCATACGCTTTTTGCTTTTGGAACCAGGCCTGAATTTGATAATCATATCGAAATGAGAAAAAAATAATGACCACCTCGACTGCTGAGAATTCAGACAGGATGCAGATTGTGGATATAAAATATTTTTATGATCCGTGTAGACAGTTATAAGAAATATGGCCTCCTCCAAGTGGTGTCTCCTTTCTTCCACGGCCAATTTCATATCGAGAAGTTCCCTATACCATAATTTCTCTCCGCAGAAGATAATCTTCAAGAGAAGAAGCCACACGGACAAAGTTTTCCCGAGGCGTTCTTTTGACATAATTTGGCTCCAACACCGATAGAGGAAGTGTCCACTTAAAGGAAAAAAGGAAAAGTGGAATCAGACTGGCTTTCTTAAGTGAAGTAAAGGTCTCACCAGCCTCAGGAGGTCAAAGTTTAGAATTGGCGGATTTTTTGTTAATGCGGTAATGGTCTCCACCAAGGAGGAAAAACCCTTAATGAACTGTTTGTAGTAATTAGAAAACCCCCAAAAACATTGAATCACCTTAAGTCCCACAGGCTGGGACCACTCCAATATCGCCTTAAGCTTCTCAGGGTCCATTTGAAGACCAGAGCCTGAAACTGCATATCCTAGCAAGGGAAGATGCTCTTCTTCAAAGACACATTTTTCCAATTTGCAGTATTGTCAGAGCCAATCAAGAAAGATAGAAACTTGCTTTTGATGAGAAATGATATCCGAAGAAAATATAAGTATATTGTCCAAGTATATTACCCCAAATTGGTAAAAAATATCTGGAAAATATTAGTTGATAAAGTTTTGGAACAACATGGAATCACTGCATAGCCCAAAGGGCATAACCAAATAATCAAAATGTCCATCATGAGTATTAAATGCAGTCTTCAATTCATCACCTTGATTGATACGGATTCAATTATATGCACCTCTGAGATCCAGCTTGGAGAATACTGAGGCCCCTCTAATTCTATCAAATAACTCAGAAATTAAAGGCAAGGGTATTTATTCTTCACGGTGATGAAGTTAAGACCCCTGTAATCAATACAGGGACAGAGACCACCATCTTTCCTTTTAACAAAAAAGAATCTGACCCGGCAGAAGGGGAAGATTTCCTTATAAAACCCCTCTTTAGATTATCCTGAATACAAACAGACATGGCCTGAGACTCAGGCAGTGACAGCCGGTAGACTCACCCAGAGGTGGCATTTTGTCCGTCAAGCGTTCTATGCTGCAGTCCCAGGGTCTGTGAGGAGGTAACTTCGTAGCCACCTTTTCACAGAATGCATCAGAAAAGGAGCTGTATTGTGGAGGAATATCGGAGGATGCCTTGTATACAGAAGAGGTAGCCCCAAGGCCATTTCTACCTTTAGAAGACATCGAAAGTGACAAGCGGGTCCCCAAGCAAGTACTTCCGCCTTATGCCAGTTCAAATTAGAAGAATGAAGTTTAAGCCAAGGAAGGCCTAGAACCAACAGATTCATAGCCTCAGGAATAACCATGAACGAAATGATCTCCTTATGCAAACCTCTCATCTGAAGAGAAAGGTTGATAGTACGTTTCCTAATAGATCCTCCTACAATCCTGCTACCATTTATGGCGGTAATAGCAATGAGAGCAGGAAGATAAAGCGGTTTGTTGTATTATTGAAGGAGAGCCTTGGTGGAAAAATTGGAATCTGATGGAGAAGCAAAAACACCTAACCTGACCTTTCGGGAGCCTGTTAGGCCCTGTCGTTTAACCAGCCATTTCGGACAATTGCCCAAAATGTGACCAGGTTCTTCACAGTATAGACATAAATGGTTCTTGAAAAGTCTCTCTTTTCTCCTCCTGAGAGAGATGAGCTCTCCCCAATTGCATAGGTTCCTTTAAAGGTACTTAGGATTCTGAAAGTGAGGGGCCAAAGAAAACCCTGATCGGCGGGATATCTCCTTCTCTTGACTGCGTTCCCGGAAACGTATGTCAATCTGGTTACACAGAGAAATTAACGCGTTCAAAGAGGAAGGGGGTTCACAACCAGCTAATTCATCTATGATCCGATCCGAAAGACCTTGCCAAAATGTGGCCACAAGAACTTGATTGTTCCAGCAAAGTTTGGCTGCCAAGGCACAGAGCTGAACAGCGTATTGACCTAGAGATATAGTCCCTTGCAAAGGTGCAGAATACCTGAGGCCACGCTGGAGACCCATCCTGGTTCATCAAAGATACGCCTGAAAGTTTCCAAGAAGTTGGTACAATTATGTAAAATGAGATCATCGCTTTCCCACAAGGGGGATGCCCAGCCTAGAGCTTGTCCAAATAAAAACAAGATAATATAAGCCTCCTTAGTTTTCTTCGTAAGAAAAATTTCTGTTTGCAATTCAAATAGTATGGCGCATTGGTTTATAAAACCACGGCAATCTTTAGGATCTCCATTAAATTTAGGAGGATTTGGGATCTGAAGTTGAGAAATTGACAGAGCAGAAGCTGCCGAACTTGGCACAGGAAAAGAAGGAAGCGGTGGAGGAGAAGGAGGAGAAGGTGGCGTAGTCACCTGTGAGAAAGACCCAGTAGAAATTGTATTAGTTGGGCCTGATTCTTTTCTTGTTCCTCCACCCGGGCGGCAAGATGCTACAAAAAATCCCTGGCTAAGGGGTTACCGGATCTGTCCATCAAAGTGTGGTCAGACCAAACTGTAACAGCTTACGGGAGATTCCTATCAGTCAGTGTTAGTGCTGGCTCTCCCAAGGTGCCGAGTCTAATGAACCCCCTGGTCTTCACCAATTACCGCTGCAAGGTGGGATGGGTTTGCTGCTGGAGGTCCACAGGTCGTGGCCCTTGGGTTAGCCCACTGACATAATAGGTGATAGACGGTAGGTAAGAGATTCAGCAGGATCAGAGAGTGCAGACTCTGTAGCGGCAGTGTAGTACAGCAAAGCATGGCAGGACTGAATAAAAACACCACACTCAGGGGAGTCAACGGGTTGGATACACTGGTGCTCAGACAGCGGAGTGGTCTGTAGGACAACCGGGTCAGATATACAGGAGCACAGGCAGCTGAGCAGTTAGTATGGATAACCGGATCACAGACAGCAGAATAGTCAGTATGGATAGATGGGTCGGATACACAGGTACACAGGAAGCAGAGGATCCAGGAGCAAAGGTTTAACCAGCCAAACGGTCATAGTGGTAACTTGCTGCTCTGACACAGTCAGTGTCAGAGCATTCTAGTTATAGGAGAAGGAAATTCAAATTCCCGCCCCTGTGTCACATGACTGCAGCCGTGCTCCACCCACCCGGAAGAACAGAGCAGTGACTGAGATCGGGAACAGGAGCGAAGACAGGTAAGTCTCTTACAGAATGGTATAGGTAAGGATGGTACCAGAAACATTTCTGGAAATGAGTGATGTGGGTGAGAATGGGACTTGGAAACTTTGTGGAGATGATTGGTGGAGGTTAGCATGGTACCAGGACAGTTCTCAAGATGATTGATATAGGGGAGGGTGGTACCAGAAATATTTCTGGAGATGAGTGGTATAGGTGAGGGTGGTGCCCGAAACGTTTCTGGAGATGAGTGGTATAGGGTAGTGCCCGAAATCAGGGCCGGTTTAAGGGAATGGAGGCCCCTGGGATAAGGGGGCCTCCATTCCCCCGTGATCTGAGCTGCCAGCGCCCCCCCCCCCCCCCCCTTTGATCCGAGCTGCCTGCGCCCCCCCCCCCCCCCCCCCCCCCCCGCGCTTACCCCCTTTCGCGGCGCACTGTGCGCTCTTTACTGAGGAGATCTCGTGAGAGTGAGACTCACGAGATCTCCTCAGTAAGGAGACTACAGTGCGCCGGGGAAGGACCGCAGTGAAAGTGCTCAGCAGCACTGATCGCGTCGGGGGCGCCCCCGCCCCCAACCGATCAATACTGCTGCTGAGCACTTTCAAGGGCCCCCTGGATGCCATAGGCCCCTGGGCTGTAGCCCAGTTAGCCCTATGGTTAATCAGGCCCTGCCCGAAATGTTTCTGGAGATGAGTGTTATAGGTGAGGGTGGCACCCAGAACGTTTGTGAAAATGAATGGTATATGTGAGGCTGGTACTAGGAACATTTGTGCAGATGAGTAGTATAGGTGAGGCTGGTACTAGGAACATTTCTGGAGATGAGTGGTATAGGTGAGGGTGGGTCCAGGAACATTTTTGGGTTGCAACATTTAAATAAAAAATATTTGTAGGAACATTTTTGGAGATGAATGGTCTAGGTGAGGGTGGTATCAAGAACGTTTCTGGAGATGAGTGGTATAGGTGATGTCACTCACCGGACTGTGAGTGCTACTTCTCGTGTGTTTAGGAACCGTGGCCGTCCACCATCCTGAGGGTCTGCGCATGTGCAGCTCTTTCAAACCTTCTGTTCATGTTCCTTTTAGTTAATTGGCTGATCAGGCAACACTCCCTATTTAAAGCACCTGAGGTCAATACCTCGTTGCCTGATCTTGGAGTCTCATTCCCCATGAGCCTCTGAAGGTGTTCCTGTGTTTCCTTGTGTGTTCAGCTCCTGCTGATTCCTGTTGTTCGTTTGTGGTTTCCAGACCACTTCATCTCCCCAGTGTTTCATCGTGACTGCACCAGCTGATTCCTATCCGCTGCCTCCGTGTATCTACAGTATCCTGCTCACTTCAACTCTCCAGTGTTTCATCGTGACTGCACCAGCTGATTCCTATCCGCTGCCTCCGTGTATCTACAGTTTCCAGTCCACTTCAACTCTCCTGTGTTTCATCGTGACTGCACCAGCTGATTCCTATCCGCTGCCTCCGTGTATCTACAGTATCCTGCTCACTTCAACTCTCCCGTGTTTCATCGTGACTGCACCAGCTGATTCCTATCCGCTGCCTCCGTGTATCTACAGAGTTCCTGCTCACTTCAACTCTCCCATGTTTCATCGTGACTGCACCAGCTGATTCCTATCCGCTGCCTCCGTGTATCTGCAGTATCCTGCTCACTTCAACTCTCCCATGTTTCATCGTGACTGCACCAGCTGATTCCTATCCGCTGCCTCCGTGTATCTACAGTATCCTGCTCACTTCAACTCTCCCGTGTTTCATCGTGACTGCACCAGCTGATTCCTATCCGCTGCCTCCGTGTTCTACAGTGTCCTACTCACCTCAACTCTCCCGTGTTTCATCGTGACTGCACCAGCTGATTCCTATCCGCTGCCTCCGTGTATCTGCAGTGTCCTGCTCATCGCAACCCTCCAGTACTCCTCGTGTCTGCAGCCAGCTGATCCGCTCTCCGTGCTTCTACAGTGTTTCCGCTTGTGTCAACTCGCCTGTCTGCATTGGATCAACGCTCCGCTGCTTTCATCTCGTCTAGACCACCTCTACTCTCCTGTGTTCTCCAGGTGACCAGTTCTATATACTACTGCTTCCTGAGTATTGTTTACATCCTTGCTGGTCTACCTACCGTGCGCTGCACCTACTTGGTTACCGCTTCCACCCTCCTGGGACTTCTCATCCTGCCGGCCTCCAGCCGCTCAGGTATCCCTGCACCTCTCTCTGACAGCCTGCTCTCCTGAACCACGGTATGCATACTTCTCATTGACTGTGCTGGTGTATTGCATATCTTGCTGGACTGAGTTGTTCTCCTCCGGAGTTTCCTATCCACTGAGACTATTGCCATCATTTGACTGTGTTACCTTTTGCCTGGATAGTTCTTGTGACTTTGTATTATTGTGCAGTGCTGTTCAGTCATTACTATATTGTGCATATCATCATGGGATCAAGTTCAGTGTGCCCGTGTATACTCTGCATTGCATTTCTCTCCCCGTGCCCATCCTCACATATATATTTCAGTGGTACAACTTGCTAGACGCAGACCACTGTTCCCTGTTTCCTGAGTCACCTGTTTCCAGTATCCTTTCACATAGCAGTGGTACAACTTGCTCATGCAGACCACTGACTCCCCGGATACCTTCACCTGGATTCCATTCCTTCACCTAGACAGCGGTACAACTTGCTACACGCAGACCGCTGACTCTCATCACCTCCTCGTTACTTTTGGACATTCCTCCTCACTATAGCAGTGGTACAACTTGCTACCCGCAGACCACTGACTACCCTCACGTTTCCCTTGTCCATTCAGTTCCTCGTGTACTATTACTACATATTACCAGTGCTGCTAGTCATAGACTTTCCACGAGCATTCTCTACCATCTGCTGTCTCCTGTTCCGTGATCACCCCGCTACCAGAGTACCATATTACCACCTATACTGCTCTGGTAAGTCCATCATCTGGTGATCCCTGGGTAAAGACTCCTAGTGCCCGTGACAGGTGAGGGTGGTACTGTAACACCTGCAGGGGAACGGAACAGATGCACACAGATATCTTACCTTGTTCACGATGGACCACCTACCATCCGCTTTGTATTCACCCCAGTCTCTGTTCGACTCAACACCTTCAGTGAGGGTCTGACTCCTGGATCCTACAGGGGTGTACACTAAACAAGACAGACAGGTGGCAAAGAAAACAACATGCAGTACATTACGGGCCAGCGACCACCTCACCAATCGTCACCGTCCTTCTTTTATTAACCTGGAAACTGATCGCTCCAGCTTCTGCTCACCTGTCCTGGGCCATCCATGTCCGTCTGTACGCAACCAACGCAACCACTCTGGAGGCCCCTGCCTATAGCCTGAACACTGGCTTTTGAGCCTGCTTCTCTTGGACCTCAGGACTTTGGGTGCTCTTCCGGACTGGATGGAGGGGTCTCGTATGCCACTTTCACAGCAAAATGCCTACACTTACTAGAGAGCAGACGTCCCACTAAATCAAGGGCCTGGCGCCCTACTAACTGAATAGGACCTAGTGCTCTCCTACGCCAACCAGGGCTTAGCACCCTCTCAAGCTATTAGGCTTGAGCGCCACTAACTAAAAGGGCCTGCCGCACAATCACAATTATTGGGCCTTCTGTCCAGCCTAACTTAAGGTCTGATGCCTCACTAACCTTACACCCTACTATAACCTAGCTTAACTATGGGCCTTTCACCCAGCCTAACTATGGGCCTTGCGCTCCCCTCTATAGCTAGGGGCCTTGTTCCCCAAATGACTACCTATAGGACCTTATGCCCTTCTATCTAAAGGGCCTTGTGCCCTTATAACTATCTGTGGACCATCTGCCCAACAACCAATTAATGGGCTGGTGCCCACTAATCTATCCTACCTATGGACCTTCAGCTTTGTGTCCGACCTAACAAGAAGCAATTATACTTACCTGCTCTATGCAGGATGCTCAAATTGTGCCCGGCATCTTTGGATCTTCCAGACCCTCCAGCCGCCAGTGCCTGTTCACCTGTTCGGTGAGCTGGTCTCCGCTGTCTTATTGGCGGGGGCACTCTTAGCCCTTACAAGAGCTCCCCGCCATTGTTCTTTTCTTCTGCTTGAGCTCTACATCTTTTATCATCTTCTCGTGGCAGGGTAGCTCCTAGCCCTTACAAGGTGTCCCTACCACCGACGTCTTCTCTGCTACCACGATATCCTCTGCTTCTGGCTCTGAAGTCGTACTGAATTTAAGATGGCGGCGCTCAGCGGCTTATATAGCTGCTGGCACATCGCTGTGGTGACGTGGCAAGCCTGATTGGCTTGCCACGGCGCCAGACGTTGCCAGTAGGTGAGCACTGATTGGCTCGCCGACTGGGCCAATAGAGGGGCAGCCGCCACGACTGAAAGGAGCTCACCAAACGATGGAGTTCCCGGTGAACCCTTCACAGTACTAGGAACATTTCTAGAGATGAGTGACGTGGATGAGGACTTGGACTTGAAAAGGTTATGGAGATGATTGGTGGAGGTTACGTGGAAATGAGTGGTGTGGATGCTAGTTGGACCAGGAAAGTGATTGACATATAAAATAATCACACCCATCTCTCCCCAATAATACCTTTCTAGATAGAAAGATATGATTTCTTTCTATCCATGTACTCCTGTATTCTCTCTATATACTCACAGTAGTCTGTACCTCAATCTAAATCCCATTTCTTTATCATCTTTGTAATAGTACTTCACCATCTCTCCTCCTCCAGCATAGAAGAGGTGACACTGACCCCATAACTACACTTATTTATGTGACTTCAGCCAGCCAACAGGTTGTCCTCACCAGGAAGAAGCAGGTCGCCAGTATGGTGGCTTTCACCGTCACCTCCAGATCCACCGGGAAAGACGCCATCATCTGGTTATTTTCACACTTGATTATCCCCACAACACATTCACCATCTCTTGACTTCACCTATGGAACCAAGTTTTTACCATATTAAAGTAGTCTCACAGCTGCCTTCTGTCTGTGTCACTCTACAGGGGGAGGGACGGACTCATAGCTCCCTTCTATCTGTCACCCTGCAGGGGGAGGGACAGACTCATAGCTCCCTTCTATCTGTGTCACCCTGCAGGGGGAGGGACAGACTCATAGCTCCCTTCTGTCTGTGTCACTCTACAGGGGGAGGGACGGACTCATAGCTCCCTTCTGTCTGTGTCACTGTGTCACCCTGCAGGGGGAGGGACAGCCTCATAGCTCCCTTCTGTCTGTGTCACTGTGTCACCCTGCAGGGGGAGGGACAGACTCATAGCTCCCTTCTGTCTGTGTCACTCTACAGGGGGAGGGACGGACTCATAGCTCCCTTCTGTCTGTGTCACTGTGTCACCCTGCAGGGGGAGGGACGGACTCATAGCTCCCTTCTGTCTGTGTCACTGTGTCACTCTGCAGGGGGAGGGACAGACTCATAGCTCCCTTCTGTCTGTGTCACTGTGTCACATCCAGATCCATCGGGATAGACACCGTGAACCGATTATTCTCATACTTGATTATCCCCACATCATATTCACCATCTTTTGACTTCACCTGAGAAAAAAATATTTATCATGATATGAAACAAAGTAAAGACTCATAGCTTCCTTCTGTCTGTGTCACTGTGTCACCCTGCAGGGGGAGGGACGGACTCATAGCTCCCTTCTGTCTGTGTCACTCTGCAGGGGGAGGGACAGCCTCATAGCTCCCTTCTGTCTGTGTCACTGTGTCACCCTGCAGGGGGAGGGACGGACTCATAGCTCCCTTCTGTCTGTGTCACTCTACAGGGGGAGGGACGGACTCATAGCTCCCTTCTGTCTGTGTCACTGTGTCACCCTGCAGGGGGAGGGACGGACTCATAGCTCCCTTCTGTCTGTGTCACTGTGTCACCCTGCAGGGGGAGGGACGGACTCATAGCTCCCTTCTATCTGTGTCACCCTGCAGGGGGAGGGACGGACTCATAGCTCCCTTCTGTCTGTGTCACTCTACAGGGGGAGGGACAGACTCATAGCTCCCTTCTATCTGTCACCCTGCAGGGGGAGGGACAAACTCATAGCTCCCTTCTTTCTTTGTCACTCTACAGGGGGAGGGACGGACTCATAGCTCCCTTCTGTCTGTGTCACTCTACAGGGGGAGGGACAGACTCATAGCTCCCTTCTATCTGTCACCCTGCAGGGGGAGGGACAGACTCATAGCTCCCTTCTTTCTGTGTCACCGTGCTGGGGGAGGAACAGACTCAGAGCTCCCTTCTGTCTGTGTCACTCTGCAGGGGGAGGGAAATACTCATAGCTCCCTTCTGTCTGTGTCACTGTGTCACCCTGCAGGGGGAGGGAAAGACTCATAGCTCCCTTCTGTCTGTGTCACCCTGCAGGGGGAGGGACAGACTCATAGCTCCCTTCTGTCTGTGTCACCCTGCAGGGGGAGGGACAGACTCATAGCTCCCTTCTGTCTGTGTCACCCTGCTGGAGGAGGGGCAGACTCATAGCTCTCTTCTGTCTGTGTCACCCTGCAGGGGGAGGGACAGACTCATAGCTCCCTTCTGTCTGTGTCACCCTGCAGGGGGAGGGACAGACTCATAGCTCCCTTCTGTCTGTGTCACCCTGCAGGGGGAGGGACAGACTCATAGCTCCCTTCTGTCTGTGTCACCCTGCAGGGGGAGGGGCAGACTCATAGCTCCCTTCTGTGTGTGTCACTGTGTCACCCTGCTGGAGGAGAGGCAGTCTCATAGCTCCCTCCTGTCTGTGTCACCCTGCAGGGGGAGGGACATACTCATAGCTCCCTTCTGTCTGTATCACTGTGTCACCCTGCAGGGGGAGGGACAGACTCATAGCTCCCTTCTGTCTGTGTCACTGTGTCACCCTGCAGGGGGAGGGAAAGACTCATAGCTCCCTTCTGTCTGTGTCACTCTACAGGGGGAGGGACAGACTCATAGCTCCCTTCTATCTGTCACCCTGCAGGGGGAGGGAAAGACTCATAGCTCCCTTCTGTCTGTGTCACCCTGCAGGGGGAGGGACATACTCATAGCTCCCTTCTGTCTGTGTCACTGTGTCACCCTGCAGGGGGAGGGACAGACTCATAGCTCCCTTCTGTCTGTGTCACCCTGCAGGGGGAGGGACAGACTCATAGCTCCCTTCTGTCTGTGTCACTGTGTCACCCTGCAGGGGGAGGGACAGACTCATAGCTCCCTTCTGTCTGTATCACTGTGTCACCCTGCAGGGGGAGGGACAGACTCATAGCTCCCTTCTGTCTGTGTCACTGTGTCACCCTGCAGGGGGAGGGAAAGACTCATAGCTCCCTTCTGTCTGTGTCACTGTGTCACCCTGCAGGGGGAGGGACAGACTCATAGCTCCCTTCTGTCTGTGTCACTGTGTCACCCTGCAGGGGGAGGGACAGACTCATAGCTCCCTTCTGTCTGTGTCACTGTGTCACCCTGCAGGGGGAGGGACAGACTCATAGCTCCCTTCTGTCTGTGTCACTGTGTCACCCTGCAGGGGGAGGGACAGACTCATAGCTCCCTTCTGTCTGTGTCACTGTGTCACCCTGCAGGGGGAGGGACAGACTCATAGCTCCCTTCTGTCTGTGTCACTGTGTCACCCTGCAGGGGGAGGGAAATACTCATAGCTCCCTTCTGTCTGTGTCACTGTGTCACCCTGCAGGGGGAGGGAAAGACTCATAGCTCCCTTCTGTCTGTGTCACCCTGCAGGGGGAGGGACAGACTCATAGCTCCCTTCTGTCTGTGTCACCCTGCAGGGGGAGGGACAGACTCATAGCTCCCTTCTGTCTGTGTCACCCTGCTGGAGGAGGGGCAGACTCATAGCTCCCTTCTGTCTGTGTCACCCTGCAGGGGGAGGGACAGACTCATAGCTCCCTTCTGTCTGTGTCACCCTGCAGGGGGAGGGACAGACTCATAGCTCCCTTCTGTCTGTGTCACCCTGCAGGGGGAGGGACAGACTCATAGCTCCCTTCTGTCTGTGTCACCCTGCAGGGGGAGGGGCAGACTCATAGCTCCCTTCTGTGTGTGTCACTGTGTCACCCTGCTGGAGGAGAGGCAGTCTCATAGCTCCCTCCTGTCTGTGTCACCCTGCAGGGGGAGGGACATACTCATAGCTCCCTTCTGTCTGTATCACTGTGTCACCCTGCAGGGGGAGGGACAGACTCATAGCTCCCTTCTGTCTGTGTCACTGTGTCACCCTGCAGGGGGAGGGAAAGACTCATAGCTCCCTTCTGTCTGTGTCACTCTACAGGGGGAGGGACAGACTCATAGCTCCCTTCTATCTGTCACCCTGCAGGGGGAGGGAAAGACTCATAGCTCCCTTCTGTCTGTGTCACCCTGCAGGGGGAGGGACATACTCATAGCTCCCTTCTGTCTGTGTCACTGTGTCACCCTGCAGGGGGAGGGACAGACTCATAGCTCCCTTCTGTCTGTGTCACCCTGCAGGGGGAGGGACAGACTCATAGCTCCCTTCTGTCTGTGTCACTGTGTCACCCTGCAGGGGGAGGGACAGACTCATAGCTCCCTTCTGTCTGTATCACTGTGTCACCCTGCAGGGGGAGGGACAGACTCATAGCTCCCTTCTGTCTGTGTCACTGTGTCACCCTGCAGGGGGAGGGAAAGACTCATAGCTCCCTTCTGTCTGTGTCACTGTGTCACCCTGCAGGGGGAGGGACAGACTCATAGCTCCCTTCTGTCTGTGTCACTGTGTCACCCTGCAGGGGGAGGGACAGACTCATAGCTTCCTTCTGTCTGTGTCACTGTGTCACCCTGCAGGGGGAGGGACAGACTCATAGCTCCCTTCTGTCTGTGTCACTGTGTCACCCTGCAGGGGGAGGGACAAACTCATAGCTCCCTTCTGTCTGTGTCACTGTGTCACCCTGCAGGGGGAGGGACAAACTCATACAACATTTTAATCAATATCTATATTTTAATTTTGTTTTCATTACCTCAAAGGTGATATTTCCAAAGATACTGGTTTGGAAAGCGGGTCCCAGGATCATCAAAATTTCCTCCCTGGATGAAGTTATGATGGACAGTTGAGTAACCATGAGATTTATGTGTACATTTGCACATCCCAGGAACTCGGCAGATGCATTGAACACTTCCATCTGTCAGAGAGACCACAAAATGAATATATTAGACTAATTGTCCATGTCACATATACCATGCACCGTGCATCTCAGTGCTAACACTGAGCCTAATATCCACTACAGTTACATTTCAACGAAAGTAATTTCTAACCACATCTCCAGGTACTTCCACACCTCAATCACTTTATACTTATAGTTGTGGCAAAAATTTCATGCAAATTGAATTTTTTGGCAGAATCGTCCATTCTGCAGACGTGCAAACACCTGGCGCTACAATCTTCAAATTCTGCTTTTTTTTTAATATAGTGGGGTAGAGACAACGATTATTCTCTTCTAGTGCTTGGTGTGTTTGGGGGTATGGCTGGCAATTCAGGGATAGAAATGATAGGGGTTATTTTATGTAGCACAATAAGGACAAAATCTGTGGAATGCGCAGGATGTGGAAAAGATTCCACACAATATTCTGCTCATCTCTACCCAACGACTCAATGACCTTCGCATAAACTCGACTCCCACTCACAAATGACCACAAAGTGTGATGTCACATCTTTCCCATCCACAGCAAAGTCTTTTCTCAAAGGCGATTTAATCATTGAAAGTGATATATTCTACAATGCTGTACAATTCGGGAGACAAACAAAACAAGGACAGGCGATGACATGGTATACGTATCTTCCAACATTTATACGTGCTGAGTCGGTACAAAATAAAACTCACCCTCCCGATCCGTAGAAAACCCCTTGTACATGGGGCGATTTGATTCAGAACTAATTTCCTGTCGTAGCCTCACAATATACTTGTAATACCCTGCAAATCACAGGTATATTTCAGCATGCACTCATTCAGAAAACTACAGTTCCCCAGAGTGCCTCTTGGAGTTAAATCCGAATTGCTTTGGCCATTTTTGGATGAACATACTGCAATGAATGAACTAGAAATTTCCTGGAGATTCTTAGGAAAAAGGGGAGAGGCCAAAAACAGACTGGCTAGTGTGAGAATTGATGTGTGTGACTGCTGGCTGAGCTAATTTAGGATCTTCCCACAAAGAGCCATGCTATGGCTGAATTGTTGTCCTGAGGGAAGTTTTAGCCCTGTGTTCCTTGTTTTATTCCAACACCACTGGGTGGACCTTCACCTCTCTACAATACCACCAGGCCTGTAGAGTCCTTCCTTACACTACTTCTGGGGTGCCAACCATCAGCCAAATTACATATTTGCTCCATGGAAAAATAACAAAGGTGCAGGAAAAAGCTATTCATTTGTAAAACCGGTGTTAATTTTTGTGAGATAAAATCGCTCACACACCTCCAAAAGGAAGGTATCTAATTGGGCAGCCTAGCACTGTAAAGCCGTCTGAGACGTGGCCACAACCCGTCGTGATGTGGCCATACCCCTTGTCCCACATCCGGGGGCCAGACACGTTGGGAGGTATGCCTTAATGAAGCGATTTGCATTGTCATAGACAGTGGCGGAACTACCATTGGTGTGGCAGGTGCAGTGCACCGGGGCCCATGTAGATAATGGGGCCCGTTGCATGGCAGAGGCAGATGGTCGGAGGCCCCGGTTCCCTCCTCCCCGCCTCCCTGCATCGGGGCTCACAGCTCGCTAGTTCCGCCTCTTGTCATAGCCCCGCCCCCATTGTTTGATGATGATAAACGTTTTATCACAGGTATGCAATATACTCCTTCATCCAAACTTCTTGGAAACTCTAAAAGCACCTACACACTTACAGTCTTCCCTCAGTACTCTGACATTGCACCATCCTGTTGCTCTATACAGGGGTAGGGAACCTGTGGCTCTCCAGGTGTTGTGAAACTACAAATCCCAGCATGCCTTGCCACCTCTCTGCTGGTTATCTACTGGCAAAGCATGCTGGGACTTGTAGTTTCACAACACCTGGAGAGCCGCAGGTTGCCTACCCCTGCTCTATAACATCCAAATTACTCATGCGCACTCCCTGCTCCATTAGAATGTTTCTCCTCCTCCACAGGTGATTGCAAGCTCTTCTGCACGCTCTGTGTTGTGGTGCTAGATACAGCATCACACATATGCTTTTATAATGTGCACAACTTTACCTGCGGTTTCAACACTACACTACAAAATGTTGTGATACCTAATAATTATAAAATATTAATAATATATATAGCGTCACATATATATTTATATAGCGTATATATTTTAGAAAAGAAAGAATAATAAGGGAAAACTCCCCTATGTGAATGGTGTCAGTTACAAATCACTTATGATTATCCCGAGATGTCCAGAGAAGCCCCCTAATATAACACAGATCGCTGACTGGCTCTTCAGGTGTTAATTAAGATATAAGGCAGGATTTTTTCAGATCTCAAACACACGTGTGCCTCACACAGGACATAGATTGACATGTATGCTTTACAATTGAACTGCATGACAATTTCTGGACGTGATGTTAAAACTGTCTTGTGAAGTCTGTGGACCTCAGAGTAAGCAAAGTACATAGTATGCACTCCTAATTGAATCACTCCCCATGTGTATGACATAGACATGCTACACGTGTGTAATATAGACGTGTTACATATGTGTAAAAGGGATATGATGCACCTATTATAGACAAGTTACATGTGTATGATATATGCTTGTTACATGTGTGTAATAGAGACGAGACACATTATGTATGTGTAATAAAGACACGTTACGTATGTATAATAGAGACACGTCATGCATGTGTAATAGAGACACGTTACATGTGTGTAATAGAGACACGTTACGTATGAGTAATAGAGACACGTCATACATGTGTAATAGACACATTACATATGTGCAATAGAGGCACATTACATGTGTGTAATAGAAACATGTTACATATGTGTAATATAGACATGTTACATGTGTGTAATATAGACACATTACATGTGTATGATATAGTCATGCTACACGTGTATCATATAGACATGTTACATGTGTATGAGATAGGCATGTTACATGTATGTAATATAGACATATTACATGGGATCCTACCTCTCTATGACACCTACAGCCGAAGCTCTCAGTAGCCTCCATCACATCCTGACCGCTGTTATCTCGGATCTTCAGGTTATAGAGGGGGCCACAGCACTGGATCAGCTGCTCCGCCTGATATATCCGCTGCCCCATCTGATCCAGGACCTCAAAGTTACGATTCAAACCTTGTGCCACAGTGACTGGAAGAAAGATGTCAGAGTTTGGTAAAATGGTCACATAGATCTGTGGCAGAAACAGTATTACGATGCTATTCGTCAAGCTGATGATGATGACTGGGTTCTCTAGTATGTAGACGCATACATACAATATGATACCCTTGATGCGGACATATACTAGCTCACTCTTCTAGGGTGCACACATCTTAATATACATGCAAATGAAAATAACCATGTAAGCTCCATGCAATTACATGTCCATCTACATGAGGCCCAAAATACACATAAGGAGGTTGTATTGAGGGTGTATGGTGGGTAGAACATATAACAGGAGATGGATGTAAGAAGAGAACCAACATCAGGACAGAGACAGATAAAGGTCCGGAAAAGTAGATATTGGAGATACAGTAATTCACAAAATATGACAAGATAAGAAAACTGATGGAGTCGGGAGATGTTATGAGTACAAAGCGAGACATTAAGAAGGTGACAGGAAGTGTGAACAGAAGTGATGGTAAATTTGTTCAAATATTCTGAGTTTTCTCAAGTCAGTTGGGTAATCTGGTAATGTGGGTGTAGAGAGATGGGGTCAGTTGGGTAATCTGGTAATGTGGGTGTAGAGAGAAGGGGTCAGTTGGGTAGTCTGGTAATGTGGGTGTAGAGAGATGGGGTCAGTTGGGTAATCTGGTAATGTGGGTGTAGAGAGATGGGGTCAGTTGGGTAATATGATAATGTGGGTGTAGAGAGAAGGGGTCAGTTGGGTAATCTGGTAATGTGGGTATAGAGAGATGAGGTTAATTGGGTAATCTGATAATGTGGGTGTAGAGAGATGGGGTCAGTTGGGTAATCTGGTAATGTGGGTGTAGAGAGATGGGGTCAGTTGGGTAATATGATAATGTGGGTGTAGAGAGATGGGGTCAGTTGGGTAATCTGGTAATGTGGGTGTAGAGAGATGGGGTCAGTTGGGTAATCATGTAATGTGGGTGTAGAGAGAAGGGGTCAGTTGGGTAATCTGATAATGTGGGTGTAGAGAGATGGGGTCAGTTGGGTAATCTGGTAATGTGGGTGTAGAGAGATGGGGTCAGTTGGGTAATCTGGTAATGTGGGTGTAGAAAGATGAGGTCAGTTGGGTAATCTGATAATGTGGGTGTAGAGAGATGGGGTCAGTTGGGTAATCTGGTAATGTCGGTGTAGAGAAATGGGGTGAGTTGGGTAATCTGGTAATGTCGGTGTAGAGAAATGGGGTCAGTTGGATGATCTGATAATGTGGGTGTAGAGAGATATATACGTCAGTTGGGTAATGTGATAATGTGGGTGTAGAGAGATGGGGTCAGTTGGGTAATCTGGTAATGTGGGTGTAGAGAGATGGGGTTAATTGGGTAATCATGTAATGTGGGTGTAGAGAGAAGGGGTCAGTTGGGTAATCTGATAATGTGGGTGTAGAGAGATGGGGTCAGTTGGGTAATCTGGTAATGTGGGTGTAGAGAGATGGGGTCAGTTGGGTAATCTGGTAATGTGGGTATAGAAAGATGAGGTCAGTTGGGTAATCTGGTAATGTCGGTGTAGAGAGATGGGGTCAGTTGGGTAATCTGGTAATGTCGGTGTAGAGAAATGGGGTGAGTTGGGTAATCTGGTAATGTCGGTGTAGAGAAATGGGGTCAGTTGGATGATCTGATAATGTGGGTGTAGAGAGATATATACGTCAGTTGGGTAATGTGATAATGTGGGTGTAGAGAGATGGGGTCAGTTGGGTAATCTGGTAATGTGGGTGTAGAGAGATGGGGTCAGTTGGATGATCTGATAATGTGGGTGTAGCGATATAGGGGTCAGTTGGCTGATCTGGAAACGTGTGTGTAGAGAGGTAGGAGTCAGTTGGGTAATCTGATAATGTGGGTGTAGAGATATAGGGGTCAGTTGCCTGATCCGGTAAACGTGTGTGTAGGAGTCTGTTGGCTGATCTGGTAAAGTTGGGTGTATAGACGTCAGGGTACACAGCAGGTGATGTGTACTTCAGATGAATGAGGGAAATAGAAAAATATCATTCTTACATTTCTCCATCACGGAAAACTGGCTGATCTGAAAGATAAAGAGTAACAATTTTCTGACTAGATTATTTATAATTTAAGAAACATGATTGTTGAACTATTTAAAAATTTCACTCCTGATAGAGCCAACATGTCCCGGTATAAGGTGACTGCACTAAACATTATCTGTGTGTGGTGTCATTTTCCTGTCTCGGCCATCTGGACTATATTATTCACCATACGTTCCCTTTCCCTACTGACAACAGGACAGAAACTTCTGCCTCCTGCAAAGAGTGTTAAAAGTGCACAAACACAGTGTAAAATTTGCAGCTAATAGTGTCCCCTGCCCATTACCGGAGCTTATGGTGCTTCTCCAGCATCCATATTTCCTGGGGCTCTTGTTTTACTCTCACAACCCTGGCAGGAACCTTACACGACCCATTTAAAGATCGCGAGTTTTATGGATTTACCAGGTTTGGCTACAGAACGGACAAAGCCCTGGGCTACATGCAGCCGTGTTTCTTCGGTTTCTCTTTACTGGGAAGAGGCACATAAATAAAATATATTTCTAGGTGACAGAACAGCTTTAAAAAGTTGTGTGAAAACAAGACTAGATGCAGATAAAATGTAATCTAAAACGAGGCACAGCCTGAAACACTCCGGAGCTGATGTCTTCTCTCCTACATTCAGCCGAAGGTGTGGTAAATGTATTCATAGGTGACCAATTTATCGCCTGTTGTGGGATTCCGACATCCAATGACATTGGTACTCTGATAGGGAAGTTTGAGTTCCCCATGCAGGACCCAGCATATAAATAAGAATAATTATGCAGTCAATGTGATTTGGAATGAGATAATGTAAATCCATTTTTGGTTTCATGGCCTCCTTATCATCCGTGGGCACAGCAGACAAAGATCACTTTTTTTCTACTGGCAGATATAGGAGCTATTGTGACAGGATGGACCTCCTATGCCACCTGTCACTTGTTGCTGGGAAACGGCTGGGCTTGCCTTTCCACCATCTTCTTTTCTTTATCCCTCTATCCGCAGTAGGAGGGGCTGTTGCTGCTGCCCACCACTAGGCTCCTTCACCGGCACCTAGAACCGCCTCCTTCTGGGTAAGTCTCGCTGCTAGTGTACCCCCTTGCTCTGGTACACCTGACCTCCTGCCTTCAGATCAGGGTTGCTGTGGATGTTTCCCCCGGCCTATCACACTGGTCAGAGCTGCAGGGCAGCGAGCAGAGCGTTGGAACTAGAAGTTGGGTTCCAACCTCTGAACAGCGGGATAATGGATTCAATTGGTCTAAAAATTAAAATTATTTCCTGTGTCGCAATTACAAAATAAGTAGCCTAATTGGTAAAATATTGTGATGTAGTGGAAAAGACACAGCCCTGCTCTTTCATGGATTTCTGTCTCTTACATATCTTTACTTAATCTTAATAAAAAAAATCGAAAATAATGTAATATTGGCAGTACAACATAGTGTGGGCAGTACAACATAGTGCGGGCAGTACAACATAGTGTGGGCAGCACAACATAGTGTGGGCAGTACAACATAGTGTGGGCAGTACAACATAGTGTGGGCAGCACAACATAGTGTGGGCAGTACAACATAGTGTGGGCAGCACAACATAGTGTGGGCAGTACAACATAGTGTGGGCAGCACAACATAGTGTGGGCACTACAACATAGTGTGGGCAGCACAACATAGTGTGGGCAGCACAACATAGTGCGGGCAGTACAACATAGTGCGGGCAGTACAACATAGTGTGGGCAGTACAACATAGCAACATAGTGCGGGCAGTACAACATAGTGCGGGCAGTACAGCATAGTGTGGGCAGTACAGCATAGTGTGGGCAGTACAACATAGTGTGGGCAGCACAACATAGTGTGGGCAGCACAACATAGTGTGGGCAGTACAACATAGTGTGGGCAGCACAACATAGTGTGGGCAGCACAACATAGTGTGGGCAGTACAACATAGTGTGGGCAGCACAACATAGTGTGGGCAGCACAACATAGTGTGGGCAGTACAACATAGTGTGGGCAGTACAGCATAGTGTGGGCAGTACAACATAGTGTGGGCAGTACAACATAGTGTGGGCAGTACAACATAGTGTGGGCAGTACAGCATAGTGTGGGCAGTACAACATAGTGTGGGCAGTACAACAGGGTTGAACAGTTGGAGACCTTGGGTCCTTCTCTGCTTGCAGCTTTCAGATGCTTTTTTAATCTTGTTGATTGGGTACTGGTGGCATTCTCATTGTTTATTTGTAAAGTGCCACAAACTTCTGCAGTCGGACAGTCGGTATAACAAATCACGCAAGTGTCAAAGGATAGGACAATGCTGAGACAATAGAAGTTAGTGGGACTCGTAGTGGACATGGGCCTGTAGCTGGTAGAGTAGTGTCAGGTGAGGTGCAGGATAGGCTACAAAGAAGAGGAGGTGGACTTTGAGACACTGCTTGAATGAATTGAGGCTCTGGAAGAGTCTGGTGAGGTGGGGAAGAATAGCGGCGTGAAGTCTTTGAGTCGGGAGTAAGAGGTGGGCATTAGAGACAGGGGACGCAAAAGTCAGAGGCTGATTTAAGACAGCAGGAGGGAGAGTATCCCATAATTAGTTCAGAGATGTATGTAAGGGGGGGGGGGGGGGGGGGGGATGGTGAGGGATTTGAAGGTGAGATGCTTTTATTGGACTCTTAGGGTTATGGGGAGCCAGTGTCAGTAGTGTCGTTAATGTTAGTGTTCAGAATCCCTTAGAATAAAAGTGGGTAGGTGAACAACAGGAAATAAAATATCCAGGTCGAAAAGTTGTTGAACAAATAGGGAGACTAGGGCTGGAGACCAATAAATGACAGCAAATTGAAGTGGAAGTGGAGAGAAGAGATGGATGGTATGGAATTTAAACAAGAAGAAAATGGAGTGATGTAGGTGTACGGCACAGCCAGGGAATGTTAGAAAGCCTACTCCACCAGGCGAGAAGTGTGAGTGAGAGGCTGCACAGCAGGGAGATGCTGAACGAGCACTAGAGCCTGCACAGCAGGGAGATTCTGAGTGAGCACTAGAGGCTGCACAGCAGGGAGATGCTGAATGAGCACTAGAGGCAGCACAGCGTGGAGATGCTGTATGAGCAATAGAGCCGGCACAGCGTGGAGAAGCTGAATGAGCACTAGAGGCAGCACAGTAGGGAGATGCTGAATGAGCACTAGAGGCTGCACAGCAGGGAGATGCTGAATGAGCACTAGAGGCTGCACAGCAGGGAGATGCTGAATGAGCACTAGAGGCTGCATAGCAGGGAGATTCTGAGTGAGCACTAGAGGCTGCACAGCAGGGAGATGCTGAATAAGCACTAGAGGCTGCACAGCAGGGAGATGCTGAATGAGCACTAGAGGCTGCACAGCAGGGAGATTCTGAGTGAGCACTAGAGGCTGCACAGCAGGGAGATGCTGAATGAGCACTAGAGGCTGCACAGCAGGGAGATGCTGAATGAGCACTAGAGGCTGCACAGCAGGGAGATGCTGAATGAGCACTAGAGGCCGCACAGCAGGGAGGTTCTGAGTGAGAACTAGAGGCTGCACAGCAGGGAGATGCTGAATAAGCACTAGAGGCTGCACAGCAGGGAGATGCTGAATAAGCACTAGAGGCTGCACAGCAGGGAGATGCTGAATGAGCACTAGAGGCTGCACAGCAGGGAGATTCTGAGTGAGCACTAGAGGCTGCACAGCAGGGAGATGCTGAATGAGCACTAGAGGCTGCACAGCAGGGAGATGCTGAATGATCACTAGAGGCTGCACAGCAGGGAGATGCTGAATGAGCACTAGAGGCTGCACAGCAGGGAGATGCTGAATGAGCACTAGAGGCTGCACAGCAGGGAGATGCTGAATGAGCACTAGAGGCTGCACAGCAGGGAGATGCTGAATGAGCACTAGAGACTGCACAGCAGGGAGATGCTGAATGAGCACTAGAGGCTGCACAGCAGGGAGATGCTGAATGAGCACTAGAGGCCGCACAGCAGGGAGATGCTGAATGAGCACTAGAGGCCGCACAGCGGGGAGATGCTGAATGAGCACTAGAGGCCGCACAGCGGGGAGATGCTGAATGAGCACTAGAGGCCGCACAGCAGGGAGATGCTGAATGAGCACTAGAGGCCGCACAGCAGGGAGATGCTGAATGAGCACTAGAGGCCGCACAGCAGGGAGATGCTGAATGAGCACTAGAGGCCACACAGCGGGGAGATGCTGAATGAGCACTAGAGGCTGCACAGCAGGGAGATGCTGAATGAGCACTAGAGGCTGCACAGCAGGGAGATGCTGAATGAGCACTAGAGGCCGCACAGCAGGGAGGTTCTGAGTGAGAACTAGAGGCCGCACAGCAGGGAGATGCTGAATAAGCACTAGAGGCTGCACAGAAGGGAGATGCTGAATGAGCAATAGAGCCTGCACAGCGTGGAGATGCTGAATGAGCACTAGAGGCTGCACAGCAGGGAGATGCTGAATGAGTACTAGAGGCTGCACAACAGGGAGATGCTGAATGAGCACTAGAGGCAGCACAGCAGGGAGATGCTGAATGAGCACTAGAGGTCGCACAGAAGGGAGATGCTGAATGAGCACTAGAGGCAGCACAGCAGGGAGATGCTGAATGAGCACTAGAGGCAGCACAGCAGGGAGATGCTGAATGAGCACTAGAGGTCGCACAGAAGGGAGATGCTGAATGAGCACTAGAGGCTGCACAGCAGGGAGATGCTGAATGAGCACTAGAGGCCACACAGCGGGGAGATGCTGAATGAGCACTAGAGGCTGCACAGCAGGGAGATGCTGAATGAGCACTAGAGGCTGCACAGCAGGGAGATGCTGAATGAGCACTAGAGGCCGCACAGCAGGGAGGTTCTGAGTGAGAACTAGAGGCCGCACAGCAGGGAGATGCTGAATAAGCACTAGAGGCTGCACAGAAGGGAGATGCTGAATGAGCAATAGAGCTTGCACAGCGTGGAGATGCTGAATGAGCACTAGAGGCTGCACAGCAGGGAGATGCTGAATGAGTACTAGAGGCTGCACAACAGGGAGATGCTGAATGAGCACTAGAGGCAGCACAGCAGGGAGATGCTGAATGAGCACTAGAGGTCGCACAGAAGGGAGATGCTGAATGAGCACTAGAGGCAGCACAGCAGGGAGATGCTGAATGAGCACTAGAGGCAGCACAGCAGGGAGATGCTGAATGAGCACTAGAGGTCGCACAGAAGGGAGATGCTGAATGAGCACTAGAGGCTGCACAGCATGGAGATGCTGAATGAGCACTAGAGGCCACACAGCGGGGAGATGCTGAATGAGCACTAGAGGCTGCACAGCAGGGAGATGCTGAATGAGCACTAGAGGCTGCACAGCAGGGAGATGCTGAATGAGCACTAGAGGCCGCACAGCAGGGAGGTTCTGAGTGAGAACTAGAGGCCGCACAGCAGGGAGATGCTGAATAAGCACTAGAGGCTGCACAGAAGGGAGATGCTGAATGAGCAATAGAGCCTGCACAGCGTGGAGATGCTGAATGAGCACTAGAGGCTGCACAGCAGGGAGATGCTGAATGAGTACTAGAGGCTGCACAACAGGGAGATGCTGAATGAGCACTAGAGGCAGCACAGCAGGGAGATGCTGAATGAGCACTAGAGGTCGCACAGAAGGGAGATGCTGAATGAGCACTAGAGGCAGCACAGCAGGGAGATGCTGAATGAGCACTAGAGGCAGCACAGCAGGGAGATGCTGAATGAGCACTAGAGGTCGCACAGAAGGGAGATGCTGAATGAGCACTAGAGGCTGCACAGCAGGGAGATGCTGAATGAGCACTAGAGGCTGCACAGCAGGGAGATGCTGAATGAGCACTAGAGGCTGCACAGTGCAGAGATGCTGAATGAGCACTAGAAGCTGCACAGCAGGGAGATGCTGAATGAGCACTAGAGGTCGCACAGAAGGGAGATGCTGAATGAGCACTAGAGGCTGCACAGCAGGGAGATGCTGAATGAGCACTAGAGGCCACACAGCGGGGAGATGCTGAATGAGCACTAGAGGCTGCACAGCAGGGAGATGCTGAATGAGCACTAGAGGCTGCACAGCAGGGAGATGCTGAATGAGCACTAGAGGCCGCACAGCAGGGAGGTTCTGAGTGAGAACTAGAGGCCGCACAGCAGGGAGATGCTGAATAAGCACTAGAGGCTGCACAGAAGG
The DNA here is from genome assembly GCA_036250195.1 of Mixophyes australis. NCBI lineage: Eukaryota > Metazoa > Chordata > Amphibia > Anura > Limnodynastidae > Mixophyes > Mixophyes australis. The sequence goes on from JAVHZZ010000004.1 coordinate 13,334,522, forward strand.
GAGATGCTGAATGAGCAATAGAGCCTGCACAGCGTGGAGATGCTGAATGAGCACTAGAGGCTGCACAGCAGGGAGATGCTGAATGAGTACTAGAGGCTGCACAACAGGGAGATGCTGAATGAGCACTAGAGGCAGCACAGCAGGGAGATGCTGAATGAGCACTAGAGGTCGCACAGAAGGGAGATGCTGAATGAGCACTAGAGGCAGCACAGCAGGGAGATGCTGAATGAGCACTAGAGGCAGCACAGCAGGGAGATGCTGAATGAGCACTAGAGGTCGCACAGAAGGGAGATGCTGAATGAGCACTAGAGGCTGCACAGCAGGGAGATGCTGAATGAGCACTAGAGGCTGCACAGCAGGGAGATGCTGAATGAGCACTAGAGGCTGCACAGTGCAGAGATGCTGAATGAGCACTAGAAGCTGCACAGCAGGGAGATGCTGAATGAGCACTAGAGGTCGCACAGAAGGGAGATGCTGAATGAGCACTAGAGGCTGCACAGCAGGGAGATGCTGAATGAGCACTAGAGGCTGCACAGCAGGGAGATGCTGAGTGAGCACTAGAGCCTGCACAGTGCAGAGATGCTGAATGAGCACTAGAGGCAGCACAGCAGAGAGATGCTGAATGAGCACTAGAGGCTGCACAGCAGGGAGATGCTGAATGAGCACTAGAGGCTGCACATTAGGGAGATGCTGAATGAGCACTAGAGGCTGCACAGCAGGGAGATGCTGAATGAGCACTAGAGGCCGCACAGCAGGGAGATGCTGAATGAGCACTAGAGGCCGCACAGCAGGGAGATGCTGAATGAGCACTAGAGGCAGCACAGCAGGGAGATGCTGAATGAGCACTAGAGGCTGCACAGCAGGGAGATGCTGAATGAGCACTAGAGGCCGCACAGCAGGGAGATGCTGAGTGAGCACTAGAGGCCGCACAGCAGGGAGATGCTGAATGAGCACTAGAGGCTGCACAGCAGGGAGATGCTGAATGAGCACTAGAGGCCGCACAGCAGGGAGATGCTGAGTGAGTACTAGAGGCTGCACAGCAGGGAGATGCTGAATGAGCACTAGAGGCCGCACAGCAGGGAGATGCTGAGTGAGTACTAGAGGCTGCACAGCAGGGAGATGCTGAATGAGCACTAGAGGCTGCACAGCAGGGAGATGCTGAATGAGCACTAGAGGCTGCACAGCAGGGAGATGCTGAATGAGCACTAGAGGCTGCACAGCAGGGAGATGCTGAATGAGCACTAGAGGCTGCACAGCAGGGAGATGCTGAATGAGCACTAGAGGCTGCACAGCAGGGAGATGCTGAATGAGCACTAGAGGCTGCACAGTAGGGAGATGCTGAATGAGCACTAGAGGCAGCACAGCAGAGAGATGCTGAATGAGCACTAGAGGCTGCACAGCAGGGAGATGCTGAATGAGCACTAGAGGCTGCACAGCAGGGAGATGCTGAATGAGCACTAGAGGCTGCACAGTAGGGAGATGCTGAATGATCACTAGAGGCTGCACAGCAGGGAGATGCTGAATGAGTACTAGAGGCTGCACAGCAGGGAGATGCTGAGTGAGTACTAGAGGCCGCACAGCAGGGAGATGCTGAATGAGCACTAGAGACTGCACAGCAGGGAGATGCTGAATGAGCACTAGAGGCTGCACAGCAGGGAGATGCTGAATGAGCACTAGAGCCTGCACAGCAGGGAGATGCTGAATGAGCACTAGAGCCTGCACAGCAGGGAGATGCTGAATGAGCACTAGAGGCTGCACAGCAGGGAGATGCTGAATGAGCACTAGAGGCTGCACAGCAGGGAGATGCTGAATGAGCACTAGAGCCTGCACAGCAGGGAGATGCTGAATGAGCACTAGAGGCTGCACAGTAGGGAGATGCTGAATGAGCACTAGAGGCCGCACAGCAGGGAGGTTCTGAGTGAGAACTAGAGGCTGCACAGCAGGGAGATGCTGAATGAGCACTAGAGCCTGCACAGCAGGGAGATGCTGAATGAGCACTAGAGGCCGCACAGCAGGGAGATGCTGAGTGAGTACTAGAGGCTGCACAGCAGGAAGATGCTGAATGAGCACTAGAGGCAGCACAGCAGGGAGATTCTGAGTGAGCACTAGAGGCTGCACAGCAGGGAGATGCTGAATGAGCACTAGAGGCTGCACAGCAGGGAGATGCTGAATGAGCACTAGAGGCCGCACAGCAGGGAGGTTCTAAATGAGAACTAGAGGCTGCACAGCAGGGAGATGCTGAATAAGCACTAGAGGCTGCACAGCAGGGAGATGCTGAATGAGCACTAGAGGCCGCACAGCAGGGAGATGCTGAGTGAGCACTAGAGGCCGCACAGCAGGGAGATGCTGAATGAGCACTAGAGGCTGCACAGCAGGGAGATTCTGAATGATCACTAGAGGCCGCACAGCAGGGAGATGCTGAGTGAGCACTAGAGGCCGCACAGCAGGGAGATGCTGAGTGAGCACTAGAGGCTGCACAGCAGGGAGATGCTGAATGAGCACTAGAGGCTGCACAGCAGGGAGATGCTGAATGAGCACTAGAGGCCGCACAGCAGGGAGATGCTGAGTGAGTACTAGAGGCTGCACAGCACGGAGATGCTGAATGAGCACTAGAGGCTGCACAGCAGGGAGATGCTGAGTGAGTACTAGAGGCTGCACAGCAGGGAGATGCTGAATGAGCACTAGAGGCTGCACAGCAGGGAGATGCTGAATGAGCACTAGAGGCTGCACAGTAGGGAGATGCTGAATGAGCACTAGAGGCTGCACAGTAGGGAGATGCTGAATGAGCACTAGAGACTGCACAGCAGGGAGATGCTGAATGAGCACTAGAGGCTGCACAGCAGGGAGATGCTGAATGAGCACTAGAGGCTGCACAGCAGGGAGATGCTGAATAAGCACTAGAGGCTGCACAGAAGGGAGATGCTGAGTGAGTACTAGAGGCTGCACAGCAGGAAGATGCTGAATGAGCACTAGAGGCAGCACAGCAAGGAGATTCTGAGTGAGCACTAGAGGCTGCACAGCAGGGAGATGCTGAATGAGCACTAGAGGCTGCACAGCAGGGAGATGCTGAATGAGCACTAGAGGCCGCACAGCAGGGAGATGCTGAGTGAGCACTAGAGGCCGCACAGCAGGGAGATGCTGAATGAGCACTAGAGGCTGCACAGCAGGGAGATTCTGAATGATCACTAGAGGCCGCACAGCAGGGAGATGCTGAGTGAGCACTAGAGGCCGCACAGCAGGGAGATGCTGAGTGAGCACTAGAGGCTGCACAGCAGGGAGATGCTGAATGAGCACTAGAGGCTGCACAGCAGGGAGATGCTGAATGAGCACTAGAGGCCGCACAGCAGGGAGATGCTGAGTGAGTACTAGAGGCTGCACAGCACGGAGATGCTGAATGAGCACTAGAGGCTGCACAGCAGGGAGATGCTGAGTGAGTACTAGAGGCTGCACAGCAGGGAGATGCTGAATGAGCACTAGAGGCTGCACAGCAGGGAGATGCTGAATGAGCACTAGAGGCTGCACAGCAGGGAGATGCTGAATGAGCACTAGAGGCTGCACAGCGCAGAGATGCTGAATGAGCACTAGAGGCTGCACAGCACGGAGATGCTGAATGAGCACTAGAGGCTGCACAGCACGGAGATGCTGAATGAGCACTAGAGGCTGCACAGCAGGGAGATGCTGAATGAGCACTAGAGGCTGCACAGCAGGGAGATGCTGAATGAGCACTAGAGGCTGCACAGCAGGGAGATGCTGAATGAGCACTAGAGGCTGCACAGAAAGGAGATGCTGAATGAGTACTAGAGGCTGCACAGCAGGGAGATGCTGAATGAGCACTAGAGGCCGCACAGCAGGGAGATGCTGAGTGAGCACTAGAGGCTGCACAGTAGGGAGATGCTGAGTGAGCACTAGAGGCAGCACAGTAGGGAGATGCTGAATGAGCACTAGAGGCTGCACAGTAGGGAGATGCTGAATGAGCACTAGAGGCTGCACAGCAGGGAGATGCTGAATGAGCACTAGAGGCTGCACAGAAGGGAGATGCTGAATGAGCACTAGAGGCTGCACAGCAGGGAGATGCTGAATGAGCACTAGAGGCCGCACAGCAGGGAGATGCTGAATGAGCACTAGAGGCTGCACAGCAGGGAGATGCTGAATGAGCACTAGAGGCCGCACAGCAGGGAGATGCTGAATGAGCACTAGAGGCTGCACAGCAGGGAGATGCTGAATGAGCACTAGAGCCTGCACAGCAGGGAGATGCTGAATGAGCACTAGAGCCTGCACAGCACGGAGATGCTGAATGAGCACTAGAGGCCGCACAGTAGGGAGATGCTGAATGAGCACTAGAGGCTGCACAGCAGGGAGATGCTGAATGAGTACTAGAGGCAGCACAGTAGGGAGATGCTGAATGAGCACTAGAGACTGCACAGCAGGGAGATGCTGAATGAGCACTAGAGCCTGCACAGCAGGGAGATGCTGAATAAGCACTAGAGGCTGCACAGCAGGGAGATGCTGAATGAGTACTAGAGGCAGCACAGTAGGGAGATGCTGAATGAGCACTAGAGACTGCACAGCAGGGAGATGCTGAATGAGTACTAGATGCAGCACAGTAGGGAGATGCTGAATGAGCACTAGAGGCTGCACAGAAGGGAGATGCTGAATGAGCACTAGAGGCCGCACATCAGGGAGATGCTGAATGAGCACTAGAGGCTGCACAGCGCAGAGATGCTGAATGAGCACTAGAGCCTGCACATCGCAGAGATGCTGAATGAGCACTAGAGGCTGCACAGCGCAGAGATGCTGAATGAGCACTAGAGCCTGCACATCGCAGAGATGCTGAATGAGCACTAGAGGCTGCACAGCAGGGAGATGCTGAATGAGCACTAGAGGCAGCACAGTAGGGAGATGCTGAATGAGCACTAGAGACTGCACAGCAGGGAGATGCTGAATGAGTACTAGAGGCAGCACAGTAGGGAGATGCTGAATGAGCACTAGAGGCTGCACAGAAGGGAGATGCTGAATGAGCACTAGAGGCCGCACATCAGGGAGATGCTGAATGAGCACTAGAGGCTGCACAGCGCAGAGATGCTGAATGAGCACTAGAGCCTGCACATCGCAGAGATGCTGAATGAGCACTAGAGGCTGCACAGCGCAGAGATGCTGAATGAGCACTAGAGCCTGCACATCGCAGAGATGCTGAATGAGCACTAGAGGCTGCAGAGCAGGGAGATGCTGAATGAGCACTAGAGGCAGCACAGTAGGGAGATGCTGAATGAGCACTAGAGACTGCACAGCAGGGAGATGCTGAATGAGTACTAGAGGCAGCACAGTAGGGAGATGCTGAATGAGCACTAGAGGCTGCACAGAAGGGAGATGCTGAATGAGCACTAGAGGCCGCACATCAGGGAGATGCTGAATGAGCACTAGAGGCTGCACAGCGCAGAGATGCTGAATGAGCACTAGAGCCTGCACATCGCAGAGATGCTGAATGAGCACTAGAGGCTGCACAGCGCAGAGATGCTGAATGAGCACTAGAGCCTGCACATCGCAGAGATGCTGAATGAGCACTAGAGCCTGCACATCGCAGAGATGCTGAATGAGCACTAGAGACTGCACAGCAGGGAGATGCTGAATGAGCACTAGAGGCTGCACAGCAGGGAGATGCTGAATGAGCACTAGAGGCTGCACAGCAGGGAGATGCTGAATGAGCACTAGAAGCTGCACAGCAGGGAGATGCTGAATGAGCACTAGAGGCTGCACAGCAGGGAGATGCTGAATGAGCACTAGAGGCCGCACAGCAGGGAGATGCTGAATGAGCACTAGAGGCTGCACAGCAGGGAGATGCTGAATGAGTACTAGAGGCTGCACAGCAGGGAGATGCTGAATGAGCACTAGAGGCCGCACAGCAGGGAGATGCTGAATGAGCACTAGAGGCTGCACAGCAGGGAGATGCTGAATGAGCACTAGAGGCCGCACAGCAGGGAGATGCTGAATGAGCACTAGAGGCTGCACAGAATAAATAGACTATGTCTGTTCTGAGAGGAAAGCCAAACAACAACAAATTCACCACCAAATCCAAGTACTTCAGCCCAACAACCTCCACTCTGTTGATAAAAACATTGGGGTTGCAGTTGCTGTTACTGTGTATATCATATAAGCCTGGACTTATGGTTCTATCTGGTTCTAAAGTTGAGAATTCTGGTGAAATGAAGCTACAAATTGTGTCTCAGTGATTTAAAGATGGGTGAAAACTGTATTTCTGGCCAAAGTTGCTTAAACCTAACAAACCATCACAGTACTGCCAGCGCAGCTGAGCATTTCTTTATCAAATGACACTAAATGTATTTTTTTTATTGCCACAATAAGCAGTGTTTATAAATCTGACTTATTGCAGGAAAAAAGTGCATCAACAAATAGGTCTCACATTCAATTATTTCCCATCTGACTCTGCTGCACTGTGCAGTGGTTTTGAGCCTTATTACAATGGAATTATTGCACATTGACAATAGATTATATTTACCCCATCTAACCAACCTTATATAAAGAGATTAAGCAAATAAACAATGCACGTATTACAACAGAATCCATATAAATACATATACAGGAAATGCTGTGGATGCAATAGGGAAAATGTTTCACCCAAAGAGCTCACAGTCTGCAGCATGTAGAAGAGGAGGCCACACTCTGTTTACACACATATGGGAGGTCCTATCTCTGGTAGACAGTAGAGTTGACCAGTTCTCTACATTTTGAGGGATGGGAGAGGAGAAACACTATAAAACAAGCAGGACACTTACCTGCAGGAGATGCTGAAGACCAGGAGGTCCTCCCTTAAATTCCATGTTGTGTAGGGCAGGGTTGAGAGCAGCCGGTGGATACATAATGGGAGGGGCGCATGGTGCAATGGAATTGTAGCTGGGGGGTTCTTCCTGGGGGGCTGTAGGGAACTGCACTGGTCCATAACCTGTAAGAACAGCAGTAGAAACATGTATGAATTGAATAGAAGATGCCCCCATATTTTGGAATACAGTGACTGAAACGTTTCCAGTGCCTCCACCTCAGTGAATGGTACATTGGATATATACTGTGGATCCTCATACTGTTATAGTTCCGATAACAGATTGTAGTAGATAAAGGCTCTCCAACAATGGTGGAGCTACAAGTCCATGCATACTCTCCCATGGCTGTGGCTACTTAGTCATTCAGGAACTTTTAGTTCCACAGTAGCCACAGACACACAGACTGCCTGAGATATCAGTCTGTAACTAGAGATAGATAAAAGGTGGAGAAATATGTAGGTTAAAACTTCGCTGAATGATAAACATGAAGCTATTCCGTAACATAGTTATCTGTCAGGTCAGAGACCCGTCTCCAATGTGTCATCCTACAGGCTGAGGGTTTCAGCCTTCTGCACTCTGTATAGTGTTCATTCATATAACCCATCATATTCTAGTACAGCAACTGGGCAGATTGGGGGGCGTGTTGTCTGTACAATGAGGGGTGGCTTTGTAGATTATTTGCATGGAGCCTGTAAAAGTAGGTGTGGCTGGGTGGATTGGGGGCATGGAGTCTGTGAAAGGAGGAGCGGCTTGCTGGATTGGGGGCATGGAGTCTGTAAAATGTGGAAGAGCTGGGCATATTGGGGGCATGGAGTCTGTAAAATGTGGGAGAGCTGGGCATATTGGGGGCATGGAGTCTGTAAAATGTGGAAGAGCTGGGCATATTGGGGGCATGGAGTCTGTAAAATGTGGAAGAGCTGGGCATATTGGGGGCATGGAGTCTGTAAAATGTGGAAGAGCTGGGCATATTGGGAACATGGAGTCAGTAAAATGAGGGTGGCTGGGTGGACTTGGGTCATGAGGTCATTAAAATGAGGGGTGGCTGGGTGGATTGAGGGCATGGAGTCTGTAAAAGGAATGGTGGCTGGGTGGACTGGGTGCATGGAATCTGTAAAATGAGGGAAACCTTGGTGGACTGGGGGCTTGGTCTGTTAAATGAGGGCTGTCTAGGCGTATTAGGTTTCTGATTATATTTTTGTACCTGTATTTCTGAGAAGTGAGATATACATTTGCAGGAACAGGAAACACATTGTATCTCAAGTACAATGTAAAAGATATGTATCAGAAGACAACAGGATGTGTGTAAGTAAAGTTCATATTCTGCATCCAGAGAATTAAAAATATATATATTCATCATCATCATCATCATCATCAATATTTATTTATATAGCACCAGCAGATTCTGTAGCACCTTGCAATTGGGAGAAAACTAATAAAACAAAACTGGGTAATACATACATACGTAGAGGTAAGAGGGCCCTGCTCACAAGCTTACCATCTATGGGACACTGGTTTGATAAACACGGGTAAGTGCTACATCATAGTGCATATTTGTCCAGCTAGAATGCAAAGGTTACAAAGTACTGAGTGGGCTGTATGATCAGTTACACAACTATGTTGGTCAGAGGGTTGATTTCTTGTGTTAGCTGTGTAGAGGGTGGTAATAGGGTAACCTAGGGAGACTAAGAGGGTGGTAGAGGAATACTATAAGCTTGTCTGAAGTGGTGGGTTTTCAGAGAAAACTTGAAGGTTTGAAGACTAGAGGAAAGTGTTGTGGTGCGAGGGAGAAAATTCCATAAAGTGGGTGCAGCCCGAAAAAAGTCCTGTAAACGAGAATGGGAGGATGTGATGAGAATGGAAGAGAGACGCAGATCTTGTGCAGAAGGGAGGTGTCGAGTTGGAAGATATTTTGAGACAAGTGAGGAGATGTATGTTGATGCAATTTTGTTGATGGCCTTGTTTGATAGTAGAAGAATTTTATATTGGAGTTGTTGAAAAACAGGTAACCAATGTAGAGACTGACAGAGTGGCTCAGCAGATGTAAAACGATTTGCAAGGAAAATCAATCTAGCCGCTGCCTGCAAACTAGATCGTAGGGGTGAGAGTGTGTAAAGGGGAAAACCAGTTAGGAGGTAATTGCAATAGTCGATGCGGGAGATGATGAGTGCATGAATTAAAGTTTTTGCAGTGTCTTGTGTGAGATATGTATGTATTCTGGAAATGTTTTTTAGATGTCTGTAACATGATGTAAATATAGAGTTGATGTGGGGAACAAAGGATAGTTGCAAGTCAAGGATTACACCTAGGCAGCGAGCCTACGGGGTGGGATTTATGGTCATGTTGTCAACAGAAATAGAAATGTCAGGCAGGAAGCTTCTATTGTTGGGTAGGAATATTATTAATTCTGTTTTTGAAAGATTGAGTTTCAGTTCGCGAGAGGACATCCAAGATAAAATAGCGGAAAGACAGTCAGTAACGCGAGACAATACAAATGGTGAATGATAGATAGATTTGTGCATCATCCGCATAGAGATGATACTGAAATCCAAAGGAGCTTATTAGTTTTCCTAGAGAAGTGGTGTAGATAGAGAATAGCAGAGGACCTAGGACTGAGCCTTGTGGTCTCCAACTGATAAAGGAAGCCGAGTGGATGTTGTTCCAAAGAAATTAGCACTGGAAGAGCGATTAGATAGGTAGGATGAGAACCAGGATAGGACAGTGAGAGAGAGTAAGGGGCATAATTCAGTTTTTCTAGAATAGGAGTAATCACTGCATGCTTGAATAATGATGGAGAGATACCAGTAGAAAGAGATAGATTACAGATTTTAGAGGGGGAATGAGCACAGGAGACAGGGACCTACCAATTTGTGAGCGTATGGGATCATGAGAACAGGAGGTAGAGTAGGAAGATGAGGAGAGAGTAGAAACTTCCTCTTAATTTGTGGGATCAAATGAAGAGAGAGTGTCAGAGGATGCTGGAAAGGAATTGAGCTAATTGCTTGTCAAGGGCGATGATAACATTTCAAGCCTGATCTTATCAATCTTGTCCTTGAAATAGGAGGCAAGATCCTGGGCACTGATGTCAGTCGGAGGGTTTGCAGTGGGAGGATTGAGAAGAGATTTAAATGTGTTAAGAAGGTGTTTGGGGTTAGAAGCCTGAGCATAGATAAGAGATTGGTAGTATATGTTCTGGAAACAATGCTTTAAGTTACAAGTATCATATACATACAAACCTCATTTTATCTTATACTTTGTCACATACTACTTGTCAGTAGTTTACCATAATGCACACATTTGCCTGTTTTTTTTTTTCCATTGCCTATCTAATATACCAACCATACTGCTACTTAATGACATTGTATGCAAATGATCAACCAAAGATAAGTAGTAGTACGGCAGCCATGAACAAGAGCCTTGGATGTCCTTGTACTAGTAGACGGATGCACATGAACAAGAGCCTTGGATGTCCTTGTACTAGTAGTAGGGCAGCCATGAACAAGAGCCTTGGATGTCCTTGTACTAGTAGTACGGCAGCCATGAACAAGAGCCTTGGATGTCCTTGTACTAGTAGTACGGCAGCCATGAACAAGAGCCTTGGATGTCCTTGTACTAGCAGTACGGCAGCCATGAACAAGAGCCTTGGATGTCCTTGTACTAGTAGACGGATGCACATGAACAAGAGCCTTGGATGTCCTTGTACTAGTAGTACGGATGCACATGAACAAGAGCCTTGGATGTCCTTGTACTAGTAGACGGATGCACATGAACAAGGGCCTTGGATGTCCTTGTACTAGTAGTACGGATGCACATGAACAAGAGCCTTCGATGTCCTTGTACTAGTAGACGGATGCACATGAACAAGAGCCTTGGATGTCCTTGTACTAGTAGATGGCATCGGATGCACATGAACAAGGGCCTTGGATGTCCTTGTACTAGTAGACGGATGCACATGAACAAGGGCCTTGGATGTCCTTGTACTAGTAGTACGGCAGCCATGAACAAGAGCCTTGGATGTCCTTGTACTAGTAGACGGATGCACATGAACAAGAGCCTTGGATGTCCTTGTACTAGTAGTACGGCAGCCATGAACAAGAGCCTTGGATGTCCTTGTACTAGTAGACGGATGCACATGAACAAGGGCCTTGGATGTCCTTGTACTAGTAGACGGATGCACATGAACAAGAGCCTTGGATGTCCTTGTACTAGTAGATGGCATCGGATGCACATGAACAAGAGCCTTGGATGTCCTTGTACTAGTAGTACGGCAGCCATGAACAAGAGCCTTGGATGTCCTTGTACTAGTAGACGGCATCGGATGCACATGAACAAGAGCCTTGGATGTCCTTGTACTAGTAGTACGGCAGCCATGAACAAGAGCCTTGGATGTCCTTGTACTAGTAGATGGCATCGGATGCACATGAACAAGAGCCTTGGATGTCCTTGTACTAGTAGTACGGCAGCCATGAACAAGAGCCTTGGATGTCCTTGTACTAGTAGACGGCATCGGATGCACATGAACAAGAGCCTTGGATGTCCTTGTACTAGTAGACGGATGCACATGAACAAGAGCCTTGGATGTCCTTGTACTAGTAGACGGATGCACATGAACAAGAGCCTTGGATGTCCTTGTACTAGTAGTACGGCAGCCATGAACAAGAGCCTTGGATGTCCTTGTACTAGTAGACGGATGCACATGAACAAGAGCCTTGGATGTCCTTGTACTAGTAGTACGGCAGCCATGAACAAGAGCCTTGGATGTCCTTGTACTAGTAGTACGGCAGCCATGAACAAGAGCCTTGGATGTCCTTGTACTAGTAGACGGATGCACATGAACAAGAGCCTTGGATGTCCTTGTACTAGTAGACGGCATCGGATGCACATGAACAAGAGCCTTGGATGTCCTTGTACTAGTAGACGGATGCACATGAACAAGAGCCTTGGATGTCCTTGTACTAGTAGACGGATGCACATGAACAAGAGCCTTGGATGTCCTTGTACTAGTAGTACGGCAGCCATGAACAAGAGCCTTGGATGTCCTTGTACTAGTAGACGGATGCACATGAACAAGAGCCTTGGATGTCCTTGTACTAGTAGTACGGCAGCCATGAACAAGAGCCTTGGATGTCCTTGTACTAGTAGTACGGCAGCCATGAACAAGAGCCTTGGATGTCCTTGTACTAGTAGACGGATGCACATGAACAAGAGCCTTGGATGTCCTTGTACTAGTAGACGGCATCGGATGCACATGAACAAGAGCCTTGGATGTCCTTGTACTAGTAGACGGATGCACATGAACAAGAGCCTTGGATGTCCTTGTACTAGTAGTACGGCAGCCATGAACAAGAGCCTTGGATGTCCTTGTACTAGTAGATGGCATCAGATGCACATGAACAAGAGCCTTGGATGTCCTTGTACTAGTAGACGGCATCGGATGCACATGAACAAGAGCCTTGGATGTCCTTGTACTAGTAGTACGGCAGCCATGAACAAGAGCCTTGGATGTCCTTGTACTAGTAGACGGATGCACATGAACAAGGGCCTTGGATGTCCTTGTACTAGTAGACGGATGCACATGAACAAGAGCCTTGGATGTCCTTGTACTAGTAGATGGCATCGGATGCACATGAACAAGGGCCTTGGATGTCCTTGTACTAGTAGATGGCATCAGATGCACATGAACAAGAGCCTTGGATGTCCTTGTACTAGTAGTACGGATGCACATGAACAAGGGCCTTGGATGTCCTTGTACTAGTAGATGGCATCGGATGCACATGAACAAGGGCCTTGGATGTCCTTGTACTAGTAGATGGCATCGGATGCACATGAACAAGGGCCTTGGATGTCCTTGTACTAGTAGATGGCATCAGATGCACATGAACAAGAGCCTTGGATGTCCTTGTACTAGTAGACGGATGCACATGAACAAGAGCCTTGGATGTCCTTGTACTAGTAGACGGATGCACATGAACAAGAGCCTTGGATGTCCTTGTACTAGTAGACGGATGCACATGAACAAGAGCCTTGGATGTCCTTGTACTAGTAGACGGATGCACATGAACAAGAGCCTTGGATGTCCTTGTACTAGTAGATGGCATCGGATGCACATGAACAAGAGCCTTGGATGTCCTTGTACTAGTAGATGGCATCGGATGCACATGAACAAGAGCCTTGGATGTCCTTGTACTAGTAGATGGCATCGGATGCACATGAACAAGGGCCTTGGATGTCCTTGTACTAGTAGACGGATGCACATGAACAAGGGCCTTGGATGTCCTTGTACTAGTAGACAGATGCACATGAACAAGAGCCTTGGATGTCCTTGTACTAGTAGATGGCATCGGATGCACATGAAAAAGAAATACAAAGATAAATGTGGACAAATCCCAGAATTTCCTTCCACTTCTAGGAGATGGAATTGGACATAAATGAAACAGATCGGGAAGAACAGCCCCAGAAGTACAAAGTACACAGGCAGCAGCAACAGCTGAAACTACAAAATACACATTGTTCAAAGGCTGCAGGAAACTAGTGGATGAAGATGTTACCAACAACCAATATAAAATGGATCACTGAGTATTGAGTCCTCTAATCTGTCTCCATCTGGGGATCTTGGACTGATGAAAGTCAATCCACAGTATATGACTGAATATATCTGCCCCACTAGAGCCCATTTTGCCTTCCTGTGGTGCTTAAAATGGAGCACGTTATTTCTGAGGCCCAGCTCCTACATCTCTCAAATCGCTATTGGAGCCTGCAAAACCCCCAAAACCACTACTTAACCATGAACCAAGTGCCTCAGTGCTCCATTATTATTGCTTTTCATATCTCTCCACACTGCCACATCACCTGGTCCATACCTCACTGATCTATTTGACAACTTGATCTTACTATCTTTTCACCCCCCACCTTTAGAATGTAAGCTCTCATGATCAGGGTCCTCTCTAACATATATCTCAGGTCTGTCCTCTGTCTTCCTCATGTGCCACTGTCATGTCTGATGTGTTTCTCTGTAAATTAGATGCAGATGACTTCAAAGTTTAACCCTGCTCTCCAAGGTGTAAAATGTGAGATCAGAAATATTGTGTCCTGTGTTACTAGATAACATTGTCTCCTGTAGAGGGAACTGAACAGCTTCAAAAGCCCCCTGGGATGAGCTATACCCTGGAGAGACTTTTAGGAACCTCTCAGAAGACCACACGATGGCTTGCTATATTTCATATAGGCAAAAATAATTCCATTTCCAAATTACAACTTACAATCAATATAATTAGTGATCAACCACACATTCATTAATAGTATGATGAGGAGCAGCCCATATGTCAAATAAAGCTACCTGTCATATAGAGAACAAGAGGAAATCAGTATCAGTTCAACTAATACACTGAACCTATCCATGTTTGGTATCCATAAATTGGTAAATTTGTATTGGATTTATTAATAATAAAATTGGGTCTGTGTGACACTCTCCATGAACGTTATGTTACATTCTAGCAGTTGGTATTAAACAGAGATGTATATTGTGGTTGTAAAACACAGGCCACCACCAGAGGCCAAACCTCCCGGAGGAGGGGAAAGGTGATAAAGTGTCTAACATTGATAAGCTGTCCATCTTCTAAGCCAATTTCCCTTGGCGCAGAATATACAACTTGTATGTAAGTTCATTCTCTGAAACTTTATCCTTTTATTTTACATGTTTTGCTTATATTATGTCATGTCTGTTTTTATAATCCGTAAGCATTGTACTTTTTTGTATATAAAATCTAAAATGTAATAAGTGATGCCTTTCTTGCTCTAAATGAATTCACTGCCTGTTTATAAAAGGTTGATTGCTTGACTGTGTTAACCCTTTAAATACCAGTGTGTGAAGTGTTTATGCTTTCAGAGTGCAGAGTGTGGTCAACTGAGTAATTAAGTTATAGGTTTTCTACAGGCTGATACATAGCTTGTGGCAGTTACAGAGAGGTGTGGGAGTGTGTGTCTGTGTGGGGAAAGGGACCAGCTAAATCTGTAGCTTAAGAGATAGGTGAGAGTGAGATTGAGACTGGGGTCCTGTACCTTACCTTAATTATCTGCATTAAAAGCATCCTTTGTACTGTGTCCACGCAAAGTGATGTAATTTACTGCTGGAGAGCTTTGTGAAAGTCGGATTTTACATTTGACAGTCAGTGAGCCTTGCGAAAATAGTACCTGTTAAGTCCACATTTTAACATTGTTACAGTTATAGTCCAGCATTTTATAACTGTCGCTTTTATAGTCTTTGGTTTTGTAATGTTGCTGTATGCTCTGTCGGCATTTACCGCGCCGAGGAAATGACTAACACCGTCCTGCTCTATCCACCTATTTCGAATTACCCGACTTCTCTCTTCCTGCAGCACACAGCATGGTCCTTGATTTCTCTCAGATTTGGACCCAAATTCGAACAAGAGTCCTGGAAAACTTTGAAACGGTACAAACTGTTTGCTAACCGTCATCATAAAATCTCCCTGTACTCCATGTTGGGGATAAGGTGTGGTTATATGCTCGTAAACTGAGACTCCAAAGTGCCTTCAATGCAATTTGCACCACGATTTAACAGCCTTTATCGTATTTCCCATATTATCAATCCAGTTTCCTACAAGCTCCAGCTGTCTCCCTCTCTTATAATTCATAATTACTTCCACTTATATTCAACGAATTTTCCAAGAACCTGATTCTCCCCATCTATTAAGACTGTTACAGGCGACGAGTATAAGGTGGAAGGCATCCTGAAATCTCATACTTTCTGAGGAAAGACACAGTTTCTAGTTAACTATGGCCCAGAAGTAAGAACTTGGGTTGACAAGAAAGATTTTCACATACCTCGCCTTTTGTCCAGTTATTTTTTTAAGAGACATGCTTCTAATTCCCCTCCAACAGGGAGAGGAAGGGGGCACAGTGAGACGTCGTTCCTGCTCTTCTTCCGGTCACCTGTCTGTTCCTCGTTCTTCATCTTGGCTTGGAACATTGCGGATGAATGCGCGGTGGACATTCATCCTTTTGCTAGGCTCCTTGCCTCTCATGTCAACGGTCAGTCTTCCTGACTGCCCAAATTCTCCCCCAGCTAGTCAGGCCTCGCTCCACCCAATAAATAGAAGACTCTGGCACCACTAGGGTGCCAGAGTATTAGGTCAAACCTAGCTCCAGCGTTCTATCCGTGTGTTCCACTCACCTGTATCCTGCTATCCTGCAGTGTATTTTGGCTCCAGACCCGGCTTGTATCCTGGCCGTCCCTTTGGATTGTGATTTTGCCTCAAAATGATTTCTCTGGTCCTGACTCCTGGCTACCATGACCGCGCTCTGGACATCCCTTGTACCTCGCTGCCTGGCTGGTTTGACCCAGATTGTTTGAGAATCGCAACCTAGGCACCCGTTGCAGCCACATGCATTCTCCCTTGAGGGTGTCCCTGGTGAATACAATGGGTGCGTTAATCTCCACACCTCCTTGGTCAGTTGAGATAATACCAGCAAGTGGACACATCCGATTCTTCAGTCATAACAGTTGCCATTTAATATCTTTACGAAATTTATCACAATAATGATTATCATTAAGTTTTCCTTTAATGCTTGAAAGAGCCGCTGTATTGGGAGAGACGTTCTGCTTGCAGGAGCTTTACCAGTAGAAGTAGGACCTCTGCCAGTATTAGTACTGAGATGCGGCTGTTCAATAGACCGATCCATAACAATAGAAGTAACACTGTGCACTACAGTCACCGCAAAATAATTCTAATGACAATATTCTGTTTAACCTGCTCCTCCCCCATCAGGTGAACACACACATTGTGTAATCCCTTCTTCTGTATCCCACCTGTTATACAGAGGGACATATCTATGAGCTAGAATGTCCCATTCTTATCTACAGAACTAGGATTCCTATAAAAGCTATGTGTTAATATTCACAGATTTATTATTATTATTATTATTATTAATTTTTAACTTTTATTGATTGAAGTATATTGCAGTTGCATTACTGACTGCTGAAGGCTCAGAACACTCCAGGTTCTGAGCCTTCTCTTATCTACTTCCTAACACAACGTCCATCACAAGGACAGAACGGTATATATACATATTGCGGTGTCCGAGGGGTGCCGGGAAGGCAATGTTTTCTATGTCTTTCAGAGTAGAGGGGAGTATGAAAATCTGAATCTCAACTTGGATTGGACAAACTCAGAACTGTCGGATTCCATCGACAGTGAATAGCATATCTCCGGAATATACAGTTAGCTAAAAATAAACACAAATGTTCAGTATACTGAAGAGCTTACAATCTACATAACTACATGGAAATACAAATATAATATAACTAACTGTTTACCTATAGATGACATTTAGACCACAGCAAGAGTCTTCTGTATGTGTTTAGGGACTGTTCAAATTCTAACACCGGAGAGGGTACTTCCTGAAACATGATGAATGCAGGATTACTATGGAGGGACAGAGAGTACTGGGAGTATATATAAAGATATACAGAACAATACAGGATATAGTGCAGGATTACTATGGAGGGACAGAGAGTACTGGGAGTATATATAAAGATATACAGAACAATAAAGGATATAGTGCAGGATTGCTATGGAGGGACAGAGAGTACTGGGAGTATATATAAAGATATACAGAACAATATAGGATATAGTGCAGGATTACTATGCAGGGACAGAGAGTACTGGGAGTATATATAAAGATATACAGAACAATATAGGATATAGTGCAGGATTACTATGGAGGGACAGAGAGTACTAGGAGTATATATAAAGATATACAGAACAATACAGGATATACTGCAGGATTACTATGGAGGGACAGAGAGTACTGGGAGTATATATAAAGATATACAAAACAATACAGGATATACTGCAGGATTACTATGGAGGGACAGAGAGTACTGGGAGTATATATAAAGATATACAGAACAATAAAGGATATAGTGCAGGATTGCTATGGAGGGACAGAGAGTACTGGGAGTATATATAAAGATATACAGAACAATATAGGATATAGTGCAGGATTACTATGCAGGGACAGAGAGTACTGGGAGTATATATAAAGATATACAGAACAATATAGGATATAGTGCAGGATTACTATGGAGGGACAGAGAGTACTAGGAGTATATATAAAGATATACAGAACAATACAGGATATACTGCAGGATTACTATGGAGGGACAGAGAGTACTGGGAGTATATATAAAGATATACAAAACAATACAGGATATACTGCAGGATTACTATGGAGGGACAGAGATTACTGGGAGTATATATAAAGATATACAAAACAATACAGGATATACTGCAGGATTACTATGGAGGGACAGAGAGTACTGGGAGTATATATAAAGATATACAGAACAATACAGGGATATAGTGCAGGATTGCTATGGAGGGACAGAGAGTACTGGGAGTATATATAAAGATATACAGAACAATACGGGATATAGTACAGGATTACTATGCAGGGACAGAGAGTACTGGGAGTATATATAAAGAAATACAGAACAATATAGGATATAGTGCAGGATTACTATGGAGGGACAGAGAGTACTGGGAGTATATATAAAGATATACAGAACAATACAGGATATAGTGCAGGATTACTATGGAGGGACAGAGATTACTGGGAGTATATATAAAGATATACAAAACAATACAGGATGTAGTGCAGGATTGCTATGGAGGGACAGAGAGTACTGGGAGTATATATAAAGATATACAGAACAATACGGGATATAGTACAGGATTACTATGCAGGGACAGAGAGTACTAGGAGTATATATAAAGATATACAGAACAATAAAGGATATAGTGCAGGATTGCTATGGAGGGACAGAGAGTACTGGGAGTATATATAAAGATATACAGAACAATACGGGATATAGTACAGGATTACTATGCAGGGACAGAGAGTACTGGGAGTATATATAAAGATATACAGAACAATATAGGATATAGTGCAGGATTACTATGGAGGGACAGAGAGTACTGGGAGTATATATAAAGATATACAGAACAATACAGGATATACTGCAGGATTACTATGGAGGGACAGAGATTACTGGGAGTATATGTAAAGATATACAGAACAATACAGGATATAGTGCAGGATTACTATGGAGGGATAGAGAGTACTGGGAGTATATATAAAGATATACAGAACAATAAGGGATATAGTGCAGGATTACTACATACTTACCTACTTTCTTCAGCTCCCTTCCGGGAGCCAGCCAGTGCAGGGGGGCGTGAAGGGGCGGGGTGGCCGAAATCGCGTCATTTCGGCCCCGCCCCCTGTGACGTCATGACGCAAATTGCGTCATTTGACAGCGGGGGTGGGGCCAAACGCCGCGATTCACGGGGAATCGCGGCGTTTGGGATCTAATTCTGCCCACTTCACTAGGAAGTGGGGCACTTCCTAGTGAAGTGGGCAGAATTCGGGAGATTGCCACACTCGCCCGGGAGTCCGGGAGACTCTCGCAAAATGCGGGAGTCTCCCGGACATTCCGGGAGAGTTGGCAAGTATGGATTACTATGGAGGGACAGAGATTACTGGGAGTATATATAAAGATATACAAAACAATACAGGATATAGTACAGGATTACTATGGAGGGACAGAGAGTACTGGGAGTATATATAAAGATATACAGAACAATAAAGGATATAGTGCAGGATTGCTATGGAGGGACAGAGAGTACTGGGAGTATATATAAAGATATACAGAACAATACGGGATATAGTACAGGATTACTATGCAGGGACAGAGAGTACTGGGAGTATATATAAAGATATACAGAACAATATAGGATATAGTACAGGATTACTATGGAGGGACAGAGGGTACTGGGAGTATATATAAAGATATACAGAACAATTCAGGATATAGTACAGGATTACTATGGAGAAGCTTAGAGTACAGGGAGTATATATAAAGATATACAGAACAATACAGGATATAGTACAGGATTACTATGGAGGGACAGAGAGTACTGGGAGTATATATAAAGATACACAGAACAATACAGGATATGGTGCAGGATTACTATGGAGGGACAGAGAGTACTGGGAGTATATATAAAGATACACAGAACAATACAGGATATGGTGCAGGATTACTATGGAGGGACAGAGGGTACTGGGAGTATATATAAAGTTACACAGAACAATACAGGATATAGTACAGGATTACTATGGAGGGACAGAGAGTACTGGGAGTATATATAAAGATACACAGAACAATACAGGATATAGTGCAGGATTACTATAGGGGGACAGAGAGTACTGGGAGTATATATAAAGTTACACAGAACAATACAGGATATAGTGCAGGATTACTATGGGGGGACAGAGAGTACTGGGAGTATATATAAAGTTACACAGAACAATACAGGATATAGTACAGGATTACTATGGAGGGACAGAGGGTACTGGGAGTATATATAAAGTTACACAGAACAATACAGGATATAGTACAGGATTACTATGCAGGGACAGAGGGTACTGGGAGTATATATAAAGTTACACAGAACAATACAGGATATAGTACAGGATTACTATGCAGGGACAGAGGGTACTGGGAGTATATATAAAGTTACACAGAACAATACAGGATATAGTACAGGATTACTATGGAGGGACAGAGGGTACTGGGAGTATATATAATGACAAGTGAGGCTGCATAGGACGAATGCACTTAAAGGGCGACAGGGTTTGTAGTAAGCTGAACTCTTACCTGAAGTGGTTAACATAGGTTGTGGCCCGACCAGTGTGTGCTTCAGTGGGAGGGACCTTGATTGGTGAAGAGGGCTGTACTTCCTGTTCTGCCTCATTCCACAGCAGGAGATCCAGAGGGAGAGCCGGCTGCAGTGACTCGCATAAGTATCTTTACTTTTCTTTGACTGTTTTTTGGTTTTATTCCTGTCTCATTTCTGCTGTTTTATCCCCTGTTGTTTATTCCCTGTTATCCCTCTCCTACCTTTTCTCTATATTCTCCCTTGTATTTCTTTTCTCCTTCCAGCACCCCTGCCACCCTCTCCTCCCCCTCTGTTATCGGTTCCTACCTCCTCCTTCCCCTTCTTTTTATTCCGTCCTTTTCCCCCAGTTCTCCGTCCATTTCACTATGCCCCGTCCCAGGCGCCTCACCTCTCTCCCGGCGCGCCTCCGTTCCCCCTCCCCCGCCAGGTCCAGCCGCCATTTTATCTCCCCCCATGGTTCCCCGGCCACCTCTAACCCCCGGGCTTCTCGCGCTGTCCTCTCTCCGGCCAGTCATCTCACCCCCGTCCGCTCCTCAGCGGGTCTTCACCCGGCGGTCAGCAGTGGTCATCGGGGTCGGGCAGCGGTACCTCGCCCAGCAGAACGAGAGCGCCGTCGCGCCCGGCCGCTTCTGTCCCCTCCAGTGCAGGAAGAGAGGGGGGGGGAGGGGGGTGTCAGCGGGGCCTCTCAGGAGACTGCGAGTCTCAGCCAGGTTCATGAGGTCTTTAATGTTCAGCAGGTGAGCGATGCTGGGGAGAGTGGGAGAGGCATTGACACAGGCACAGAGGGTTCACATGTAGTTTCCACTATGCCTGCATCAGCGCAGGCTGTATATTTCTCCCCTGCTAGGGGTAGTGCAGGGGGGTCAGGAGGCTGGTTTCTAGCAGCCCTCAGGGGAGTGCAGTAGGGTCAGACATGGTGGGTTTTAGGCTGTGCCCCATCACCCCACCCATTTCAGTCCGCCGAGGTGGTACTCAGTCCTATACCCCCCGGCCCCCCCACCAACTCCATTTCACACCCAGCCCCTTTTTGCCCCACAGCAGTAGGGACTCTGTGTGGGGTGCACATTTTGGGGGGGGGGGATCCCCCGTCAGTCAGGGGCACTTCCAAACAGGCCACTCCGAGGGTGGAGACTGGGCAGCGATACCGGCGGGAACGGGTGCCAGCGGGGACACATATATTTGCTAGCGGGAAGGCGGGTGATTTTGGGGAAAGGATCCAGGCGCCTGTGTGGCCCCCCCCTTCACCGTCACGTTCTCCCGTCCTCGGATGAGGGGACGTACATGGCACGGCGGGCTCCCTCGCCGGCGTTCGCAGACAGGAGTAGCATTTATTTTAGTCGGGGACGAGATAATTTAGTTGTTGATTACAATAATCTCAGCGGCGGTAATACGTCCCAATGGTCCCCCTCGTTGCGCGTCCAGGCCAAGCGGTTTTTCCGAAGCCCCCCATCGGTCATGTTACGATAACATTCCCCCCCAGCGTCGTGTAACATCGGTAGGCTCCTATAGCCCGGGTCCCCTTGCGTCATCGAGCTTAGATTACGGCGGCCCAGATTTGGGATCGGCGCAGCGACGCTTAGATTACATGCCTAGGTCTCAGCTTACTGCTCCTCTTTTTGTTTCAGAGTCTACGGTCACGACTAAGGAGTCGAGGGTTGCCGGTGGAGGTTGTTATGGGTCCGAGTCACGAGCCAGAGGTCGGCAGGGATCTGTGAGGAGTCAATCCCGGGCGCAGCTGGGGCTCAGACGGAGGCAGCTAAGGATGGAGAGGCATCTGCGGGTGCCAGGAATCCTGCTCCCCATGGTGAGTCCTTTTCTGGTACCACACATAAAGTACAAATTTTGGGGTCACCAGTTCTCTCCACTAGCAGTGGTTCCTCAGATTCTGTTGATAGGCCCCAGAAAACTTATCAGGTTATTGCAAGCGCAGCAGGCAGATACCTCAGACGGGGGGCGCAGAACAGTCGGTGGTTAGGAGCGAATTAGGGCAGGTTGAAACCCTAGCGATAACCCATGGTATTCGGCCTAGTGTACGGGAGAGAATCAGGCGTGGGAAGTACGTGGACATGTTCGCACTGACAGGGGAAGACAAAAAGGTGCTGGCAGCGGCATGTGAGAGGTCAGGCATGGGTGAAGACAGATACCGATCGTTCCCTAGCTGGTCAAATGCCTTCTCTATTTTTGCTACCTTTTACCTGGAGACTAGGCCCAGCGAACATGAGGAGGTGTGGAGATACATGCACCTGATTAGTGGGAGGGTAGTGAAGGACAGCCCGTTTATCTGGAGAGATTATGACGAACTCTTCCGCAGGCGGATGAGCGGGCACGAGAAGCTCCCGCTGGGGTCTAAGGACATCGACACATGGTTGGAGCTCATGAGACCGAGCAACCGGGGGGCCGAGGGTAGCACGGGCAGGAGGTTTCAAGGGCCGGGAAGGGTGCAAGCGACCCTCCCCACAAAAGGTAGATGCTTTGATTTTAACGCAGGCTCCTGCCAGCGTGGAGCATCTTGTAGATTCAAACACAATTGCACGTCATGCGGAGGTCAGCATCCAGCCGCCGATTGTGCAAAGGCCCGAGGAAGTGGGGGTAGGGGTGGCAGCGCAAACCCAGCTATGGCGAGTCAAGGGTCCATCGCCAATTAATTTGGCTGAGTTGGACAAATGGCTCGCTTGGTTCCATGATAGAGACCCCGCCGCTTTCATTTAGGCTTTAAACTCCCAGTTCAGGGCAGCATTTCTACGGCAGCGCCGGTCAATTTGAAGTCGGCGCTTGCTCTCCCAGAGGTTTTAGACGAAAAAATTGGGAAGGAGGTTGGTCTGGGACGCGTGATTGGCCCGTTCCTACTTCCTCCCATCCCAAATCTTATTTTGTCCCCGGTAGGGGTTGTCCCCAAAAAGGCAGCGGGTAAATTCAGACTTATACAGCATTTGTCGTACCCGGCTGGACTATCCGTGAATGACGCTATAGACGCCACCCTAAGTTCGGTTAATTACCAATCGTTTGAGTCAGCCCTAGCGTTGGTGCAGGTATGCGGGAGGGGTGCCCTGTTAGCTAAAATTGATATTGAGTCAGCTTTCAGGTTACTGCCCCTTCACCCGGAGTCGTATCAATACATGGGTTTTTTTGGCATCGTGGTGGATACTATATCGATCGCTGTCTTCCCATGGGTTGTTCGATATCCTGTGCACTATTCGAGAAGTTTAGTGGCTTCTTGCATTGGTGCATTCAGGCGGGAACGGGGTGTAGGTGGATCGCACACTATTGTGACGACTTCTTGGTTATCGGGCCACCTGATTCCACATGTTGCCGGGATACGCTGTTTTCCACTGAGGCTCTTTTTTAGGGTGCTAGGCGTTCCCATTGCCGCGTATAAAATGGAGGGCCCAGTCACGTGTCTCTCATTCCTTGGAATTGAGATCGACACGGTGGCCGGGATCTGCAGGCTCCCAGCTGATAAGGTGTCCAAGATGTGTGAGGCTATTGCAGAAGTGCTGGGTTCCAGCTCCAGTCCGCTTAGGCAGGTTCAGTCCCTGTTAGGTAGGTTCAGCTTTGCCTGCCGTGTGATTCCCATGGGTAGAGTTTTCGGTAGAAAGCTACAGAGAGCCACTGCGGGTAGGAGTAGGCCGCACACGACAGTGCGTCTATCCAAGGTGATCAGGGAAGATATGCAGATTTGGCGCACCTTCCTCAGGGATTTTAATGGGACGCGAATATGGCCGTCACCACCCGTAACAAACTTTAATATCGACCTGTTTACGGATGCTTCCGGAGCATGCGGCTTCGGCGCTTACCTGGACGGTCATTGGTGCGCGGAAAGTTGGCCCGATGAGTGGCATAGGGTAGGAATTACCAAGAACTTGTTGGTCCTGGAGCTATTCCCGATTGTCGTGGCAGTTGAACTGTGGGCGCCCGCTTTGCGGGGGAAGCACATAGTTTTTTGGTGCGTCAATTTGGGGGTGGTCCAGTCGATCAATAAACAAAGCGCATCCTCCCATCATGCAGTATCTCTGCTGCGTCATCTAGTTTTGCGCTGCCTGCAGTACGATATTTCGTTCAGGTCTAGACACGTTCCGGGGGTGCAAAATAGTTTGGCTGATGCTTTGTCCCGAGGCCAGTGGAGCAAGTTCCGTAGTCTGTCTCCCCAGGCGGACAATGTTGGTATTCCGTGTCCCTCTTGTGTTTGGCAGATCATCAAGCCGGCATAAGGGAGCTCGTGGAACAAGCGGTAGCACCTTCCACCCTGAGGCCATATCAGGCAGCATGGAGACGGTGGTCACTATTCAGCGGGCAAATAGATCAATCTGAGGCAGGTCAGCGTGACGCTATGTTAGCATTCATGTGGGAGAGATATTCCAATGGGGAATCTAGAGCCTCCATGGCATCTACTCTGGCGGGGATATCTTTCATGACCAGAGTGCAAGGTTACACGGATGTCACCAAGGGGTTCATGATCAGCAAGGCCCCAAAGGGGTGGGCTAGGGCTCAACCCTCGCATGTGGACGCGCGCTTACCAATCACCAACAATATTCTGGACCAGTTGATAGGGTTTCTGGGTGTGGTCACGGTCGATGAATATGAGAAGCTCTTATTTAGCGCTGCGTTCTCCATGGCCTTTTTAGGATCTTTTCGGGTTTCTGAACTGGTGGCCAGATCCAGGGAGCATCAAGAGTCTGGTCTGAGGGCAGAGCATGTCAGCGTATGCGAAGGGGTTGTTGCCTGTAAAATTATTAGTTCTAAGACTGATCAGAGTGGCAAGGGAGCATGGGTGCAGTTAACTAAGCAACCTAATAGTAACATCTGCCCGGTTAGCTTGGTGTCACGGTTTATGAATATGAGACCTCAGGCCCGTTTGTTTTTTATGTCACCATAACGGCATGCCCCTGACGAAATATCAATTCTCGGCCATTATGAAAAGGACCCTGCAGTCAATAAATCTTGGCAGTACTATGTACGGAACTCATTCGTTCAGGATTGGGGGGGCCACATCTGCTGCCTTGGCTGGATCCTCTACTGAGGCCATAAAAGCCCTGGGTCGCTGGAAATCCATGGCTTATAAATCTTACGTCAGGATTGACAATGTTGATGTTTGATTTTGTCATGATAATCAGAGTTTTGCCTTACAGTTTTTTCTTTATCTTATTTTCGTTCTCTTCTTGTTACCCAAACCACCCCCTCTACCCTCCCCCACCCCATCTTCTCCCTCCATTTGGTGGGCTACCCTGGGCTTTTCCGCTCGTCGCTTTGAAGCAGGGGCGCGAAGGGATTTTCACCCGGGTTTCCCTGGGCGTAAGTCCTGATTAGTGGTGTGCTGCCGGGGTTTTTCCGGGTGTTTACCTTCGCCTGGGTGGCCTGCTTCCCATGTGTGTCTTTTTTCCCTGACCCTCCCTGTTGACCGGTTATTTCCATCATTCTATCCTTCTTGTGCTTTTATGCTAAGCCTGGCCCGTCTTCCAAATGAAGGTGACATGGTTTTAACACTGGTTTTCTGCTTCCAGGTGATGGTGTCCCAACTAAGATGGTGTGGATCATTGGGCATTCCTTTATTTTCTGGGCGGCTGGCCACCCCAGGTCTAATGTTATCCCAAATTACGAGGGCACCGTAATAAGATGGTTGGGCAGAATGAGCTTAGGCTGGCCCGATCTTATTCCATGGTTGGTGAGGCTTATTAAACAGCAAGGCCCACCAAATATCCTGGTAGTGCATGGGGTAGAGTCACCTCACCTTTTTAGACGAGACGGCGTACATCTAACGGAAGAAGATATGGGGTTGTTTATAGATAGGATTTGCGGGGGAGTGTCGGTGTGTCTCGATTAGTTGGTGGTGGGCTGCGGCGTCTGTGGGGCGCAGTGGGGTAGGAAGGCACGGCGTTCAGCGGCTGATTTGTGGGCGCAGAGGTAGTTGTCGTAGGTCACTGCCCCCCTTTGAGGCACCAGTAACTCCCTTTTTGGCCCTTCGGTGAGGAGGGTCCCTGTCCGACTCGGTGAGGGAGGGCAGCGTGAGTTTTAAAGGGGCAGTCACTCTGACGCCAACTCAGCGCAAGTTATGATGGTATTTGTTCCCCGTGGTTGTGGACGTACGGCGGTGTGCGCCAGTCCACTTGTGATTTAGTGTTTTTCAGCTTGAGAGTTGTTTCGCAGTGCCCTTTCTCCGCCACCATAGGTTTAGTTAAAGTTGAAATTATAATAAAAGTTCTGGCAATTTTTTAATAACTTATACATGTCTCCATGTGTTTATTTGCATGCAAATGTTTAGAATTCTAAGGTTGATGTAAGGTTTACGGGAACATACACGGTGAGCCCTTTATGACAAGTGAGGCTGCATAGGACGAATGCACTTAAAGGGCGACAGGGTTTGTAGTAAGCTGAACTCTTACCTGAAGGGGTTAACATAGGTTGTGGCCCGACCAGTGTGTGCTTCAGTGGGAGGGACCTTGGGGTTTCAAAACCCTTGTAAAAGTCCAGCTAGGACGAAACGCGTTGGGTCATGCCCACTTCACGTAACGTCACTCTGACATCCACCACGAGGGATTTCCTACAGAACTATGCCCTGCACAGCTCTAACTCACCGGGACTAAGAGCGATTATACCACCCTGCCGCGCGGCCGAGGTGAGGGATTTTAACTCGAGCATCACTGTATTTACTTTTTTCAATGGGCGTATGATTGGATCTCCCATCATTCGTTGTCACTAATCTGCAAGGACATTTTTTCGGTGTTGGTAACACCATATAGATCTGCACTGTAATTAGGACGTTTGTATCTCTACACCAATCTCCTATATCTGCCATTCTCTTTGGATCCGATACAAATCTACCGCATGTACAATTGGCTGGAGGCCATCAATTTTTAATGTATAACATTTTATGTTTTTATTGTTAACCACGCTTATGGTTTTTAATTATTGGTATTTAACATGTTGGTTTATTATTGTAATTCCGATTGATTGTATATAGTGACATACAGGCAGATTTTAACCTAATTCTGTGATATTTGTTATGTATTAAATTGTTATTATTTATTTGCCATTTGCACTCAGGTTTTTTACCAATTAATTGTATTACTAATTTATTACTAAATAATTGTATCCATATCAGTAAGGTACATATAGTCAATGAGCGCCTAGTTAATTCTGGTATAGGATTACTATTGAAAATCTGAGAGTACTGGGAGTATATATAAAGATATACAGAACAATACAGGATATAGTGCAGGATTACTATGGAGGGACATAGAGTACTAGGAGTATATATAAAGATATACAGAACAATACAGGATATAGTACAGGATTACTATGGAGGGACAGAGAGTACTGGGAGTATATATAAAGATATACAGAACAATACAGGATATAGTGCAGGATTACTATGGAGGAACAGAGAGTACTGGGAGTATATATAAAGATATACAGAACAATACAGGATATAGTGCAGGATTACTATGGAGTGACAGAGGGTACTGGGAGTATATATAAAGATATACAGAACAATACAGGATATAGTGCAGGATTACTATGGAGGGACAGAGAGTACTGGGAGTATATATAAAGATATACAGAACAATACAGGATATAGTGCAGGATTACTATGGAGTGACAGAGGGTACTGGGAGTATATATATAAAGATATACAGAACAATACAGGATAAAGTGCAGGATTACTATGGAGTGACAGAGGGTACTGGGAGTATATATAAAGATATACAGAACAATACAGGATATAGTGCAGGATTACTATGGAGGGACAGAGAGTACTGGGAGTATATATAAAGATATACAGAACAATACAGGATATAGTGCAGGATTACTATGGAGTGACAGAGGGTACTGGGAGTATATATATAAAGATATACAGAACAATACAGGATAAAGTGCAGGGTTACTATGGAGGGACAGATGGTACTGGGAGTATATATAAAGATATACAGAACAATACATGGATATAGTACAGAATTACTATGGAGGGACAGAGGGTACTGGGAGTATATATAAAGATATACAGAACAATACAGGATATAGTGCAGGATTACTATGGAGGGACAGAGAGTACTGGGAGTATATATAAAGATATACAGAACAATACAGGATATAGTGCAGGATTACTATAGAGAATCTGAGAGTACTGGGAGTATATATAAAGATATACAGAACAATACATGCATATAGTACAGTATTACTATGGAGGGACAGAGAGTACTGGAAGTATATATAAAGATATACAGAACAATACATGGATATAGTACAGGATTACTATGGAGGGACAGAGAGTACTGGGAGTATATATAAAGATATACAGAGCAATAGAGGGATATAGTACAGGATTACTATGGAGGGACAGAGGGTACTGGGAGTATATATAAAGATATACAGAGCAATAGAGGGATATAGTACAGGATTACTATGGAGGGACAGAGGGTACTGGGAGTATATATAAAGATATACAGAACAATACATGGATATAGTGCAGGATTACTATGCAGGGACAGAGGGTACTGGGAGTATATATAAAGATATACAGAACAATACATGGATATAGTACTGAATTACTATGGAGGGACAGAGGGTACTGGGAGTATATATAAAGATATACAGAACAATACATGGATATAGTACAGAATTACTATGGAGGGACAGAGGATACTGGGAGTATATATAAAGATATACAGAACAATACAGGATATAGTGCAGGATTACTATAGAGAATCTGAGAGTACTGGGAGTATATATAAAGATATACAGAACAATACATGGATATAGTACAGGATTACTATGGAGGGACAGAGAGTACTGGGAGTATATATAAAGATATACAGAGCAATAGAGGGATATAGTACAGGATTACTATGGAGGGACAGAGGGTACTGGGAGTATATATAAAGATATACAGAACAATACATGGATATAGTACAGGATTACTATGGAGGGACACAGGGTACTGGGAGTATATATAAAGATATACAGAACACTACAGGATATAGTGCAGGATTACTATGAAGGGACAGAGAGTACTGGGAGTATATATAAAGATATACAGAACAATACATGGATATAGTACAGGATTACTATGGAGGGACAGAGAGTACCAGGAGTATATATATAAAGATATACAGAACAATATAGGATATTGTGCAGGATTACTATGGAGGGACAGAGAGTACTAGGAGTATATATAAAGATATACAGAACAATACATGGATATAGTACAGGATTACTATGGAGGGACAGAGAGTACTGGGAGTATATATAAAGATATACAGAACAATACATGGATATAGTACAGGATTACTATGGAGGGACAGAGAGTACTGGGAGTATATATAAAGATATAAAGACTAATACATGGATATAGTGCAGGATTACTATGGATGGACAGAGAGTACTGGGAGTATATATAAAGATATACAGAACAATACAGGATATAGTACAGGATTACTTTTGAGGGACAGAGGGTACTGGGAGTATATATAAAGATATACAGAACAATACAGGATATAGTACAGGATTACTATGGAGGGACAGAGGGTACTGGGAGTATATATAAAGATATACAGAACAATACATGGATATAGTACAGGATTACTATGGAGGGACAGAGGGTACTGGGAGTATATATAAAGATATACAGAACAATACATGGATATAGTACAGAATTACTATGGAGGGACAGAGGGTACTGGGAGTATATATAAAGATATACAGAACAATACAGGATATAGTGCAGGATTACTATGGAGGGACAGAGAGTACCGGGAGTATATATAAAGATATACAGAACAATATAGGATATAGTGCAGGATTACTATGGAGGGACAGAGAGTACTGGGAGTATATATAAAGATATACAGAGCAATAGAGGGATATAGTACAGGATTACTATGGAGGGACAGAGGGTACTGGGAGTATATATAAAGATATACAGAACAATACATGGATATAGTACAGGATTACTATGGAGGGACACAGGGTACTGGGAGTATATATAAAGATATACAGAACACTACAGGATATAGTGCAGGATTACTATGAAGGGACAGAGAGTACTGGGAGTATATATAAAGATATACAGAACAATACATGGATATAGTACAGGATTACTATGGAGGGACAGAGAGTACCAGGAGTATATATATAAAGATATACAGAACAATATAGGATATTGTGCAGGATTACTATGGAGGGACAGAGAGTACTAGGAGTATATATAAAGATATACAGAACAATACATGGATATAGTACAGGATTACTATGGAGGGACAGAGAGTACTGGGAGTATATATAAAGATATACAGAACAATACATGGATATAGTACAGGATTACTATGGAGGGACAGAGAGTACTGGGAGTATATATAAAGATATAAAGACTAATACATGGATATAGTGCAGGATTACTATGGATGGACAGAGAGTACTGGGAGTATATATAAAGATATACAGAACAATACAGGATATAGTACAGGATTACTTTTGAGGGACAGAGGGTACTGGGAGTATATATAAAGATATACAGAACAATACAGGATATAGTACAGGATTACTATGGAGGGACAGAGGGTACTGGGAGTATATATAAAGATATACAGAACAATACATGGATATAGTACAGGATTACTATGGAGGGACACAGGGTACTGGGAGTATATATAAAGATATACAGAACAATACATGGATATAGTACAGAATTACTATGGAGGGACAGAGGGTACTGGGAGTATATATAAAGATATACAGAACAATACAGGATATAGTGCAGGATTACTATGGAGGGACAGAGAGTACCGGGAGTATATATAAAGATATACAGAACAATATAGGATATAGTGCAGGATTACTATGGAGGGACAGAGGGTACTGGGAGTATATATAAAGATATACAGAACAATACAGGATATAGTACAGGATTACTATGGAGGGACACAGAGTACTGGGAGTATATATAAAGATATACAGAACAATACATGGATATAGTACAGGATTACTATGGAGGGACAGAGGGTACTGGGAGTATATATTAAGATATACAGAACAATACATGGATATAGTACAGGATTATTATGGAGGGACAGAGGGTACTGGAAGTATATATAAAGATATACAGGATATAGTGCAGGATTTCTATGGAGGGACAGAGGGTACTGGGAGTATATATAAAGATATAGAGAACAATACATGGATATAGTACAGGATTACTATGGAGTGACGGAGAGTACTGGGAGTATATATAAAGATATACAGAGCAATAGAGGGATATAGTACAGGATTACTATGGAGGGACAGAGGGTACTGGGAGTATATATAAAGATATACAGAACAATACATGGATATAGTACAGGATTACTATGGAGGGACACAGGGTACTGGGAGTATATATAAAGATATACAGAACACTACAGGATATAGTGCAGGATTACTATGAAGGGACAGAGAGTACTGGGAGTATATATAAAGATATACAGAACAATACATGGATATAGTACAGGATTACTATGGAGGGACAGAGAGTACCAGGAGTATATATATATATAAAGATATACAGAACAATATAGGATATTGTGCAGGATTACTATGGAGGGACAGAGAGTACTAGGAGTATATATAAAGATATACAGAACAATACATGGATATAGTACAGGATTACTATGGAGGGACAGAGAGTACTGGGAGTATATATAAAGATATACAGAACAATACATGGATATAGTACAGGATTACTATGGAGGGACAGAGAGTACTGGGAGTATATATAAAGATATAAAGACTAATACATGGATATAGTGCAGGATTACTATGGATGGACAGAGAGTACTGGGAGTATATATAAAGATATACAGAACAATACAGGATATAGTACAGGATTACTTTCGAGGGACAGAGGGTACTGGGAGTATATATAAAGATATACAGAACAATACAGGATATAGTACAGGATTACTATGGAGGGACAGAGGGTACTGGGAGTATATATAAAGATATACAGAACAATACATGGATATAGTACAGGATTACTATGGAGGGACACAGGGTACTGGGAGTATATATAAAGATATACAGAACAATACATGGATATAGTACAGAATTACTATGGAGGGACAGAGGGTACTGGGAGTATATATAAAGATATACAGAACAATACAGGATATAGTGCAGGATTACTATGGAGGGACAGAGAGTACCGGGAGTATATATAAAGATATACAGAACAATATAGGATATAGTGCAGGATTACTATGAAGGGACAGAGGGTACTGGGAGTATATATAAAGATATACAGAACAATACAGGATATAGTACAGGATTACTATGGAGGGACACAGAGTACTGGGAGTATATATAAAGATATACAGAACAATACATGGATATAGTACAGGATTACTATGGAGGGACAGAGGGTACTGGGAGTATATATTAAGATATACAGAACAATACATGGATATAGTACAGGATTATTATGGAGGGACAGAGGGTACTGGAAGTATATATAAAGATATACAGGATATAGTGCAGGATTTCTATGGAGGGACAGAGGGTACTGGGAGTATATATAAAGATATAGAGAATAATACAGGATATAGTGCAGGATTACTATGGAGGGACAGAGGATACTGTGAGTATATATAAAGATATACAGAACAATACAGGATATAGTGCAGGATTACTATGGAGGGACAGAGAGTACCGGGAGTATATATAAAGATATACAGAACAATATAGGATATAGTGCAGGATTACTATGGAGGGACAGAGGGTACTGGGAGTATATATAAAGATATACAGAACAATACAGGATATAGTACAGGATTACTATGGAGGGACACAGAGTACTGGGAGTATATATAAAGATATACAGAACAATACATGGATATAGTACAGGATTACTATGGAGGGACAGAGGGTACTGGGAGTATATATTAAGATATACAGAACAATACATGGATATAGTACAGGATTATTATGGAGGGACAGAGGGTACTGGAAGTATATATAAAGATATACAGGATATAGTGCAGGATTTCTATGGAGGGACAGAGGGTACTGGGAGTATATATAAAGATATAGAGAACAATACATGGATATAGTACAGGATTACTATGGAGTGACGGAGAGTACTGGGAGTATATATAAAGATATACAGAGCAATAGAGGGATATAGTACAGGATTACTATGGAGGGACAGAGGGTACTGGGAGTATATATAAAGATATACAGAACAATACATGGATATAGTACAGGATTACTATGGAGGGACACAGGGTACTGGGAGTATATATAAAGATATACAGAACACTACAGGATATAGTGCAGGATTACTATGAAGGGACAGAGAGTACTGGGAGTATATATAAAGATATACAGAACAATACATGGATATAGTACAGGATTACTATGGAGGGACAGAGAGTACCAGGAGTATATATATATATAAAGATATACAGAACAATATAGGATATTGTGCAGGATTACTATGGAGGGACAGAGAGTACTAGGAGTATATATAAAGATATACAGAACAATACATGGATATAGTACAGGATTACTATGGAGGGACAGAGAGTACTGGGAGTATATATAAAGATATACAGAACAATACATGGATATAGTACAGGATTACTATGGAGGGACAGAGAGTACTGGGAGTATATATAAAGATATAAAGACTAATACATGGATATAGTGCAGGATTACTATGGATGGACAGAGAGTACTGGGAGTATATATAAAGATATACAGAACAATACAGGATATAGTACAGGATTACTTTCGAGGGACAGAGGGTACTGGGAGTATATATAAAGATATACAGAACAATACAGGATATAGTACAGGATTACTATGGAGGGACAGAGGGTACTGGGAGTATATATAAAGATATACAGAACAATACATGGATATAGTACAGGATTACTATGGAGGGACACAGGGTACTGGGAGTATATATAAAGATATACAGAACAATACATGGATATAGTACAGAATTACTATGGAGGGACAGAGGGTACTGGGAGTATATATAAAGATATACAGAACAATACAGGATATAGTGCAGGATTACTATGGAGGGACAGAGAGTACCGGGAGTATATATAAAGATATACAGAACAATATAGGATATAGTGCAGGATTACTATGAAGGGACAGAGGGTACTGGGAGTATATATAAAGATATACAGAACAATACAGGATATAGTACAGGATTACTATGGAGGGACACAGAGTACTGGGAGTATATATAAAGATATACAGAACAATACATGGATATAGTACAGGATTACTATGGAGGGACAGAGGGTACTGGGAGTATATATTAAGATATACAGAACAATACATGGATATAGTACAGGATTATTATGGAGGGACAGAGGGTACTGGAAGTATATATAAAGATATACAGGATATAGTGCAGGATTTCTATGGAGGGACAGAGGGTACTGGGAGTATATATAAAGATATAGAGAATAATACAGGATATAGTGCAGGATTACTATGGAGGGACAGAGGATACTGTGAGTATATATAAAGATATACAGAACAATACAGGATATAAAGCAGGATTACTATGGAGGGACAGAGAGTACTGGGAGTATATATAAAGATATACAGAACAATACGGGATATAGTACAGGATTACTATGGAGGGACAGAGAGTACTGGGAGTATATATAAAGATATACAGAACAATACGGGATATAGTACAGGATTACTATGGAGGGACAGAGAGTACTGGGAGTATATATAAAGATATACAGAACAATACGGGATATAGTACAGGATTACTATGGAGGGACAGAGAGTATTGGGAGTATATATAAAGATATACAGAACAATACAGGATATAGTGCAGGATTACTAGGGAGGGACAGAGAGTACTGGGAGTATATATAAAGATATACAGAACAATACAGGATATAGTACAGGATTACTATGGA
Organism: Mixophyes australis; assembly: GCA_036250195.1. Taxonomy (NCBI): domain Eukaryota; kingdom Metazoa; phylum Chordata; class Amphibia; order Anura; family Limnodynastidae; genus Mixophyes; species Mixophyes australis. The sequence continues at coordinate 13,370,033 of JAVHZZ010000004.1, forward strand.
GGGACAGAGTATACTGGGAGTATATATAAAGATATGGAGAACAATACAGGATATAGTGCAGGGTTACTATGGAGGGACAGAGTATACTGGGAGTATATATAAAGATATGCAGAACAATACAGGATATAGTGCAGGATTACTATGGAGGGACAGAGAGTACTGGGAGTATATATAAAGATATACAGAACAATACATGGATATAGTACAGGATTACTATGGAGGGACAGAGAGTATTGGGAGTATATATAAAGATATACAGAACAATACAGGATATAGTGCAGGATTACTATGGAGGGACAGAGAGTACTGGGAGTATATATAAAGATATACAGAACAATACATGGATATAGTACAGGATTACTATGGAGGGACAGAGAGTACTGGGAGTATATATAAAGATATACAGAACAATACATGGATATAGTACAGGATTACTATGGAGGGACAGAGAGTATTGGGAGTATATATAAAGATATACAGAACAATACATGGATATAGTACAGGATTACTATGGAGGGACAGAGAGTACTAGGAGTATATATATAAAGATATACAGAACAATAGAAGGATTCATCAGATATGAGTAATACTGTAGCACATACAACGTATACAACTTGTTACACTCATTGTCAGCAGTGTGTGTTGGGGATATAGGTCTCGGAGATCTATGCAGGGTACAGACTCCGTCACAGGATATAGTTATGTTTCTTTGTGACATCAGCATAACACAGATCCTTGGATGACTGTTTGGGTTCTCAGCAGGTTGGTGACAATGACCTTTGTTTCTGATCCTGGTAGATCAGGAAAGAGACAGCTCAGGATACAGCAGGAGGGTGAGAGTGTAGACTGTCAGGGAGGAAATAACTAGACAGAGATGAGACGTTTAGTAAGAAAATTTGTACAGATTATTATATTGAGCAAGAGGGATGTGGAAAAGATTCCGGGTCAGAGTGGAGAAAGTCCCTTTCTGGCAGCTGGTATATGGCTTGTTATGTAAGTGCCACAAGATACTGTGGGAGTCAGTGTGGGATAGGGTGGGGCAGCCAGGGAGTGCTGGACATTTGTGGATATATTCCAGAGATAACGGGAACAAGCTACCTACACTGTAGATAATAGCAGAAGCTTGGTCATTGCTTTGTTTTGTATGTAATACTCCAGCTACTTTGTACAGAGTAAAGCTGGGTACACAGACTCGCGTCTATTTGTTCAGCTGGAGTATGTATACTCCCAGCATCATGTTTTATCATTCCAAAACACATCGCATCTGTGCTAAGGCTCCCAGTATGAATACAACAAAAAGTATTAGTAGTTACTGCAAAAACGGAGTGTCTGTATATTGAGCACAGGTCACTCAGGTAATAGCAATATGCAGTCAATATTAATACAGCTATCACAAGTCCATAGGCCCAACAGGTAATGTTGGTAAGATGTATTACAGAACTCAGAGTCGGACAGGCAGGGGTTAATACAGAATAGTCTCATACTAGTCTGATGGAGAGGGCAGCTCACGGTAGCAGGTAGTTACCAACCAGATCGTGTTTGGCATAATCAGGTCACGATACAAAGGCACTAAATGAAACAGGAACTAAAAACTTGGTAATGCTGGTATCCGGGTATAACAGAGGGAATACAGGTACAAGGAGACTGGATTACCTTGTTTAACCACTGGAGCAGGAGATACTGTTGTCCAGGTATAGTAGATGGACAGGTACAAAAAGACTGAATACCAGGTTAGTCCGGAAGCAAGAGGCACTGGATGTCAGGCACAAATGGGGAAGTGCAGATGCAACTTACCAGGTTTAGCCAGGAGACAGGAGGCTCCAGATGTTTCACAGGAAAATCAGGCAATGGAGGGTCAGACAATCCAAGGGTCAGAAGTTGAGAGATCCATAATGATAACAGGGAATTAGCAGGAAAAAGGTCAGTGGAGGTCTTAGGTCACAGACAAAGGTGCAAAATGATGGAACAGGCAGAAGTCAGATGATCAGGAGAACAACAGGCGCAATAACATAGGAGTACTGTCAGGGACCAGAAGCAGCAAACAATTGATGGACTGCAAGGAGCAATGTTTGGGGCAGGTATATAATGCATTGGTACAAGTACAGGAGATGATCAGGAAAGGAGGTTAAATGCAGGCAAGGTGGAAATGTCCAGCGACAAAATAGCAGCACCTCTGTTAGCATATAGGAACATCAGGCTAGATACAAATTAGGATCAGAGTCCTAACAGTCTGTTCATTTGTCTTCTAACTTCCTAAAAATCAGGATCAAAGATGGAACATTGTCTGGGAAATGTGTAAGTGTTTACGCACTCACGATGGTCTGTCCAACACTTCTGCTGATAGTTCCTCCAACAGCACTGCCTTTGTGGGAGTGCAGATTTATATCTATGATGTTGTCTTCCACGTGCTCTGTGCTCTGTCGTCTAACAACGTAAGCAGATGGAATATAGTACTGTCTTCAAAGAGAATCAATACTAAGCTCTGTTTACATGTATTATATCATACTTGCTCACTTTCCTGGAGTCTCTGGGAGTCTCCTGTTTTACAGATAGGTCTCCCGGACTCCCGCATCCTGCCCACTTCCTAGTGCAGTGGGCAGTATGGGAGTCTCCATGACGTTATTTGTGGTGAATCACAAAATGTTGTCCCCGCCCCCCCGCAGCAAAATGTGCATTGCAGGGGCGCTATTCAAACAAACCCTGCCCCCTTCCATCTTCATACCCCATCCCCTCTTCGGGACTTCCCAGAGGACAATTATGAAAAGTTGGTGAGTATGTCATCTCTTTGTTCCTGTATTCAAGTGTAAAGATCAAAAAATAAATGTACAAGTAAATAAGGATTCTCACTAAAGTCTCATTCATTTATTCGTGTGCTACTTGTAAATTTCTTAAATGTTGTTTTATCGGGTGGGGTACGGAATAATGGTTGCAATTATTCCGACAATACTTACCTCAATGTGGTGATCCCGAACAGCTCCTTCCCGACCTGGCTCCAGGATGACTTCTGTGACCGGCGACTGCAAGGAATACCTATGAAGAATCCGAACAGTCTTGATGATGTCATTGCCGACCGCGATGCTCTTTTCCTTGCTGTTAAGGTGGAAATGTAAGTATGCGGGCATAGACAATGTATACCTCAGAACCTCGGTGGCCTATTTGATGGCTAGGCACTCCTGTTCCTGGAGTGCCTAGGCAGAAGTTTGCGACTCAGATAGAGGATGGATTTCTCTGTCCCATCAAACCTCTGTGAGAGCACATCCCCAAACCTCTTACAGAGGCATCCGTTTGGAGATACAATCTCCTGCTGAAGTCCGGTGCTTGGAGTATTGGCTCTAAACACAGAGCCACTTAAAGGTCACGCCAGGCAGCCTCTGTTGCTTCCGACCAGACTAACTTGTCTGGACAAGTCTTTTTAGGAGCTCGGTAAGAGGAGCAGCCCTAGTGGAAAAATCAGCCATAAACCGGCAATAGTACCCAACTAGACCAAGGAAAGTTCTCAGCTGGGTGTTCCGCTCAGGTTTGGGTCAATCTTTGACAGCTTTTATGGCCCTTTGGAAGGTGGCGGGAGCCCCATGTAGCCCGAAAGCCAGTCCCTTATACTGGAATATCCCATCTGGGGTTTAAAAGGCTGACTTAGCCTTGGTGGATGGTGTTAGGGAAATCTGCCAGTAGTATATGGTCAGATCTAACGTGGTAAAGTACCGACTATTGGCCAAGATTTCCACTAGCTCATCAATTCTGGGCATCGGAAATGTGTCAAAATGGGAAACATTGTTTAATTTTCTAAAATCATTGCAAAAACAAACACCATAGGGCTATTCCAGTTGCTATTGAAATGCTCAATGACATTGAGGTCCAACATTTTTTTAATCTGTTGTTTCGCAGCTACTCGTCGAACTTCAGGAATGGCCTTACTCTCACCACAACTCTGGAGGTGTAATATCTTCTGCAGGCTTGTCTACCCCATTTATCTCAACTACATTTTTATAGACATTAGCTAAGGCAACATCTCCAAGTTGGTCTGGCCAAATGTCTCTTAGTGGAAATAAGTTACACAACCCTGACCACTCTGAGTCTTCGTTAGGAGGCGTGGTGGCTTCACCCGAGGTCTCGCCAACAATTGATGGCATGAATTGGTTTTGCGTTGGCACTTGTCTGTTCTCTAATCTCTTAGCTAGTAGAGGTGTATTTTCTTGAACATTCCAGTTCAGGTTTCATGGCAGATCATGGCACTCTCTCTCTCCTATTCCCTCAAGCTCGTCCTTCAAGGCTGGACCTTTGACCGGTGCTTCAATTGCCGAGGTGTCCGACTGGATTCGCTCCTGGAGATTCTGCTTGAACAGCACAAATTCTCTGCACAGTATTAGAGGGTATGACAGTTTTTGGGCAACTGCCACTACTACCGTGACTGTCTGTCCATTTACAGTAAAAGGCAAGAGTCCTGTCATATTCTGTCCCATGGACACAGAGTACCGTCCCTTTGGGCAGTTTATGAGTCAGTGTCTCTGGTAATATGGAACTGGAAACCTAGGACAATTCACTACCCGAATCTACCAGAGCCAGCACCAGATGGTGAATCACAAACACAGTCACGTGGAACAAGCAGGACTTCCCGGCAACAGCAGCTTGGATAGGTTGGTTGTGTGCGCTAGTGAATAATCCATAAGTTCTACTAACGTTGGGCATTATGCCCTCAAATGTCCAGTCTCTTTGCACTCAAAGCAGATTGAACTTAACGCAGGTTTGGCTGCCTTTTTTTTTTCTCTCCTCACCAATGTCCGGTCCACTGTTCCATATGCCAGATTTTGATCGAGGCACATACTTTGGAACGGGTAATAGATGTTTGGGCATATGCTGCAAGGCGCTGTATCTCTCCACTACAGCAGCCAATTCCTCATACAACTGAGGGTCGTGCCCACCCTTGAAGCCCTTGGTCCATACCCCTCATACAATGTTCAATGGTCAAAATTCTTTCTGTCCATGTGTTCTTTTCTGGCTGCAACCACTTCTTTAGTGTTCTATCAAGTTCAGCAAGCTGAGCCCTAACTGTTAGATCTTTGAAAAGTCTCCAGCCATGATATCATAGGGCCACCCCCGTTCTGGTGACTACAACCTTCGCCAAGATGGCAATATTCTGCCGCTGATAGTCGCCAGCCAGGTCCTCATCCAGGTCTATATAGGTCCGTTGTGCTTCTCCTGCCTCTATGTCATCATCAGAAGCTTATTTCTGCAGAATGGGGGTAACTGGAGCCTCCCTGTCCCATCTCCCCTGAGTAATCTCCTCGCGGATTAGACGGGTATTCTCTTCCTGTACTGCTGCCACATTCACCAGGGTTCTTAATATGTGTTCCATTTCCCACAAAAGTTTGTGCTGGGAAGTGGAACCTAGCTTCTCTCAGCATTCACAGGCAAATAAAAAAACTTTCTGGACTATACCAAATTCACGACTCAGTGACCCAGAAGGTGTGGCACTACAATTACCAGCAGTTTTTAAAACTTTGTTTTTTTTTCTCTCAAAGCTGACAGGTGCTTTAGAAACACACACTGGCAAGCAGAGAAAAAGAAAACAAATTGGAACACACACAACTTATAGTTTGAACATTTAACAAGCGTGGCACTACAATAACCAGCAGTTTTTAAAACGTTTGCTTTCTTTTGTAACCCAAAAGTACACAGGTGTGTCTCTCTACAGCAACAACATTTGAAACACAGCATTACAACAGTTTGATGCATTGTAGTGGTTTTTAACACACTCCACTCACCCCCTTTGTGTCTGGATGCTGGGTGGACAGCTGTGTTTTAGCTGTCCTACAGATCCCACTTCTGACACCACATGTGATAAAGCATGGCATTCACTGGACTCTCACACAGCTTGAGTGAACCATTTCAGTGTTTATTAGCAGTTGTCAGGATGGCTTAAAAAGTTTCAGTGGTGGTTACGGCAGACATTTCCAGTGAAGCATCACAATTCTCCCACAAACCTACGTCTGGCTGAACAGTAGTTCCCTCACTACTAACCGGCCACTAACTGGCATCGGTGGCCCCACCCATCAATACAGTGTTTTTATCATCTACCCCAGCACTACAAACCAAACAGCATATTAATTACACCCATGTGGAACACCTGTGTGTGTGTGTTATGGCTGACAGAGAACACCATAAACTTGTAGAACAGACTGAAGAGGTCTTCACCTATTGCAAGCCGCCTTTCCCGTAGAGCTGGACACGTTCACAGGTACTCAGATGCCCCCAGGACTTAAACTCAGAGTAGTACAAGTTTATGATGTCACCACAGTGCTGGCAAGGGCCAGATAGGAGGCAGAAACGGAGTCCAGTAGTCTTGCCGAGGTCAGAGGGTAAGGATCGGGGTCGGCAGCAGGCAAACGAATCCAGAGAATAAGCTAAGGTCAAGGTCACAGGCAATCCAACGAGGTCCAGAAAGAAGCCAGGGGTCATACACGGGAAATCAGAACCAGAAACTCAGCACAGGAGCAGAAAACAGGAACAGGGAGCCTAGCTACACTGGAAGCTATAACTGGGCTAAGTCCTCACTGCTTTAAATAGTGAGGGGAGCCAATGGAAGCAGAGTGCCAGCGAGCCCCCTCCCTGATGCAGGTGTAGCCTAAAACCCTTATGCGCACATGTCCCCGGCTATTAGACAGCTGGCCGGGCACTGCGGCAAGGGAGACAGAGCACCCCGGTTGTTGCCTAGGCAACTGGGACGTAGAAGGCAGAAGTGACGTCACAGTCGTCATGGTGACGGCCGGGACACCAGAGGCACCAGGAAGTGAGCCATGGCGGCCCGTCGGGGAGCCGTGGCTCGTAACAGTGTGTATGTTCTGAAACTTTTGAAGTTCAACATATATTCCAAAATGGTCAATAGAATGGTTTGGAGCAAACTTAGGACCTTTAGAGAGTACTAGGTTCTCATCTTCAGTAAGAAAGAATGTTTGCCCCAAACCATTCTATTGACCTTTTTGGAATATATGTTGACCTTCAAAAGTTTTTGAGGAAATTATCTTTAAAAAAATTATTTTATGAAAGAAATATGGAAGGCAGCAGTGATAAAGGGGATGATATTGGTTTCCCCAAAACTAAAGAATTTAAAAAGAAATCTCTCTTTAACCCAAATTGGAATAGGGGTTGTTTCATTGATTGTTATTATATAGCTGAAGTTCTTAGACAGTTGGAGGATAAAGATACATATATCATCTTGAAGAATGATCCTCTTGAAGTTATGATATCTAAACTGTCAGATTTATTGAACAAATACAAAGATAGTGGATTTATTGATAAACATGTAATAGATTTTATTTTGATTACATACCCCAATACCCCTGTATTCTATGTACTACCTAAAATCCACAAGGATTTAATTAATCCTCCTGGACGCCCCATTGTGGCATGGACTAAATCTCAAACATCAAACCTGTCCCAATGGGTAGATCACCAATTACAACCTATAGTAGTTAGGATCCATTCTTATTTGAAGGACACTGGTGATGTCCTGAGAAAATTGAAAGATATTACATGGAAGGAAGGTTGTTATTTGGTTACTGCTGATGTTAGATCTCTTTATACATAAGGATGGGTTGGATGCTACTAGGTATTTGCTAGATAAAGAAAATATAGAGGGCTCCAATGAAAAAGTTTATTTTGGAGAGCATTGAATTTATTCTTTCTAATAATTATTTTTATTTTGAAGGGCGGTACTTCCTGCAGTGTGTGGGCACGGCTATGGGCACCAGGTTCGCCCCAAGTTTTGCAAATCTGTCCAATGAGAAGATAAATACATATGGGAGAAAGAAAGATTTGGGGAGAACCTGGTGACATGGATGAGATACATAGATGACGTGGTTTTTGTGTGGAAAGGAGCATATTCAGATTTGGAGATCTTTTGTGAATATTTAAATAAGAATGATATTAATGTTGTCTTTACCTATGAGATTAGTGACAGTACAGTCAATTTTCTTGATTTGAACATATATTACAGGATCAAATACATAATATGAGAAATCAATTTATCAGTAAGGGGTATAAACCCCACAAACTTGATTAGGTTATACGTTTTGTGAATAATTTAGATCGATAGGAAGTTTTGAGATCTAATTCGAGGAAAAATAAAAATATATCTGAGAATGAGGATTTAAAGTTTATTACACAATATAATTCACAACATAGAGAAATAGAAAACATTATAGGAAGGAAATATTGGGATATCTTAAAAAAGGACCCCACACTTTCAAATATGATCTCAGAAAGACCAAAATTTATTTACAGACGGGCCCCTAATCTCAGGGATAATCTGGTTAGTAGTGCTTTAAGTGAAGTGAACAGAGAAGGAGTGACCGCTCAAGGTTTCTTTAGATGTGGCTTATGTGCAGCGTGTAAAGCCACTTTCTCTAACCAAAAAAATAAAATTTCCAAGTTTGAGGTTAAGGGTAAGACTTAAAAAAGTTTTTGAGTCGCAATAGTGCAAATGTTGTTTATATCCTCGAATGTAAATGCAGATTATTCTATGTGGGCCGTACCTTCCGCCAATTGAAGATTAGATTAGCCGAACATCTCCGCAATATTAGGAAAGGTTTTGACAATCACTCAGTATCTGCTCATTTTAAAAAAGTACATGATTGTTCTGTTGGAAGTCTAATTAATTTTTGGGCTATTGATAAAATCAATAGCAATTGGAGATGGAAGGATTCTTCTGTCAGTTTGGCCAAGTGTGAAATGAAGTGGATATACCGATTAAACACGTCCCCCAAAGGGTTAAATCAAGAATTCGAATTAAAATGGTTTCTGACAGAAGATTAATTGTACTACTTTGTTTCTTTTTATATATTATAGTAAATTTTTATATAATTTTATGTATTATATTATATTGTTAACCAGAGTTTTATTTAGGACATAGCCCTTTTCTAACACAAGTGTGGGGTGTTTTTAATTAACTCAGCATATAAAGCTGATTCAGATTCCTTCCCACTTTCATCTTGAGAAAGGTTCAGAGGGAGCTGAAACGCGTTGATGTTTATAGTGGGAATCTGATTATTTTAATAACTGGTCTGTGGACGTTTTACTGAACACTTTGTGACCACATATCTGTCTCATTTGTCTCGATCTCGGGCAAGAGCTTTATGCACTTTATGCTGATCTTATTTGTGAACAAGCTACGAGTCCAATTGTAGCATTGTATGTTAATAAATTACTCAGTCTTTTTTGCAGATAACACACTATATGCGCACTTTTTTTCATTATATTTTCACACATGTGATCCGATTTGGAGTCTATGAGAGGACGCAACAGCTGGGAGTGTTCATTCACCCATAACGCCGCTATAGCCGAGATCGTGGGATTTTACAGACGCCGATTCGAAGAAGCGGATGTTTTACTATCTGTAGTGGAACTTATCTTATTATATGTAGCTTATTCTTTTTGTCATCTTCATGGAGACTATCTGAACCAGTAAACTTGCTGGGCTTCCGGAATTACCGATTATGGAAGATATATAGTCGTAGAGGAGAAGTGCTACATTGTTTGGAGCTTTACTGGCCCTTCATATTTTTAGTTCAGCATACTCATCTAATTTACATAGTGTTATTTTGTGTTCACTTATACATGGCTGACATATAATTTTGAACAAGGTGAATATACATTAAGTGTTGTGTTTAGGTATTTTAGAGATATAACAGTGTTATGGTTATCCATTAAGGATGTTGACCTGCAAATGTATTCCCCCATTTCATGGTTATATGAGTGCTTGTCAGTTCCTCATTGTTTACTTTTTATGTTTCATATTTGGGGCTTATTTGGGTGCTTGGCCCAGAGGTAGCTACTAGCAGCTCTGTAGTGGAGCGACAGTTTTTCGACTGTTCATCTGTGTTTATCTAGTTAATTGCTATGCAACAAATTTGTTCTCCAAGTGAGATCACCATCTGGCAGCAGGGAGAATTTAAGACAGACCACACAGGTTTGTGGTGCAGTAAGGATGGTAAGCCTGTTGTACCAAAAACTTTATATCCTGCTTTAGCACAACCTAGTCATGGTTTAAAAAATGTATCAAAGACTGCTATGGCTACACTAGCCACTGTTTCTACAGAACCAGCACACCTCTGAGCTACAGAAGGACACTTCCAGGTAATCCAACTCCCAGTGATAAGAAGGTTACAAATTGTTTTGGTTTGTGTAGATTGATTCTCTGGTTGGATAGAAGCGCAGTCAGTAGTCACAGCCACAACAAACATAACTGCAGAGAAGATCAGCAGTTTGTATGCAGGGATGGGTTACCACAAGTTATATCCTCAGACCATGCAGGTGAAGTGTTATCATAGAGCTAATGTGTGATCTAATGGGCATAAATCAACAGTTACACACCTCATACCATTCACAAGCAAGTGGAAAGGTTGAAAGGTAAGACTACAAAGCTGCACCAACATACATCTCCTCTCTTGTCTCAAAATATCTCCCAACTCGGCAACTCCGTTCTGCAAAAGATCTGCGTCTCTCATCCACCCTCATTACATCCTCCCATTCCCGGTTACAGGACTTTTTCGGGCTGCACCCACTCTATGGAACTCTCTCCCTCGCACAATAAGACTCTCCACTGGTCTACAAAATTTCAAGGATTCTCTGAAAACCTACCTATTCAGACAAGCTTATAATATTCCTCAACCACCCTCTTAACCTCACTACCTTTAGCCTGTTACACAATTTCACACAAGACAACTACCCCCGGACCAACATTGTTGTGTGACAGGATCATTTAGCTTATGAGTCACCTTACCTTTGCAGTCTGGCTGAGCCAAGATACAAAATGTAGACTTAACCTCATGTGTCAATCTCCCATTGTCCCATAGATTGTAAGCTTGCGAGCAGGGCCTTCTCACCTCTTTGTCTGTTTTACCCAGTTTGTTTATTAGTATATTATGTTTGTCCCCAATTGTAAAGCGCTACGGAATATGTTGGCGCTATATAAATAAATGATGATGATGATGATGAAATTGACTAACATTATGAAGGAAACTGGATTTCTATGGCCTGAAGCATTGCCCCTTGTGCTACACAGCTTTAGGGTCACACCCAGAGAACCCCGGCATATTTCACCTTATTATACTCTTTTTGGTAAACTCCCTAATGTTGCAATGGTCCCCTTGCCAGCCTTACCTACAGAAAATGACTTCACTATTAAGTACTTGGCTAAAGTGATCAGACAAATAAGGCAGATACATGATGTGCTGCTTTCTACTACAGGTGACCTTGTGATGCTAAAGGTGTTATTATAATTATTATCCTTTATTTGTTAGGCGCCACAAGAGTTCCGCAGCGCCATACAATGCACAAACAATAGACAGTACTGGGTAAAACATTACTGAGCAGTAAACAAAAATACCAACAATTCATGAGCTCCAAGCAGGCTAATGCAGAAAAGACGGAGCAGAAGAGTAGGTAAGGACACAGGAGGGAAGAGGGCCCTGCTCAAATGAGCTTACATCCTAAGGGAGGGTGAACAAAACTCAGGTACAAAAGGGGGCCAGTTGATGTAAAGGAGAGAAGAGGGGACGGGAGGAGGGAGGGGAGAGCGGGTTAGGTGGATGGATGGTAGGCTTTGAGGAACAGGTGGGTTTTAGTGCCCGTTTGAAGGAGCTTAGAGTGGGAGAGAGACGGACGGAGCGAGGGAGGTCATTCCAGTGAAGGGGGGCTGCCCGGGAGAAGTCTTGGATTCTGGAGTGGGAAGAGGTAATCAGAGAGGAGGAGAGGCGATGGTCATTGGCCGAGCGTAGGGAGTGGGCAGAAGTGTGAATGGAGAGGAGGTTGGAGATGTAGGGGGCAGTAGACTGTGAGAGTGCCTTGTATGTGGTGGTCAGGAGTTTGAAGATGATTCTGTAGGGGATGGGGAGCCAGTGTAGGGCAAGGCAGAGAGGGGAAGCGGAGGAGGAGCGGCGAGAGAGGAAGATGAGTCTGGCAGCCTTGTTCAGAATAGAGCGGAGGGGGGCAAGGCGGGAGAGGGGGAGGCCGGTGAGGAGGAGGTTGCAGTAGTCGAGGCGTGAGATGCTAATGTTGCTATGATAATGTTTCAGTAGTTTTATCAAATTGCAATAATACAAAGAATAACACATTATTTAGTGTTAGGGTTAGGTTCTGACATGACCAGAACCTAAGAGTAATTCATCTTACAAAATGAAACATTTTAATTGGTACAAAGCCGCCCCAAGCCATAAGTTATGGGGTCTCATTTCTGTTTCCCAGGGGGCTGTATTTTGTGTTTGGAAAAGGGGCTTGGTTACCCACTGGGGCAATTGGATCAGGTCTTGTTGTCTTATCGATCATTTATATAATAGTGAGATGCCGACCTATACTACTTGGTGCATTATGCAGGCAAGTAAGGAAAAGGATTAAAATCCAGAAAATAGGCCTGAATATCCAGCATTTTAAGAGAATTTTGGAAGAAGCGACATAGTAGGACAGGTAAATTAGGAGATACCAGAGGTATGAGAGAGTGGAATTACAATAGAGTTGTGTGAGTAATATATCTGGGGTACAAGATGGAGTCCAGCAACCATTACTGTACTTACATCAATCAAGTAAGTTTTGCAAGAGATTAATATGTTTATGTGCTTCATGTTTCATGCTTCTTAGAATGTGCTTATGCAGGCCGTACTGTCCTATACCAGTGATTAAGAGAATTAGGGGTAAATGTATGAAGCTCCGAGTTCTTCAACACCCGCGAGTTCGGCGTCTTCAGCGCTTAAATTTAAAGCGGTGAAGAAATGTGATCGAAGTAACAGCCTCTAGAGTTTACAGAGAATGGTGCTGTGGCTGGACCACATAGGAATAACTTATTCTAGATATTTATTTTAATTAAAGGTGCAGGGCACCACTGTATATCATTGCAAATGTACTGATATTTTTTATATTGTGTGTAGTTTGATATAAGAAATGCATTGATTTCTAATGTATTATGCCAGGTTAGAGGAAGTCTGTTTTGCTGAAAGCAGGAAATACTAGGTAAGTCTTTTCATTGTAGAAGTGGTAAAAACCTGCTTTACCCTGAAGGACCAGCAGGAGGTTGTTACCTGTTGTCAAGTCTTGTTAGAGAGACAGGAACCTGTCTGAACAATGTAGACTCAGGTTACTAATAATTTAGGATATTACACATTTCTGTGAATTTTGTAAGTTAAATTGCGTTAACTCCATGTCTAGAGAAATATCGCATCCTGATGTTAAATTATCTGATGTGATATCAGATGCTTCGGTGCCTGGTAGGATCAGGGGGCTGGTTTACCCCCCGCCAGGATTTGTGCAAGAATATGTATAAAAAGGAAGCTCTGTTTGACCATGTAGTATCATTATTCCATCTGTACTTCTGGAGATCACTAGTACCTTAAACTAGTGTGTAACTGTCCTTATTAGGACACTTGAGCTAATAAACATTACTGCTTCAAGATCCTGCTTTGACGCCTACTTACCTGCTGTAATTCTTGTGACCTACAGATTAGACCAATCTAATCCGGCTGTTCTGAGGTTGGGATCCAGCATCCAGTACCAACACTCTGCCTGCTACCTGCAGCTCTGGCCAGTGTGATAGGCCAGGGAAAATCATCCACAGCAACCCTGATCTGAAGGCAAGAGGTCCAGGGTACCAGCCCAGGTGCTCAGCAAGCAGGTACACCAATAGAGACAGTTACCCAGAAGGAAGCGGTTCCAGCTGCTGCTAAGGCGCCTAGTGGTGGCAGCAGCAAAAGCCCCTCCTACTGCAGTTTGGGATAAAGAAAGGGGACGGTGCCAAGGGAAGCCCAGCCAGTCCCCAGCAACACATGGACAGGGTCGCATAGGAGGTCCATCCTGTCACAGGTGCGCTAAACTAAAAACATGCAATGAGCGGCAGTTCTGTGGGTGAAAATGCCTTATTAATGGAAGAGGTCAGACTAGAATGGTCAGACTGGTTTAAGATGACAGGAGGGCGACAGTAACTCAAATAGCCTTGCGCTACAACAAAGGTATGCAGAAGAGCATTGAGAGCACATAGCACGTCGGACCTTGAAGAGGGTGTGCTACTCTGAGCAGAAAGCTACACCATCTTCCATGCCTGTTAACTAAGAACAGGAGCCTACAATGGGCACAGATTCACCAAACAGACTGGGTAAACGTTGGCTGGTCTGACGAATCTCTATTTTTGCTGCCACATAGAGATGGTAGGGTCAGAATTTGGTGTAAACAACATGAATCCATGGATCCATCCTGCCTTGTGCCAACAGTGCGGGCTGGTAGTGTAATGGTGTTGGGAATATTTTCTTGGCATACCTTAGGGCCCTGAATACCAACTGAGCGTAATTTAAATGCCACAGTTACTTGAGTATCGTTGCTGACCCTGTGCATCTCTTTATGGCTGTGTGCATACTAAAATGGAGATTTAGGGAATGTTTTAAATACGACACTCTTAATAAATATTTGTTTCACTGACTAGGGAGGGGCTCACATACAGGAGATGCCTCGACGTTGGCAGATGAGCTTATCCCAATATAACTATATTGGGCACAAAATTCTCCTTTATGTATATGCTGACACATAGTGATTTATATATTGCTTGTTTGTGAGCGCAATTTTCTTTTGTTTGCACATTGGTCTCAATTGTCCTTGGCTGCCGTCTAAAATGTTTTTATTCACTTGTGCACGTCATTAATTTAAAGAAGCGCGCCTTTATCTCTTTCATTAATTTCTTTATGTCCACAGTCTACCCATATTCTAAAGGCTACTTTCAGCAGGACAATGCACTATGTCACAAAGCACATGTCATCTCCAGCTGGTTCCACCAACATGACAATGAGGTCAGTGTACTCCAATGGCCTCCACAGTCACCAGATCTCTATCTAATAGAGCACCTTTGGGATGTGGTGGAACGGGGGATTCCCAGCGTGAATGTGATGCTATGGACCAGAATCATGAAGGAATATTTACAGCACCTTATTGAATCCATACCCAATACTAGAAAAGTGTACCATTCCCTGAAAAATTTTCCATGACTTTTACCAATAGTCGCCGCGGAGAAGGCGCCTCAGTACGATGTAAGAAAATGATAAGTTTGAGAAACATCACAGCCCAATGTGGCATTAGTTACTGATACAATTTTATTCTGAAACAAGTATTATATGATTACATAGAGAAGCAGTGTATACAGTCCACACATAATGTTCCGTCTTCTTCAGAAACCTTGGAAGATGATTTATTAGTGATATCAGCACTGGACGTACAAAGTGATCAGAGGGTCCTTCACCATGATACAAACTCTACCAGACCCTGTATGATGATTGGTGAACATGTCTTTATCATTCCATAATTATGTCTATAATGTAGGTTATTGTGCATTTATTTTGTAAAAATATATAGTTTAGTTTGCTATACTTGTTCCTACAACTCTCGCCCAACGCAGTTCATGATTCATAACGGCAGAAATGTGATTACGTATGTATATACTCATTTGTAATTATTTTTATGAATATATGTGAGTCCATATGCATTTCAGAGAAAGAAAGCTTATGATTCTACATAGAGCGCTTTATTTAACCTACTGAATATTGTTATTGTATTTTATATATAGGGCACTTGGATGCAGCGAAAAACAATTAACATTTTCCTGACCTTATCCTGACACTTCCATCTGATCTTATCTATGACATTAATATTCC
This sequence comes from Mixophyes australis, assembly GCA_036250195.1. Classification (NCBI taxonomy): domain Eukaryota; kingdom Metazoa; phylum Chordata; class Amphibia; order Anura; family Limnodynastidae; genus Mixophyes; species Mixophyes australis. The sequence continues at coordinate 13,385,710 of JAVHZZ010000004.1, forward strand.
TTTGTTGGTGTGATGTCAGCAGAAGTGGGTGGGTTCTTGGATGAGGTCACAGTGATGTCATAATCCTGGATCAACCTCCTCTTAGCTCCTCCTCTGTCTGGCTACACGCTTCCTCTCAGAGAAAATCAGTGCGTCCTGCAGGACAGAAATGTGTAAATTTAGATCACAATCCGTCTCTACATGTCACTGCCTCATAACAGCATCACATTAATTATAAACTCATATAATAACAGCTCAGGTCACTATCACATAATTCCAAGCAAAAGAAAAGGAAGACACCATGTTGTTATTCAGCCTTCATACAAGGACTTCTGTGCTGTTCAAATGGTCAATTCCGTAATCTCTAACATACTTATCTTATCACAAATGAAAACATATTATCTCTACACGTTGTTGTGGTGCTTTGTCATGGTGACCAGTCCACTCCTTCTTCTGGAGAGAGTGCCACCAGCTCCCATACAAGGTGAGATGACACACCAGTATCCAGTTCAGTTTCTGTATGGATCTGAAGGGGTAAGTGTTATGGCTAACGGTCTTTTCATAAACCCGTAGAACCAGATGGAGAGGTCTTCACCTATAGCAGCCGCCTTTCCCGTAGAGCTTGTTATGCTCACAGCTACTCTGATGCCCCCAGGTCTTATACTCAAGGTAGTACAGGTGTATGAATGTACCGTAGCGCAGGGTAGCGGGTTGTAGAATCTAACGAGGTCAGGAAACAAGCCGAGGCCTGGGACCAAAGCAGGTAACGAGGTCAGAGTCAGGCAAGATGTCAGGGCTGGCAGAGAACAAGGAGAATCCAGAACCAAAGCAAAAGGTCAGGGCAACAGGCAAGAATCAAGTCCAATAAAGGAAGCCAAGGGTCATACACAGAAAATCCAAAACAGCAACAGGTTCAAAGGCACAAGGGCAGGCAAGTATACAGCAACTGAGAACCATAACCGGCAGGAAGGTTAAGCCCTCCCTGCCTTAAATACAGAGACTGGCCAATGGCTGCAGAGGAGGCCAGCATGAGTAATCAGCCTCTGGAGTTTATAAAGACTGATGAAAATTGACTGCAGAACACAGTTAAACGTGATAGGTATTTTGGCTACCAAACTCTGACAAGCTGCCTATATTCGAAATCAGTGTAATAATATAATATAATAAAACTGGCACACCTGCGCCCGCGCCCGGCTGCCCCTAATTCTGGGACACTGCGCTAGCTACCCGGCGTCCCGGCAGTAGCCGGGGCGAGAACAGGAAGTGACGTCCTGGTCATCATGGAGACGGTCGGGACGCAGGTGAGCGGAAAGTCGCGGCAGCTGAGCACCGCCGCGGCTTGTAACAGTAGTCCTCAATATTCAGTTTCGGCTTTTGTCTGTAACTTGTGTTAGTTCTCTAGTAAATGCTGCCTGAATGTTTGTGACAACCTGATGGGACTCACCTGTCCAGGATTTATGTGTCTTTATGACAATATGTGTGGTGTAACCTCATCTGTTCCTGATGACACCAGAATTAGTGGGATGAAGATGTTGGTCGCTGTCCACCTGGTCCACATACACTTCTTCAAGAAGGGTTGTAGTTTGTCAAGCTTGGTCTCCTTTTCTGGACACATTCATGGTTGCAGCAGAGGTCTCTCCTGTGGTCTTGCTCCTTGATGTCCTCTCTGACCTTCAGTTCACTCTCTTACTTATTCTCAGTTTATGAGTCATCTTTTCTTTCTTAGACCTTTTCTACCTGAACTGCTCTATCATCGCGGTTTCCATAAGTGAAATTTCTTCTACGATTTTAAATCAACTTTACTGTTGTTTATTATCAAACTACTTCTCTACATAAATCTAATCCTTAGTAGGACTAATTGGTTCCTCTATACACTCTCCTTCCTTCTCTTTTCCTTTTGCCAATATAACATTAAAACTCTCCTTTTGTAGTCTGCTTCTCTCTTTTTCTTTCTCATTTCTATATTAGAGGTTACTCTCTTAGTTCCGTTTTCACTCTCCTCTCCTATCAGTCTCGATCCACAGGCCTTTACCTGTCAGTCTCTAATGCTCAAACTTCATCTATCTCCCATCTCCCCCCTACAACTAACTGCTCCTCTCCCATTGTCACCTCGTCTATCCTCCCTTCTCCTTATGCTTACTAGTGGCTCCTCTGTCTTTAATGACTCCTCTCTTCCCATCACTTTACACTTTAACTACAATGGCTTGTATATTATCCTTCACCACTCTTCTCCATGGTTCCTCACACCTCTAGGTCTGTTCTTCCTTATGAGCCGCTACGCTAATCGCGCCGGCTCACAGCAATTCTCTTCCTGTCCCGGATGATGCTTAACTTATGCTTCTGAGCTGAAAGGCTAATCGCGGTGGCTCACACTGTCTCTTCTGTCCCACCTGTGGAACGCTGTTCTTCTTTCCTGTCCTGCCTGTGGAACGCTGTTCTTCTTTACTGTCCCGGCTGTGGAACACTGTTCTTCTATCCCATCCCGGATGTGTGAACGCTGTTCTTCTTTACTGTCCCGGCTGTGGAACACTGTTCTTCTATCCCATCCCGGATGTGGGAACGCTGTTCTTCTTTACTGTCCCGACTGTGAAACACTGTTCTTCTATCCCAACCCGGATGTGTGAACGCTGTTCTTCTTTACTGTCCCGACTGTGGAACGCTGTTCTTCTATCCCATCCCGGATGTGGAACGCTGTTCTTCTTTCCTGTCCCGACTGTGGAACGCTGTTCTTCTATCCCATCCCAGATGTGTGAACGCTGTTCTTCTTTACTGTCCTGGCTGTGGAACGCTTTTCTTCTTTCCTGTCCCGACTGTGGAACGCTGTTCTTCTTTACTGTCCCGGCTGTGGAACGCTGTTCTTCTATCCCATCCCAGATGTGTGAACGCTGTTCTTCTTTCCTGTCCCGGCTGTTACTTAGCAGCCGGGACGCTATTCTGCCTCTTTTGTCCCTGCTAGGCAGCCGGGAATCTATGTATTCTGATTGCAGTCATGTGACAGCAATCGCTAATTACTGTAGGGGGCTTGCCTGCTATCAAACACACTCATTGGCCCTCATTGGTTTAAGTGGCAGGGAGGGCTTAGTTTATAGCCTTCTTGCCCTGCATTATTTGTGAAGTCTGCTGTGTTACTAAAATCTATAGACTCTGATTGTCTTCCTTCTACTGACCCTGCTTGTTACTGGATTATCCTTGTCTGCTGCCCGTCTTCATCTTTGTCTTGTTTCTGGGCCATCCCTGCTCGCTGCCTTTTTTTTATTTTGACATTTTGGCTTGTCTACGATTATTCTTGCTTTCTACCTGCCCTTGACCATTTGCTTCATTGGTGGTCACTATACATCTTTGCTATCTGGTACCTTTGATAAACTTTTACTACTTTGAGTTTAAGTCCTGGGGGCATCTGATTACCTGCGAGAACATCTCCCTCTATGGGAACGGCTGCTTGTTATATAGGTGAAGACCTCACATTCGTTCTGTTCTAACAGTTTATGAAGTCATCAGTGGGGGCAACAGTCTTCCCATCACTTCACACTATAACTACAACCAATTCTCCTTTCTCTATGGCTCTATGGTACCAGGAATGTTTCTGGAGATTAGTGATGTGGGTGAGGGTGGTACCAGGAATGTTTCTGGAGATTAGTGATGTGGGTGAGGGTGGTACCAGGAACGTTTCTGGAGAGGAGTGGTGTGGGTGAGGGTGGTACCATGATCGTTTCTGGTAGATGAGTGATGTGGGTGAGGGTGGTACCAGGAACGTTTCCAGAGAGGAGTGGTTTAGGTGAGGGTGGTACCATGAACGTTTCGGGAGAGGATTGTGTGGGTGAGGTTGGTACAATGAAAGTTTCTGGAGATTATTGTGTGGGTGAGGGTGGTACAATGAAAGTTTCTGGAGATGAGTGGTGTTGATGAGGGGTGGTACCATGAACATTTCTGGAGATGATTGGTGTGAGTGAGGGTGGTACAATGAAAGTTTCTGGAGATGAGTGGTGTTGATGAGGGTGGTACCATGAAAGTTTCTGGAGATGATTGGTGTTGGTGAGGGTGGTACCAGGAACGTTTCTGGAGATTATTAGTGTTGGTGAGGGTGGTACCAGGAACGTTTCTGGAGATGAGTTATGTGAGTGAGGGTGGTACCATGAACGTTTCTGGAGATGAGTGATGTAGGTGAGGATGGGACTTGGAAAGCTTATGGAGATGATTGGTGGAGGTTAGGGTGACACGAGGAAAGTTCTGGAAATGAGTGGTGTCGGTGCTAGTTGGACCAGGTAAGTGACTGACATACAGAATAATCACACCCATCTCTCACTAATGTTACCCAATTTTCTTTCTATCCCTTTACCCTGTGAATATTCTTTCTAAATCCTCAGAGTAGTCTGTACCTCACTCTAAATCCCATTGCTTTATCATCCGTGTAAGTGCTTCACCATCTCTCTTCCTCAAACATAGAAGAGGTGACACTGACCCCATAACTACACGTAAGCTGTGTACACACCACAACAATATTCTAACAATAGGATATTTTTACCAACGACAGAAAAAAAAAAAAAGTCCTGATCATCATGCCTCATGTGTACACACTAGACCCGACATCCTTCAAATCTGTGCTCTTCATCTGTCATAAAGTCAGCTGGAGGATTTACAAGTCTGGTGAGGGAAGATCAGTGACAGGTGGTCACACAAATCCCATGTCATGAGCACTGGCAATGCAGGGATTAATTACCTCCCCTGCTCCTTTCCCTATCTGCAGGTAGTGTGCCACAGTGCTGGGGAGATTAGGAACAGGCAGGTCAAGGAGGGAAGATCTGTGCCATATATAAATGTCAGTTTGATTAGTTCAGAGCAGAATGTGAAACTCGTACCCACAGGAACACTGTCTACAAGTCAATCAGTGCCAGTGCATCTGTTTCTGTGACTAGTAGTTCTACAAGTCACAGGTGGTGCTAGACGTCAGGTGACTGGTATGTGCAGCATATGTGGGGTCAGGATCGGAGCCATGGACTCACACTTGGCTGCTGAGGTTACGTTGAGGATACAGGTTGGACAGACACATGGAAATGTAGGAATGCAGTGAGGGGTGGAGAGAGGGGGGTGGCAGGAGAAAAACGAGGAGAGAATTAAAAGGAGGGAGAGATTAAAATAGAAGAGGAGGGAAAGATAGAGGAAAGGTGGTAACCTAAGAGACAGAGGGAGGAGATTTACCTTCAGGATCATTATTTTAGAAACGGGCCATGTGCAAGCTGCTGACAGGTTCCGTACTCCCACTGACAGCTGACAGGTTTATGACTCGGCTGCAAAAAGCTTAACTCCCTATGTCTGTCCAGTTCTGCAGAGTGCATACACACTGCAGAACTGTACCAACATTGTTCATAGCTGAACGACATATTTTAAGCAAACCGACCAACCAGATCAAATGATGATCTGTGCTTTGGAACGATGATCGTTCATCGTTCCAGGGTACACACTACTGTGATATCGGGCCCATCAGTCCCTTATCGTGTGATTGGCCAGATTATCTGCTGAAAACAGTGTAGTGTGTACCCAGCTCTACTTATGTGACATCAGCCAGCCAACAGGTTGTCCTCACCAGGAAGAAGCAGGTCGCCAGTATGGTGGCTTTCACTGTCACCTCCAGATCCATCGGGAAAGACGCCATCATCTGGTTATTTTCACACTTGATTACTCCCACAACACTTTCACCATCTCTTGACTTCACCTATGGAACCAAGTTTTTACAATATTATAGAAGAATGATCATAGCTCCCTTCTGTCTGTGTCACTGTGTCACCCTGCAGGGGGAGGGACAGACTCATAGCTCCCTTCTGTCTGTGTCACCCTGCAGGGGGACGGACAGACTCATAGCTCCCTTCTGTCTGTGTCACCCTGCAGGGGGAGGGACAGACTCATAGCTCCCTATTGTCTGTGTCGCTGTGTCACCCAGCAGGGGGAGATACAGACTCATAGCTCCCTTCTGTCAGTGTCACCCTACAGGGGGAGGGAGAGACTCATACAACATTTTAATAAATATCTATATTTTAATTTTGTTTTCATTACCTCAAAGGTGACATTGCCAAAGATACTGGTTTGGAAAGTTGGTCCCAGGATCATCAGAACAACCTCCCTGGAGGAATTTACAATGGACATTTGGGTAACCATGACATTTGTGTGTACGATTGCACATCCCAGGAACTCGGCAGATGCACTGAACAATTCCATCTGTCAGACAGACCACAGAACCAGTATATTAGACTAGTTGTCCATGTCACATATACCATGCACCGTGCATCTCAGTGCTAACACTGGACCCAATATCCACTACAATCCCATTTCAACGAATGCAAGTTCTAACCACATCTCCAGGTACTTCCACACCTTAATCACTTAAACGCCCTTGTACTCAACTTGTGGCAAAAATTTCATGCAGATTGAATTTTGCTGCAGAACCGGCCATTCTGCAGACGTGCAACCACCTGGCGCTACAATCTTCAAATTCTGTTTTCTTGAATATAGTGGAGTAGAGAGATTATTTTATTCTGGTGCTTTGTGTGTTTGGGGGTATGGCTGACAATTCAGGATACAAATATGGGTTATTCTATGTAGAACAATAAAGGACAATTTCTGTGAAATGCACAGGTTGTGGAAAAGAATCCACACAATATTCTGCTCATCTCTACCCAACGACTCAATGACCTTCGCATAACTCGATTCCCACTCACAAATGACCACGAAGTGTGATGTCACATCTGTCTCATCCACAGCAATCCAAATATCAGACAGGTTTAGAGAATACCCAAGAAGGCTGAACTGAATTGACCACATTTTAATGTTAATGGAATGTTTGGGAGATGGAGGACATAATTATTGGTAATTGGTGGTTAGCTGTTCAAGATTATTTGGTCTTCAGTAGAGAAAGTTCTTTTCTCAATGATGATTTAATCATTGAGACACAAATCTGTTGTGCTCTTCCACTAACACTGTCATCTTATTCTGCAAATGACTGTGACATAGACATAGGTGTGTGTGCACAAATCCAGACATACGGCAGGACCAAATGAGAGATCAGCCTCAGTGCTATGTTTAGTGACCTTCTGCACTGTCCTCCACACCTCTAGGCCAGCTTTCCCAGCTCCTGGGCACAGGGCTTCGTTCCACGGAGGCTACTTATCACGCTCACTGTCATGTCAATAGCCAGATCTGCAATTTTATGTTCTCTGTTTATACTCTGCTAAGTCACATTGTGTAATACTGGTAAATATGTACTCTGTTCACCCCCTATGTACCGCGCTGTGGACCATTTGTGGCACCTTGTAAATAAAAGGTACAAATAATAATATAAACTAAATTAAATGAATCTGAGTCTGTTTTAATGTCCATGGAGTTCAGCAATTTTAGTTAGATAGGGTTAAATGGTGGTAACCTATTCTGCAACGCTGTACTATTGGGGAGACAAATGGAACAAGGGCAGGCGATGACGTGGTATACCTACCTTCAAACATTTATATATGTTGAGTCGGGACAAAATAAAACTTGCCCCCCCCTCCATCTGTGGAAAACAACTTGTACATGGGGCGATTCCATTAGGAACTAAATTCCTGTCGTAGACTCTGAAGGGGGAGTTTATTCCAGCCAAATCTGTCGTATTTAAAGTTACCTGCAAGCTTATGCAGTGTGCAAGGGACATCGAGAGAAATCATTTGTCAAAAAAGTTTGTCTATATTGCATCAGAAGTTTGAGTCATTTGTGAAAATGCCCAAAATGGTTGCTGAAGAGAGAATTGCAACTTATTTAACCCTTCAGTTGCTGGGAGAGAGCTGCTTATGAGTCCTTTACACTGGAAATTGTTTATTGTGCAGAATTGATGTTTACCAAGCTCAGGAGTCAGTCATGCATGAAGTTGATTACTGATTTCATTTTGTACAATTAATTCTCATTTTCACTAAAACAACTATTTTCTCCAATAACTGCATTGTCCTGTCCTAATCAGGCTGCCTCTTTCTATAACAAAACACTCACTTCAGCGCTAGACAATGCAGCTCCAGCTACTACATATAGTCTCGGACAATCCAAACCCCAGCCAGGCACACCAAACAGACCCGCTACCTGCAAAAGTGCTCCCGCACTGCAGAGCTCCACTGGGGGAAATCTCGTTCCTATCCCAATTTCCTCCACAATAAATTCATCCTTTCATCTTACAGCACTGCCCTTTCAGTTGCCAAACAAACATTCTTAAAATCTATTATATACACCCAGTCTTCAAACCCACGTTGCCTCCTTGCCACCTTCAACTCATTTCTCTGCCCACCTGCACCTCCTCGCTCACTCACTGCCCACGATTTTACCACCTATTTCAAAGACAAAATTAACACCACTCGACGAGATATTTCCTCATGCCAAATTTCATTCACTCCACTCACTCTACCCACATTTATCTACAATCCCCAATCATCTTTAATTCATTATCTCCAATAACTGAAGATGAAGTCTGTGCACTCATTTTATCATTTCAACCTACAACCCGTCCACTCGACCCTATACCCTTCCAACTTCTCCGCTCCCTCTGTTCCACTGTAAGCCATCTCTACCTCACCTCTTCAACCTGTCTCTGTTCACTGGCACATTTCCATCATCCTTTAAACATGCGCTCATCTCACCTATTCTAAAGAAACCATCTCTCGATCCAGCCTCTCTCTCCAAATACCAGCCTATTTCTCTCCTCCCCTTTGCCTCCAAACTACTTGAGCAATTAGTGTACAAACACCTGTCTCACTTTCTCTCTCCTCTCATTCCATTCTCGACTCTCTGCAATCAGGCTTCCGCCCCCAACATTCTACTGAAACTGCTCTCACAAAAGTGACCAATGATTTACTTACTGCAAAATCTAAGGGTAATTTCTCCATACTCATTCTCGTGGACCTCTCTGCTGCATTTGAAACTGTTGATCACCCTCTTCTCCTACACCCATAATACCATTGGTCTTCTTCGAGACACAGTTATTTCCTGGTTTACATCCTACCCATCGAACAACTCCTTTAGTGTGTGTCCACTACTACTATCTGTTGTGATCCCTCAAGGCTCTGTTCTTGGCCCTTTACTTTTTTTCATTTTACACCTCTTCTCTTAGGGCACTAATTCGCTCATTCAGTCTCCAATACCACCTCTACGCTGATGACACCCAAATCTATATCTCTTCCTCTAAACTCTTTCCTTCTGGGCTACCTTGTGTAACCAGCTATGTTTCTGCTATCTCCACAAGGATGTCCCAACACTCCCTAAAGCTCAACATGTCCAAAACAGAGCTTATTATTTTCCTCCTGCCCTCCCTCACTGTGAATAACACCTCAATTTCCTCAGTCTCCCAAGCCCTCTGCCTTGGTGTTAAACTTGACTCCGTCCTCTGCTTTATTCCTCACATTCAAGCTCTCTCCCAGTCCTGTCGACTCCACTTTAAAAACATTGCCAGAATACGCCCTTTTCTTACTCAAAATGCTACCAAAACTCTTATCCATTCTCTCATCATCTCCCGTCTTGACTATTGCAACCTCCTGCTATGAGGTGTTCCTGACACCCATATATCCACACTTCAATCCATCCTAAATGCTGCTGCAAGACTGGTCTTCCTCTCTCACCACTCCACATCTACTGCACCACTTTGTAAATCCCTACACTGGCTCCCTGCGTCCTCCAGAATCAAATTCAATTTACTCAGCCTTACCTACAAAGCCCTCAACAACACTACCCCTGCATACATCTCAAATCTCATTTCAAAATACTCTCCCTCCCGGCCACTTAGATCTACCTCTGACCTTTGCCTTGTGTGACTGGATCACTTATAATTAACTTATGGTATAAATTTATTTAAAGGAAATAGAGCAGGGCACTTATTTACTTAATTGCAAATGTACTTATTTTTGATATTGTGTGTATGTTGGCAAAGGATATATCTTTATTTCTGAGACCAGGGGAAGAAATTTGTTTGTTTTAACTTTGCTAGAGGAAATGCATTATTTCTGAGGTATATGTCCGATACATTAAGCCTTTGTTGAGGAAGTCTTTTGTGTATCTTGGCGCAAGGAAATGACTTGTTTGGGGGTTTGTAACTTCCTTTGGGAATGTGTATTCTGTAGCTGTATGAAAAAAGGAGCCATGTTAATCTCATGTTAATTAGACCTTTTGATGTGCAAGGGTCCAGCACCTGAAGGCACAGGGAGGTTTAATTAGAGGTGCTATTAGATTTCCTGCGTCTAAAACAAGATGCAGGAAATCACAGCAAGTTTTAGGATATCACAGATAAGTGTAAATATTGTTAGCTTTGCATGGCATGTAAATCCATGTATGGGTAAACAATTTGCATCCTGATTCTAAAATATCTCAGACCTCAGGGGGTCTGGCTTACCCTGTGAGGCTGTGTCCACATCTGTATAAAAAGCACTGTCTTTTATTGAAAATTGTTATTCTTGCTTCTTCTGACCTTCTCTCTGGTACCTTCAACCCGGTGAGCAAATAAACATCACTTGCTTCAACGACCTGTTCGGAAACTTCTCTATCCCTGTGACCTACAGATTAGAACCAACCTAATCTGTTCCCTGCTGTTTCTGAGGTTTGGACCCAGCATCCAGTTCCACCGCTTTGGCCGCTACCCAGCAGCTCTGGCCAGTGTGATAGGCCAGGGGGGATCCATCCACGGCAATCCTGATCCATAGTAAGAGGTCAGGAGTACCAGCCCAGGTGTACCAGAAAGGGGATACACTCGCAGTGCCAGTTACCCAGAAGAAACCCGGTACTGGATGCCAGTAAGGAGTCCAGTGGTGGCAGCATTATAAGCCCCTCCTACTGCGGTTAGAGGGCGCATTTGGGATAACAAAAGGGAACAGTGGCAAAGTAAGCCCAGCCGATTCCCAGCAACAACAGGCAGGGTGGCATAGGCGGTCCATCTTGTCACACCTTGTTTCTGGTAACCACCTCTCACTCCCACCTACAAGACTTCTCTGCTGCTCCCGATTTATGGAATTCCCTGCCACGCTCAATCAGATGTTCCCACTGCCTTCAAATCTTTAGATGCTCTTTGAAAACCCATCTCTTTTTTAGATACTCACAAGGTCTTGCTATACATAGGGAATAAGTCAGTTTATACTGTGCACCTAAATGTGCATCCATCTTGATTCACCATTGTTTCCCTTGTACACACTATTATTGTGTACTTTAATGGATGACCTGCAATCCTTGTTGGATGTGGGTAAATGTATGCATATGTATATATGTTAATTTTATTTCATTTTGTTTATTTTTCATTTAAATTATTCAACAGATATTCACAATATATATACCATCCTTGTTGATGACTGTGTTACTATTGTATACATTAAACTATTACCTATGCATTTTATTTAACCAAGAAATGTATGCTCAAAACATCATATTAATCCATGTTACCATTTTCGTACCACGGTCCCCTAAGAATATGTGTAGAGCAGAATTGCTACACAGAATGCTCCAGTACACTTTAAGGAACTTACAGACCGATAACGCGGCCAGCCAATCAATGACAAGTAAACTACTGAGAGCCGCATAAATAAACATCCATCACACTTGGAACCATCTCCCTTGAAAAAGTCTATCAGACGAAACGCGTTGGGTCTCCTCCTTACACCAATCTATTGGCCAATAGAATCTTCCGGATGTGACATCACACCCGGAAGTCAGAACCGGAAGCGTGCCGCACGCTTGCCATCTGTAACTATCTTCTACCAATAGCGGGACTGATCACCCGCTATTTTCTAATATCTGAACATTTTAACATCACCAGCCCCTTGAAATTATGCAGTGAGACATTTGGGACAGGACAACTAACAGATCATTGCTCCGCAAACGCAAGTATCGATATAATCTCCATGTGGAATTAGTCGGACATATGTACTGTGATTTCCCTCAGCTTTATAACTGCAGGAATTTTCTACATTTACAACATTGGGACCGTTCCATATACGATTATTTCATTTATGATCATCTTTGACAGTGAATTTATGCTCTTATTGTGATATTTTAGAACCCCTTGTTACCATCTGTTCCAACAGCGGTTGTTAAGCCAGATCCTTTCAATAATCAAGAACATTCAGAGTACCACCCACACCATCATCATATATATGTCAGAATTATATGTATATCCTTTAGTATGATTTTAATGTTTTATTGTCCAATTTTTAAGTACCATTGGATGTGTCATTTTCACTTGTTTATTTACTATTTATAGGGAATTGCAATAAATTTTGTTATATACAATCAGTCTTGATCTACTTATACCCTTTAGACCCATTATATACAGCTCAATATTTTATAAACATCTAGCCAGTGAGCGCAAAAGGTATTTTTATTGTTCTTTTTTAGAGGTGACCTTTTTCTCGATAACACTATTCACACTAATGAACCCTCACAATTGTCCCAATCTCCACTCTGAGACACATTTGTTACTTTTCTTTCAGCTGTGCCCACTTCCATTAAGAATATAAACTCTCTGATGAGTAGGGTGCTTCATACCCTTTGTTTTCGTGCATGTATTTATTTTGTCTACCTTTTATTTCCCTATTTAATGTATGTACGGTTTTCCCTACTGTACAGCGCTGCGGAGCACTGTGGCGCCTTACAAATCTATGATAATAACATAATAAATAAGCTTCAAGTGTCAGTTGAAACATTGCTTAAACCTATAGATTGCAATTTACCCGCTTGGGTTCTATTGTAAAGTGACCCTAGTCTACATTCATTTCTTCTAAAGCATCTAACTGAGACAGCTGGATTAATCAGTGTTGCATCTCTATTGATTTTTGTGTAGCAAGTATAATCGGTATAATTGCACTAAAATTATTATTATTGATTGGTCTATATTGCTGCCACAGCATTTAATGTAATGGTTTAATTAACTCGTAGCAACCGGTTGTCTCCCAAAGTATCTATCCAGTGAAATCCATTTCACTGAAGCACAGTGCCTAAATTTAAAGTGAGCTATATTTATTCACTGACCTATGTGTTAGGTTGATTTAGGTTTGCATATTGTTGACTCAAAATTCCAAAAATGTTGTTTATTTTGCGACATGTTGAATGACATGCTGATGTTATCATGGTATTACTTCCCTAGACCACTGCTACTTATCTGCTGCTGTGGTAAAACCTTATACTACAAGCAAAGAGAATACACCCACAAGTTTATGTAGTTTTAGCCCTGTGTTCCTTGTTTATTCCAACAGCACCGTGGAACCTTCGCCTCTCTACCATACCATCGGGACTGTAGAATCCTACGTTACACTACTTCTGGGGTGTCAACCATCCGCCCTGTTAAATATTTTCCCATGAAAAAGTAGCACAGGTGCTGGAAAAAGCTATTTAATTGCAAAACCGGTGGTAATTTTTGAGAGAAAAATCATTCACACAGCTCCAAAAGGAAGGTATCTAATTGGGCAGCACAGGTGATTGCAAGTTCTTCTGCACGCTATTTGTTGTGGTATTAGATACAGCATCACACATATGCTTTTTATAATGTGCACAACTTTACCTGCTGTTTCACTTTGTGACGAAATTCAACACTACACTGCAAAATGTTGTGATACTTTATGTCAGGGATAAGCCCCTCTCGCTACTCCCTGATTAGATATCTTATCATATAATCCAACAGTCATACAATATATCACCTCTATTTTGTCAGGAAACCAATCTTGAACCCCTTTATCGGTCACAAACCACCCTCTGCGCACTTGTGACTTGGAAGCTTATTGTAACGGAACATCCAGTCCAAATCTCAAACTCACCTCTTCCTCTATTACTACAGATTTCGCTGGTCCCTTCCCAACACAGACGCTTCACACCTCTCAGCAACTGCCACCAACTATGTATAAGGCCCGTAGCAAACCTATGACTTAATCACCTAATTGCGCACACTCTGTGCTCTGGTAGCTAAACAGTTAACCCTTCACACACTGGTTTCTAAAGAGTTAATCCAGCCAAGCAATCTGTCTCTTCTAAACAGGCAATGAATTTGTTTAGAGCAATAAGGACAGAACTATTAAATTGTTAGATTTAATAAACAAAAGGTACAATGCTTACAGAGAATAAAAAAACAGTTAAAGATTTGACATACAAGTAAAAAATTGCAAACAGTTCTAAAAACAAATGGGATGAAAGTACAGAGCATCACTTACTTATAATAATATGTATGCCTGGGGGTAGGCAGAAAAGATGGACAGTCCTTCAATTAGATTAATCCCCAAGAAACTGGCAACTTGCCCCTTCCCAACACAGGTTTTTGAAGCAAAATGAAATGGGACATTCTTCACAGGGGCAGTGTGGATGCTAATAGGGGGCAGGGATGTCCCCTGGCTGTCACTATAGTTTTCTCACAAGTATTCCCAAAGTTTTGACCTCTGGGTAATTCTTCACAGATATATCCCAGAGACACAGTTCGCCCTTCAATAAACCGGTCATAATCTCCCGCACATTTAAATACCAAACATGAGGAAATTATGACAATGTGACATACCTTTCCTACAGACATGTGATTATAGCTGTGCCCAGATACCGCCAGCACCTTCATCATATCAGATTTATGCTCTCATCGGACACCTTATAACTATAAATGGTGTCAGTTACAAATCACTTATGATTAACCTAAGAGGTCCAGAGAAGCCCCCTAATATAACAAAGATCTCTGACTGGCTCTTAAGGTGTTTGTGAAGATTTTAAGAGGGATCTCAAATTTATAACACACGTGTGCCTCACACAGGACATATATGCTTTACAACTGAATTGCATGAGAAATTCAGGGTGCGATGTTAAAACTGTCTTTAAGTCTGTGGAACGTGATCCTGATAGGTGAGAGAGAGAGATTAACTTACCAGAGTTTGATGCTTGTCCTCAACTTCCGCCGTGGAACGCATGTGCGTTCCACGGCGGAAGTTAAGGAGTGAAGCATCAAACTCTGGTTAGTTAATCTCTCCCTCTCTCTCTTCTTCAGCCCTTCAGCGGAACTTAAGGGCTGAAAGTATGAAGGCAGGTAGCGGGCGGCTGCTGCGCCCACTTGGCTTTGCGCCCTGGGCGACGGCACCACCCGCACCACCCTCGTTACGGCCCTGGTAATATAGACACATTACATGTGTATGATATAGGCACACTACACGTGTGTAATAGAGACACGTTACATGGGATCCTACCTCTCTATGACACCTACAGCCGCAGCCCTCAGTAGCCTCCATCACATCCTGACCACTGTTGTCTCGGATCTTCAGTTTATAGCAGGGGCCACAGCATTGGGCCAGCTGCTCCGCCTGATATATCCGCTGCCCCATCTGATCCAGGACCTCAAAGTTACGATTCAAACCTTGTGCCGCAGTGACTGGAAGAGAGATGTCAGAGTTTGGTAAAATGCTCACATAGATCTGTGGCAGAAACAGGATATCGTGCAGGAGCTTTGTGGATGAGATGTTGGGCTTCGTTTAGCCCTGGAGATAAATCCATTTGCATCATGTAAAAATGTGTTTTATTTGTACAGACGCCAAAGCTGGCAGCCCTATATACAGATTTCTGTATTGTGTACTTGCGTGAAGCGGATAACCTCTCAGAGCAGCTTTTCTCATGCACAGATTAATTATTCGTGTTGCGGATCCTCGTGTTCTCCATCGTATATAAGGAATTTTTATTTTGTAATCCTTGGATTACCAGAGAAAATAAGAAAAAATATGGAAAGAAGAATTTATTTTATATATGTATTTTGCAATGTGGTACTACAGGTCCCAGCTGTTGCTGGTGGATCTACAAGCACCAGTGTTTTCTGGCAGCCTTGGGTGGCCCTTGTACTTCAAAAAATGCCAGCATACCAAAGCAGTGTATGGATGTCAGAGCGTGCTGGGACCAGTAGTGCAATATATGAAATACTATACTTGGACATGAGTGTAAGCAGCCAAAGGTGTTGTGAGGAGCCCCAGTGCTATCAGCTTGGCCCAGGTGTTATTTGGCGGAGGGGTCCCTCATTTCTTGCAGACCGGATTTCCTTAGGGAATTCCATCCTGTGCTAAACAGACTGGGGCTGTGTCTCACAAAGAGTGAGACGCCAATTCTCCAGGGTTCCCTGTTATAGGGTCAGAGCTGGTTCTAGGTGCAGGTTTTGGGGTTAGACCTCCATGCTTCCTTTCCCCCACATTAGTGGTGATAGCTCAGACTAGCAAAATGTATTTTATTTTTTGTAACTATATTACGAATCCATTTGTCAAGTTGATGATGATGACTGGGCTCTCTAGTATGTAGACGCAAAGTGATATCCTTAAGGCACTTTAAACATATCTTGATGCGGACATATACTAGCTCATTCTTCTAGGGTGCACACATCTAAATATACATGCAAACGAAAATAACCACATAAGCTCCATGCAATTACATGTCCGTCTACAAGAGGCCCAAAATACACATAAGGAGGTTGTACGGTGGGTAGAACATATAATAGCAGATGGATGTAAGAAGAGATCTAGCACAAGGACAGAGACAGATAAAGGTCTGGAAACTCAGATATTGGGGATACAGTAGAGTGGTGGAGTCGGGAGATGTTATGAGTACAAAGCGAGACATGAAGAAGGTGACAGGAAGAGAGAAGGTGAGATCAGTGAGCAGAAGAGGTGGTAAATGTGTTCAAATATTCTGAGTTTTCTCAAGTCAGTTGGATATGATAATGTGGGTGTAGAGAGATGGGGTCAGTTGGATAATCTGATAATGTGGGTGTACAGAGATGGGGTCAGTTGGGTAATCTGATAATGTGGGTGTACAGAGATGAAGTCAGTTGGATAATCTGATAATGTGGGTGTACAGAGATGGGGTCAGTTGGGTAATCTGATAATGTGGGTGTACAGAGATGGGGTCAGTTGGATAATCTGATAATGTGGGTGTACAGAGATGGGGGTCAGTTGGGTAATATGATAATGTGGGTGTACAGAGATGGGGGTCAGTTGGGTAATATGATAATGTGGGTGTACAGAGATGGGGGTCAGTTGGGTAATATGATAATGTGGGTGTAGAGAGATGGGGTCAGTTGGATAATCGGATAATGTGGGTGTACAGAGATGGGGTCAGTTGGATGATCTGATAATGTGGGTGTAGAGAGATGGGGTCAGTTGTCTGATCCATGAAACGTGTGTGTAGGAGTCTGTTGTCTGATCTGGTAAAGTTGGGTGTACAGACGTCAGGGTACACAGCAGGTCAGGTGATGGGTATTACAGAGTAGTGTGGGAAATAGAACAATATCATTCTTACATTTCTCCATCACAGAAAACTGATTGATCTGAAAGATAAAAAGTAACAATTACTGAATAGATTATTTATAATTTAAGAAACATGATTGTTGAATAGCTTAAAAATGTGTTTCTGGATAGAGCCAACATGTCCCGGTATAAGGTGTCTGCACAAAAAATGATCCGTGTGCTGTATTATTTTCCTGTCTCGCCCATCTGGACTATACAACATACAATCAATATCTCCTACATCTCATCCCAGAAGTATATGAGAGATCATGCAACAATCCCATCTTCACCAAACTCGACTTCATGGGGGCATATTATCTGGTCAAAGTAAGGACGTGTGATGAGTGGAAATCGCATTTAAAACCTAGCATGGACCTTTTGAATTTTGCAACACTCCATCCACCTTTAAACATTTTTCCAATGATATTTTTAAAGATTTGCTGGATGAATTTGTGGCTGTCTGTATAGATTACATCATGGAATATTATGAAGATTTTGTGCTAAACAGGAAACATGTTTAGATAATTTGGAATGTCTTTACCATCATTATCTGTATACCAAACATGAAAAAACTGCTTTTAAAGAAGTACATAATGAATTTTCTGGGAAAAGACCTAGATGTGAGATAATACTCTGCCACTAGATGAGTGCCAGAGTCCTAGATGCTGAATGAGCACTAGAGGCCGCACAGCGCGGAGATGCTGAATGAGCGCTAGAGGCCGCACTGCGCGGAAATGCTGAATGAGCACTAGAGGCCGCACAGCAGCGAGATGCTGAATGAGTGCTAGAGGCCGCACAGCAGGGAGATGCTGACTGAGCACTAGAGGCCGCACAGCGCGGAGATGCTGAATGAGCACTAGAGGCCGCACAGCAGGGAGATGCTGAATGAGCGCTAGAGGCCGCACAGCAGGGAGATGCTGAATGAGCACTAGAGGCCGCACAGCGCAGAGATGCTGAATGAGCACTAGAGGCTGCACAGCAGGGAGATGCTGAATGAGCACTAGAGGCCGCACAGAAGGGAGATGCTGAATGAGCACTAGAGGCTGCACAGCAGGGAGATGCTGAATGAGCACTAGAGGCCGCACAGCAGGGAGATGCTGAATGAGCACTAGAGGCCGCACAGCGCAGAGATGCTGAATGAGCACTAGAGGCTGCACAGCAGGGAGATACTGAATAAGCACTAGAGGCTGCACAGCAGGGAGATGCTGAATGAGCACTAGAGGCTGCACAGCAGGGAGATGCTGAATGAGCACTAGAGGCTGCACTGCAGGGAGATGCTGAATGAGTACTAGAGGCTGCACAGCAGGGAGATGCTGAATGAGCACTAGAGGCCGCACAGCAGGGAGATGCTGAATGAGCACTAGAGGCCGCACAGCGCAGAGATGCTGAATGAGCACTAGAGGCCGCACAGAAGGGAGATGCTGAATGAGCACTAGAGGCCGCACATCAGGGAGATGCTGAATGAGCACTAGAGGCCGCACAGCAGGGAGATGCTGAATGAGCACTAGAGGCTGCACAGCAGGGAGATGCTGAATGAGCGCTAGAGGCTGCACAGCAGGGAGATGCTGAATGAGCACTAGAGGCTGCACAGCAGGGAGATGCTGAATGAGCACTAGAGGCTGCACAGAAGGGAGATGCTGAATGAGCACTAGAGGCTGCACAGAAGGGAGATGCTGAATGAGCACTAGAGGCTGCACAGAAGGGAGATGCTGAATGAGCACTAGAGGCTGCACTGCAGGGAGATGCTGAATGAGCACTAGAGGCTGCACAGCAGGGAGATGCTGAATGAGTACTAGAGGCTGCACAGCAGGGAGATGCTGAATGAGCACTAGAGGCTGCACAGCAGGGAGATGCTGAATGAGTACTAGAGGCTGCACAGCAGGGAGATGCTGAATGAGCACTAGAGGCTGCACAGAAGGGAGATGCTGAATGAGCACTAGAGGCTGCACAGCAGGGAGATGCTGAATGAGTACTAGAGGCTGCACAGCAGGGAGATGCTGAATGAGCACTAGAGGCTGCACAGCAGGGAGATGCTGAATGAGTACTAGAGGCTGCACAGCAGAGAGATGCTGAATGAGCACTAGAGGCTGCACAGCAGGGAGATGCTGAATGAGCACTAGAGGCTGCACAGCAGGGAGATACTGAATGATCACTAGAGGCAGCACAGCAGGGAGATGCTGAGTGAGCACTAGAGGCTGCACAGCAGGGAGATGCTGAATGAGCACTAGAGGCTGCACAGCAGGGAGATGCTGAATGAGCACTAGAGGCTGCACAGCAGGGAGATACTGAATGAGTACTAGAGGCTGCACAGCAGGGAGATGCTGAATGAGCACTAGAGGCTGCACAGCAGGGAGATGCTGAATGAGCACTAGAGGCTGCACAGCAGGGAGATGCTGAATGAGCACTAGAGGCTGCACAGCAGGGAGATGCTGAATGAGCACTAGAGGCTGCACAGCAGGGAGATGCTGAATGAGCACTAGAGGCTGCACAGCAGGGAGATGCTGAATGAGTACTAGAGGCCGCACAGCAGGGAGATGCTGAATGAGCACTAGAGGCTGCACAGCAGAGAGATGCTGAATGAGCACTAGAGGCTGCACAGCAGAGAGATGCTGAATGAGCACTAGAGGCTGCACAGCAGGGAGATGCTGAATGAGCACTAGAGGCTGCACAGCGCAGAGATGCTGAATGAGCACTAGAGGCCGCACAGCAGGGAGATGCTGAGTGAGCACTAGAGGCTGCACAGCAGGGAGATGCTGAATGAGCACTAGAGGCTGCACAACAGGGAGATGCTGAGTGAGCACTAGAGGCTGCACAGCAGGGAGATGCTGAATGAGCACTAGAGGCCGCACAGCAGGGAGATGCTGAATGAGCACTAGAGGCTGCACAGAATAAATAGACTATGTCTGTTCTGAGAGGAAAGCCAAACAACAACAAATTCACCACCAAATCCAAGTACTTCAGCCCAACAACCTCCACTCTGTTGATAAAAACATTGGGGTTGCAGTTGCTGTTACTGTGTATATCATATAAGCCTGGACTTATGGTTCTATCTGGTTCTAAAGTTGAGAATTCTGGTGAAATGAAGCTACAAATTGTGTCTCAGTGGCTGATTTATAGCTGGGTGAAAACCGTATTCCTGGCCGAAGCTGCTTAATCCTAACAAACCATCACAGTCCTGCCAGCGCAGCTGAGCATTTTTTTTATTAACTTATGACACTAAAAGGTATTTTTTTATTGCCACAATAAGCAGTGTTTATAAATCTGAGTTATTGCAGGAGAAAAGTGCATCAACAAATAGGTCTCACATTTTATTTCCCATCTGACTCTGCTGCACTGTGCAGAGGTTTTGATCTTTATTACAATAGAATTCTTGCACATTGACAATAGATTATATTTACCCCATTTAACCAACCTTATATAAAGAGATTAAGCAAATAAACAATGCAGGTATTACAACAGAATCCATATAAATACATATACAGGAAATGCTGTGGATGCAATAGGGAAAATGTTTCACCCAAAGAGCTTACAGTCTGCAGCATGTAGAAGAGGCGGCCACACTCTGTTTACACACATATGGGAGGTCCTATCTCAGACAGTAGAGTTGACCAGTTCTCTACATTTTGTGGGACGGGAGAGGAGAAACGCTATAAAACAAGCAGGACACTTACCTGCAGGAGATGCTGAAGACCAGGAGGTCCTCCCTTAAATTCCATGTTTTGTAGGGCAGGGTTGAGAGCAGCCGGTGGATACATAATGGGAGGGGCGCATGGTGCAATGGAATTGTAGCTGGGGGGTTCACTCTGGGGGGCTGTAGGAAACTGCACTGGTCCAGAACCTGTAACAACAGAAGTAGAAACATGTATGAATTGAATAGAAGATGCCTCCATATTTTGGAATACAGTGACTGAAACGTTTTCAGTGCCTCCACCTCAGTGAATGGTACATTGGATATATACTGTGGATCCTCATACTGTGATAGATCTGATAACAGATTGTAGTAGATAGAGGCTCTCCAACAATGGTGGAGCTACAAGTCCATGCATACTCTCCCATGGCTGTGGCTACTTAGTCATTCAGGAACTTTTAGTTCCACAGTAGCCACAGACACACAGACTGCCTAAGATATCAGTCTGTAACTAGAGATAGATAAAAGGTGGAGAAATATGTAGGTTAAAACTTCGACGAATGCTAAACATGAAGCTATTCAGTAACATAGTTATCTGTCAGGTCAGAGACCCGTCTCCAATGCGTCATCCTACAGGCTGAGGGTTTCAGCCTTCTGCACTCTGTATAGTGTTCATTCATATAACCCATCATATTCTAGTACAGCAGCAACTGGGCAGATTAGGGGCGTGTTGTCTGTACAATGAGGGGTGGCTTTGTAGATTGCTGGCATGGAGCCTGTAAAAGTAGGTGTGGCTGGCTGGATTGGGGGTTATGGAGTCAGTAAAATGTGGGACAATTGAGTGGATTGGGGGCCTGGAGTCTGTAAAATGAGGGGTGGCTGGTGGATTGGGGTCATGTAGTCTGTGAAATGTGGAAGAGCTGGGCATATTGGGGGCATGGAGTATATAAAAGGAGGTGTAGCTGGGTGAATTAGGGGCATGAAGTCTGTAAAATGTGGAAGAGATGGATGGACTGGGGACATGGAGTCTGTAAAAAAAGACAGATACATGTGGACAAATCCCAGAATTTCCTACCACTTCTAGGAGATGGAATTGGACATAAATGAAACAGATCGGAAAAGCAGCCCCAGAAGTACAAAGTACACAGGCAGCAGCAACAGCTGAAACTACAAAATAAACATTGTTCAAAGGCTGGAAACTAGTGGATGAAGATGTTACCAACAACCAATATAAAATGGATCACCGAGTATTGAGTCCTCCAATCTGTTGGGTCCTTTAATCTGTCTCCATCTGGGGATCTTGGACTGATGGAAGTCAATCCACAGTATATGACTGATTATATCTGCCCCACTAGAGCCCATTTTGCCTTCCCGTGGTGCTTAAAATGGAGCAGGTTATTTCTGTGGTCAAGCTCCTACTTCGCTCAAACCGTAATTGGAGCCTGCCAAACCCCCACAACCACCACTAGACCATGTACCTAGAGCCTCAGTGCTCCATTACTATTGCTTTTCATATCTCTCCACACTGCCACATCACCAGGGCCATACCTCAGTCTAAACTGTCCTATTTGACTACTTGATCTTATTAGCTTTTCACCCCCCACCTTTAGACTGTAAGCTCTCATGGTCAGGGTCCTCTCTAACTTATATCTCAGGTCTGTCCTCTGTCTTCCTCATGTGCCACTCTCATGTCTGATGCTGAATTGTGTCTGTATGCCTTTCTATTTGTTCTGCTATTATATCCATGAATTTATTATTCTGCTCAGTTGTACATTCCTGTTAATTTACTGTACTCATGTATGTCACGTATGTCATGCGCTACGGAATCTGAGGTGCCATATACATGAATGACAGGACAAAGGAAAATGAGCTTGCTCTATCCATTACACACATTAACTTGGTATTGTTTTCCAGATGCTTTGACATATGTTGAAATATGCTGTCTGCGTTATGATAGAACAATGTCCACACACAAGGTAGCGAACAGGGAGGAATTACAGTTATGTTAACAAATAACATAACTGTGGGGAACAAAGCTTAATCATAACTGCATTATAAATACTGTGCATCAAGTGAATCAATTTATAGTTTGTGTTTGTCTGTAAGTTAAATTCAGATGACCTCAAAGAGGAACCCTGCTCTCCAAGGGTTAATTATCTAATTCCATGTGTAAAATGTGAGGCCAGAAATATTGCATCCTGTGTTACTAAATAACTGTCATCTAAAGGATGAACTCAGCAGCTTCAAAGACCTCCTGGGGTGAGCTATATCCTGGCATAGGAGTGTTTTTTGACACCTAGGGCTAGATTTACTAAGCTGCGGGTTTGAAAAAGTGGGGATGTTGCCTATAGCAACCAATCAGATTCTAGCTTTCATTTATTTTGTACCTTCTACAAAATGATAGCTAGAATCTGATTGGTTGCTATAGGCAACATCCCCGCTTTTTCAAACCCGCAGCTTAGTAAATCTAGCCCCTAAAGAGACTTTTAGGAACCGCTCAGCATGTGCTCTTACACAAGAAGACCACATGATGGCTTGCTATATTTCAGATAGGCAAATATAATTCCATTTCCAAAATACAAGTTAAAATCAAAATAATTAGTGATCAACCACACATTCATAAATAATAAGATGAAGGGCAGACCACATGTCAAATAAAGCTGTCTGTCACACAGTGAACGAGAGGAAATTAGTTTCAGCTCAACTAATACACTGAGCCTATGCATGTTTGGTATCTATAAATTGGTAAATTTGTATTGGATTTATGAATAATAAAATTGGGTCTGTGAGATCAGGGAAGTTATGTTACATTTTAGCATTGGTATTAAAAAGGGATGTAAATCGTGGTTGTAAAGTATGTCAAAGCCCCCCCTTGCAGATCACATCCCTGGAGGATGGGAAAGGTGACAGTTTCACTAAACAGCGGGTTTGAAAAAGTGGAGATGTTGCCTATAGCAAACAAACAGATTCTAGCTGTCATTTTGTAGAATGTAATAAATAAATAAGTAGAATGTGATTGGTTGCTATAGCAACATCTCCACTTTTTAAAACCTGTAGTTTAGTAAATATATATCACAAAGTGTCTTTAAAAAGATGAAACCACTTGCAAGAAACTGTCAGACTTTTGGGAAATCAATCAACATTGATAAGCTGTCCATCTTCCAAGCCAACTTCCCTTGGTGCAGATTATGCAACCTGTTTGTTAGTTTACACACTGAAACTTTAAACCTTTTATTTGACCTGTTTTGCTTATGTAATGTCATGTCAACTTTTATTAATTGTTTTTATAACCTATAAGTATTGTATTTTTTTGCATATTATATCTACAATTTAATAAGCGTTTTCTTATTGCTCTAGACAAGCTCACTGCCTGTTTAAAAGAGGTTGATTACTTGGCTGTGTTAACCCTTTAAATACCAGTGTACTTTTAGCTATTTTCACTATCAGCAGAGAGTGTCAACATTTGGATAATTAAGTCATAGGTTTGCTACGAAACTTATACGTAGCTGGTGGGAGTTACGGTGAGGGATGGAAGCGTGTGCCTGTATGGGGAAAGGGACCAGTTAAATATGTAGTTTAAGAGATAGGCGAGCATTAGATTAAGACTGGAATGCTGTGTGATCCCTTACAGTAAGCGTCCAAGTCACAAGTACGCAGAGGGCGGTTTGTGACAGGTAAATGTGATTAGGAGAGGTTTCCTGACAAAATAGAGGTGATTTATTATATGACTGTTGGAATATATAATATGATATTAAACCAGGGATCTGATGAGTCAGCTATCCCTGACTCTCTCTCACATATACATGTTCATAATAGGGGCATTAATGAACTAACAGTAAAAATAAAGATGTTTTTTCCCTCATTAAATAACCTATTAGAATGCTGTTAATGTCTACTCTGCTTCTGATTGCAAACACATATTCTAGCATGCTCACGAGACTGTCATCACTACTGATCAGGTGGTAGACTAGGCCTGCAGCTGGAACAAGAGATGAGGCAAACAAAAGTTACTTTCAGACACTCAGAGCTTGAGCTTGGCTCGCCCTTACTGTACACTGACTATGGTAAAACGCTCCATCTCCTCCCACTACCTGAAATTGACGCTGAAGTAGGTGTATTTTGCGTTCAAAGATGGCGCGGAAAGGGCTGCGTTTACCGGTGTATGTCCCGGTTCTGAGCATGCGCAGAGTTATTTTGCTTATGATAAGCTCAAAAACATCAGATACGTGCCTTCATGAATCAGGTCCAAGTGACTGGGTCAGGAATAACACAGTTAGGGCATATAGCATTACTGGTGGCTATCTTACTTCAGCATTCAGCACAGTCAATATCATCCTCATCAACTAGTTCAAGCTCAACACATGTATCATCGTTTTCATACTCATTACCATCTCCATTATCCTCCTCGTCAAGTCCTTGTATCACAACTTCCAAAGTAGCATTCTCAATTTCTAAGTAACCATTAGTCATCTTCACATTTCCAAATTATTGAAAAAATGGGGAAGAGAGTGCAAGCTGCTCTACAGTGTCAGACTGTGACACGTCAGTCGGGGTCACATAAGGCTGTCCGACATGTCACAGCCAGACTGGGACACGTCAGTTGTACAAGTCAGGGACAGCCTTATGCTCTCCTAGGGATTATGTGAAGGCCCAAATGGTTCTTTAGCCTCAGGGTTCTTCTAAATCTTTGATGTGCCTGTTTTGGAGGTGATAGACTTATACTTAGATCTAGCAGGTGATGCTAGTTACAGAAGATGAAGGACCTTGATGCACTGGGGAATCTAATACAAGCAGTAGCATGACCAGTATTAGTACAAAGTGGCCATGGTCTGAGTTTTTTGTTGTCACTGCTGGTGATATATGTAATGTTGCTGTCAGGCGTTGTCCCTGCATTTCCTTCGTGTGCTGGGGATGGCCGCCTCTCACTTCCTGCCGGGCATGTCCAGTTGCCTAGCAACGGGATGCTTTTCCTTCCTCTGAGCCCGGCACTTTGCGGTTGCCTGTGCAGTATTCGCTGCTGCCTAATGCCTCCCATGTCGGTGGTCAGCAATATTCTGACCGTCCAAAATCTCTCCAAGCCAAATAGGCCTCTCTCTCAAACCATAAATAGAAGACTCTGACACCAATAGGGGGCCAGAGTATTAAGTCAAACCTAGCTTCAACATTTTCCCTGCCTTTTACACTCACCTGTATCCGGCTACCCTGCTTGTTTCCCGACCTTCCCTTTGGATTGGGATTTTGGCTCATACTGATCTCTCTGGTTCTGACTCAAGGCTACCTTGGTCATTCTTTGGACATCTCTTGTACCTCGCTGCCTCACTGGTTCTGACCTAGATTGTATGACTACCCAAACTTCCCCTACTGCTTCACTGGTGACTGTCTTGGAGAAACCTGCCCACTCCTCGCAGCCAAGTCCATACTCCGTTGTGGGGGTCTCTGGTGAACACCAGGGGTGTGCTGGACTCAGCCACCTCCTTGTTCAGTTGCGCGAATACCAGATTCCTACAATTTAATTGAATTAAAGACTGCATTCAATACTCAGGATGGACACATGAATATCTTGTGATGCCCTTTGGGCAATGCATTGGTACTGGATGCAGGGTTCCAACTTCAGAACAGCCGGATAACGGATTAGATTTGGTCTAATTAGCAGGTCACAGGAATTATAGCAGAAAAGTAGGCATCCAAACAGGTTTCTTAAGCAGTGATGTTTATTAGCTCAGGAAGTCCTGAAAACGACAGTTACACCAGTTTGTGGTACTAGTGATTTCCAGAAAGTACAGATGGTATAATACTACATGGTCAAACAATGCTCCCTTTTATACAGTTTTGCAGCCCTAACGTGGCGGGAGGTAAGCCAGCCCCTGTCTTAGATGGCACCGCCACATCTTATAAATCACATCCAATAATTACCATTAAGATGTAATATATCCTTTAACCATGGAGCTAACGCAATTTAAGCTTTCACAAAATTTACATCAATCTCTTTATTTCCTGAAACTGGGTGTTAAGTTTCCTATTTTACTTGTGTGACTGGATCACTATTAAATAACTTTTGATAAAAATGTATTTAAAGTAAATAGCGCAGGGCACTTATTTATGTAATTGCACGTGCACTTATTTTTGATATTGTGTATATTGTGAGATAGGAAATCGTTATCTCTGAGACCAGGGTAGAAAAGTTGTTTTTTCTGTTTACCATCGCTAAAGGAAATTCCTTATTTCTGATCTATATAGCTGATACAATGAGCTATGTTTGTTTAGAAAGTCTGCTGTGTATTGTGATATGGGTAAATGACTTGTTAGAAGTTTAAACCTGTTTTTAAGAATGTATATTCTGCAACTGTTGGAACAAAAAGGTCTAATGCTAATCAGGACTTTTGATGTGTGAGATTTCACTTGGAGACAGGAAGGTTTAATGGCAAACGTGCTGCTACATTTCCGGCATCTAAAACAAAGATGCCGGACATTACAGTGTTTCTAAAATTTCACAGATAAATGTAAATATCTTTAGCTTTGCAATGCATTTAAATCCTTGTTTTGGTAAACGGGATGTGGAAGTTACATTGTGTTAGATGCAAAACTAGATTACATCCTGAGATCCGAGGGAATATTCTAGACAGGTTGGGGAGCCAGAGGCTGGGTTACCTCTGCTAGAAGTTATGTCAGAACTGTATAAAAGGTGAGCGGTGTGAGCATGTAATGTATTCTTCTGATTTTCATCTGAACTGATCACTGATACCTCTAACCAGTGTCAGCAAATAAACATCTTGCTTCAAGACCTGCTTGAAAACATCTTCAATATTGCTGTGTTCCTGTGATCTACAGATTAGTCCCAAAATCGAATCCGTTCTCTGGCTGTCTGAGGTTTGGACCCAAGCATTTCCAGTACCACCGCTCTGCCTGCTACCCAGCAGCCCTGGTCAGTGTGATAGGCCAGGGGAGATCCATCCACAGCAACCCTGATCTAAACTGAGAGGTCAGGAGTACCAGCCCGGGTACACTAGCAACGAAGTACACTAGCAGCGTCAGTTACCCAGAAGGAACGTAGTTCTGAATGCCATAGAAGGAGCTCAGTGGTGGCAGCATTGTAAGCCCCTCGTACTGCAACAATTTTTTCTGGAAGTGGTTGTCTCCACTGTGGGAGTTTGGGCTGTGTTATTCCTCCAGAAATTCTCTTCCTGTGAAGTTAATTATGGCAATGGGGACAAGGATCTCTTGGCAGTCAAGATCACTCTAGCAGAATGGTGATAACTTTTGGAAGGGGTTTTTCATCCCGTCACAGCCTTCACAGATCACAAAAAATCTTGTTTATTTACAATCTGTACAATGTCCTAACCCCACTCAGGCTCGCTGGTCCTCCATCCTCGTACTAAGAATGCTATGGCAGATGCCATTTCTAGATCTTTCGACTGCTTAGAAACCTACCTTACTGCAGAGTTTCGGCCCATTATTAGCCCACTCTAGGTCCTGGCTCCGATCAAGCCCAAAGTCAAAACCACACTCATCCGTAGTGCTTTAGTTTATTCCCACCTTCGTAACAAAGTCTTAAAATGGGCTCACGATTCCAAGTTTGCAGGACATGCCGATATCAAGAATACCATCGCCCTTCTATCTTGTTACCATTGGTGGCCTTCCTTGGCTTCGGACATCCATAATTATATTCAAGCTTGCAATGTTTGTGCCTGACAAAAGGTCTTGAGACAACTTCCGACCGGAACTACCTGACAGCCATGGTTATAATATCATCTGGGTCGTGGTAATTTTCTAAGATGGCCCATTTTATACTACTGAAAGGTTTACCATCAGCCTCTGAATTATCCCTCCTATTTATCAGAAATATCTTTCACCTACATGGGAATCCCCGCAAGATTATTTCCGATCGGGGAGTACAATTTGTTTCTAGGTTTTGGAGGTCCTTTTGTAAAAATCTTGGGATTGGCCTAAAGTTCTCTTCTGGGTACCATCCTCCACCACTAGGGTGCCAGAGTATTAGGTCAAACCTAGCTCCAGCGTTCTCCTTGCCTGTTCCACTCACCAGTATCCTGCTCCAGTGTATTTTGGCTCCAGACCCGGCTTATTTCCTTACTACCTTTGGATTGTGATTTTGGCTCATACCGATTTCTCTGTTTCCGACTCGTGGCTACCATGACCATTCTCTGGACATCCCTTATACCTCACTGTCCGGCTTCTTCTGACCAAGATTGCTTGATAACCGTGACCTGCGCACCCCTTGCAGCCAAATCCACTCTCCCTTCTGGGGTTCACTGGTGAATTCCAGGGGTGTGTTAGACTCACCTTCTCGTTCAGTTGAGTTAATACCAGCAGGTTGCCCCATATGATTCTTCAGTCATAACAGTTGCCATTTTATATTTTTACAACATTTATCACAATAAATATCATCATTAAGTTTTCCTTTAATGCTTGAAAGAGCCGCTGTATTGGGAGAGACGTTCTGCTTGCAGGAGCTTTACCAGTAGAAGTAGGACCTCTGCCAGTATTAGTACTGAGATGCGGCTGTTCAATAGACCGATCCATAACAATAGAAGTAACACTGTGAACTACAGTCACCGCCAAATAATTCTAATGACAATATTCTGTTTAACATGATCCTCCCCCATCAGGTGAACACACAGATTGTGTAATCCCTTCTTCTGTATCCCACCTGTTATACAGAGGGACATATCTATGAGCTAGAATGTCCCATTCTTATCTACAGAACTATGATTCCTATAAAAGCTATGTGTTAATATTCACAGATTTATTATTATTAAAAGTATATTGCAGTTGCATTACTGACTGCTGAAGGCTCAGAGCACTCCAGGTTCTGAACCTTCTCTTATCTACTTCCTAACACAACGACCATCACGAGGAGGGAGTGGTATATATACACATTGCGGAGTACGGAAGGCAATGTTTTCTCTGTCTTTCAGATTAGAGGGGAGTGCAAAATTCTAGATCTCACCTTGGATTGGACATACTCAAAATTGGTTGAATGGCATATCTCTGGAATATACAGTTAACTTAGCAGGGGAATAAACACATATCCGGAAATAAATACACATGTACCGTGTACTGAAGAGCTTACAATCTTCATAGTTACACGGAAATACAAATATAATATCAATAACAGTTTACCTATAGATGACATTTAGATCACAGCAGGAGTCTTCTGTATGTGTTTCGGAACTGTTCAAAGTCTGACACCGCAATGGGTACTTCCTGAAACATGATAAATGCCGGATTACTATAGAGAAGCTGAGAGTACTGGGTTTATTTATAACAGGACATCATGTCAGAGAATGTAGCTATATTTGTTAGTGAAATGAACAGAGCAAACTGATAAGATTTCAGCAATAGCATCGGAAGGGATGCAGGTAGGTTGCACTAACCTTCGTGTCTGACAAGGAAGGAAGAATGTGCAGCGAGGAGGGTGAGAGTGTAGACTACCAGGAAGGAAATGACTATAAAGAGATATGATGATTGGTAGGAGTATGCAGGAGAAATTAATAATTAGGGTCAAAAGGTGAGTGACATGCGCAGAAGCTTGTAGGGAACATTGGAGAGAACACAGCTGGTATCAGACTGGTAAAGTGCCAGAATCAACACGCTTAGTTTGTGCAGCATTGTGTAACAGAAGTAATTGTGTGAGTCATAGCAGTATAAACATAGGGAGGGGACCGGAGGTGAGGGAAGTGCAGGATATGTGCGGAATTATCCCAGAGATAGAAAGAGTGACCATGTACTCGAATCAAAATGGCAGCACCTGGATTAGGGCTTTGTATAATATTCCAGCTCTCTAATGTTGCCCTCTATACTTGAAATAACGATACCTGGATGATACATTTCACAAGCGTTCCAATGAAATTACCCAGGTGTGCGAAATGCGTTAAGGTGTGCTTCATCATGAGGATGGTGGATATTGTAAAAACTCTTTAGTATTAATGGACTTTGATAATTTGTGCAAATTAATTACACTGTACTGCTGATGTTCAAACTATTCTGCAATGGGAACTATTCTGTAAGTATTAAACCAATCTGAGTGCAAGATAAAAAATATAAAAAAAATATATATATATAGATAGATATAAATATCTTTTTTAAATGTGTAATGAATATTTAATTAAATTACCTTTAATAATTAAATTATAATGCATTAGGTATTTATTCAAAGACAATAATAATGTAACATAGAATATATATATGCAGTGTAAAATAAAACCTTCCCCATGAAGTTAACTTCCAAATGAGTAAGAGAACAATTAAACAAGATTGACAAAGGACATGTAAATGATGGATAAATAATAAGGAATATGTTGACGTTGATGAATATGTGCACGAGTACAATCTTATTCTAAACCCTTCTAAAAAAATTATGTGCGTGCTACGCGTCAGCCCTTGGGCTACTATTACTGGAGCCAGGTCAGCTTGCCTGGTCTCATCCATTGGTCCTCTTGGTAGCTCTGGCGTCTTGACCCATGACAGGCATCATCTTGGATCATTGGCCGTAGGATTACCATTTCCCACTCTTCCAGACTATTTAAACCCCCCCATCTGGCAATATGGCTACATACTGTGCTTCTCAGCTGATCCTGGTATCCGGCATCCTGTGCTTCTCAGCTGATCCTGGTATCCGGCGTTCTGTGCTTCTCAGCTGATCCTGGTATCCGGCGTCCTGTGCTTCTCAGCTGATCCTGGTATTCGGCGTCCTGTGCTTCTCAGCTGATCCTGGTATCCGGCGTCCTGTGCTTCTCAGCTGATCCTGGTGTCCGGCATCCAGTGCTTCTCAGCTGATCCTGGTATCCGGCGTCCTGTGCTTCTCAGCTGATCCTGGTATCCAGGCATCCTGTGCTTCTCAGCTGATCCTGGTATCCAGCATCCTGTGCTTCTCAGCTGATCCTGGTATCCCGCGTCCAGTGCTTCTCAGCTGATCCTGGTATCCGGCATCCTGTGCTTCTCAGCTGATCCTGGTATCCAGCATCCTGTGCTTCTCAGCTGATCCTGGTATCCTGCGTCCTGTGCTTCTCAGCTGATCCTGGTATCCGGCGTCCTGTGCTTCTCAGCTGATCCTGGTATCCAGCATCCTGTGCTTCTCAGCTGATCCTGGTATCCTGCGTCCTGGGCTTCTCAGCTGATCCTGGTATCCGGCGCCCTGTGCTTCTCAGCTAATCCTGGTATCCAGCATCCTGTGCTTCTCAGCTGATCCTGAATCCGGCATCCTGCACTTTGCAGGTTATTCCTAGTATTCGGTGTCCTGTACTATTTAGGATATTCCGGGTATCACCATTCCCAGTGTGGTACAGTTTATACCTTAGGGTCTTGCCTGATACCCACTCAGAGAACTATAATCTGGATGGTGCTTTCAGCAAAGTACAAAACCTCCATGCCGTCCCTACGT
The DNA here is from genome assembly GCA_036250195.1 of Mixophyes australis. NCBI lineage: Eukaryota > Metazoa > Chordata > Amphibia > Anura > Limnodynastidae > Mixophyes > Mixophyes australis. The sequence continues at coordinate 13,417,976 of JAVHZZ010000004.1, forward strand.
TAGATTTCACTCCTCTGTGGAGTCAGAGTCACATCAGGCAGAACGCTGGAATCCTAATATTACAGTTTTTCTTCCTGAACTTGTGTAACTGTGACAGTAAATTAGTAAGAGAATTATTAGTCTTTTTTAATTAAATGTTCATTGTATTAGTTTATATGTTTAGCTCCATAATTTTCATTTTGCAAAAGGTCTATCCAACAACCACAAGGACCTGTCAGGACACGGTATCGTATTCACTTTGACAATATATGTATAATATATATAATTATATTATATATGTTTATGAGATACAAAATGATTCCTTTCTAAAATAAAATTTCAGGTGTATTGTTGAATATTCTGGTGGAAGATCCGGGAGACTCCTGTATTACTGGGTGATCTCTGGGGCTCTCATTGGAGGATTCAGCTGCAGGCAATGATTCCAGACACAGGGGTATATTTACAGCAACCAATCAGATGCTAGCTGTCATTTTGTAGAATATACTAAACAAATTATAACCAGAATGTGATTGGTTGGTACAGGCAACAGCTCCACTTTTTCAAACCCGCAGTTTAGTAAATATATCCCACAATAATCTGAAATAATCTGTAGAATCCAAAACCGATAAAAGACGTTGATCCCCGGATAATAGTAACACTTATTATCTACTCAGTAGACTGATTAAATTGCAATAAATTACTGAAAATATATTCAACAAAATGAGATGAAGAACTGATAAATCCTAAATCCCAGCCCCCACAGCAGTGGGCAAAGGTCCAGAAACAATGGTCACATGAAGTTATTCTCAACATACATCCCACCGCTCTTCACTTAGAATTGTGATGACCCCTTTATAGGGTGAAATCACAATTCCAGTGAATATCCAGTGACCCGCTAAGCCCTCATCCGCAGCCCCCAACCAGCGGCTCCTAACCTCACTCACCCTTTGCTTTGTTGGAGAATGAGACTGAATTGGAGCAGCGACCTTTGTGTCTCATGACCTCCTATACACAATGCAGGGAGGTCGCGCAGCGTAGCAGTGGAGGAGGGGGTGCAGTCAGGGGCGCACGGAGGATTGTCGGGGGGGGGGGTTCTCCCCGCCGACCCCAAAAAAAACCCCGAGAGCAGCAGCTCCGTTTCGCCAGCGCTGTCCTATACAGCAGCTGCGGCGCTGTCTAAGAAGCGTCTTCGGCGGTGCTGTATACAATACAGCACCGCCGCGGACGCTTCTTTGACAGCGGGGGGATCACCCGGGGGAGAAGTCATGTGACAGGAGGGAGGAGGGGGCGTTGTGACGTTGTCTCGTCACCATAGCCCTGCCCCCCACTATAAAATGATGAAATTCACATTATTGAATAGCGGGAGCGGGGCTTAATGTCGCGATTAAGCCCCGCCATTCAATGCCGTGAAGTTCAGCGAATCCAGGAGGTTTGCCTACTCTTCCGGAGTCCAGAAGGACTCTCCGAAATTCGGGAGCCTGCCAAGAATTCTGGGAGAGTAGGCAAGTATGTGATAAGTCATGTGGCGGAAATGTAAGAGGCATGTGGGGAGGTCCGCAAAGGGCATTTGGGAGGTCTGCGTGCATGTCAGGAGGTCTGATGGGCATGCAGAGAGGTCTGCGTGCATGTGAGGAGGTCTGATGGGCATGCAGAGAGGTCTGATGGGCACACAGAGAGGTCTAATGGGCATGTGGGAAGATTGGAGGGGAATATGGGGAGGTTTGAGAGGCATGTGGGCTGTTTTGAAGTAAAAATGTGATATGATGGCTTTTTGGGATCTGAGTGCGTATGTGTGCCTTTTGTGGCACATGTGGGGTCTGAGGGCATGTGGTGGAATTTTGGAATGAATGATGTGGACATGACAAGGTCATTTTCCTGCTGTATTTTCATTCTTGAAACTATGGGCAAAGTGCTGCTCTTCTGCAGATTGGAGAAGCCCTTCAAGTATTCCAGGTTGCTCATCACTGATTTAGGTCCTATTGCATCCAGTGACAGGGCCATCTTAGCAGCATTATAGGCCCCCGAGCAAAGCAGTGCACTGGGGCCCCTACCTACGTGACCACTCACAGGAATACAAATGTAAATGATCGATAAAATTAAGCTTATATTTATTGTTACCTGCAACAGAATCAGTATTTAAACATTAAAAAACATGTTGTACAGCTGTGCCTTGATACATGGGCTCCCATGGGGTCAGCAAGAATTGGGATCACCTGCTCATGCACCAATCATTCATCTGAAGAGGAACCTATGCAGTCTCATAAAACAACCGGAGATAGATGGATAGCTAGATAGATAGATAGATAGATAGATAGATATGAGCTAGATAGATAGATAGGTAGATAGATATGAGCTAGATAGATAGATAGGTAGATAGATAGATAGATAGATAGAGATAGATAGATAGATAAATAGAGATAGATATGAGCTAGATAGATAGATAGATAGATAGGTAGATAGATAGATATGAGCTAGATAGATAGATATATAGATAGATAGATATGAGCTAGATAGATAGATATGAGCTAGATAGATAGATAGATAGATAGATAGATAGATATGAACTAGATAGATAGATAGATATGAGCTAGATAGATAGATAGATATGAGCTAGATAGATAGATAGATAGATAGATAGATAGATAGATAGAGATAGATAGATAGATATGAGATAGATAGATAGATAGAGATAGATATGAGCTAGATAGATAGATCTGCCCACTTCCTAGGGAAGTAGGCAGATTTCAAGTCACCATGATGCGATTCTCAGAGAATCGCATCAATTTATCCCGTCCCCAGTCAAAATGACACGTCATTACTTAACAGGGGGGGGCGCCAAAATGACATATTCACGGAGCACCACCCCTTCACGCCCACCTCTACACCAAGAATCCCAGAGGCCAATCTTCACAGGTTGGCAACTATGAGACAGATAGATGAACAAATTCCTGTATAGTATTTGGACATTAGAAGCCTCTGAGATGTTCTGTGACCATATAAAAGGATATACACTAATACAGTAATTCTAGGTGGCTTCCAATAGCTGTAATAAGCTACAGTTGAGGTGCATTACTTCTTATAATACACAGGTTTCCATAATAACAACTAGTGCTAGCCTCAGAACTCACTCATTATAACCAATGACATCACAACTCATAGCTACAGGTATTTTTACAGCAGTTTATACTGTACATTTACATCACTTGTGTATTAAAGATAAAGTGTGATTATTCAGTTCAGATAATCTATACGTTAACATTCACATGGATATAAAATGTTTACATGGCATAAACGTTAATAATGATTAAACAAACTTTGGCTGGACAAAAAGCATTAAATTATGAAAGAAACATATAAGGTGAATGTAAGTGTGTTGTATATATGTACAGTGCAAGCACAGATGTGTCACTCACCTGCTCCTCTTTCCTCAGTTCTAGGGTGTCATTGAGAAGTCTCTCTGAGCTGCACACCCATCATCATCATCATCAACATTTATTTATATAGCGCAAGCAAATTCCGTAGCGCTTTACAATTGGGAACAGACATTAATAAAACAATACTGGGTAATACATACAGACAGAGAGGTAAGAGAACCCTGCTCGCAAGCTTACAATCTATAGGACAATGGGAGTTAGAAACACAAGGGCATGTGCTACATCATATTGCACAATGGACCAGCTAGACTGCAAAGGTAAAAGTATTGAGTGTGCTGTGTGTGTTGCAATGTTGGTCAGAGGGTTGTTGTCTTGCGTTAGCTGTGTAGAGGGTGGTAATAGGGTAATCTAGGGAGATTAAGATGGTGGTTGAGGAATATTATAAACTTGTCTGAAGAGGTGGGTTTTCAGAGAACGCTTGAAGGTTTGAAGACTAGAGGAAAGTCTTACTGTGCGTGGGAGGGAATTCCACAAAGTGGGTGCAGCCCGGAAAAAATCCTGTAACCGGTAATGAGAGGAAGTGATGAGAGTGGGAGAGAGACGTAGATCTTTTGCAGAACGGAGGTGCAGAGTAGGGAGATATTTCGAGACCAGTGAGGAGATGTATGTCGGTGCAATTTTGTTGATGGCCTTGTATGTTAGTAGAAGAATTTTATATTGGATTCGTCGAAATACAGGCAGCCAATGTAGAGACTGACAGAGTGGCTCAGCAGAGGAATAACAGTTTGTAAGGAAAATCAATCTAGCCGCTGCGTGCAAAATAGTTTGTAAGGGTTCAAGTCTGACTTTAGGAAGACCAGTAAGGAGGGAATTGCAATAGTCAATGCGGGAGATGATGAGTGCATGAATTAATGTTTTTGCGGTGTCTTGTGTCAGATATGTGCGTATTCTGGAAATGTTCTTTAGGTGTATGTAACATGATTTAGATATAGAGTTGATGTGGGGAATAAATGACAGTTGTGAATCAAGGATTACACCTAGGCAACGAGCTTGCGGGGTGGGATTTATGGTCATGTTATCAACAGAAATAGAAATGTCAGGCAGGAAGCTTCAGTTTTTGGGGGGGAATATTATAAATTCAGTTTTTGAAAGATTGAGTTTGAGTTGGCAAGAAGACATCCAAGATGAAATGGCAGAAAGACAGTCAGTAACGCAAGACAACACAGATGGTGAAAGATCAGGAGAGGATAGATAGATTTGTGTATCATCCGCATAGAGATGATACTGAAATCAAAAGGAGCTTATTAGTTTTCCAAGAGAAGTGGTGTAGATAGAGAATAGCAGAGGACCTAGGACTGAGCCTTGTGGTCTCCAACTGATAAAGGAAGCGGAGCAGAGGTGGATCCAGAGAAATTACCACTGAAAGAGCGATTAGATAGGTAGGATGAGAACCAGGATAGGACAGTGCCTTCAAGACCTAGGGATTGTAGCGTTTGTATGAGGAGAGAGTGGTCAACAGTGTCAACTGCAGCAGAGAGATCCAGGAGAATTAGAAGAGAGTATTGGTTATTATTTTTTGCTGTGATTAAATCATTGACATTTTTGGTCAGCGCAGTCTCTGTGGAGTGTTGAGAGCGAAAGCCTGACTGAAGAGGATCCAATAGGTTGTTTGCTGTAAGAAAGTGTGTGAGGCGTGTGTAGGCAATTCTCTCGAGAAGCTTGGAGGGGCATGGGAGCTGGGAGATGGGGCGGTAATTTATGAGAGCGTTAGGGTCAGAATTCTGTTTTTTTTAAAATGGGAGTAATCACTGCATGCTTGAATATAGATGGAAAAATACCAGTAGAAAGAGATAGATTACAGATTTTAGTTAGAGGGGGAATGAGCACAGGAGACAGGGACATACCAATTTGTGAGGAAATGGGATCAAGATGACAGGAGGTAGAGTAGAAAGATAAGAGAGTAGAAACTTCCTCTTAAATTGTGGGATCAAATGAAGAGAGAGTGTCAGAGGGTGCTACAAAGGAATTGAGCTGATTTATTGTCAAGGGAGAAAGTCTGATCTTATCAATTTTGTCCTTGAAATAGGAAGCACGATCCTGTGCACTGATGGTAGTTGGAGGATTTGGGGCAGGAGGATTCAGAAGAGATTTAAATGTGTTAAAGAGTAGTTTGGGGTTAGAAGCCTGAGCATAGATGAGACATTGGAAGTAGGTTTATTTAACAGTGTCCAGAGCACTGTCCAGAGCATTTCTATATGAGTGGTAGATATCAGTATATCTGATGAAATCATTAGAGGTACAAGATTTACGCCAGTGACGTTCTACTTTACGAGAAAGTTTTTCTAGAGTTCGTGTTACTGTAGTGTGCCACGGTTGGCAACGAAATCTACACGAAGTATGTAGTGTCGCTGGAGCCACTTGATCCAGGGCAGTTGCTAGGGTTTGATGAAAATGGGGTACTGCCCAATCAGGGGAGGAGAATGTAGAAACTGGGGAGAGAAGAAGTTTGAGAGAGGTGAAAAACGTTTGAAAATCAGTAGAGTTGAAATTCCTGCAGTTGTGAGGAGGCTTGGCAGAGTTTGACACCAGGGAGGATAAAGAACTGGGGGTGAGCGCGTAGCTAATAAGGTGATGATCCGAGAGGGGGAAAGGAGTGTTAAATAAATGAGAAACTGAGCATAGTCTAGAGGAAACAAGATCAAGACAGTGGCCATCCTGATGAGTAGCGGATTCAATCCACTGGGAGAGGTCAAGTGAGGAGGTTAGAGAGAGTAGTTTGAAAGCAGCATTGGAACATGGATTAGAAATAGGGATGTTGAAATCACCCATGATGATGGTGGGGATATCAGTAGATAAGAAGTGAGGGAGCCATGCAGAGAAGTGTTCAAGAAATTGTTGGTGTGGACCAGGGGGGCGATAGATGACAGCAACACGCATAGAGAATGGGTTAAAAATCCTAACAGCAGTACTTCAAAAGATGTGAACATGAGTGATGGGACATTTGGTAGAACTGTGAACATGCCGGGAGAGAAGTAATCCAACCTCCCCTCCTTGTCTGCCTCCCGGTCTGGGGGTGTGGGTGAAATGGAGACCACTATGTGAAAGTGCTGCAGGTGAGGCAGTGTCTGATTGCATGAGCCATGTTTCTGTTATTGCTAGAAGGTTGAGGTTGTTTGAGAGGAAGAGATCATGTACGGAGGTAAGTTTGTTACAAACAGAGCGTACATTGCAAAGGGCACATCTAAAGGACTTTGGAAGAGAAGGGAGACAAGTGATGCGTTTGAGGTTTGCTGGATTTCTGTAGTGTTCAGATACATGTGTGTGGGGAAAGTGAGGGGGACATGGATTAGGTGATATATCACCAGATAATAGAAGCAGGGAGGAAGAAAGGTAGGAAAGATGATTGTAAGATGTGTGTTTTAGTTTCTGGTGGCAGGGTGCGGCTGTTAAAGTTATTGAATTTAAATAGGAAAAGAGTTCATGAGTGTTCACTAGAGGTGAGTGAAGTAATGAAGGGGCAATGTGGACAGAGGTGTGTGTTGGAGGATGGGTGAGGGATGATATAGTCCTAAAGATAATGCCATGAAAGAGAGAAAGAAAAATATTTTGGCAAGCATTGGGATTTATGAGTAAAATAGCAAAAATGAGGGAATTAAGGAATTACCTAATTGCAATGTCCAGTGTAATCAGATAAGTAGTGTAGAGCTAGCCTGCAGCAAATGTAGTTTATCCATGGATGTCTGGATAGTATAGAGTAATGATGTGGGAGCCATGTGGGGGAATGGGTGGAAGTGTTCAATGGAGAGTAATAAAGAGCAGGTAATTGAATAGCTGAGTTTTTGCAGAGTCATGAGAGAGGAGAGTGGTTCAAATTCAGCATCATTTCTTCCTACTTGTGATGGCAGACAAAGCATTAAGTAGAACTGAGAGCACAGTGATAAGATAGGGGACTGAAATAACTGTAGCACGGGTAGGGAGTGGCTGAGCAAGTAGTACATCAGGCTGATTAAACATAGTGGACTTTGCAGTGAAATCAAACTGACAGATAAAACAAACTTTCATGAGATGAGAAGAAAATAAGATCAGAGTTCAAAACAGTCCTCATGCTGCATGTAGCTTGTAGCCAGGGTGAGATGAAAACATTAGAGGTAGAATATGGAGTTTCAAGTGAATACTGACTGTTGTCCTTGTGTAACTGAGATAATAGGCAGAATGTTCTTCTCCTGTGCAAGTCCAGTATAACTTTAAATTTGTTACACTTGTAACTGACACACACTAACTAAGCAGCCATCACTGGCTATGCAGCCATTCTACAATGAATATATCTGGTTAACAGACACATGTGATCTGTGTTTTTCAATCAAGCCCTCAATAAACTCCCCCAATCAACACTAGCCATAAAAGGTTTAAACAAACAAACAGTGAAAGGACAACTTGCAATAAGGCTGTAGTAATTATCATAAGAAATAAATTTGCACTTTTTTTAATTTCAGATCAGACTCTGTTGCAATAAGGCAATAAGGCTGTAGTAATAAAATGCTTAACGGCTGATAACCTTTCCTTACATTATACTCTTATCGCTTTAACCATAACCATAATAAAGACACGACAACTTAAGTATGGGGAAAGTAAAACTGGATTTATTGCCAGGTATGGTGGTGGAGAAATAGCAGTCCGAGTCGACATCCGCCAGGCCAACCAGGATGCCCCAAGCCTGCCAGGGGGCATCCGCAAACGGGGGAGACCAAACACCCCGAGGCGCACATATCTACCTAAACGGGGCTACTGCCCCGGGCACTACAGAACCCTCCCCTTTTCTAGGCTAACGGAAGCAACCACAAGTCAACCCGGTCGGGAAGTACTTGTACCGAGACTAATAGCCTATTCCATTTGAAAACAGGTGGGTTAAGCGTGCCCGATACCGTCATGTGCCCTTACCACTGGCCGTCGACTGTACTGCGATTTCCGGCCACTGCTCCTCCAAGATAACCACCACCGCCAAACTGTACCGGTACAGGATCACTGCAGATGACCATCTCTATCGTTCCATAGGGAGGGAGGGTGGGCAACGTCCAGCAGCCTTAAGATAAAGATTCTTCTCTGCCCATTCCAGATATAACCTCCATAGCTCCTCCCCATGACTCATCCGGACGTCATGAGCAGACCACACAAATTCACCCCCAGAGTACCAATACAGTTCAATACAGCCTTAGCTTTTATTATCCCTCGAGCTTAGATACAGCCCTCTGTTCTTATAAAATGCTTAACGGCTGATAACCTTTCCTTACATTATACTCTTATCGCTTTAACCATAACCATAATAAAGACACGACAACTTAAGTATGGGGAAAGTAAAACTGGATTTATTGCCAGGTATGGTGGTGGAGAAATAGCAGTCCGAGTCGACATCCGCCAGGCCAACCAGGATGCCCCAAGCCTGCCAGGGGGCATCCGCAAACGGGGGAGACCAAACACCCTGAGGCGCACATATCTACCTAAACGGGGCTACTGCCCCGGGCACTACAGAACCCTCCCCTTTTCTAGGCTAACGGAAGCAACCACAAGTCAACCCGGTCGGGAAGTACTTGTACCGAGACTAATAGCCTATTCCATTTGAAAACAGGTGGGTTAAGCGTGCCCGATACCGTCATGTGCCCTTACCACTGGCCGTCGACTGTACTGCGATCTCCGGCCACGCCCGGATCCTCAAGAGCCGCGGCCCGCCACCACACCTGAAGAAATCCCGCTAAGCCTTTATAAATATCCTCAACAAACAAACGCTTGTCTTCCTCACTCAGATGAAAACCATCAGACCGGTAGAGACCAGAACTCTGAAAACGTATAAGAGGATGTTGTATACGCCCTCCACCAATAGAGCGAGTGAAACGAGCAGACATCGAGTTCACCTTCTTCCATACCTCGTCAGCCACTCTGCCTTCCTTAAAATATCTCCAAGACAACCTAGGAACTATATCCGACCAGCATATTAACAGGTCAGACCAGGAGGCATGGACCCAAGCCAACTCCGACTGAATTACGAACTCAAACTCACGGTCCTACCTATACCCAAGTCATTTCCTCCCAGATAAATAACCAACACATGAGGCACACCACTTTTAGCAATCTCGTTTACTAACGACCTACGAAAAACCGTCCATCTTAAACCGCTATGACCAATTCACTGAACCACAACCGACCCCGGAATAGCTGAAGTATCACCTATAGCCCTATGCAAAGCAGCCCAATGCACATACGAGAGTCCCAACACCCAGATCAGCCGCGGGGTCCTGTGTTCTGTAAAAAGACAGTGACAAACAAGATCCATGTTAGCGACACAAACCAGCAACACTTTTCAGCAGCTGGAAATAGAAAAAATAATAATAAGAAAAAGCAAGGACCAGCATGGGCCCAAGATTCTATCCTGCACACCCATAACAGGCAACTCGGCAGTCTACCACACAAGAGGTACACATTCACACAAGTAGAAGACAGAAACAAAGAGGGGAGCTGAAACACAAGCGAGGGTAAAACCATTAAAACCTCATGGAGCCAACAAGCCAATCATGGCCCCACTTTAGAGGGAAAAAACGGACAAAACCCTCGCGCCCTGCTTCCAAAAGCATGAGCAGCCGAAGCCCTGTGAATCCGCCCGCAGCTTCAGATCAGGAGAGGAGAAATTCAGGAAAGAAGAGAGGGTCCCACATAAAGTTTGTAGATATTAGTTTTCCACCTCCTAGTTCTTTATGGCGGGCTCTGACAGCCCTCCAACCGCATCAGATGTAGCGGCAACAATATGAAATGAATGCGTGCCAAACTACTCACCATCCAGACCCACAGCCGACAATGTGCGTTTAAATACCACAGAAAATTGTTACCTGTTGAGAGGAGAACCATCACCATGCACCAACCAAGGTAGCGTCCCACTCAGTCTAAAGGAGGCAAAATTGGCTGATTATCACAATAGGGAAAACAGAGCAACCCACTCTTGTGACCATTGTAATCCAGCGCCCCCACCCCAACTTGTCAGATTTGGATTTCATCACCTTACAGCCCAGCGAGCTGTTAGATATTACCACGTGTTGCCCGAAAGGAAGAGCTAGCTCGCTCACCCGCAGAGCGCCAAAAGTATAAAATCACAAATGCTGCGCGAAACAAAGCGACCTCGTAGCTGTCCCGAGCAATATCCGGGATCGCGGCCTCCATACTGCCTAACAAAGGGTCACTAATAGGCCATCTCTGGTCCGGATGATCCTGTCTTTCTCTCGCCCAACCCCTGCGGGCTTTAGAGATCAAAAAACTTTTGTATAATCTATATCCCCTTTCATCCTCCTCAATTGGGGTTACCAGGTGTTACCTTGCTCGAACCTTCACAGCCCTGGACACGACCAAAATTCTGGCGTAAACCACTTCCCATTGCAACTTAGCGAAGCATTAACTTCCCACCAGAGACCCCGACATAGTTGCTCAGAATTACTGGATTGACAGCCCCAACTAATCCCATCATACCCCCATGCCCTCCTTCAGCAGTATCCTGGCCCAGCTTTGGACAAATGCACTACTCCTGCCAAGCCACACACAATACTTTGTCCGTGTTACAGGATCACGGGCTGAATCGGACAAACCCTCCCTGTCGCTGGACAACCTGCCAGACCTAAATGCGCGTGCCTGTGAGCAGATGCCATAGGACAATGGTGCAATATCAACCTGTTCAACCGTGAAATCAGCGAGGGCGAAGTATCCTGTTACAGCCTAATTGCGCTGCCCTACTCAGGCACTATCACACCAGAACAAACCATCCGTTTCCCAACTAGCCTGTCCTCCAACGCACCCAGCTCCCCCTATTGATAAAGTCCCCAGGAGGACTAAGCTATCAGCCCAGTCGGACTGCCCCAATTCGTCGGACCAAGATGCAGCGCATCCATCCCCGACAATGACAACCCCCACACTCCTACCTGCACTCTCGTAAACCTTGCAGGAACAGATCCCAACTAAGAAATACTCCCGGGTATCAGTATCACGACCTCAAGGAAGCCTGCACCCTGCTTTAGACCTCTCCACTTCCCACTTGGTAATCCCCAGGATGGAATGAGCCTGCTCCAAAGTTACCCCCTAGAACTCAAGCACCTCAGCTATCCACGGGCCCGGGTTCATAAACCTGCCTAAGGTGATCCTACCAGGCTCAGGGACCTGTCTATCCCGATGCCCAAGTCCACCCGCTATATTGTCATACCTTCCAAATTCCGGGCCGTGACTGGGCCACCCCTTGACGGGACACAAGCCCCTACCTAAAACAAAATTTCCTTGCCCATCGAGCACTTACTGGGCTCTCTGCCCAGAAAATCTTTCAAGCAACGAGTGATGCCGTGATGGCCTGTGCCCGCACAGCCGGACCGGCGTAGGAGAGCGATCGGGCACCTAAATAAACCATCAGGAGACTTCGTATACCTTAGGTAAGCACTTGTTCCTACTACCCCTTACCGGACCTCACCCTACGTCTAGCACAGCTTCCCCGATCGTTAAACCACATTGCAGCACTTCTCCGGGCCCTAACGGGTGTTGCATCAGTCCAAACTGTCCTGCCCCTGCTTAGGAACCACCCTACCGAGAAAACCACCGAGGCCCGGCAAGCAAGGGATTTGGAAATTCGGCGCACATCCGCCCCAACGCAAACTACCCGTGAACTTTGCCGGATAAAACCTCGTGAACTAAACTGGAGGGTTTCAAGAGTGCTCCAGCGGTCGCCTAGAAAACCACTTCTAACTGGAGTGTGTACTGCTCAAGCCATCGGCTCATGCAAACCACCCTAATTGGTACCCCTACCTTCTGTAGGGCCAGAGAAGGGGGGGGGGCGATTCCTTGCTCCTGCCCACTACCTGACTTGTCCCCAGGCTATACCGGGGTATCCTCCCTCCACTTTGCAATTGCAAACCTACCCACCACATGCAAGTATAAACTCTAACCTAGAGAAATCAAGGCAATGCTAGAGCAGCGCACCATCCCCACCCCTGTGCAATGAGAACCTCCCTAACACCAGCCCGTCGACTCAGCGCCCAATAAGCCTCGCATGTTCCCAATTGCTTGCGCAAATACGTAACAATTTTCTGAGGGAAGTCCCCGGAGCTAAAGATGCCAAACTGAAATATAACCATCAGAACAAAGGCAGTAACCAGGTATTTCATACATATTAATCTCACCTTGCAAAATGGAAACCGCCCTCAGGGCCGCCAAACTGACCTTCCACTATTGAATGTGCTGAGGTATGTCCATCACAGCTCACAGACCCGTCAAACCGGTCCACTAAGGGTGCTCCGGCATTCCCCTTCCACATAGCAGCTCCCATCCCTATGAGCTGCATCTGTTACCAGTACAAAATGAAGTGTAAGAAATATGCATACATATACTGATATACTCAGAGTACCTGGAGATGTGACCGTACAAAAGTTACACATCACAATTATATTATGGACAGTCCACCATCACATATAATTCCATATAAGTTCAGCAGAGATTCTGATACACACTTGCAAATCTTGTCACCAAGGCATTAATGAGCCGTCTATTGATATGATCCCCAATGGGCCCGTCCCTACCTGTTGTATAAGCAATTGGCTCATGTAAAATGACATATGGTACTGAAACGGGTAGAGATTACACATCCGGGACACTGACTCTGCTGGCATCAAGCAGAGGTGTAGCATCACAAGAGCTTACACCTGTGGTGGAGGGGGGGGGGGATGTTGGCAGAAAAATTGGAACAGGCCCTGCATGTGGCACCCCTTCCCCCGCATGCAGACAGTGGGCACACTGAACCGTGGTCACCGCTCCCAGTGAGGGGGGGAGGGGAAAGCACAACATGATTAAATGTTTGCAAATCAGTATCCCCCTTCAAAACCCATAGGCGGGGACAGACTAAGTAGCATCCCAATGTATGAAAGCTATAGACAGTACCTTAAACGAACAGGTCCGTGAAAATAAACCCCTTTATATTGACCTTGAGGTAAATACATAAAACAGTTCACCTGTCCCCTTATTGCCATGAGCTATGTGTCTGTCTAGATGAACAAATAAAATGAGGCAAGTAGAAAAAACCCAGGCTGTGTGCAACAGGCTTCTGAACTGAATCTGTCTGTGCCTGCATTATCTAAATTGATAGATAAGAGCTGGTGGGGTGAAGGGAATCCTTGCTGCAAGCTGAGTGCAAAGTTTGCTATCACATAACATATTAATTAACCTGCACATGCCCACACATGTATTCTATAACCACTGCCCACATATAACTGAATAGCTGGAAGGGAGAAGAAAAAGCACAGAGGAAAATGATGAAGACTAGCATAGGGACTATAAAAAAAAAAAATTAGCTGAAAACAAAACCCTCTTGAAAATACCATAGCCATTATAACTATACAGCCATAATAGCACACCTAGCTCTGTGCATCCTGCAGACCAACACCTGAACTCAATCAAAGTACATTCTAGTGTGAAAACTCTAAGGAAGGGGAGACTGACTTGAAAGAGGGCAGGAACATACAGTTATGTGAACTAAACAGGGAGGAAAAAGAAAGAAATAAAAATATAAAGCAGCAAAGACAGGAGGGGTAGAGAATAAGGAAGGGAAAATGACTATACTAAAGGGAGAAAGACACAGGATGTGAAATACAATGAAAAATGCAGCAGCTGACAGGAATACAGGGGGATACTCATCCACAACGTCCAGCAGCCTTAAGATAAAGATTCTTCTCTGCCCATTCCAGATATAACCTCCATAGCTCCTCCCCATGACTCATCCGGACGTCATGAGCAGACCACACAAATTCACCCCCAGAGTACCAATACAGTTCAATACAGCCTTAGCTTTTATTATCCCTCGAGCTTAGATACAGCCCTCTGTTCTTATTACCATTAGAAATAAAACTAGCTGTCCACTGTGTGTGCCACTGTCCTCTACACGCCGTTCTCCTCTCACTCGTGCAGTGCAGAAGAGCTAGAAGCCCAACGGGCCAGCCTGGAAGTAGGAGACTGGGAGGGCCACCCGGAATTCAGTGGGATAAGGGGAGGAGGGAAGACGTCAGACGCCGCCAACAGATTTTTTTCTTCTGGGCACTGCCTATGGGGCCCCTCTGCTCGTGGGGCCCCCAGGCAACTGCCCAGCGTGCCCATGCGAAAAGACGGCCCTGTCCAGTGAAGGTTTAAAGCCTCTTCTTGGTCTCTCTGCACTTTAGAATTCCATTATAACTCAACATCAACATAAGACTTGTACATCTAATGCTCTCATCATCATTATCATCTATTTATATAGCGCCGCTAATTCCACATCGCTGTACAGAGAACTCACTCACATCAGTCCCTGCCCCATTGGAGCTTACAATCTAAATCCCCTAGCACACACAGACCGACAGTGACTAAGGGCAAATTAATTGCAGCCAATTAACCTACTAGTATGTTTTTGGAGTGTGGGAGGAAACTGGAGCACTCGGAGGAAACCCATGAAAACACGGGGAGAACATATAAACTCCACACAGATAAGGCCATGGTCGAGAATCGAACTCATGACCCCAGTGCTGTGAGGCAGAAGTGCTAACCACTAAGTCACCATGCTGCCCACAGATGATCACTGCTAAAACTAAAGGCCATTACTCTCTTCTAATTCTTTTGGATCTCTCTGCTGCATTCAACACTGTTAACCACTTTCTCCTCATACAAACGCTACAATCCCTAGGTCTTGAAGGCACTGTCCATCCTGGTTCTCATCCTACCTATCTAATCGCTCTTTCAGTGTTAATTTCTCTGGATCCACCTCTGCTCCGCTTCCTTTATCAGTTGGAGTACCACAAGGCTCAGTCCTAGGTCCTCTGCTATACTCTATCTACACCACTGCTCTTGCGCTATATGCTTCTCACAACTTCTGATATCCTAGCATACTGTATGCATTACTTTTTAATCGATCCTGGTATCTTGATCTTCCTATTCTGGTCTCTCCTTGTCAGTTATCATCCTCTTCTCCTGTAAGTTTCACCTCGTACCCATCTGGAGAACCATGACCTGCATGGTGAATCAGCAAAGACCAAACCTCCTTGCGAGGGCTTCCTGGCGAAAACCTTCACTACGTTAGACTCTGCTCCTCCGGGGTGGACAGAGCTAACCAGTCAGACACTAAGAAGCTCATTGTTCCTGTGTGCATCATGATAAAGTGCAGATGATACTGCAGATGAATAGACAGTATTTGGTCTTGAGCAGACCAAAATTCGGCCAGAGTTCAAGGCCACAACTGAATCCAAAACTGTAACAAACTTGGAGGTCATGATTAACCTATCTCCAGTACAGTCTGCAAATCAGTAGGGGTTTTGGGACAAGGAAGTAGAAATAAGCCAATCAACAGTATGTGGAGGAGCATTGTCTAAATATACTAGACCCAAACATCAAGCATATGGAGGCCCTACATAGCATAAGGCCAAAGAAGAAGTTGAGTGAAGGAAAGCTTGTGCCAGTGGTGCTCAGACCTCAAAGAAAGCATGAACCAACCTGAGATATTATCTGCAAGAGAATCCGCATGGAGGAAAAGGTTTGATGTGTTTTGAATACTAAAAGAAATGCCAATTCCAAATATATGACCAACCATGAGTCATGCAGAGACAGTAGTATCAAAGGTGTTACTAAATAGATGGGATTTCCATGACCTGGTACCCTCAGGGTGGGTATCTGATGAGGTTGAGTCCCCATTATGTACAAACATAAGATGCGATGGTGTATCATCTACTGGTCCAAACAACTGAGTGACAACACTATTCTCAGGTGTCCACAAGTATCAGGCAGAAGTTGGGGATCTGGTTCCAGGGCTGTAGTGCATATTAGCACAAGGTCATCTTTGTATCAGACCTGGGGATTTCTGAGTATTTTGTGCTATGCTGGTTTTGATAGATCCAAGTTATGGAAACTGCAATGAGGCCATTTCCAAGCATGCACCTCATATATGTACAGTTTCAAAATGTGTTTGGGTGGGTAAGTCAGGGATATGCTGTGATCGAGGACTCTTTCGTTTGTGGTCCTGTAGATCACCCAGGAGCCATGGCTCATTTCTTAGACCTTAAAATGGTTTGAAGATTGAGGGTTCTTATATAGTATCTGTCACTCACCGGACTGTGAGTGCTTCTTCCCGGACATTTAGGAACCGTGGCCGTCCTCCATCCTGAGGGTCTGCGCATGCGCAGCCCTTTCTAACCCTTCAGTACCTGTTCCTTTAACTTAATTGGCAGATCAGGCAACACTCCCTATATTAAGCACCTGTGGTCAATACCACGTTGCCTGATCTTGGAGTCTCATTCCCCATGAGTCTCTGAAGGTGTTCCTGTGTTTCCTCGTGTATTCAGCGCTGCTGATTCCTGTGGTTTCCAACCCACTTATACCTCTGTGGTTTCCAAACCACTTCTACTCCTGTGGTTCCCATACCACTTCTACCCTCCTGTGTATCATCGTGACTGTTAGCTGATTCCTATCCGCTGCCTCCGTGCACTACAGTCTTCAAGCCACTTCAACTCTATTATATCATTGTGACTGTCAGCTGATTCCTATCCGCTGCCTCCGTGCACTACAGTCTTCAATCTACATCAACTCTACTATATATCGTTGTGACTGTTAGCTGATTCCTATCCGCTGCCTCCGTGCACTACAGTCTTCAATCTACATCAACTCACCTGTGCATCATCGTGACTGTTAGCTGATTCCTATCCGCTGCCTCCGTGCACTACAGTCTTCAACCTGCAACTCGTCTGTGTTTCATCGTGACTGTTTGGCTGATTCCTATCCGCTGCCTCTGTGCGCTTCAGTCTTCAGTTCATCTCAACTCTCCCGTGTTTCCTCGAGACTGCTTCTACTATTGCTATCCGCTACTCTCCGTGATCAACAGTTCCAGCTCAGCTCTGCTTCCCCGTGTGCCATCGTTACTGCACCTGCTGGTTGCTATTGGCTACCTCCGTGTGTCTGCAGAGTCCTGCTGCTGCTACTCCTCAGCTCTACTCGTCCTTCTACAGCTGATCCGCTCTCCATGCTTTCCTGTGTTCCCGCTGGTCTCTACCCGCCTGTCAGCATCGGATCTGCGCCTCACTACTTACCTCTCAGCTAGACCATCGCTACTCTTCAGGGTCCTCCAGGAGTCCTGTTCTACATACTACTGCTTCCTGAGTATTTGTTCCCAGCTGGTCTACCTACCTGTGCGCTGCACCTACTTGACTACCGCTTCACCCATCCAGGGACTTCGCATCCTGCCGGCCTCCAGCCGTTCAGGTATCTCTCCACTCCTGTCTGACAGCCTGCTCCTGAACCACGGTATGCATACTTCTCATTGACTGTGCTGGTGTATTGCATATCTTGCTGGACTGTGTTGGTTCTCCTCTGGAGTTTGCTATCCGCTGAGTCTATTACCATCATTGACTGTGTTATCTTGTGCCGGATTACCTCAAGTGACTTTCTATTATTGCAGTGCTGTTCAGTCATTTATATATTGTGCATATTATTGTGGATCAAGATTAAGGTGCCCGTGTATCTCCTGTTTTGCAGTCTCTCCCCCTGCTCCTCCTCACATATATATTCAGTGGTACAACTTGCTAGACGCAGACCACTGATCCCTGTTTCCTGTATCACCTGTTCCAGTATCCTCTCACATAGCAGTGGTACAACTTGCTAACGCTGACTCCCCGGATACCTCCACTTGGATTCCATTCCTTCACTCAGACAGCGGTACAACTTGCTATCCGCAGACCGTTGACTCTCATCACCTCCTCGTTTCTGTTGGACATTCCTCCTCACTATAGCAGTGGTACAACTTGCTACCGCAGACCACTGACTACCTTCACGTGTCCTTTGTCCATACAGTTCCTCGTGTATTATTACCTCCATATTACCAGTGCTGCTAGTCATAGACTTTCCTGAGCATCTCATCATCTGCTATTTCCTGTTCCGTGATCACCCTGCTACCAGAGTACCATATTACCACCTATACTGCTCTGGTAAGCCTATCACCTGGTGATCCCTGGGTAAAGACTCCTAGTGCCCGTGACAGTATCTAGCTCAGCAGGAGGCACAGAGACACTGGTTTCTCCATGTCCCAGAACAGGGGAGGAGACCTGGGCCAGCCTCTTGCACATAGTAACTCTATGTCTGAGGAGCAACGTGAATTTATGACTGTAGTTGAATAAGTTTTATTGAGTGGACTTTGGATCACAGAATGTTTCCAGGATAAATGTACTTTACAGCCATCCACTGTTTTGCTTCTAGTGGCGGGGAAAAGAAACATAGAATTTGGTTACGGAACCACACAGCCAGTCTGCCCATTCTTGGATCCCTTTTAAACACTAAAACATGTTTGATCCTTAGCATGTTTTTCAATTTAAGAACAACTTATGACTATATCAAGCAACTTTAAATTCCACTTTGCCCCCACTGTTGGTAGACGGTTCCAACTAATTTTACTCTTTCTATGAAGTACTGACTCAAACTTCAGTGCATGTACTCCTATTATTATACATTACTTGCACTTAGAATGCTTCCCACCTGTGCTTTGTAAAAACCTTTTAGGTATGGGACAGCTTCTCTCCTATACCCCCTCTACCATCTCTGTTGCAAACTATACATAATGTGGTCTTTTAACAATTCCTGGGGGGTTTTAAGTAATGCACCATTTTTGTTGTCCATCTTTGCACAATTACTAATTAGTATCGTCCTGGAGATATGGCCTCTAGAGCTGACCTCAGTAATCCACATGAGATCTCACCAATGACCTACATAGTGGCATCAGCAGGTATGCATCAGTGTCTACCAAACTTTACATCTCCTGATATAATCTCTCCTGGATCCCTTCCCTCCTCAGTAGTTGATATTTTAGTGTCCTTGTGCCCGATTTAATAAGGAAAGCTAAGCAAGAGTAAGCAAGTAAGGCAAAACCATGTTGCATTGGAGGGGGAGGTAAATTTAAAATGTGATGACAGATTTATAGTTGGGGTAGGACATGTCCTAGAACAACTTTACATTTCAGTCTACAAATAAACTATCAGGTATTTGTGTTCTACATGAAAAAACAGCCAGTATTTTCCTTATGGGCAAAATAATAAACTCATTTGCACCTCTTGCACTGTAACATGGTTTTGTCCAGAAAACTTGAGTAAGAAAACTTACTCAATTTTTTGCTTAACTTTTCTTAATGAACCAGGTCGACTAACATTATATTCAGCCGTTGGATGTTGAAACCAAAAATATATATGTTTACATGTGTTTCACATTGAACCACAATATTCCTGTGGACAGGTCCCCGAGAATCTGGGTATTAACCCTCCCGGGCGCCGGAGGAATTAAATTCACCGGCGCTTGTTGTCATGTGTAGAAACCAAATGTTTAAATTGTTTTTACTTGAATAAAAAAAAATGTATTTTAATGTGTGCCCTGCAAAGGTAGTACCCAGCATATGAAGTGTTAAACCCCAGCACTTAGCGCCGAGCAGTGTAAAACATGTATTTAAGTAAGTCAAAGTGTTCAATGTTTTAATATGTAATGTGAATAGGCGCTGCAGCACCGGTAGTTAAGCGGTGTGCAGCAAGGGTTAACTAGGTGTATTTTAAATGTGGAGTGTAATATGTGTAAAATATATTTAAATGAATGAATGTGCATATGTAAAAAACTTACTGTTCCCTGGTGGTCCTGCAGGGGCTGCAGGGGTCCCTCTTCCACGGCAGCCAGCTTCAGTGGCTGCCGGAGGGACTTACCAACTAGCCTCCTGGGATTCAAATGAATCTAGAAGATGCAGAACCTCCTGTGGGTCCCAGGAGGCTAAACCGCATACTGGAGCTCAGAGAGCTTCAGCTAGCGGCAGGGCAGGGGCTGCTGCCCCTGAACCCAGGACCTTGTCTCTGTCCCTCTGGTTCTGTTTTCAGTTGGGGGGGTGGGGGGGCAGATCCTGGAGCAGGGTCCCTGGAAGTAGATTTAGGAGGGAGATTTAAAAGATAAATCTCTCGCATCAGACAGTTTAGCACCAGGGAGGAGAGACGGCTGAGCCCCCCTCTCCCTGGCAGCTCGTGGACAGGGGAAGTACACTGCCCCCTGCCACTAGCTTCAATGTAACAAGGTATTAATCCCTCTGGACTAATTTACGCGCAGGCCGTATGAATCAGTCCAGATTGGTTAATGGGACAGGAGGCCGGATTACCTCCTGCCAAGTTAGTCTCCAAAACTGTATAAAAAGAGACCTGTTTTACACTGAAATGTAGAACTCCATCTGTACCTTTCTTGGTAGCTCTAGTACCTTAAACTAGTGAACGTAACTGTCCTTTTCAAGACTTCCTGAGCTAATAAACATCAACTGCTTAAGGCACTGCTGTGACGCCTATTGACCTGCTGTAATTCCTGTGACCACAGATTAGACCCAATCTAATCCATTATTCGACTGTTCTGAGGTTGGGACCCAGCATTTCAGTAGCTACCTGCAGCTCTGACCAGTGTGACAGGCCAGGGGGAACCATTCACAGCAACCCTGATCTGAAGGAAGAGGTCAGTGTACCAGCCCTGGTGTCCCAGCAAGGGGGGGGGGGGGGTGCACTAGCAGCGAGAGTTACCCAGAAGGACACAGTTCTGAAGGCCACAAAGTAGTCTAGTGGTGGCAGCAGCATAAGCGCCTCCTACTGCGGTGAGGGCGCATTTGGGATAAAGAAAATTGAACGGTGGCAAGACAAGCCCAACCGGTCACCAGCAACACAACAGACAGGGTGGCATAGACAGTTCATCCTGTCACAGTTCCCCATCCCTTTAGTCTCCCTAAATCATCAATTACTATGCATATATCTGTTAAATCTTCAAAAGGACAAACTTTACCTTTAACACCAGCATTAATGTAACTATTAAAGACATTAGAATTCAAGCACAGATTCTTGGACTTCTGTACTGGTATTATGTATTCCATTATTATCCTTCAACCAACATCACTCAACCAATCAAATCTCAGGATTTCTCATTAATTTACCAGTGGCAAAGGCCTTACTAATATCCTGATATGCTATAATTACAGTTCAGTCTTCATCTATTACTGTAGTCAGACAGTAAAAAAGTAAATCAAATTTGAGGGATATAGGAGAGAAGTTGAGTATAGAGATAGTTCTATAGGAGTGGTGGGTTGTCAGAGAACGCTTGAAGGTTTGAAGACTAGAGGAGAGTCTCATTGTGCTAGGGAGTGAATTCCACAGAGTAGGTACAGCTCAAAAAAAGTCCTGTAACCGGGAATGAGAGGATGCAATGAGAGTGGATGAGAGACGCAGATCTTGTGCAGAACAGAGGTCTTTAGATGGGAGATAATTTGAGACAAGTTAGGAGATGTATGTTGGTACAATTTTATTGAGTGGCTCAGCAGAGGAAGAACAATTTAGCTGCTGCGTATAAAATAGATTGTAGGGGCTCATGTCTGATTTTGGGAAGACCAGTAAGGAGGGAATTGCAAAAGTCGATGTTGGAGATGATGAGTGCATGAATTTGAATAAAGTTTTTGCAGTGTCTTGTGAGAGATATGTACGTATTCTGAAAAGGTTTTTTAGATGTATGCAGCATGATGTAAATATAGAGTTCATGTGGGGAATAAAGGATAGTTGTGAATCAAGGATTACAACTAGGCAAGGAGCTTGCGGGGTGGGATTGAGAACAGTTTTGAAGCAGCATTGAAACATGGATTAGCAATAGGGATGTAGAAATCACCCATGATGATGGTGGGGATTTCAGAAGATAAGAAGTGAGGAAGCCATGCAGAGAAATGTTCAAGAAATTGTTGGTGTGGTCCAAGAGGACGATAGATCACAGTAACACGCAAACAGAATGAATTAAAAATCGTAACAGCATGTACTTCAAAAGATGTGACTGTGAGTGATGGGACATTTGGTAGAACTGTGAATGTGCACTCTGGGGAGAGAATGAGTCCAACCCCCATCTACCTGTCTGCCTCCAGGTTTGGAGATGTGGGTGAAATGGAGGCCACCATGTGAAAGGGCTGCAGGTGAGGCAGTGTCTGATTGCGTGAGCCATGTTTCTGTTATTGCCAGAAGGTTGAGGTTGTTTGAGAGGATGTGGTCATGTATGGAGGTAAGTTTGTTACAAACAGAGTGTGCATTCCAAAGAGCACTATAACAGGATGGACCTACTATGCCACCCTGTCCATGCTGCTGGGCTTGCCTTGCCACCATCCCCTTTCTTTCTCTCAAATGCGCCCTCTAACCGCAGTAGGAGGGGCTTTTGCTGCTGCCACAACTAGGCTCCTTCACCGGCACTTAGAATCTCGACCTTCTGGATAACTCTCACTGCTAGTGTACCCCCTCGCTGAGCACCTGGGTTGGTACACCTGACCCCTAGTCTTCAGATCAAGGTTGCTGTGGATGGTGCCCCCTGGCCTATCACACTGGCCAGAGCTGCATCTAGTGGGCAGAGCGTTAGTACTGGATGCTGGGTCCAGCCTCAGAACAGTCGGATAATGGATTAGATTGGTCTAATCTGTAAATCACAGGAATTACAGCAGATAAGTAGTCATGAAAGCAGGTTCCTTAAGCAGTGATGTTTATTGGCTCAGGAAATCCTAATAAGGACAGTTACATACACTATTTTGAGATAATAGTGATACCCAGAAAGGTACAGATGGAATAATACTAATACATGGTCAAACAGTCCGCTTTATATACAGATTACACAGATACCCTGGCAGGAGGTAATCCAGCCTCCTGCCCCTCTAGCTAATCCAGGTGCTTCATGCGGCCTGCATATAACTCAGCCTGGGGGGGTTTAACAGCTTTTTACATTGCTGCTACTGACACCACTACGTCTGAGGTTTTATATTGAATGTTTATCATCAGGAAATAACATTTCCCTAATCTCGCAATTTAACTTGCAAAATTCACATTGCATCCTGAGTCTTACACACATCAGCCTATCTAATTACGTAATTACCCCCCCTGTGCTTTCCGACTCAACAGACATGTTAATCAGCAATTAAAAGGTCTAATAAACATGAGATTACCTGTCTCCAGACAGTTGAAAAACATATCCCCTCCACTCAGATGCCTACTTAGAGCTTCCTACAGAAGAGTTACAAAACCCAAACATGACATACTGTCTCTGAAATCAATACATTTCCATAAAAACACATGCTAATATATAAAAAAAATAAGTACATTTACAATTATGTAAATTGGTGCATCACAGGCACATTTAAAGGCGCAGGCACATTTAAATGACTTTGGAAGAGAGGAGAGACAGGTGATGTGTTTGAGGTTTGCTGGATTTTGGTAGCGTTCAGATATATGTGTGTGGGAGAAGCGAGGGGGACCTGGATTTGTTGATATATCATCATCTAATTGAAGCAGAGAGGAAGAACGTTAGGAAAGATGATTGTAAGATGTGCGTCCGTTTAGTTTCTGGCGACAGGGTGAGGCTGTTATACCTATTGGATTTAAATAGGAGAACAGTTCATTAGTGTTAACTGGAGTGAGGGAAGTAATGAAGGAGCAATGTGGACAGAGGTGTTTGTTGCAGGACGGGTGAGGGATGATATAGTACTACATGGCAAGTTAATACCATGAAAGGAAAGCAAGAAAAATAATTCGGTAAACATTGGGATTAAAGAGTAAAATAGCAACAAATGTGGGAATTAAAAGAATTACCTAGTTGTAATGTCCTGTGTAATCAGAAGTAGCAGCGTAAAGTTGCAGCAGATGTAGATTATTTCTAGATGTCTTCAATTATTGTTTCGCTGTCTTGTTTAACTGTATTTTCTAAACATTTAGTGCAGAATACATACGTCTCCCCCAGACTGAATGGAAGGATAAAGTGAGGCTGATTACAAGTTACATCTGTGCTAATTGGACAGCTGATCACAGAAGGGAGGGGGAGAACTATTGGGATTACTCAGGTTATATGAGAGCCAGGACAGAGTCATATAAATGGTTCGGTGAGCAGCAACTAAACATGGTTACAGGAAGAAACAAAGTACATAGTTTTTTAAAAAAAATACAGAGACGGTTGTACAGAGAACAGAAGAGGATGAGATGATGAGAGTGTCAGTCATATACATACTGGGAATGGGAAGCAGTGAGGACAGTAGAGATGAAGGATGGGTGAGTAATTAACCGTCTGCCTAACGCTTTCTCTGCTTTCCCACTGTGGGTGGGATGGTAATGAGAGTTGTTACTGTAACAATAAATGTGTTCCACGAATAGTGTTTTCCGAGACTGTACGTAGCCACTATTCATTCACATGAGAGGATAACCCAATACTATACTCATCTATGTATGTATGTATGTCTGTGGATTATATGTATGTATGCCTGTGGATTATATGTATGTATGTATGTATGTATGTATGTATGTATGTATGTCTGTGTATTGTATGTATGTCTGTGTATTGTATGTATATATGTCTGTATGTATGTGCATTGTATGTATATGTCTGTATGTCTGTATGTATGTCTGTGCATTGTATGTATGTATGTATGTATGTATGTCTGTGCATTGTATGCATGTATGTGCATTGTATGTTTATATGTCTGTATGTATGTCTGTGCATTGTATGTATGTATGTCTGTGCATTGTATGTATATATGTATGTATGTATATGTCTGTATGTATGTCTGTGCATTGTATGTATGTCTGTGCATTGTATGTATGTCTGTGCATTGTATGCATGTATGTATGTATGTATGTATGTATGTATGTGCATTGTATGTTTATATGTATGTATATGTCTGTATGTATGTATGTCTGTGCATTGTATGTATGTATGTATGCATGTCTGTGCATTGTATGCATGTCTGTGCATTGTATGTATGTCTGTGCATTGTATGTATGTATGTATGTATGTGCATTGTATGTATGTATGTATGTATGTGCATTGTATGTATGTATGTGCATTGTATGTATGTATGTGCATTGTATGTATGTGCTATGTATGTATGTGCTATGTATGTATGTGCATTGTATGTATGTGCATTGTATGTATGTGCATTGTATGTATGTATGTGCATTGTATGTATGTATGCCTGTGCATTGTATGTATGTATGCCTGTGCATTGTATGTATGTATGCCTGTGCATTGTATGTATGTATGTCTGTGCATTGTATGTATGTATGTATGTATGTCTGTGCATTGTATGTATGTATGTATGTATGTGCATTGTATGTATGTATGTATGTATGTGCATTGTATGTATGTATGTATGTGCATTGTATGTATGTATGTATGTCTGTGCATTGTATGTATGTATGTGCATTGTATGTATGTATGTATGTATGTCTGTGCATTGTATGTATGTATGTCTGTGCATTGTATGTATGTATGTGCATTGTATGTATATATATGTCTGTATGTCTGTATGTATGTGCATTGTATGTATGTATGTGCATTGTATGTATGTATGTGCATTGTATGTATGTGCATTGTATGTATGTGCATTGTATGTATGTATGTATGTATGTGCATTGTATGTATGTGCATTGTATGTATGTATGTATGTGCATTGCATTGTATGTATGTGCATTGTATGTATGTATGTGCATTGTATGTATGTCTGTGCATTGTATGTATGTATGTCTGTGCATTGTATGTATGTATGTCTGAGCATTGTATGTATGTCTATGCATTGTATGTATGTATGTGCATTGTATGTATGTATGTGCATTGTATGTATGTGTATTGTATGTATGTCTGTGCATTGTATGTATATATGTGCATTGTATATATGTGCATTGTATGTCTGTGCATTGTATGTCTGTGCATTGTATGTATGTATGCCTGTGCATTGTATGTATGTATGTATGTATGTATGCCTGTGCATTGTATGTATGTATGTATGTATGCCTGTGCATTGTATGTATGTATGTCTGTGCATTGTATGTATGTATGTCTGAGCATTGTATGTATGTCTATGCATTGTATGTATGTATGTATGTGCATTGTATGTATGTGTATTGTATGTATGTCTGTGCATTGTATGTATGTGCATTGTATGTATATATGTGCATTGTATATATGTGCATTGTATGTCTGTGCATTGTATGTATGTATGCCTGTGCATTGTATGTATGTATGTATGTATGCCTGTGCATTGTATGTATGTATGCCTGTGCATTGTATGTATGTATGCCTGTGCATTGTATGTATGTATGTCTGTGCATTGTATGTATGTATGTATGTATGTATGTATGTGCATTGTATGTATGTATGTATGTACATTGTATGTATGTATGTATGTCTGTGCATTGTATGTATGTGCATTGTATGTATGTATGTCTGTGCATTGTATGTATGTCTGTGCATTGTATGTATGTATGTCTGTGCATTGTATGTATGTATGTGCATTGTATGTATATATGTATGTATATGTCTGTATGTATGTATGTGCATTGTATGTATGTATGTATGTGCATTGTATGTATGTGCATTGTATGTATGTATGTATGTGCATTGTATGTATGTGCATTGTATGTATGTATGTATGTGCATTGTATGTATGTATGTCTGTGCATTGTATGTATGTATGTCTGTGCATTGTATGTATGTATGTCTGAGCATTGTATGTATGTCTATGCATTGTATGTATGTATGGATGTGCATTGTATGTATGTATGTGCATTGAATGTATGTGTATTGTATGTATGTCTGTGCATTGTATGTATGTGCATTGTATGTATATATGTGCATTGTATATATGTGCATTGTATGTCTGTGCATTGTATGTATGTATGCCTGTGCATTGTATGTATGTATGTATGCCTGTGCATTGTATGTATGTATGTATGCATGTATGCCTGTGCATTGTATGTATGTATGTCTGTGCATTGTATGTATGTATGTATGTATGTCTGAGCATTGTATGTATGTCTATGCATTGTATGTATGTATGTATGTGCATTGTATGTATGTGTATTGTATGTATGTCTGTGCATTGTATGTATGTGCATTGTATGTATATATGTGCATTGTATATATGTGCATTGTATGTCTGTGCATTGTATGTATGTATGCCTGTGCATTGTATGTATGTATGTATGCCTGTGCATTGTATGTATGTATGTATGTATGCCTGTGCATTGTATGTATGTCTGTGCATTGTATGTATGTATGTCTGTGCATTGTATGTATGTCTGTGCATTGTATGTATGCCTGTGCATTGTATGTATGTATGTATGTCTGTGCATTGTATGTATGTATGTAAATTGTATGTATGTATGTGCATTGTATGTATGTATGTATGTGCATTGTATGTATGTATGTATGTGCATTGTATGTATGTATGTATGTCTGTGCATTGTATGTATGTATGTATGTGCATTGTATGTATGTATGTATGTATGTGCATTGTATGTATGTATGTATGTCTGTGCATTGTATGTATGTATGTCTGTGCATTGTATGTATGTATGTCTGTGCATTGTATGTATGTATGTGCATTGTATGTATATATGTATGTATATGTCTGTATGTATGTATGTGCATTGTATGTATGTATGTGCATTGTATGTATGTATGTATGTGCATTGTATGTATGTGCATTGTATGTATGTATGTATGTGCATTGTATGTATGTATGTGCATTGTATGTATGTATGTATGTATGTGCATTGTATGTATGTATGTCTGTGCATTGTATGTATGTATGTCTGTGCATTGTATGTATGTATGTCTTTGCATTGTATGTATGTCTGTGCATTGTATGTATGTATGTCTGTGCATTGTATGTATGTATGTATGTCTGTGCATTGTATGTATGTATGTCTGAGCATTGTATGTATGTCTATGCATTGTATGTATGTATGTATGTGCATTGTATGTATGTATGTGCATTGTATGTATGTGTATTGTATGTATGTCTGTGCATTGTATGTATGTGCATTGTATGTATATATGTGCATTGTATATATGTGCATTGTATGTCTGTGCATTGTATGTATGTATGTATGCCTGTGCATTGTATGTATGTATGTATGCATGTGCATTGTATGTATGTATGTATGCCTGTGCATTGTATGTATGTCTGTGCATTGTATGTATGTCTGAGCATTGTATGTATGTCTATGCATTGTATGTATGTATGTATGTGCATTATATGTATGTATGTGCATTATATGTATGTATGTGCATTGTATGTATGTGTATTGTATGTATGTCTGTGCATTGTATGTATGTGCATTGTATGTATATATGTGCATTGTATATATGTGCATTGTATGTCTGTGCATTGTATGTATGTATGCCTGTGCATTGTATGTATGTATGTATGCCTGTGCATTGTATGTATGTATGCCTGTGCATTGTATGTATGTATGTCTGTGCATTGTATGTATGTATGTATGTCTGTGCATTGTATGTATGTCTGTGCATTGTATGTATGCCTGTGCATTGTATGTATGTATGTATGTCTGTGCATTGTATGTATGTAAATTGTATGTATGTGCATTGTATGTATGTATGTCTGTGCATTGTATGTATGTAAATTGTATGTCTGTACATTGTATGTATGTATGTCTGTGCATTGTATGTATGTATGTCTGTGCATTGTATGTATGTCTGTGCATTGTATGTATGTATGTGCATTGTATGTATGTATGTATGCCTGTGCATTGTATGTATGTATGTATGTATGTATGTCTGTGCATTGTATGTATGTATGTATGTGCATTGTATGTATGTATGCCTGTGCATTGTATGTATGTATGTCTGTGCTATGTATGTATGTCTGTGCATTGTATGTATGTGTGTATGTGCATTTTATGTATGTCTGTGGAATGTATGTATGTGCATTGTATGTATGTATGTGCATTGTATGTATGTATGTCTGTGTATTGTATGTATGTATGTATGTCTGTGTATTGTATGTATGTATATATGTCTGTATGTATGTGCATTGTATGTATATGTCTGTATGTCTGTATGTATGTCTGTGCATTGTATGTATGTATGTCTGTGCATTGTATGCATGTATGTGCATTGTATGTTTATATGTCTGTATGTATGTATGTCTGTGCATTGTATGTATGTATGTCTGTGCATTGTATGTATATATGTATGTATGTATATGTCTGTATGTATGTCTGTGCATTGTATGTATGTATGTCTGTGCATTGTATGTATGTATGTGCATTGTATGTTTATATGTATGTATATGTCTGTATGTATGTATGTCTGTGCATTGTATGTATGTATGCATGTCTGTGCATTGTATGCATGTCTGTGCATTGTATGCATGTCTGTGCATTGTATGTATGTCTGTGCATTGTATGTATGTATGTATGTATGTGCATTGTATGTATGTATGTGCATTGTATGTATGTGCATTGTATGTATGTATGTATGTGCATTGTATGTATGTATGTGCATTGTATGTATGTATGTGTGTATGTGCATTGTATGTATGTGCTATGTATGTATGTATGTGCATTGTATGTATGTGCATTGTATGTATGTGCATTGTATGTATGTATGCCTGTGCATTGTATGTATGTATGCCTGTGCATTGTATGTATGTATGCCTGTGCATTGTATGTATGTATGTATGTATGTGCATTGTATGTATGTATGTATGTGCATTGTATGTATGTATGTATGTATGTGCATTGTATGTATGTATGTATGTATGTATGTGCATTGTATGTATGTATGTATGTCTGTGCATTGTATGTATGTATGTATGTGCATTGTATGTATGTATGTATGTCTGTGCATTGTATGTATGTCTGTGCATTGTATGTATGTCTGTGCATTGTATGTATGTATGTATGTATGTGCATTGTATGTATATATGTATGTATATGTCTGTATGTATGTATGTGCATTGTATGTATGTATGTGCATTGTATGTATGTATGTATGTGCATTGTATGTATGTATGTGCATTGTATGTATGTGCATTGTATGTATGTATGTATGTATGTGCATTGTATGTATGTATGTATGTATGTGCATTGTATGTATGTATGTGCATTGTATGTATGTATGTGCATTGTATGTATGTATGTATGTCTGTGCATTGTATGTATGTATGTCTGTGCATTGTATGTATGTATGTCTGAGCATTGTATGTATGTCTATGTATGTATGTGCATTGTATGTATGTATGTATGTGCATTGTATGTATGTGTATTGTATGTATGTCTGTGCATTGTATGTATGTGCATTGTATGTATATATGTGCATTGTATATATGTGCATTGTATGTCTGTGCATTGTATGTATGTATGTATGTATGCCTGTGCATTGTATGTATGTATGTATGCCTGTGCATTGTATGTATGTATGTATGCCTGTGCATTGTATGTATGTATGTATGCCTGTGCATTGTATGTATGTATGTCTGTGCATTGTATGTATGTATGTCTGAGCATTGTATGTATGTATGTATGTCTGAGCATTGTATGTATGTCTATGCATTGTATGTATGTATGTGCATTGTATGTATGTGTATTGTATGTATGTCTGTGCATTGTATGTATGTGCATTGTATGTATATATGTGCATTGTATATATGTGCATTGTATGTCTGTGCATTGTATGTATGTATGTATGTATGTATGCCTGTGCATTGTATGTATGTATGTATGCCTGTGCATTGTATGTATGTATGTATGTATGTATGCCTGTGCATTGTATGTATGTATGTCTGTGCATTGTATGTATGTATGTATGTCTGTGCATTGTATGTATGTCTGTGCATTGTATGTATGCCTGTGCATTGTATGTATGTATGTATGTATGTATGTCTGTGCATTGTATGTATGTCTGTGCATTGTATGTATGTATGTAAATTGTATGTATGTATGTGCATTGTATGTATGTATGTGCATTGTATGTATGTATGTATGTATGTGCATTGTATGTATGTATGTATGTCTGTGCATTGTATGTATGTATGTGCATTGTATGTATGTATGTATGTATGTCTGTGCATTGTATGTATGTATGTATGTGCATTGTATGTATGTATGTATGTATGTCTGTGCATTGTATGTATGTCTGTGCATTGTATGTATGTATGTCTGTGCATTGTATGTATATATGTATGTATATGTCTGTATGTATGTGCATTGTATGTATGTATGTATGTATGTGCATTGTATGTATGTATGTGCATTGTATGTATGTATGTGCATTGTATGTATGTATGTGCATTGTATGTATGTATGTGCATTGTATGTATGTATGTGCATTGTATGTATGTATGTATGTCTGTGCATTGTATGTATGTATGTCTGTGCATTGTATGTATGTATGTCTGTGCATTGTATGTATGTATGTCTGAGCATTGTATGTATGTCTATGCATTGTATGTATGTATGTATGTGCATTGTATGTATGTATGTGCATTGTATGTATGTGTATTGTATGTATGTCTGTGCATTGTATGTATGTGCATTGTATGTATATATGTGCATTGTATATATGTGCATTGTATGTATGTATGTATGCCTGTGCATTGTATGTATGTATGCCTGTGCATTGTATGTATGTATGCCTGTGCATTGTATGTATGTATGTATGTATGTATGTATGTATGCCTGTGCATTGTATGTATGTATGTCTGTGCATTGTATGTATGTATGTATGTCTGAGCATTGTATGTATGTCTATGCATTGTATGTATGTATGTGCATTGTATGTATGTATGTGCATTGTATGTATGTGTATTGTATGTATGTCTGTGCATTGTATGTATGTGCATTGTATGTATATATGTGCATTGTATATATGTGCATTGTATGTCTGTGCATTGTATGTATGTATGCCTGTGCATTGTATGTATGTATGTATGCCTGTGCATTGTATGTATGTATGTATGTATGTATGCCTGTGCATTGTATGTATGTATGTCTGTGCATTGTATGTATGTATGTGTGTGCATTGTATGTATGTGTGTGCATTGTATGTATGCCTGTGCATTGTATGTATGTATGTATGTCTGTGCATTGTATGTATGTATGTAAATTGTATGTATGTATGTGCATTGTATGTATGTATGTCTGTGCATTGTATGTATGTATGTAAATTGTATGTATGTCTGTACATTGTATGTATGTATG
Source organism: Mixophyes australis (assembly GCA_036250195.1). Classification (NCBI taxonomy): domain Eukaryota; kingdom Metazoa; phylum Chordata; class Amphibia; order Anura; family Limnodynastidae; genus Mixophyes; species Mixophyes australis. The sequence continues at coordinate 13,450,404 of JAVHZZ010000004.1, forward strand.
TCTGTGCATTGTATGTATGTATGTCTGTGCATTGTATGTCTGTGCATTGTATGTATGTCTGTGCATTGTATGTATGTATGTATGTCTGTGCATTGTATGTATGTATGTCTGTGCATTGTATGTATGTATGTGCATTGTATGTATGTATGTATGTATGCCTGTGCATTGTATGTATGTATGTATGTCTGTGCTATGTATGTATGTGTGTATGTGCATTGTATGTATGTCTGTGGAATGTATGTATGTGCATTGTATGTATGTATGTGCATTGTATGTATGTATGTATGTATGTCTGTGCATTGTATGTATATGTATGTCTGTGCATTGTATGTATGTATGTCTGTGCATTGTATGTATGTGCATTGTATGTATGTATGTATGTATGTGTGTCTGTGCATTGTATGTGTGTCTGTGCATTGTATGTATGTCTGTGCATTGTATGTATGTATGTCTGTGCATTGTATGTATGTATGTGCATTGTATGTATGTATGTATGTCTGTGCATTGTATGTATGTGCATTGTATGTATGTATGTATGTATGTGTGTCTGTGCATTGTATGTATGTCTGTGCATTGTATGTATGTCTGTGCATTGTATGTATGTATGTGCATTGTATGTATGTATGTGCATTGTATGTATGTATGCCTGTGCATTGTATGTATGTATGTCTGTGCATTGTATGTATGTATGTATGTATGCCTGTGCATTGTATGTATGTATGTCTGTGCATTGTATGTATGTACAGACAACCAGCACATGAGCTAAAGTAACCTGCAGCCACAAGTGGTGACAGTGACAAGAACAGGTAGGAGAGAGCAAGATAGTCTGCCAACTAACCTGAATCTCGTGGGACAGTCCCGAATTTGGGTGACTGTTTCACTTAGGACAGTTGGGAGGTATGTCTCGCTTCACCGTGTATTACTCGTGAAGGCAGAACTGTGTGCACCTAATAGTGCACACAGTATTGCCTGTGTATTTGTCTAAAATGACAGCCATGCTACATCATAGGGGGTTAACCTGTCTAAAGTGCCCAGGCCCCCAGAGCCTTAATCCAGCTATATATATATATATATATATATTAAGCAACACTAAAATATCCTCTTTTTATATAGATAAATATATATTGTACTAAAAACAACCCTTTAAAGATGGGCCACTACTTATGGGCCGGCGCGGTGTGCTTGCCCCCCGGGCTAAAGTCTGCCAGCCCTTCCCTGCTGGTATCAGTCACCGTTGGACACAGTTTACACCTATAAGTGATGGAAATTAGGGAGACATATTGGGCCTGTAGATTCACTCTGCTGTACTAGACCAGACACTGCAGGATACATGTGGTGATGACTATGGGTGTAGGGTCACTCTGCTGTACTAGACCAGACACTGCAGGATACATGTGGTGATGACTATGGGTGTAGGGTCACTCTGCTGTACTAGACCAGACACTGCAGGATACATGTGGTGATGACTATGGGTGTAGGGTCACTCTGCTGTACTAGACCAGACACTGCAGGATACATGTGGTGATGACTATGGGTGTAGGGTCACTCTGCTGTACTAGACCAGACACTGCAGGATACGTGTGGTGATGACTATGGGTGTAGGGTCACTCTGCTGTACTAGACCAGACACTGCAGGATACATGTGGTGATGACTATGGGTGTAGGGTCACTCTGCTGTACTAGACCAGACACTGCAGGATACATACAATACGTATGTGGAATAGGAAATCTCAAAGGAACGCACGGAAAAAAATATATTGATTAATTAATGTTACCTGTCAATAATATAGTCATTTGTGATTAGAAATAGAAATTGTATACATAAAAAAAAATTATAATTTTTTTTCTCTCGTTGATAAACATTAGGGTTACTCTGTCCTTAATGTCTACTGTACATAAAATACAGTTGTTCCTGGCTGCAGACACATGTTATAGCTGCGTACGATACTGATCCAGGACTAGACCCTCAGCTGGTGCAGGAGATACGGCAGAAAAACAGGAAACTCTCCCACACGCAGAGCTTCATTCTGACGTAGCTGCATTCGCTTGAGTTTGTGCATCGAGTACGGGCACACGCCCCTGCCCAACCCCGTTCACGCCCCGAAATCGTAGACCGTCGTAGCTGTCATTTACGTTGACATACGCAGACAAAAAATTTAACTGTGAAGTGCCCCCTTAAGAGAACTTCTGCCTCCTTATTATGTAAACATTTTTCTCTCGGGGCTGCACCCTCTGTTATCCCCATTAGATATTTTCCTAAGTACTTTTTTGAGCAGATTAATTCCTATTAATACTTTGCCTTTATACTCACTATAGGTAATTCTGTGCCGAGACCTCTCTTTCTTTTTCTTTTTAGTCGCTTATCACTATTACCACTTAATTTTGTGTCACAATATCTGCAGCGTTACACTAGTGCAGTCTTGTTGCAGGACACTTATACTCTGTAATATACAGTATGTCTTGTATGTAGAATAAGTTTCCCCAAATTAATAATACATTTGTGCAGACGTAACTGATCGACATTTCTGTCATTTGCCATAATTGGCAGACTGAGGATTTGGAGTATAGTTACTTGAGAGTGAACATGTTTTTCATAATGACCCTCTATTTTAATACTATATGAAAGTAAATGAGTCCGTTTGAGTGGACAGGTCTGATATCTATTATACAGCCAGTCCTGAACTGGAAGCAATTAGTGATCTTGTTCCATCGTATTTAAACACAACCTTGTAGTATGCTGTGTGATTGCAGGGGTCACTCACTGACTGGTGGGAGCTGTGTGTCTACCTTCACGTAGACGTCTGGAGGGGGTTTGGGGAACTACCTGTCCTTGGTCACCAGTCACACAGAGAGATGGTTGTAGACAAACTCCTATTCTGAGATAACCATTGTTTAGGACTATGTAACTAACCTCTGGCCATGAAGAGGTTATACAGGGTGGAAGGATTAGCCTCACTGACATAAGAGTTGGGTTTCCAGTGTTTGAGCTGAGTGTATACACACAGAAATAATACACCTACAGTGCAGACAGAGGACAGGAGCCGGAGATCTGGTCTTCTGCATTCCAGAAACCAGATAGACAGGTTTACCCTCCCACTGGTCCCACTGCTTTCCTACACTCTGTATTTCTGTACAGACTGGAAGACATAATCAGACATAGACATATCGGAGGTAGGCACCATCGGCCACATCATTCCATGAGAGAGAGCGAGGGCCAGTTATATTTGTCACAGTGCGTCCTCTGCTGGATAGGCCGGAAAGAAGTGCAGATTTATGTGCAAAGTATCGCACATATTACTGACCATTTGGGGGACCTTGACTAGGACCCCAGAATTGTGTGGCGTCTGCAACTTTTTACTATCTTACAGCTAGTTGTGCGCTGAGCACTTACATAGGTGTACCCCTACAATGTGCAGGGCATTCCGCTATGTAAGACGGCACTGCAGTCACTGCTCCCTAAAAGTTGTCAGATCTGTAAGGCATAGTGCTAAAAGCCAAAGTTCTTAGGAGCATCACGTTGTGCTGGGTTGCACATAACAGCAGATTTTAAACGCAGTTGTAATTGGCATTCTTGTCAAATTCAGCTTTTATCCCCACCCCAACATTTACCTTTACTGAATATTTTTCATATCCGAAAGGCAAACAAGAAAGGGATAATGAAATACCAAGCGGGGGGTCGGCCAATGGGAGATATAGTCCCAATGTCAGATTTCAGGGATTGTAGCTTCACATGGGCAATGCCATATCCCTACCTGTGTCCCTGTGTCCCTCTCTTCTTAAAGTGACCATGACCTGGTCTAATGCCAAGTCATACCCCTAATACATGTCTACCACACCACTGCCTCATCTCTTATAGCGTCCAAGTGACTGTGGTCTGGTCTAACTGCTGCCTAAAGTAAGTAGATATGTCCAAATATCCACACCAAGGAGTGAATGGTCTAGTGCCAAGTCATACCTCTCAAGCTCGGCTACCACATCACTACCTCATCTCTTATAACGTCCAAGTGACTGAGGTCCCAATACCCACACCAAGGACTGAATGGTCTAGTGCCAAGTCATACCCCTAATACATGGCTACCACATCACTACCTCATCTCTTATAACGTCCAAGTGACTGAGGTCCCAATACCCACACCAAGGAGTGAATGGTCTAGTGCCAAGTCATACCCCTAATACATGGCTACCACATCACTACCTCATCTCTTATAACATCCAAGTGACTGAGGTCCCAATACCCACACCAAGGAGTGAATGGTCTAGTGTCGTCATTTCAAACAACGATTGGTACCAAGAAGAATTTGGCTAGATAAGAATAATACAGAGGAAGCTAATCAATGTAAGACCTGTAATATCTGCCAATACCTGAGTACAGATTGGAAAACCTTCCAGACTCTGACAATAAACAGATAAGGAATATTATTATATGTCAAACAACACGTTGTTTATCAGAATGCAGCCATGGGCAATATGAAAAGACACCTCAAGGTAGGATACAAGGACGGGTCACAAACATTAGATATACAGAGAACAACCACAATGCTTCCAAACATTATCTAGAAACCCACAGCACAGATCTGATATACCCTCCTATAGAGACATGTGCCCTTTATGAAAGAGGGTGATTGTCAAAGGGAAATGTTTTGGATATAAGTAATGCCCTAAAAAAAAAAAAGCATATAAATCATCATCATCTCCATTTATTTATATAGCGCCACTTGAATCCGCAGCGCTGTACAGAGAACTCACTCACATCAGTCCCTGCCCCATTGGAGCTTACAGTCTAAATTCACACACACACACACACACACACACACACACACACACACACACACACGCCAGTTTTGATAGCAGCCAATTAACCTACTAGTATGTTTTTGGAGTGTAGGAGGAAACCAGAGCACCTGGAGGAAACCCTCGCAAACACGGGGAGAACATAGAAACTCCACACAGTTCTTGTTTCTTATTAAGGATTATTACCTTCAATTTTATTTCTGTTTTTAAAAAGTTGTAGATAAATTAGAGATGGGCGGGTCCGGTTCTCCGAGAACCGAACCCACCCGAACTTTGGGTATCCGAGTACCGAGCTGAGCAGCTCGGTACTCTCCCGCCCATTCCGAATCCAAATCGAGGCCGAACGTCATTGTGACGTCGTCGGATCTCGGGGCTCGGTTCTCGCGATACTTCAACTTTATAAATACACGCCTCCACAGCAATCCATCGCCATTTGACAGAGGGAGAGAGCAGGGTGTAGTCATAGGCTAATTAGAGCAGGGACAGAGAATACAATATTGTTCTTGCAATTGCTCTAACCAAAATCGCTAGTGCAGAGAGGAGGATAGAGGTTTATTATTTTTTCTTCATATTTGGCACTCCCCAGCGCTTTTGGGGTGTCCCCCATAATTGTGCATAAATATTTCTGGCTGTCAAAAGTCATATCTGTCAGCAGTATCTACTAAATAATTTGTAGCACTCCTCAGTGCTTTTGGGGTGTCCTCCCTAATTGTGCATTAATATTTCTGGCTGTCAAAAGTCATATCTGTCAGCAGTATCTACTAAATAATTTTTAGCACTCCCCAGTGGTTTGCGCTCAGAATGGATTCAAAGCAGTCCACATATGATCTGAATGAGCAACCAGGTTCTGTCACCAGTCCTGATGTTAGTGTTCCCAGTACGTCATCTGGCCAAGGCGATGTCAAACAGAGTGTTTTCAAATTAGTGCAAAAAACAAAACCAAAAAAAAATTTACTGTATTGAAGCGAAAAAGAAGTGTAACTGAGCAAAAGTAAAGTGACGATAAAAAAAAAATTGCAAGCATGCCATTCTACACACGCAGTGGCAAAGAGAGAATGAGGCCTTCACCTTTGGCTATTAGTGGCAGATCCCAAAATGTTACCCAGCCTACAATTGGTGCACAACTACTGTTACGCGTCAAAGCCGAGCTGCAAGATAACAGTGAGGCATTACAGGAGAATATTTGCTCTGATTCACAAATGACAACAATCCCTGTGGAGAGTCCATCCAACAGTGGGATGTCTAATCGTGAGCATTCTGCTGATGTGTGCCTTAATAGCCCGAGTGTAGCCGGTGATACCCAAATTGAGGATGCCACTTTGGAATTAGAAGAGGATGAGGGGGAGATTTGTGTAGGCGACGAGGGCGCTAATAAGGATGTTGATGAGGATGAGGTTGTTTGTGTAAGTCCTGCACCAGTGGCAGCAGTTCTGGCACGTGACAAGAAAAAGGCCATTGTCATGCCTGGGCATAAAACGAAAAAATCCACTTCTTATGTGTGGAATTATTTCTACCCAAATCCAGACAACAATTGTATAGCCATTTGTAGTGTATGTGAAGCCACAGTCAGTCGAGGGAGGGACCTTAACCATCTTGGAACCTCGTCTATGTTACGCCATTTAACGAGAGTTCATGGCAAAGTGTTGGGAAAAGCTGAAAGTTCTTCCCAAAAGAATACAAGCACTCCCTCATCAGCTAAGACCCTCCGCTCACCGACATACCGACGGCTACAAAATACACCCACCACACCATCCTCATCAATATCCTCAGTAGCGCTCGGAGTTAGCCCGGCATCCCACTTAAGGCTGGATGACTCCGGCACTATTATTGATTCCTCTGAAGAAAGCGTTAGTCCTGCTGCTGCTGTTGCTGCTGCTGGGGGTGAATCGTCATCCCAGAGGCAGGTTAATAAAATGAGCAGTCCTACATTTCAGCAATTAACTGTGAAACAATCATTTGCGAGGGGAAGCAAATATGATAGCAGTCACCCAGTCGCCAAGCGAATCACAGACGCCATGGCTGCAATGTTAGTGTTAGATCTGCGTCCAATCTCCACAATAAACGCAGCTGGTTTTTCACAGTTAATTGAGGTTTTGTGTCCGCGTTACAGAATTCCATCGCGACACCATTTCTCCCGTAAAGCTATTCCACAACTATACCAAAAAGTGTGTAAAAATGTAGAGATTGCGCTGAAAAATGCCATTCTGCCCACTGTTCACTTAACCACAGATATGTGGACAAGTGGAAGTGGCCAAACCAAAGACTATATGACTGTGACAGCCCACTGGGTTGGTCATTCACCTTCACCAGCAGGAACAGCAGCAGCATGTACACCACTACGTAACATTTGTCACAGGCAGGCCACTCTTTGCATCACCGGCTTCACTAACAGGCTTACGGCTGACAATTTGTTACGCAAACTGAGAGATGTGATTGATGCATGGCTTATACCACTCGGACTCTCCCCAGGGTATGTCATTTCAGATAACGCCAACAATATAGTGCGAGCATTACAGCTGGGTGATTCCCAACATATTCCCTGTTTTGCTCACACCATCAACTTGGTGGTGCAGAGCTTCCTACGAAATAACCGTGAGGTGCAGGAGATGCTTTCGGTGGCCCGTAAAATTTCAGGCCATTTCAGGCATTCAGCCACAGCATGTAGGAGATTACAGCAGCTCCAAGAGCAGTTTAACTTGCCCTGCCACCAACTTAAGCAAGAGGTGGTAACTCGGTGGAATTCCACCCTGTACATGCTTCAGAGGATGGAGGAACAGCGCAAAGCCATCCAAGCATATTGCACAAGTCATGACATTGGGAAAGGAGGGGGGATGTATTTCACTCTTGCACAGTGGGGAATCCTTTCAGTGCTGTGCAAGGTGCTGAAACCATTTGAAGTTGTGACATGTGAGGTCAGTGCAGACTCTGCTAGTTTGAGCCAAGTCATTCCTTTAATTAGACTATTGGAAAAGCAGCTTGAGAAAATGAAGGAGGAGCTGAAAGCAAGCAATTCAGCAAAGTATGTTGGCCTTGTCGATCAAGTACTTAATTCGCTTCACAATGATCCTCGAGTTATTAAGATCTTGAACTCGGATCAGTACGTTTTGGCCACTGTGCTTGATCCAAGGTTTAAAACCTACATTGAGTCTTTACTTGTAAATGAGCGAGATGTGAACTTTTGCAAGGAGCTATTGCTCAGCAAGTTGGCCGCTGAACTGGCCCTCGGCTTGACGACGTGTCCTCCTTCACTTTCTCAAGCTGTTGCTCGTAAAAAATTAAATTTCCAAAAAAGAAGCAGGGAAGACACAGGGGGCAGACCAGAACAATTTAACATCTGGGCTGGTTTGAAGGATTTTTCAAAAAAATGTGTCACTTTGCCCATAACTCCATCCAATATGAGTATAAACATGCAAAGGATGGTGGAGGATTACTTTCAAGAGGTAGTTGATATGGAAATGTCAGACAGTCCCTTTCCTTACTGGGAAGAAAAGCAGGCCATTTGGAAACCCATGTACAAACTTGCTTTGCAATACCTAAGCTGCCCACCCTCCAGTGTGTACTCTGAACGAGTGTTCAGCACAGCAGGGAACTTAGTCAGTGATCGCCGTAGAAGGTTACTTCCCAAAAATGTGGAGAAAATGATGTTTATAAAAATGAACTACATCTTCCACGAGGAAGGCCTTCACCATCCAAGACATCCAAGCACTGACTGTTCTCTAATGGCGGATTCAAGCGGCGATGAATTGATAGTCTGTGATGATGACGTACACACTGATGAGGGTGAGGATTAAGCTGAAGATGATGTCGATAACATCTTTTTAAAACTTTCTATGTAAGTGTAGGGTGCAATCTACCCCCAAAGAGGAAAGGGACTTGTGGCATTTCCATATCACATACCATCTTGAAAGGCTGCTGTTAGGGCAATTTATCCTTAAGGGTAGGGTGTCATAGACAGAGTGACCCTAAACTGGCTTTGTCCATTTTTCATAATATTGTACAGTCCATAATGGCTGAATTTTTGGGTATTTTATACAAGTGGAGGGGGGCCTAGAGAGACAGAAACCAAACTGGCTTTCTCCATGTCAATTAATATTGTACAGTCTATAATGGCTGAATTTTTTAGTATTTTATACAAGTGGAGGGGGGCCTAGAGAGACAGAAACCAAACTGGCTTTCTCCATGTCAATTAATATTGTACAGTCTATAATGGCTGAATTTTTTAGTATTTTATACAAGTGGAGGGGGCCTATAGAGACAGAAACCAAACTGGCTTTTTCCATTTCTTTACATATTTAACTATAAGTGTAGGGTGTAATATACATTCAAAGACGATGGCTGCATTGCCAATATGCATAGATGGAGAGGAAGACAATCTGTTTTGTGTGTAGAATAGGCCTACCAACGAAGAATTAAACTGTTTTTTTGGATGATTTATTACCTCAACAATTAGATTACTTGTCTCTAAAACAGTTGGAGCACTAAATTGGGTTAATTTAGGCCCAAAAACATGGATTTTCCCAAAAAATAGCAAAACAAAACCAAACAAAACCAAAACCAAAACCAAAACACGCAATGGCGGTTTTGCAAAACCAAAACCAAAACACAACGGTAATCCAGATCCAAAACCGAATCCAAAACCAAAACACCGGGGGTCAGTGACCATCTCTAAGATAAATATACATCGCGGTAAAGTACATCACAGTTTGAGATTAAACAGTAAACAGAAATCTGGGGCCTGATTTATCAAGAAAAGTAAGGCAAAAAAATTTGTAATTTTTTTCCTGAACAAAACCATGTTACAATACGGGGTGCAAAATAAACAACAGGAAATACTGGCTGTTTTTTCATGTAGCACACAAATACTTGATAGCTTTATTACACTGACATTTGAAGTTGATCTAGGCCATGCCCTACCCCAACTATACATCTGTCCCCGCATTTTAAATTTACTTCCCCTCCAATGCAACATGGTTTTGCCCAAGTTCAAAGTTACTCATTTTTTTTTGCTTTGCTTTTCCTTAACGAATCAGTTCCTCTCAGTGCAACCTACGTTTAGTACTAAACACATATGCAGGCTATGCGCATGCCCAAATTCATCAAGGCACGGATCTCAAGATCCCAAGTGTAGGTCTGCTCAGCTCTTCAACACAGGACACTGCAGGATAAGTCCAATACCTGTGTGGATTATAAATACGTAAAAGAACACCCAGAAAATGACATAATATTGAAGTAATGTCACCTGTTAATAATATAGGCATTGATGATAAAACAGGTTAAAAAAATTAATTTAAAAAAAACGTTGTGTGTTTTTTAAAAAAAATGATGAGTCAATATAGGTCTAACAGAAAGAGATATGCTAATTATGATTAATGTTAGTTCACAGTTTCCAACCAATCAAGGATGATCGCCATACATATGAATGCGTAAATGATCCGTACATGTTCAGATAATTACATTATCATTTATTAAGATTATATGGTTTTTAAATATTTTTTGAGATGTTCTTTATAAAGCCCATAGTCATGTTACTTCAAAAGGGACAGTGTCGTGCGGCCGGTCAATGGTTGCACCTTCGGTTAGTCACTGACTGGACCGCTCTCCTACCCATCATCATCATCATTTATTTATATAGCGCCAGAAAATTCTGTAGCGCTTTACAATTGGATCCAAACAGTGATAAAACAATACCGGGTAGTACATAAAGACAGAGAGGTAAGAGGGCCCTGCTCGCAAGCTTACAATCTATGAGACCATGGTTTTTGATACACAAGGGTAAGTACTACATCATCTACTATATAAATGCCTAGTGGCGTGTGTGAAAAAAAAAAACCAAGCTGCAGCGCCACCTGCTGGCCAGAGTTATACACTGACCTATATATTTCTTGAAGGAGAAGTGACAGTTGGGAGTGGTTGGTGGTTGCCGGGGGTGACAGTGGGGAGTTTTTAACACCTTAAGTAGCTTGATGAAGGATGTGGCGATGAAGATGAAGGATGAGGTGATGGAGAAAAATGATGAGGTGGTGACATGTGGACAAAACCACGTTAAAAAAGGGCGCTTGCGTCGGGAAGTAACGCTCTTCCCCTGAGGAGGCCTGGGCTAGGCCCAAATGCATGACAAGAACCTTTTTAACAACTTAAGTAGCTTGATTTGACGAGAATGCATGAGTATCATGCACGGGTTAACTTGTATTGAATATTTGTCCAGCTAGAATGGAAAGGTTGCAAAGTGTTTAGTGGGCTGTGTGATCAGTCACACAGTAATGTTGGTCAGAGGGTTGTTGTCTTGTGTTAGCTGTGTAGAGGGTGGTAATAGGGTAACCTAGGGAGATTAACTGCTGGGAACATTAATGGACTCCTAGCTAGCAACCCTAAATGCCGATACAACTGACCTATAAATATTCCTAAACTTTCTGCGGTGAGGTGTATACCATTTGGCTTGACAAGATGTCTCTGTTCAATTGTAATCATGGGGTAAGCTATTACCATACCTCCCAGGAAGACCATCACCCGCCCTGTTGCCTTGCAATCTGCAGGACGCAGTAATGATTGTATATCGTGAAAGTAAGGCCGCACTCATGTCTTCTCTTGAAAGTATGACCAACTCACTGACCCTAAACACTCCATAAAAAGTCAGGGAATATAAGGAGGGTCTCATAAGGCGTGGATGTTACTACTGTGAGCGCTCCAACCAACTGCTTCAAGATCACCATGGTATTGGATGTTAACAGTGGGCAAAAAAGAGGCACTTTGCCGATTGATCGTTTGGACTACGCCCAGATTGTCGCACCAGAATACTACATCCTGGCCCAAAAGATAATAATTTAAGTGACAGGACTATGGGAAAAAGAACAAGCACCAGTAAGTTTCAAACTAGACAATTGATCTGCCAATCAACCAGCCAGTGTGCAGCACACCATTCCCCTTGGAAGAAGGCCGCAAAACCATAAGCACCAGAGGCATCAGTGTGAAGCTCAAGATGTTGATAAGATATTTGAGTGTTGGGCCAAATTCGAACCCCATTGAAATTTTGCTGAAATTCGGCACAAATCCGAAGATCTCCACAGATCTCTGCCGAAAGCTGTAGTCTGGTATGTGCCCGCTGCAGCCTGGACGTGGCCAATTGTAATTTTCTTCAAAAAATCCAGCCCATCGGTATGACCCTACATGCAAAATTAAATAAGCCTAAAAAAGATTGAATCTGACGCAGCAAACTAGTGTCTCAGTGTCTCTGCAATGGATGACTCCAATTCCTTTTCCCTGGGTAGCCAACAACAACTGGCCATGTTGTCTATCTCTATACCCAGGAAGGATCAAGCAAGCCGTCAGCCCTTCCATTTTATCCTGCGCCACTGGCACCCCGATCACAGCAAACAGGGACTGTGCTGCAAAGGGATGTCTGCGCAAATCGGGGATGACGGGGGACCGAAAAAAAGGAAGTCCTCCAAATAGTGAGCAATACTCATATGGCCTTTTCCTGCTTGTAAACACCAATGCAGTTAGGAGCCAAAACGTTCAAAATACGCACATGACACTGAGCAACCCATTGGAAGACATCTATCATTATAATATCCGCTCTGAAATTTAAACCCATGAACCAGAAGGATTCAGGGTGGAGTAGTAGAAGCCAGAATGCGGATTCTATGTCAAGCTTGGCCAACAGGGATCTTTTCCCATATGTTCTGACCAGTGTCAGCATGTCCTCAAATGATTGGATTGGAAACCAGGGGGGTATGAGATATGCTGAAACAGACAGTAGTTCCCAGCTACCTTTTTTGGGTACTACTCCTACAGGTGAGATAATAAGGTCCTGGAGAGGAGGGGAAGAATAAGGGCCAGTGATGTGTCCCAAACGAACCTACTTGCCCACTTTATCTGCCAGTACCTCTGGAAGTAAGGAGGGCCGACTTTAGGTTACGTCCCACACTGGACCGCACATCTCCAAAAATGGGCAGGCGGAATCTATGGAGAAAGCACTAGGAAACGACATTTGCTTGGGAGACATCTGGAAAGAGCCATAGCCATAAACAATATGGTAACATTTTAATGGGACATGGTGCTTTAAGGTGCAGCTCCTGAGAGCCCACAACCTCTGTCAGAATCAGATGAGTTCCTAGGGCAGTCCTTTGCTAGGTGGGAACAGCAGATATGTCTATATCTGTATGCTTCTCCCCGTCCACATATTGAATGGTTAAACGAGAAACACCTGTTCTGGTTTCTTTGGGGAGTACCATGTCTCCCCTCTCCTGGAAACTTACTTACCGAGGGTGGAATAGAACCTCCAGGCGGGAGCATCAGCTTCATCCAGGTTTCTACATTTTTACAATCAAACGGTTTAATTTCCATTCTACTAACTTTCTGATGAAAGCTGTCGTCATATGTGCACCATACTCTAGCTCCGTCATTAATCACCAATTCGTTGATCAAATGGTGGTACCGCCAGATGTCTACGAAAACCCCCATTCTGGTCTCTAGATAGGTAGCTGCGAAAACACAAAAACGTTCAACCAGTTAGGAAATGAGCGGTATGCCGATTCCTCTGTTGCCCCTTTACTGCGAGCTGCTATTAGCTCCTTTTTGGACACGTCCGTCAGTGAGAACACGTCCACATATACTCCTTTACCTATTCTGTCTCTCACCTCACATATTCTGTATTCCGTATTCCTCTTATCAAGGTCGTATGCTCGCATTATGCCATAGGCCCCCTGAAGCTACTGTGCTAGCTGATTGCTTTTTAAAGTTTTTCACCAAGTGCTCATTTAGTAACTTAAAGAGCTTGCGCGGTCCCTGTTCCTCACTAGATGACTCATCGCCAGTGGAAGTCATAGGTGGACTATGTGTTTGTGCCATGTGAGCAACAACAGAATTAGACTCACAGCTGCCCTCCGCGATCTCACAAACTGTCCGCAATTCATCCGCTCTGACCTGGTTGCTGGGAGCATCGGCGTGTACACGTGCTGACTGGTTCTTTGAAGTGGGTGATGTCCAATCTCCTGGTGTTGACCGACCTATGTCACTGGAAGAGAAGAGACATTAGCAGATGACAGTGTACCTTAGTACGTGGAAAGGGTGCTGCCATGCGGCATGTGAAACAGTGGGATTCCTGCTGGAGAGATGGGCTGAGGCGGAAATTGAGGGGAGGAGGGGGACCCGGTGCATCACTAGGGAAAGAGAGAGGGTCATAAATGTTTAAGAATTTTGAAGGTATGGGCAGCGGGCACGTGTGAGCTGAGCTAGAGAGGGAATGGGGGAGATACTGAGATGGTGGAGGACATGGGGCAGACCAATGGAACGTACCAGTTTGTGTGAACTGGGGGGTTGGGCGGTTGGTATGGCAGCGACAAATTGAAGTGGTCATGGTGGGGGAGGCAGGTTGGTGAAAAAATTGGCCAGCTCTGTGTTTGTGGGAAGCAGAAGGAGGGGGGGGAGTTAGGAACATGAGAGAACATTTGGTTGTAAAATCCAGTGGCAGAAGCATGTCCAGTGAGGGGGGAAAGGGAGGGACTAACTGGCAGGCAAGGAAAACAAAAAAGAGAATTGGTGGGTGATTGGGATACAGGGGTTGGTGGGCAACTGCTATCTGAACAAATGAGTGGAAAGGGAGGGGGGAACTCTGCCAGGTTTGCTGCATTAAGGCCCTCCTGTGACCTAGTGGCCAGTCGGTAGGTGGCGGAAGAAGATCCAAGAATGCTCCATGACCGGCAGTCACAATCTGTTCGCTGCATCATGCATCCAGTGGCATAGTGGGACACTTCCTGGGTGCCGGATTCGGAATGAGTGGCGCAGAGCAAGATGGCCATGATGGAAGAGGGAGGAGGTTGTGGCCTGTCGATGGCTCTTTGGGAGTACATGGGAGCCATCAGTGAAACAAGCTGGAGAGGCTGAGCAGCTGTGCGGACAGGACAGGACATGGCAACCAACGTCAGTATGGGAAATGGGGTAGAAAGCTATGGGAAAGGGAAAGGGGAAAAGACAGCAGAATAAATGGGAACACAAAAGAAAAGACAAGAAAGAAAATCTGAATAGTAGAGGTTGTAAAAGAATGACAGATAAAAATAAAGGGAAAGCAGAACAATGAGAAACGATTAATAAATAAAACAAAACTATAACATCACCGATCCTGCGCCCGGCTGGAGCGGCTTCTTATCACAAACTGTTCAGGAAACCAAAAGACCCAGCATCCTCTGCAAGGATAATATATAGAAATCCCAGGACACCTCCCAGAGGATTCCTATTGACCGACTGTGCAGACAAACTATTAACCCTGTATGGTAAGTGTCTGACAGAATACAGCAACACAGGCTTCTAGGTGCCTTCGGCTTAGGGCCTTACTAGTCATTATACTGGCTATAATATCACAACCCAAGTCCGCTATAACTTTGTGTAGGGCTCATAACAATTACATCTAGGGCAAAGAAAGTCTAAGGAGTAGTTTTACCAAAAGTCTTGTTTGGTGGTGGTTTTAAAGCGCCTCATTTACAATAGGATGATGCTGGGATGTTAAATGGCTGAAGATGTGTGGCGGATTGATAACCGCTAAATTGGTATCAAAACCGCAAGAAAAAAGACAGGCTCTTTAATACCTGGCTTCTGATTGGCTTGATAGCTCAAACATACTTTTATAGCTTCCTTGGCGATGGTGTACTTGGCAGAACTTTGACCCGGGGAGCCTGTTCTGGACCTTCAACTGGATGGATTTGGATAACATTTAATATAAAAACGACACTGGGCAGCCACCTCATGGGTGTGTTGGAAGAGCTGCTGAGCTGCTAGTTATTTTTAAAATGTTGACAGTTACATCCAACTCATGGATAACTTAATAACTTCAAGATTTAAACCCGAGCAAAGTAGGATAATTCAGCTGGTGTATATATATAAATAAACATAATGCATAAAAATAATATTAGAAATACATACAAAACAAATTATTAAAAGACTTATAATATCCTAATTGATGCATAAAAAGACATCGATATCAAAGCAGCATTAGTCCTAATGTCAACATGTCACACGTGCTCAAGATGGGAATACGAACACGCAGATGTCACAATATAAACGGCTACAAATAAACACTAAACACAATAGAGGATATAACAAGAGTCCTATAGTCTATATGATGTGTCAGTAATGAATGAATCCTCTGTGTCTCACAATGTAACAAGCCAGTTACTACTGATTCCTGGGACGATATCGTACAGATCTCACAATAGCCTGAATGGTGGCAATTGCTCAGCAGAGAGGGCAATTCCAGAGACCGTCTCTGTATGTGAAAAATAAGTATGTTGTGATATCACCAGCACCAGCAGAACCTTCTATTGTTAGGGATTGATGTCACGTTCAGTTGATAAGTAACAGGTAATATTATTTGAATTGTTTATTTTTCTTCTGTGCTCTCTTTCTGGAGTTTATATTGTACATTGCCCTGTGTCTTTTTGTTTTTATATTAAGTATCATCCAGTGGAAGGCCCAGAACAGGCTCCCCGGGTCAAAGATCTGCCCAGCGTACACCAACAGGAGGTCCGACCATGTCCCTAACCCCCTAGAACCTGGCCAGGATCCAACTGGACCACCTCACGTTGGTTTCATCCCAATCGGTGCAGGGTGTCCAAGATATTCACCTACAAAAAAACAAACAAACAAACACCTTCTTTTCTATATAGAGAATATGTCACTCAGTCCTTTCCTGTTATTAGATCCCCATAGAACGGCTCATTTCAGTTTTTTCAGCCTCCCACAAATCATCTTTTTCCTAATGTAGCGGTTTTTGTAATCAGATGATTGGATAGGATATTTATACATGTCTAGTAGGATTGTTCTATTATTATGTTACCCCTCTGACATTTATATTGATATTGAGGATTCATGAGAGACTTTAATACCAATAATATTATCTTTATTCATCACCTTATAGATTACGTTTGGTAGATTAGCGATGTACTTTATTAATATTTTGGTGTTGCTATCCTGAAACACTAGGACAAAGAAAGACTGATACACTCACAAACTATGTATAAGAAAATGATTTAATAAATAATATAACAATTAGCTTCCATCAGTTGTTAGAGAAACATGCAAGTCCCTGGATTTAGGACATGGAGACCCCACATACCACAAGCAGCCCCCAGGCTGAATCACGGATCAAGGAATCCCTCAATGGGGGAGACCTGGCACAGCCTCCACAACCCACCAGCAATGTTATCCTTATATAAATCTTATCCTTATAGTAAAGTGAGTGCTAATGTAATACAGCTTTAGCCACTAGGTGGCAGTAATATTCAGCAATTACATTATAAATTATTTGTACAAGAAAAATTCTAAAGGTTACTTAAGAAAAAGCAAATACTTATATCTTTGTCTGTCTGAAAATCAGCATTATATGGAGTTAGTAAATAATCGTTGTCTGCCTGAGTTCTAAGAACTGAGCTAGAAGGACATAGTCCATGGACTAGTTTTAGGAATAACATGGTCATAAAAGATAAGTAAATAATGTAGAAAATCAGCAGAAAACTGATAATCTTTTCATAAAGAGACTCAGAGAAGACAGACTCCATCTAGTTTGTTAGTGTAAGAAAAATTAATGTTATAACTACACTGAACATCGATCAGGTTTCTCAGTCTAGCAGACTACCACCAGTGCATGGAATCCGGGGTGACTTCAATGGCCGGAGAATTGCGATGACTGACTCCTAATCCTGCAATAGCTGGCAGCATTTCCTGTCTGACAGACGACCACCAGTGCATGGAATCCTGGAGTGCATTGTTTCCTACTTCAAGGACAAGTTTGATAAGATCAGACTAGAAATGGTTTCCTCTTTTTCGACAAGCAATCAGCTCAATTCCTTCCCACTACCCTCTGACACCCTCTCTTCATTTGACCCCACAAATGAAGAGGAAATTTCTACGCTCTTCTTATCTTCCTACTCTACCTCCTGTCCTCTTGATCCTATTCCCTCACAAATTGGTAGATCCCTGTCTCCTGTGCTCATTCCCCCTCTAACTAAAATCTGCAATCTCTCGCTCTCTACTGGCATCTTTCCATCACTATACAAGCATGCAGTGATTATTATTATTATTATTATTATTATCGTTAATGAGTACAGGATTTATTTGTTAGGCGCCACAAGGTTTCCGCAGCGCCGTACATGGCACAAACAGTACACTATACAGAGTAAAACAATACAGAACAATAAACACAAAGTACCAGAACTTCAGAAACTCCAGGCAGGCAAATGCTGTAAAGACGGAGCGGAAGAACAGGTCTGGAGACAGGAGGGGAGAGGGGCCCTGCTCATACGAGCTTACATCCTAAGGGAGGGTAGACAAAATCAGGCACAAGAGGGAGCCAGTGAAGCAAAGGGGAGAGAAGAGGAGCCAGGGGAGAAACAGAAGAGGTGAGAGGTTAAGTGGATGGTTGGTAGGCCTTAAGGAACAGGTGAGTTTTAAGTGCCCGCTTGAAGGAGCACAGATTGGGTGAGAGACGGATGGAGCGAGGGAGGTCGTTCCAGTGAAGGGGGGCAGCTCGGTAGAAGTCTTGTATTCTAGAGTGGGAAGAGGTGATAAGAGTGGAGGAGAGGCGGCGGTCGTTGGCCGAGCGCAGGGGGCGGGCGGTAGTGTGAATGGAGAGGAGGTTAGAGATATAAGGGGCTGTAGACTGGGAGAGAGCCTTGTAAGTGGTGGTGAGGAGTTTGAAAAGGATTCTGTAGGGGAAAGGAAGCCAGTGTAAGGCGAGGCAGAGAGGGGAGGCAGAGGAGGAGCGGCGTGAGAGGAAGCTGAGTCTTGCAGCCGCATTAAGTATAGAGCAGAGGGGGGCAAGGTGGGAGTGGGGGAGGCCAGTAAGGAGGAGGTTGCAGTAGTCGAGGCGGGACATGATGAGAGCATGGATGACAGTTTTGGTGGCATCTTGAGAGAGGAAGGGACGGATGCGGGCAATGTTACGGAGTTGGAAGCGACAGGCTTGGGTAAGGGATTGAATGTGGGGGGCAAAAGAGAGAGAGGAGTCAAGAGTGACTCCTAGGCAGCGGAGTTGGGTGACAGAGGAGATAGTGGAGTTGTTAACGATTATAGAGAGGTCATGATGGGAAGGGAGTTTGGGTGGGGGAAAGACAATGAGTTCAGTTTTGGAGATGTTAATTTTAAGAAAGCGCGAAGACATCCAGGATGAGATGGCTGAGAGGCAGTCAGTTACACGAGAGAGGATGGAGGAGGAAAGATCAGGAGAAGAGATGTAGAGTTGAATATCATCAGCATATAGGTGATACTCCTATATATCCAATATAAAATACTTTTACTAACCTACAAGGCCATCACCAAAGCTGCACCAACATACATCTCCTCTCTTGTCTCAAAATATCTCACTACTCAGCAACTCCGTTCTGCACAAGATCTGCAACTCTCATCCACCCTCATTACATCATCCCATTCCCGGTTACAGGACTTTATTCGGGCTGCACCCACTCTATGGAATTCTCTCCCTCGCACAATAAGATTCTCCTCTGATCTACAAACTTTCAATCGTTCTCTGAAAACCCACCTCTTCAGACAAGCTTATAATATTCCTCAACCACCCTCTTAACCTCACTACATTACCCTATTACCATCTGTTACACATATTCACACAAGACAACTACCCCCCGACCAACATTGTTGTGTGACGGGATCATATAGTTTATGAGTCACTTTTACCTTTGCAGTCTGGCTGGGCCGAAATGCAAAATGTATCAAACTCCCATTGTCCCATAGATTGTAAGCTTGCGAGCAGGGTCCTCTCACCTCTGTCTGTTTTACCCAGTTTGTTTATTAGTTTACTGTGTTTGTCCTCAATTGTAAAGCGCTATGGAATATGTTGGCACTATATAAATAAATGATGATGATGATGATGATGGAGTGACTCCAATGTTTGGTGCATTGCGACGACTGACTCCTGGTCCTGTAATTACTGCAGCGTTTCCTGTCTGATACTCACCGTTAGCTTCGATCTGTTCCCATCGTCATTGCTGTAATCAGATTCATTGTATTTCTACACAAATATCGGTCTCCAGAATCCACTGATGACATTTACTAGTTTTATTACTCTGGAAAACTTTTACTGTCATTGTCCACTGGGCCTCAGAGAGCTTTCTCCCAGAATCCTCTGGGAATTGTTTGTTCTCTCTCCGAAGAGTCCATTGGCAAATCTTATTACATCTGCTGTACATATTGTGAAGTGTAATACAGGTTTATTCCGATACCTGACAGAGACAATTGCTGGGTATGGGAAGTTGTTCTGATCCCTTGTATGTAAGAGGCCAGAGATCATTCTTTTTCCCTTTAAGAGTGCTGCCTATAGGGAAATCTAATTCATCATAGAAATGATACAGAGGTGATATAAATTACCAACATTGGGTTCCACTCACCGCTGACTCTGAGAATCAATTAATACCAAGTATCAGCAATAAGAGGAGGTTCCTAATGGATTGTTTTATATACTACTGAACAGATCTATGGGCATTAAGTCATACTAACAAGGGAGGGATTCAGCACATACTATCTCTCAGTTTTGCCTGAACTGGATATCATTATACTAAGCCCCATTAAGACAGGAAGCTTAGTGGACACGATCCCCGTTATTAACACTTGGCAACCAGGTCAGATTAGATGCGGATATAAATTACTGATATAAATGTTTCATCTAAGTGATGTGTCAGTGCTACAATTAGATTCTGTGAATCGATATGAAGTAATACGGAACAACGTTACAGCCATTTCAATTGTTCTCATATGTTTTAGGGGGAGACAACTGTAAAGCCAGTTTTCTTAACAAGTTATTTAATGCTGTGAGATACACAATTACTATTACATGCCATAGGTTTACTGAGATAGTCCTTGCAGTCTATAATGATTTTATTAATAACATGTTGGGATCCCGTTGAGTTCATCAATATAAATGTAAGAAGCGGACAAAGTGAAGACATCCCCCTGACAAAGTCTTCTATGATGAAACGCGTAGGGTGAATAATCAATCTCGCTGTAGCATCTTCGATAGATTGTAGCAGGATAGATGGTTGAGGGGGAGGTCAGATAGGGGGAGGTTGCAGAGTGAGAACGTGGTATATTTTGGCAGTGTTTTGAAGGAGGAGGTACAGTGCAAAGTACAGGATGTGTGGAGTGAGGCTGATTGTAGAGTCAAGGATGACACCAGGGCATCAGGAGGACGGGGCAGAAGGTGATGTAACCTGGGCAGTGCAAGGTTGCTTGGTGCCCTAGGCAAAGCTTCAGCCTACCACCCCTCTTCTCTCCAATACCCACTTCCTAGCCCCTCACACACGACATTTGTAAAATATTAACTCTTACCTCATCCTGGCTGGCTGGTAGGGCTGCATTCTAGAGGGGAGGCTCCAAATGTTATATTTCAGAACAAAGCAAAAACAAAATTGACATTCACCTGTTACATACTGACATGTCCCCTGCCCACCAGCTATTCTCACACATGCCCCCTGCCCACCAGCTATTCTCACACATGCCCCCTGCCCACCAGCTATTCTCACATGTCCTTCTGCCCACCAGCTATTCTCACACATGCCCCCTGCCCACCAGGTATTCTCACACATGTCCCCGATGCCTACCAGCTATTCTCACATATGCCCCCTGCCCACCAGGTATTCTCACACATGCCCCCTGCCCACCAGCTATTCTCACATGTCCTTCTGCCCACCAGCTATTCTCACACATGCCCCCTGCCCACCAGGTATTCTCAAACATGCCCCCTGCCCACCAGCTATTCTCACACATGCCCCCTGCCCACCAGCTATTCTCACACATGCCTCCTGCCCACCAGCTATTCTCACACATGCCCCCTGCCCACCAGCTATTCTCACATGTCCTTCTGCCCACCAGCTATTCTCACACATGCCCCCTGCCCACCAGCTATTCTCACACATGCCCCCTGCCCACCAGGTATTCTCACACATGCCCCCTGCCCACCAGGTATTCTCACACATGCCCCCTGCCCACCAGCTATTCTCACACATGCCACCTGCTCACCAGCTATTCTCACATGTCCTTCTGCCCACCAGCTATTCTCACACATGCCCCCTGCCCACCAGGTATTCTCACACATGTCCCCGATGCCTACCAGCTATTCTCACATATGCCCCCTGCCCACCAGGTATTCTCACACATGCCCCCTGCCCACCAGCTATTCTCACATGTCCTTCTGCCCACCAGCTATTCTCACACATGCCCCCTGCCCACCAGGTATTCTCACACATGCCCCCTGCCCACCAGCTATTCTCACACATGCCCCCTGCCCACCAGCTATTCTCACACATGCCCCCTGCCCACCAGCTATTCTCACACATGCCCCCTGCCCACCAGCTATTATCACACATGCCCCCTGCCCACCAGGTATTCTCACACATGCCCCCTGCCCACCAGGTATTCTCACACATGCCCCCTGCCCACCAGCTATTCTCACACATGCCCCCTGCCCACCAGGTATTCTCACACATGCCCCCTGCCCACCAGCTATTCTCACACATGCCCCCTGCCCACCAGCTATTCTCACACATGCCCCCTGCCCACCAGCTATTCTCACACATGCCCCCTGCCCACCAGCTTTTCTCACATGTCCTTCTGCCCACCAGCTATTCTCACACATGCCCCCTGCCCACCAGCTATTCTCACACATGCCCCCTGCCCACCAGGTATTCTCACACATGCCCCCTGGCCACCAGCTATTCTCACACATGCCCCCTGCCCACCAGCTATTCTCACACATGCCCCCTGCACACCAGCTATTCTCACACATGCCCCCTGCCCACCAGCTATTCTCACATGTCCTTCTGCCCACCAGCTATTCTCACACATGCCCCTGCCCACCAGGTATTCTCACACATGCCCCCTGCCCACCAGCTATTCTCACACATGCCCCCTGCCCACCAGCTATTCTCACACATGCCCCCTGCCCCCCAGCTATTCTCACACATGCCCCCTGCCCACCAGCTATTCTCACATGTCCTTCTGCCCACCAGCTATTCTCACACATGCCCCCTGCACACCAGCTATTCTCACACATGCCCCCTGCCCACCAGCTATTCTCACACATGCCCCCTACCCACCAGCTATTCTCACATGTCCTTCTGCCCACCAGCTATTCTCACACATGCCCCTGCCCACCAGGTATTCTCACACATGCCCCCTGCCCACCAGCTATTCTCACACATGCCCCCTGCCCACCAGCTATTATCACACATGCCCCCTGCCCCCCAGCTATTCTCACACATGCCCCCTGCCCACCAGCTATTCTCACATGTCCTTCTGCCCACCAGCTATTCTCACACATGCCCCCTGCCCACCAGCTATTCTCACACATGCCCCCTGCCCACCAGCTATTCTCACACATGCCCCCTACCCACCAGCTATTCTCACATGTCCTTCTGCCCACCAGCTATTCTCACACATGCCCCTGCCCACCAGGTATTCTCACACATGCCCCCTGCCCACCAGCTATTCTCACACATGCCCCCTGCCCACCAGCTATTATCACACATGCCCCCTGCCCCCCAGCTATTCTCACACATGCCCCCTGCCCACCAGCTATTCTCACATGTCCTTCTGCCCACCAGCTATTCTCACACATGCCCCCTGCCCACCAGGTATTCTCACACATGTCCCCGATGCCTACCAGCTATTCTCACATATGCCCCCTGCCCACCAGGTATTCTCACACATGCCCCCTGCCCACCAGCTATTCTCACATGTCCTTCTGCCCACCAGCTATTCTCACACATGCCCCCTGCCCACCAGGTATTCTCACACATGCCCCCTGCCCACCAGCTATTCTCACACATGCCCCCTGCCCACCAGCTATTCTCACACATGCCCCCTGCCCACCAGCTATTCTCACACATGCCCCCTGCCCACCAGCTATTCTCACACATGCCCCCTGCCCACCAGCTATTATCACACATGCCCCCTGCCCACCAGGTATTCTCACACATGCCCCCTGCCCACCAGGTATTCTCACACATGCCCCCTGCCCACCAGGTATTCTCACACATGCCCCCTGCCCACCAGCTATTCTCACACATGCCCCCTGCCCACCAGCTATTCTCACACATGCCTCCTGCCCACCAGCTATTCTCACACATGCCCCCTGCCCACCAGCTATTCTCACATGTCCTTCTGCCCACCAGCTATTCTCACACATGCCCCCTGCCCACCAGCTATTCTCACACATGCCCCCTGCCCACCAGGTATTCTCACACATGCCCCCTGCCCACCAGGTATTCTCACACATGCCCCCTGCCCACCAGCTATTCTCACACATGCCACCTGCCCACCAGCTATTCTCACATGTCCTTCTGCCCACCAGCTATTCTCACACATGCCCCCTGCCCACCAGGTATTCTCACACATGTCCCCGATGCCTACCAGCTATTCTCACATATGCCCCCTGCCCACCAGGTATTCTCACACATGCCCCCTGCCCACCAGCTATTCTCACATGTCCTTCTGACCACCAGCTATTCTCACACATGCCCCCTGCCCACCAGGTATTCTCACACATGCCCCCTGCCCACCAGCTATTCTCACACATGCCCCCTGCCCACCAGCTATTCTCACACATGCCCCCTGCCCACCAGCTATTCTCACACATGCCCCCTGCCCACCAGCTATTATCACACATGCCCCCTGCCCACTAGGTATTCTCACACATGCCCCCTGCCCACCAGGTATTCTCACACATGCCCCCTGCCCACCAGCTATTCTCACACATGCCCCCTGCCCACCAGGTATTCTCACACATGCCCCCTGCCCACCAGCTATTCTCACACATGCCCCCTGCCCACCAGCTATTCTCACACATGCCCCCTGCCCACCAGCTTTTCTCACATGTCCTTCTGCCCACCAGCTATTCTCACACATGCCCCCTGCCCACCAGCTATTCTCACACATGCCCCCTGCCCACCAGGTATTCTCACACATGCCCCCTGGCCACCAGCTATTCTCACACATGCCCCCTGCCCACCAGCTATTCTCACACATGCCCCCTGCACACCAGCTATTCTCACACATGCCCCCTGCCCACCAGCTATTCTCACACATGCCCCCTGCCCACCAGCTATTCTCACACATGCCCCCTGCCCCCCAGCTATTCTCACACATGCCCCCTGCCCACCAGCTATTCTCACATGTCCTTCTGCCCACCAGCTATTCTCACACATGCCCCCTGCACACCAGCTATTCTCACACATGCCCCCTGCCCACCAGCTATTCTCACACATGCCCCCTACCCACCAGCTATTCTCACATGTCCTTCTGCCCACCAGCTATTCTCACACATGCCCCTGCCCACCAGGTATTCTCACACATGCCCCCTGCCCACCAGCTATTCTCACACATGCCCCCTGCCCACCAGCTATTATCACACATGCCCCCTGCCCCCCAGCTATTCTCACACATGCCCCCTGCCCACCAGCTATTCTCACATGTCCTTCTGCCCACCAGCTATTCTCACACATGCCCCCTGCCCACCAGCTATTCTCACACATGCCCCCTGCCCACCAGGTATTCTCACACATGCCCCCTGGCCACCAGCTATTCTCACACATGCCCCCTGCCCACCAGCTATTCTCACACATGCCCCCTGCACACCAGCTATTCTCACACATGCCCCCTGCCCACCAGCTATTCTCACATGTCCTTCTGCCCACCAGCTATTCTCACACATGCCCCTGCCCACCAGGTATTCTCACACATGCCCCCTGCCCACCAGCTATTCTCACACATGCCCCCTGCCCACCAGCTATTCTCACACATGCCCCCTGCCCCCCAGCTATTCTCACACATGCCCCCTGCCCACCAGCTATTCTCACATGTCCTTCTGCCCACCAGCTATTCTCACACATGCCCCCTGCACACCAGCTATTCTCACACATGCCCCCTGCCCACCAGCTATTCTCACACATGCCCCCTACCCACCAGCTATTCTCACATGTCCTTCTGCCCACCAGCTATTCTCACACATGCCCCTGCCCACCAGGTATTCTCACACATGCCCCCTGCCCACCAGCTATTCTCACACATGCCCCCTGCCCACCAGCTATTATCACACATGCCCCCTGCCCCCCAGCTATTCTCACACATGCCCCCTGCCCACCAGCTATTCTCACATGTCCTTCTGCCCACCAGCTATTCTCACACATGCCCCCTGCACACCAGCTATTCTCACACATGTGCCCTGCCCACCAGCTATTCTCACACATGCCCCCTGCCCACCAGCTATTCTCACACATGCCCCTTGACCACCAGCTATTCTCACACATGCGCTCTGACCACCAGCTATTCTCACACATGCCCCCTGCCCACCAGCTATTCTCACACATGCCCCCTGCCCACCAGCTATTGTCACACATGCCCCCTGACCAACAGCTATTCTTACACGTCCTTCTGCCTACCAGTTATTCTCACACATGCCCCCTGCCCACCAGCTATTCTCACACATGCCCCCTGCCCACCAGATATTCTCACACATGCCCCCTGCCCACCAGCTATTCTCACACATGCCCCCTGCCCACCAGTTATTCTCACACATGCCCCCTGCCCACCAGCTATTCTCACACATGCCCCCTGCCCACCAGTTATTCTCACACATGCCCCCTGCCCACCAGCTATTCTCACACATGCCCCCTGCCCACCAGCTATTCTCACACATGTCCCCGATGCCTACCAGCTATTCTCACATATGCCCCCTGCCCACCAGGTATTCTCACACATGCCCCCTGCCCACCAGGTATTCTCACACATGCCCCTGCCCACCAGGTATTCTCACACATGCCCCCTGCCCACCAGCTATTCTCACACATGCCCCCTGCCCACCAGCTATTCTCACACATGCCCCCTGCCCACCAGCTATTCTCACATGTCCTTCTGCCCACCAGCTATTCTCACACATGCCCCCTGCCCACCAGGTATTCTCACACATGTCCCCGATGCCTACCAGCTATTCTCACATATGCCCCCTGCCCACCAGGTATTCTCACACATGCCCCCTGCCCACCAGCTATTCTCACATGTCCTTCTGCCCACCAGCTATTCTCACACATGCCCCCTGCCCACCAGGTATTCTCACACATGCCCCCTGCCCACCAGCTATTCTCACACATGCCCCCTGCCCACCAGGTATTCTCACACATGCCCCCTGCCCACCAGCTATTCTCACACATGCCCCCTGCCCACCAGCTATTATCACACATGCCCCCTGCCCACCAGGTATTCTCACACATGCCCCCTGCCCACCAGCTATTCTCACACATGCCCCCTGCCCACCAGGTATTCTCACACATGCCCCCTGCCCACCAGCTATTCTCACACATGCCCCCTGCCCACCAGCTATTCTCACACATGCCTCCTGCCCACCAGCTATTCTCACACATGCCCCCTGCCCACCAGCTATTCTCACATGTCCTTCTGCCCACCAGCTATTCTCACACATGCCCCCTGCCCACCAGCTATTCTCACACATGCCCCCTGCCCACCAGGTATTCTCACACATGCCCCCTGCCCACCAGGTATTCTCACACATGCCCCCTGCCCACCAGCTATTCTCACACATGCCCCCTGCCCACCAGCTATTCTCACATGTCCTTCTGCCCACCAGCTATTCTCACACATGCCCCCTGCCCACCAGGTATTCTCACACATGTCCTTGATGCCTACCAGCTATTCTCACATATGCCCCCTGCCCACCAGGTATTCTCACACATGCCCCCTGCCCACCAGCTATTCTCACATGTCCTTCTGCCCACCAGGTATTCTCACACATGCCCCCTGCCCACCAGGTATTCTCACACATGCCCCCTGCCCACCAGCTATTCTCACACATGCCCCCTGCCCACCAGGTATTCTCACACATGCCCCCTGCCCACCAGCTATTCTCACACATGCCCCCTGCCCACCAGCTATTCTCACACATGCCCCCTGCCCACCAGCTATTCTCACACATGCCCCCTGCCCACCAGCTTTTCTCACATGTCCTTCTGCCCACCAGCTATTCTCACACATGCCCCCTGCCCACCAGCTATTCTCACACATGCCCCCTGCCCACCAGGTATTCTCACACATGCCCCCTGGCCACCAGCTATTCTCACACATGCCCCCTGCCCACCAGCTATTCTCACACATGCCCCCTGCCCACCAGCTATTCTCACACATGCCCCCTGCCCACCAGCTATTCTCACACATGCCCCCTGCCCACCAGGTATTCTCACACATGCCCCCTGCCCACCAGCTATTCTCACACATGCCCCCTGCCCACCAGCTATTCTCACACATGCCTCCTGCCCACCAGCTATTCTCACACATGCCCCCTGCCCACCAGCTATTCTCACATGTCCTTCTGCCCACCAGCTATTCTCACACATGCCCCCTGCCCACCAGCTATTCTCACACATGCCCCCTGCCCACCAGGTATTCTCACACATGCCCCCTGCCCACCAGGTATTCTCACACATGCCCCCTGCCCACCAGCTATTCTCACACATGCCCCCTGCCCACCAGGTATTCTCACACATGCCCCCTGGCCACCAGCTATTCTCACACATGCCCCCTGCCCACCAGCTATTCTCACACATGCCCCCTGCCCACCAGGTATTCTCACACATGCCCCCTGCCCACCAGCTATTCTCACACATGCCCCCTGCCCACCAGGTATTCTCACACATGCCCCCTGCCCACCAGCTATTCTCACACATGCCCCCTGCCCACCAGCTATTCTCACACATGCCTCCTGCCCACCAGCTATTCTCACACATGCCCCCTGCCCACCAGCTATTCTCACATGTCCTTCTGCCCACCAGCTATTCTCACACATGCCCCCTGCCCACCAGCTATTCTCACACATGCCCCCTGCCCACCAGGTATTCTCACACATGCCCCCTGCCCACCAGGTATTCTCACACATGCCCCCTGCCCACCAGCTATTCTCACACATGCCCCCTGCCCACCAGCTATTCTCACATGTCCTTCTGCCCACCAGCTATTCTCACACATGCCCCCTGCCCACCAGGTATTCTCACACATGTCCCCGATGCCTACCAGCTATTCTCACATATGCCCCCTGCCCACCAGGTATTCTCACACATGCCCCCTGCCCACCAGCTATTCTCACATGTCCTTCTGCCCACCAGGTATTCTCACACATGCCCCCTGCCCACCAGGTATTCTCACACATGCCCCCTGCCCACCAGCTATTCTCACACATGCCCCCTGCCCACCAGGTATTCTCACACATGCCCCCTGCCCACCAGCTATTCTCACACATGCCCCCTGCCCACCAGCTATTCTCACACATGCCCCCTGCCCACCAGCTTTTCTCACATGTCCTTCTGCCCACCAGCTATTCTCACACATGCCCCCTGCCCACCAGCTATTCTCACACATGCCCCCTGCCCACCAGGTATTCTCACACATGCCCCCTGGCCACCAGCTATTCTCACACATGCCCCCTGCCCACCAGCTATTCTCACACATGCCCCCTGCCCACCAGCTATTCTCACACATGCCCCCTGCCCACCAGCTATTCTCACACATGCCCCCTGCCCACCAGCTATTCTCACACATGCCCCCTGCCCACCAGCTATTCTCACACATGCCCCCTGCCCACCAGCTATTCTCACACATGCCCCCTGCCCACCAGCTATTATCACACATGCCCCCTGCCCACCAGGTATTCTCACACATGCCCCCTGCCCACCAGGTATTCTCACACATGCCCCCTGCCCACCAGCTATTCTCACACATGCCCCCTGCCCACCAGGTATTCTCACACATGCCCCCTGCCCACCAGCTATTCTCACACATGCCCCCTGCCCACCAGCTATTCTCACACATGCCTCCTGCCCACCAGCTATTCTCACACATGCCCCCTGCCCACCAGCTATTCTCACATGTCCTTCTGCCCACCAGCTATTCTCACACATGCCCCCTGCCCACCAGCTATTCTCACACATGCCCCCTGCCCACCAGCTATTCTCATACATGCCCCCTGCCCACCAGGTATTCTCACACATGCCCCCTGCCCACCAGCTATTCTCACACATGCCCCCTGCCCACCAGCTATTCTCACATGTCCTTCTGCCCACCAGCTATTCTCACACATGCCCCCTGCCCACCAGGTATTCTCACACATGTCCCCGATGCCTACCAGCTATTCTCACATATGCCCCCTGCCCACCAGGTATTCTCACACATGCCCCCTGCCCACCAGCTATTCTCACATGTCCTTCTGCCCACCAGCTATTCTCACACATGCCCCCTGCCCACCAGGTATTCTCACACATGCCCCCTGCCCACCAGCTATTCTCACACATGCCCCCTGCCCACCAGCTATTCTCACACATGCCCCCTGCCCACCAGCTATTCTCACACATGCCCCCTGCCCACCAGCTATTCTCACACATGCCCCCTGCCCACCAGCTATTCTCACACATGCCCCCTGCCCACCAGGTATTCTCACACATGCCCCCTGCCCACCAGCTATTCTCACACATGCCCCCTGCCCACCAGCTATTCTCACACATGCCCCCTGCCCACCAGCTATTCTCACACGTCCTTCTGCCCACCAGCTATTCTCACACATGCCCCCTGCCCACCAGCTATTCTCACACATGCCCCCTGCCCACCAGGTATTCTCACACATGCCCCCTGGCCACCAGCTATTCTCACACATGCCCCCTGCCCACCAGCTATTCTCACACATGCCCCCTGCACACCAGCTATTCTCACACATGCCCCCTGCCCACCAGCTATTCTCACATGTCCTTCTGCCCACCAGCTATTCTCACACATGCCCCTGCCCACCAGGTATTCTCACACATGCCCCCTGCCCACCAGCTATTCTCACACATGCCCCCTGCCCACCAGCTATTCTCACACATGCCCCCTGCCCCCCAGCTATTCTCACACATGCCCCCTGCCCACCAGCTATTCTCACATGTCCTTCTGCCCACCAGCTATTCTCACACATGCCCCCTGCACACCAGCTATTCTCACACATGCCCCCTGCCCACCAGCTATTCTCACACATGCCCCCTACCCACCAGCTATTCTCACATGTCCTTCTGCCCACCAGCTATTCTCACACATGCCCCTGCCCACCAGGTATTCTCACACATGCCCCCTGCCCACCAGCTATTCTCACACATGCCCCCTGCCCACCAGCTATTATCACACATGCCCCCTGCCCCCCAGCTATTCTCACACATGCCCCCTGCCCACCAGCTATTCTCACATGTCCTTCTGCCCACCAGCTATTCTCACACATGCCCCCTGCACACCAGCTATTCTCACACATGTGCCCTGCCCACCAGCTATTCTCACACATGCCCCCTGCCCACCAGCTATTCTCACACATGCCCCTTGACCACCAGCTATTCTCACACATGCGCTCTGACCACCAGCTATTCTCACACATGCCCCCTGCCCACCAGCTATTCTCACACATGCCCCCTGCCCACCAGCTATTGTCACACATGCCCCCTGACCAACAGCTATTCTTACACGTCCTTCTGCCTACCAGTTATTCTCACACATGCCCCCTGCCCACCAGCTATTCTCACACATGCCCCCTGCCCACCAGATATTCTCACACATGCCCCCTGCCCACCAGCTATTCTCACACATGCCCCCTGCCCACCAGTTATTCTCACACATGCCCCCTGCCCACCAGCTATTCTCACACATGCCCCCTGCCCACCAGTTATTCTCACACATGCCCCCTGCCCACCAGCTATTCTCACACATGCCCCCTGCCCACCAGCTATTCTCACACATGTCCCCGATGCCTACCAGCTATTCTCACATATGCCCCCTGCCCACCAGGTATTCTCACACATGCCCCCTGCCCACCAGGTATTCTCACACATGCCCCTGCCCACCAGGTATTCTCACACATGCCCCCTGCCCACCAGCTATTCTCACACATGCCCCCTGCCCACCAGCTATTCTCACACATGCCCCCTGCCCCCCAGCTATTCTCACACATGCCCCCTGCCCACCAGCTATTCTCACATGTCCTTCTGCCCACCAGCTATTCTCACACATGCCCCCTGCACACCAGCTATTCTCACACATGCCCCCTGCCCACCAGCTATTCTCACACATGCCCCCTACCCACCAGCTATTCTCACATGTCCTTCTGCCCACCAGCTATTCTCACACATGCCCCTGCCCACCAGGTATTCTCACACATGCCCCCTGCCCACCAGCTATTCTCACACATGCCCCCTGCCCACCAGCTATTATCACACATGCCCCCTGCCCCCCAGCTATTCTCACACATGCCCCCTGCCCACCAGCTATTCTCACATGTCCTTCTGCCCACCAGCTATTCTCACACATGCCCCCTGCACACCAGCTATTCTCACACATGCCCCCTGCCCACCAGCTATTCTCACACATGTGCCCTGCCCACCAGCTATTCTCACACATGCCCCCTGCCCACCAGCTATTCTCACACATGCCCTTGCCCACCAGGTATTCTCACACATGCCCCCTGCCCACCAGCTATTCTCACACATGCCCCCTGCCCACCAGCTATTCTCACACATGCCCCCTGCCCCCCAGCTATTCTCACACATGCCCCCTGCCCACCAGCTATTCTCACATGTCCTTCTGCCCACCAGCTATTCTCACACATGCCCCCTGCACACCAGCTATTCTCACACATGCCCCCTGCCCACCAGCTATTCTCACACATGCCCCCTACCCACCAGCTATTCTCACATGTCCTTCTGCCCACCAGCTATTCTCACACATGCCCCTGCCCACCAGGTATTCTCACACATGCCCCCTGCCCACCAGCTATTCTCCCACATGCCCCCTGCCCACCAGCTATTATCACACATGCCCCCTGCCCCCCAGCTATTCTCACACATGCCCCCTGCCCACCAGCTATTCTCACATGTCCTTCTGCCCACCAGCTATTCTCACACATGCCCCCTGCACACCAGCTATTCTCACACATGCCCCCTGCCCACCAGCTATTCTCACACATGTGCCCTGCCCACCAGCTATTCTCACACATGCCCCCTGCCCACCAGCTATTCTCACACATGCCCCTTGACCACCAGCTATTCTCACACATGCGCTCTGACCACCAGCTATTCTCACACATGCCCCCTGCCCACCAGCTATTCTCACACATGCCCCCTGCCCACCAGCTATTGTCACACATGCCCCCTGACCAACAGCTATTCTTACACGTCCTTCTGCCTACCAGTTATTCTCACACATGCCCCCTGCCCACCAGCTATTCTCACACATGCCCCCTGCCCACCAGATATTCTCACACATGCCCCCTGCCCACCAGCTATTCTCACACATGCCCCCTGCCCACCAGCTATTCTCACACATGCCCCCTACCCACCAGCTATTCTCACATGTCCTTCTGCCCACCAGCTATTCTCACACATGCCCCTGCCCACCAGGTATTCTCACACATGCCCCCTGCCCACCAGCTATTCTCCCACATGCCCCCTGCCCACCAGCTATTATCACACATG
Organism: Mixophyes australis; assembly: GCA_036250195.1. Classification (NCBI taxonomy): domain Eukaryota; kingdom Metazoa; phylum Chordata; class Amphibia; order Anura; family Limnodynastidae; genus Mixophyes; species Mixophyes australis. The sequence continues at coordinate 13,483,733 of JAVHZZ010000004.1, forward strand.
CCCCCTGCCCCCCAGCTATTCTCACACATGCCCCCTGCCCACCAGCTATTCTCACATGTCCTTCTGCCCACCAGCTATTCTCACACATGCCCCCTGCACACCAGCTATTCTCACACATGCCCCCTGCCCACCAGCTATTCTCACACATGTGCCCTGCCCACCAGCTATTCTCACACATGCCCCCTGCCCACCAGCTATTCTCACACATGCCCCTTGACCACCAGCTATTCTCACACATGCGCTCTGACCACCAGCTATTCTCACACATGCCCCCTGCCCACCAGCTATTCTCACACATGCCCCCTGCCCACCAGCTATTGTCACACATGCCCCCTGACCAACAGCTATTCTTACACGTCCTTCTGCCTACCAGTTATTCTCACACATGCCCCCTGCCCACCAGCTATTCTCACACATGCCCCCTGCCCACCAGATATTCTCACACATGCCCCCTGCCCACCAGCTATTCTCACACATGCCCCCTGCCCACCAGTTATTCTCACACATGCCCCCTGCCCACCAGCTATTCTCACACATGCCCCCTGCCCACCAGCTATTATCACACATGCCCCCTGCCCACCAGTTATTCTCACACATGCCCCCTGCCCACCAGCTATTCTCACACATGCCCCCTGCCCACCAGCTATTCTCACACATGCCTCCTGCCCACCAGCTATTCTCACACATGCCCCCTGACCACCAGCTATTCTCACATGTCCTTCTGCCTACCAGTTATTCTCACACATGCCCCCTGCCCACCAGCTATTCTCACACATGCCCCTGCCCACCAGCTATTCTCACATGTCCTTCTGCCCACCAGCTATTCTCACACATGCCCATCTGCCCACCAGCTCAACTGCCTATGTTATTCTCCCACATGCCCCTTGCCCAACACCTATTCTCACACAAGTCCTTCTGGCCACCCATAAGTCCCCCCCACGTAGATTGTGCTGTATGATGTACGGGGTACAGTGTGATGTAGGAAGCAGTATTGTTATGCAGGGGGCAGGAATGTGACGCAGGGGGCAGGAATGTACGCAGGGACATGTTAGGACACAAATCATCACTAAAATTATCTGTTATTGTCTTATTGTGTCAAATTTTTAGTTCCGAAATCTAACACTTGTTCCCCCCCCCCCCCCCCACCACCACCTTCTCAGAAATCCTGTGTTTTTCCCAGGGCAGCAGTGGAGCCTGGTCAGCGTTCTGCATCAAACATCACAGCATCTGGATTGCTGGAGGAGGTCAGGCTTATGTTTCTTTCTTCCTTTTTTTAAAAGTATGTGAGGGTCTGGGAAGTGGGTACTTGGTGTGTGTGAGAGGTAGGGGAGGGGGTGTGTTTGTTGGGGGGGAACGATAGTTTGAAAATTTGCCTACGGTGCTGAGAAACCGGCCCTGTGTAAGGGGAGATGTGTTGGGGTTTCCTGCACTATGTGGTTCCTATTACAAAGTGTTAACAAATGCACAGTTATATGTCACAGTTTAACGAACAGGGAACAACCTCTGATACTGCCAGTAACAAGCTTGCAGCTGTTCCTCCCCTGTTCTGTCTCGCTGACCCTTCACTTTATTATTATCTTTTATTTATAAGGCGCCACAAAGGCTCCGCAGCGCCATACATGACATATACAGACAGCACTGATCCATAACACGTAACATGATACATGAATAACAATATACAAGGACCAGACCTACGGCATGAATAAATATACAGGTTATTGTTACGGCAAGCGGCTATAGATATAAGGTTCCAGAACAGGTGACAGAGGTCTTTGTCCATAGCAACCGCCTTTCCATAGAGCTTGTAGCACTCACAGGTACTTGGATGCCCCCAGATCTTAACTCATCATCATCATCATTTATTTACATAGCGCCACTAATTCTGCAGCGCTGTACAGAGAACTCATTCACATCAGTCCCTGCCCCATTGGAGCTTACAGTCTAAATTCCCTAATATACACACACTCACACACAGACACACAGGAGACAGACAGACAGAGAGGGAAAGACTAGGGTATGTTTTTGGAGTGTGGGAGGAAACCGGAGCACCCAGAGGAAACCCACGCAAACACAGGGAGAACATACAAACTCCACACAGATAAGGCCATGGTCGGGAATCGAACTCATGACCCCAGTGCTGTGAGGCAGAAGTGCTAACCACTAGGCCACTGTGCTGCCCTAACTCTCAGCATAATGGATGCCTATATGCAATACCACAGCAGGTTGATAGGAGGTGATGGCCAAGATTGGAGTGAATAGTCAGAAGTAGGTGTTGGGAGAGCACTGGAAGGGGGGAGTGATTAGAAGGAGAGTTTTGAGTGCCATGGTTGAGGTGGGAACCGACGAAGCTTGAGGGAGACAGACGGGGTGACAGAGTCAAGTGCAGTGGTAAGGGTGTGATTATAGAAGGAGACAGACTCATCTGGGCAAGAAAGAGTGGTGATGGGAGAGAGGAGTGAGACCAGGCAGGATCAGAATGTGGTAGGATAAATGGTGTCAAGATTATGCCTGGTGAGGGGATTGGGAATGTGAAAGGGGTGGAGAGATGCTAAAAGAGAGGAGATGGTTGTCAGAGAGAGGAAAAGGTGAATTGATGAGGTTGGAGACAGTACCGAGGTGTGAGAAGACCAGATCAAGGGTGTAGCCTCTGCAGTGTGTTGGAGAGGAGGTCCATTGAGAGAGACCAAGGGAGGAGGAGAGGGAGAAAAGTTTAGAAGCGGCAGGGTCTGAGGGATTGTCTATAGGGATATTAAAGTCCCCCAACATGAGAGAGGGAAGGTCAAAGGAGAGAAAGTGAGGGAGCCCGGTGGCAGTGATTAAGGATTTGAGAAACGGGATCAGGAGGATGTTTCCCTCTTTTGTAGCAGTTACTATACCATCGAAATTTGTCAATACACTTCTAACAAATTTACACTTAGAACAAATCCACACTGGCTAACAGAGCCGCTATCTGTTGATTAAGGAGGGTCACAGAGCCATGTGATCAATTTCTGGAAATAACCCCAACTAATCACACATGCAAAAAAGTAATAAAATTCCTAAACAAACAAATAGTGAGAGGGTAAACCAACCATATCTCTAATAGATAAAACTGCACATCTGATCCTTTAATGATTGCTGGTGCAAGGATGGTGTCAAATACTTACCATATATTTCACTTGTTACTTCTGCTTTCCACCCACTCGTACCTCTACTCTCTCACCACGTCCACCTGCCCCTTTCTGTTCACTGCTCTCCTGCACTAATCTCCCCTCCCTCTATTTCCCATTGTCTTTGTATTTACTGATCTTACCTTTACCATTATTGTACTACATTTACCATATGTACCATAGTGTTGCCTTTCTGTTGTTTTGCAACTCTGATTACATTGCCATGGGCATCCCTCCTTGTCACCATCTGGCGTTCTACACTACCTAGGCCTAGATATCATTATGACCCTGTACCGTTGGCCAAATATGCCTGTGCACCATCTGGCCATCCAGGACTCTGTACCACTTAGGCCCCTGGACCATTGTGGCCTCATCTAGGCCTCTCTCCATCATGACCTCAGTACCCTGCAGCCTCTGCTTAAACCCCACTATGACTAATGTTCTGATATGTTCCTTTTGTCTCTCACTACTCCCTCCCTTTAGCATGTAAGCTCTCACTGTTCAGTACGGGACTGGATTCCTTAGGGAGTAGAGTCTGTAAAACAAATGTGTGGGCCCCCCTTTAGGGGTGCACAGCCCCATTCCGAAAGCACTGGGGCTCTTCCCACACCCCTGGGGCAGTGGAGGTGGGGAAATAAAGTGTGTGTAAAAATATGAAAAAGTACAAAACATTATTTCACTTTTTGGACCTACAGGTCCCGGCCAATCCGGGCTGCCATTAACAGTCTGGGCACACTTGTGGCAGCCCTAGCATGCTGGCACCTGGTGAACCACAAGTACCAGCATGCCCTGACACTCAGGGCCCACTGAGCCATGTAGTACCACAAAGAAATATTTAGATAAAACACACACCTCTTTGTAACCACATCTTTATATATAATAGAAGTTTGTTTGTTGGCAAATGTCTTTGACACCCCTGCACCAATTGGGATAAAACCAATGCGGAGTGGTCCAGTTGGATCCTGGCCAGGTTTTAGGGGGGTTAAGGTCCTAGTCGGACCTCCCGTTGGTGTACACTGGCCAGAACCTTGACCCGGGGAGCCTGTTCTGAGTCTTCCACTGCATGGATTTGGACAGAAACTTCACAGACTGGTAAAGTTGGATCCCAGAAGACATACCAGAAGGTTGAGATCTCGGTCGGACCTTGCGTTGGTGTAAGTTGGGTAGAACTTTTACCTGGGGAGCCTGTCCTCAGCCTTCCATTGGATGGATTTGGATGTGATCTTATTTAGAATTCATTGGTCTGTTTGTTTGTCTGTTCGGATATGCATTTGGACACCACTGCACTGATTAGGATGAAACCAAAGCAAGGTGGTCCAGTCGGATCCTGGACAGGTTTTAAGGGGGTTAGGGTCCCAATTAGACCTCCCTTTGGTGTACGCTGGCTAGATCTTTGACCCGGGGAGCCTGTTCTGGGCCTTCTACTGGATGGATTTGGATGACACTTAATATAAAAACAAAATTGACACTGGGCAGCCACCTCATGGGTGTGTTGGAAGAGCTGCTAATTATTTTTGACACTTATATTATGTTGACAGTTGCATCTAACTCATTGATAACTTGAAGATTTAAACCCAACTAATGCCGAGTATTTCAGGTAGTTAAAAAAAATAAAAAATAAACCAAAATGTAAATAGATCACACTCCTTATTTATGTTTAATAAAATTACGTGGTTAAAACGAGGAGTGTGATTTATTTTTCTCCACGTGCCGTCATGCCCTTGTTAATGGCAGCCCAAGTTGGCTGGGATTGTAGTTTTACAAAGTAAAATAGTGTTTTATAATTTTATTTTTTTTTTTACTCTATTAAAAATTGTTACCCAACACCCACTGCTAATGAGAGTGTGAAGTCCTAGTGCTCTCAGCAGAGGGCTGGGTACCACTAGAGGGAAGCCCCCACATTTTTTTTTCATGGACCCCACTCCCTGGGGAATTCAGCCCCGTGCTGAGCAGCCTGGGGCTGGTTGTCATCAATGCAGCAGTCCCCCTACTGCGCCTTTTTATGCTATGGAGCCACCAACCCCGGCTGACTTGCCTAGAACTGGTTTTCCTAAAATCGGGAAGACCCCACGATTTTGCGACTACCGGCACAAGGGATAATATCATTATGAGGGTGGGACGCCACACTTTTTCTTAAATTCTATTTTTAACCACTGTATAGAACCTGCGGGTCTGGCGGCTGCAATAGCACTGGACCCGCAGACTGATGCAGGCTCTGATAGGTGAATATCCTGCTGTTCCCTGTGCAGTAGCGCAGAACAGAATTCATCAGCGTATTTTCAGATCCATGCCTTGATGAGTTTGGACAAACAGAAAGTATAAATATGGGCATACAATGCTAAACGCAGGTTGTGCTCAGAGGGCCTGTGTCATTAAGGAAAGTAAAGCAAAAAAAAAAAAAAGGAGTAACTTTGCACCTAGGCAAAACCATGTTGCATTGTAGGAGAGGTAAACATAGAATGTGAGGACAGATTTATAGTCGGGGTAGGGCATGTCCTAGATCAACTTTACATGTCAGTGTAAAAGTAAAGTTATCAAGTAAAAACAGCCAGTATTTAACTTTTGTGCAGAATAATAATCTAATTTGCACCCCTTAACATGGTTTGTCCTGGAGAACATTTACTCCTCTTTTTGCCTTACTTTCCTTAATGACTCAGTTCCAGAACGCGTGCCTTAACTAATGTACACAACATTCTCCAACTGATGTATGCTGACTCATAGTGATTTATATATTGTGTGTTTCAGAGCGCCGGACTATCTTTATTTCTGCTTTCACATGATAAACCTGTGTCTGTCATTATTTTGCCATTAAAATAAGAGATCGAAGTTGCAAAAAATAAAGATGAATTCTGATTTTGGGGAACAGTCGACACAGATAGGATTTTGTCAGGAAGAATTAGCTCTGGACTAATATGTCACGGCATAGGGTGACGTACCATATGATGCCACTAGGGGGCAGCTTATTACAAGAAGAACTCATTAGTACAGAACGTCACATCTGTGAATCTAGGTAAAAAGGATTTCCTGCACTTCATACTATTACTGCCAGATGGCGCTGTTTACATAACATATAACCACCACAATCTCATTACCTAGCCCATTGTTGGCTAACCTGTGACACTCCAGGGGGTAAATGTATCAAGCTGAGAGTTTTACGGCGGGTTTGAAAAACCAATCAGAATCTAGCTATCATTTATTTAGTACATTCTACAAAATGACAGCTAGAATCAGATTGGTTGCTATAAGCAACATCTCCACTTTTCAAACCCGCTGGACAACTCTCAGTTTGATACATTTACCCCCAGGTGTTTGTGAAACTACAAGTCCCAACATGCTTTGCCATATATATATATAGCAGCTTATTTCTGGAAGGGTATGCTGGGACTTGTAGTTTCACAACACCTGGAGTGTCACGGGTTAGCCAACACTCACCTAGCCCATTCATCAGCAGTGCTCTCACTTAGCAGAGCAGAATTTGGGGTTGGATTGCAGTGACCTGCTCGCTGAGTATGAGTGGAGTCTAGCACATTTACAAGGGAATCGGCGATCAGGCTTCAGAACTGTGAGTCCAAGTGGTGGGGGCTCACATAACGGATGGACCAGCATCGTCAGAACCTCCTGCATTTTGCCACTGTGTCTAATCCTTTCATCCCTTCCTGCCCATCATCACGCCATCATCCCTTCTCTGTCTCCACTGCACAATGTGGCTTCTGTCCAGCCTGCCACGGCTTCATGTTGACCCCCATTGATTAAGCTGTTAACCCCAGTGGGAGCCTGGCAATGTCCCCTTTGAGGGTTATATTCCAGAGCTATTTAATGAAAAGGAAGAAACTGGTAAGAAGTGAGGAATTACCACTCTTTAACCTTGGGTTCTAGTGGACAAAGGGGATCTACTAATCGCTAATCGTAGGGCATCAAGACCTGGACCTTTCCCCCAATGTGCATCCACCTCCTGCTATGTGAGGAGGACCAGGCTGTATATGGAGGAGATAAAGGTGTATGTATAGCTCCTTAGTCTCCAGACCAAGGCCCTGTGTTGTGCCCTCACCTCCCCCCCGAACTTCCTCATGGTCTGCAGCTAAGGAAAACACGGTGGCCTGCTGGGTAACGCTTGCTTTGAATCAAGTTATTGTCACAGCTGCTGCCTAGAGGGGAAATAGCTCTTCTGGGTGGTGGATGAGGTCAGCTGGAAACTTCCCTCACGAATAGGACTATAGAACAGCCGCCCGTGTCACAATGTGTCTCATGGGCTGTACATGTCCGAGGCATCTGTTCCTTCTTCCGCTTTCAACTGGTGATCTGTTTTATAAGCTCAGGGCTCTACTGAAGAGGTTGCACTCTATCCAAACTCCGCTGGCTGATTATAAAGCTCTATACTTCCTTGTACAGTCTGTAATTAAGCCGTACGAGTGAGGCACGTCTTACTGCACGGCCCTAAACACAACCTGTTTCACCGGCCAATCAGAATTCCCATTCACTCTAAAAATCATCTGGGCGCATTACTTATGGTACATAATGAGTTCATCCTTCAGAGATATGTAAATGGAGCCCAGATGAGAGGGGGCAGGTTGGGGCATGTGGGATATGTATAAGGAAACAGGTAAGTGAATAACAATATCAGACTGGATGTATCACATGGTGGGATTTACGTGGCCGCGCACTTATTCTGTGCGCTAGTAAATCTGTGGCTCTGGGTGACCGGAGGATGGAGGAGATCCACAATTCACAATCGGATCACAATATTAAAATGCTATTTCTTTCTGTGTGTAATATAGTTAAATGAGAAGGCAGGAACTAGAGAACACCGTCACCTGGAAGACATCGAAAGAGATTGATCTGGAGTATAACTGCGGATACAGAAAATAAGACGTATATACAGAGCAATATTTAATGTCAAATACATAAACAAGTTAATATATAGATACATCTGTTTACAGTTTATACAGACGCTTGTAAACCTCGGGGTACATGGAGGGTATGGGGAGGAGGTTATAGATAAAGTGTAAACTAGAGAAGGGGGAAAGGCCGCGCTGCATGTCTAGCTGATCACAGTGTGACGCTCTTTCTTACTTCTCGATCTCTCGAAAAATGCATAGTCCTGGAAAACACAGAAATTTACATCAAGATTGTGCTAAAGGCTTATTTCACTAGACACATATGTGCCACATGTAATACAGACAGTCCCAGTGTCCCCTCACTCTCAGGACACATGTAATACAGACAGTCCCAGTGTCCCCTCACTCTCAGGACACATGTAATACGGACAGTCCCAGTGTCCCCTCACTCTCAGGACACATGTAATACAGACAGTCCCGGTGTCCCCTCACTCTCAGGACACATGTAATACAGACACTCCCAGTGTCCCCTCACTCTCAGGACACATGTAATACAGACAGTCCCAGTGTCCCCTCACTCTCAGGACACATGTAATACAGACAGTCCCGGTGTCCCCTCACTCTCAGGACACATGTAATACAGACAGTCCCGGTGTCCCCTCAATCTCAGAACACATGTAATACAGACAGTCCCGGTGTCCTCTCACTCTCAGGACACATGTAATACAGACAGTCCCAGTGTCCCCTCACTCTCAGGACACATGTAATACAGACAGTCCCAGTGTCCCCTCACTCTCAGGACACATGTAATACAGACAGTCCCGGTGTCCCCTCAATCTCAGAACACATGTAATACAGACAGTCCCGGTGTCCCCTCACTCTCAGGACACATGTAATACAGACAGTCCCGGTGTCCCCTCACTCTCAGGACACATGTAATACAGACAGTCCCGGTGTCCCCTCACTCTCAGGACACATGTAATACAGACAGTCCCGGTGTCCCCTCAATCTCAGAACACATGTAATACAGACAGTCCCGGTGTCCCCTCACTCTCAGGACACATGTAATACAGACAGTCCCGGTGTCCCCTCACTCTCAGGACACATGTAATACAGACAGTCCCAGTGTCCCCTCACTCTCAGGACACATGTAATACAGACAGTCCCAGTGTCCCCTCACTCTCAGGACACATGTAATACAGACAGTCCCGGTGTCCCCTCACTCTCAGGACACATGTAATACAGACAGTCCCGGTGTCTCCTCACTCTCAGGACACATGTAATACAGACAGTCCCGGTGTCCCCTCAATCTCAGAACACATGTAATACAGACAGTCCCGGTGTCCCCTCACTCTCAGAACACCTGTAATGCAGACGGTCCCGGTGTCCCCTCACTCTGAGGACACATGTAATACAGACAGTCCCGGTGTCCCCTCAATCTCAGAACATGTAATACAGACAGTCCCGGTGTCCCCTCACTCTCAGAACACCTGTAATGCAGACGGTCCCGGTGTCCCCTCACTCTCAGGACACATGTAATACAGACAGTCCCGGTGTCCCCTCACTCTCAGGACACATGTAATACAGACAGTCCCGGTGTCCCCTCACTCTCAGGACACATGTAATACAGACAGTCCCGGTGTCCCCTCAATCTCAGAACACATGTAATACAGACAGTCCCGGTGTCCCCTCACTCTCAGGACACATGTAATACAGACAGTCCCGGTGTCCCCTCACTCTCAGGACACATGTAATACAGACAGTCCCAGTGTCCCCTCACTCTCAGGACACATGTAATACAGACAGTCCCAGTGTCCCCTCACTCTCAGGACACATGTAATACAGACAGTCCCGGTGTCCCCTCACTCTCAGGACACATGTAATACAGACAGTCCCGGTGTCCCCTCACTCTCAGGACACATGTAATACAGACAGTCCCGGTGTCCCCTCAATCTCAGAACACATGTAATACAGACAGTCCCGGTGTCCCCTCACTCTCAGAACACCTGTAATGCAGACGGTCCCGGTGTCCCCTCACTCTGAGGACACATGTAATACAGACAGTCCCGGTGTCCCCTCAATCTCAGAACATGTAATACAGACAGTCCCGGTGTCCCCTCACTCTCAGAACACCTGTAATGCAGACGGTCCCGGTGTCCCCTCACTCTCAGGACACATGTAATACAGACAGTCCCGGTGTCCCCTCACTCTCAGAACACCTGTAATGCAGACAGTCCCGGTGTCCCCTCACTCTCAGGACACATGTAATACAGACAGTCCCGGTGTCCCCTCAATCTCAGAACACATGTAATACAGACAGTCCCAGTGTCCCCTCACTCTCAGGGACACATGTAATACAGACAGTCTCAGTGTCCCCTCACTCTCAGGACACATGTAATACAGACAGTCTCAGTGTCCCCTCACTCTCAGGACACATGTAATACAGACAGTCTCAGTGTCCCCTCACTCTCAGGACACATGTAATACAGACAGTCTCAGTGTCCCCTCACTCTCAGGACACATGTAATACAGACAGTCTCAGTGTCCCCTCACTCTCAGGACACATGTAATACAGACAGTCCTGGTGTCCCCTCACTCTCAGGACACATGTAATACAGACAGTCCCGATGTCCCCTCTCTGTCAGGACACATGTAATACAGACAGCCCCGGTGTCCCCTCACTCTCAGGACACTTGTAAGACAGACAGTCCCAGTGTCCCCTCACTCTCAGGACACATGTAATACAGACAGTCCCGATGTTCCCTCTCTGTCAGGACACATGTAATACAGACAGTCCTGGTGTCCCCTCACTCTCAGGACACATGTAATACAGACAGTCCCAGTGTCCCCTCACTCTCAGGACACATGTAATACAGACAGTCCCGGTGTCCCCTCACTCTCAGGACACATGTAATACAGACAGTCCCGATGTCCCCTCTCTGTCAGGACACATGTAATACAGACAGTCTCAGTGTCCCCTCACTCTCAGGGACACATGTAATACAGACAGTCTCAGTGTCCCCTCACTCTCAGGACACATGTAATACAGACAGTCTCAGTGTCCCCTCACTCTCAGGACACATGTAATACAGACAGTCTCAGTGTCCCCTCACTCTCAGGACACATGTAATACAGACAGTCCCGGTGTCCCCTCACTCTCAGGACACATGTAATACAGACAGTCCCGATGTCCCCTCTCTGTCAGGACACATGTAATACAGACAGCCCCGGTGTCCCCTCACTCTCAGGACACTTGTAAGACAGACAGTCCCTGTGTCCCCTCACTCTCAGGACACGTGTAATACAGACAGTCCCGATGTTCCCTCTCTGTCAGGACACATGTAATACAGACAGTCCTGGTGTCCCCTCACTCTCAGGACACATGTAATACAGACAGTCCCAGTGTCCCCTCACTCTCAGGACACATGTAATACAGACAGTCCCGGTGTCCCCTCACTCTCAGGACACATGTAATACAGACAGTCCCGATGTCCCCTCTCTGTCAGGACACATGTAATACAGACAGCCCCGGTGTCCCCTCACTCTCAGGACACTTGTAATACAGACAGTCCTGGGGTCCCCTCAATCTCAGAACATGTAATACAGACAGTCCCGGTGTCCCCTCACTCTCAGAACACCTGTAATGCAGACGGTCCCGGTGTCCCCTCACTCTCAGGACACATGTAATACAGACAGTCCCGGTGTCCCCTCACTCTCAGAACACCTGTAATGCAGACAGTCCCGGTGTCCCCTCACTCTCAGGACACATGTAATACAGACAGTCCCGGTGTCCCCTCAATCTCAGAACACATGTAATACAGACAGTCCCAGTGTCCCCTCACTCTCAGGGACACATGTAATACAGACAGTCTCAGTGTCCCCTCACTCTCAGGACACATGTAATACAGACAGTCTCAGTGTCCCCTCACTCTCAGGACACATGTAATACAGACAGTCTCAGTGTCCCCTCACTCTCAGGACACATGTAATACAGACAGTCTCAGTGTCCCCTCACTCTCAGGACACATGTAATACAGACAGTCTCAGTGTCCCCTCACTCTCAGGACACATGTAATACAGACAGTCCTGGTGTCCCCTCACTCTCAGGACACATGTAATACAGACAGTCCCGATGTCCCCTCTCTGTCAGGACACATGTAATACAGACAGCCCCGGTGTCCCCTCACTCTCAGGACACTTGTAAGACAGACAGTCCCAGTGTCCCCTCACTCTCAGGACACATGTAATACAGACAGTCCCGATGTTCCCTCTCTGTCAGGACACATGTAATACAGACAGTCCTGGTGTCCCCTCACTCTCAGGACACATGTAATACAGACAGTCCCAGTGTCCCCTCACTCTCAGGACACATGTAATACAGACAGTCCCGGTGTCCCCTCACTCTCAGGACACATGTAATACAGACAGTCCCGATGTCCCCTCTCTGTCAGGACACATGTAATACAGACAGTCTCAGTGTCCCCTCACTCTCAGGGACACATGTAATACAGACAGTCTCAGTGTCCCCTCACTCTCAGGACACATGTAATACAGACAGTCTCATTGTCCCCTCACTCTCAGGACACATGTAATACAGACAGTCTCAGTGTCCCCTCACTCTCAGGACACATGTAATACAGACAGTCCCGGTGTCCCCTCACTCTCAGGACACATGTAATACAGACAGTCCCGATGTCCCCTCTCTGTCAGGACACATGTAATACAGACAGCCCCGGTGTCCCCTCACTCTCAGGACACTTGTAAGACAGACAGTCCCTGTGTCCCCTCACTCTCAGGACACGTGTAATACAGACAGTCCCGATGTTCCCTCTCTGTCAGGACACATGTAATACAGACAGTCCTGGTGTCCCCTCACTCTCAGGACACATGTAATACAGACAGTCCCAGTGTCCCCTCACTCTCAGGACACATGTAATACAGACAGTCCCGGTGTCCCCTCACTCTCAGGACACATGTAATACAGACAGTCCCGATGTCCCCTCTCTGTCAGGACACATGTAATACAGACAGCCCCGGTGTCCCCTCACTCTCAGGACACTTGTAATACAGACAGTCCTGGGGTCCCCTCACTTTAAAAATTAATTTAAACTAGTTTGATATGCTTATTTGAATGAAATGTAAGGTAATAACGTAGTAGGAGGGTGAAATTTGATGTAACGTGTAGTATTTTACAGTTTGACAGTTGTGGAGGCATCTATTGAGAAGTGTGGTAAGCATTGTACTCCTGGTGGGTGCAGCTTTGCAGGTCCTTCACTGTAACACCCTGGCCTGAAGAGGGAGCTCTCATACAATCACACACATGAACATAGAGAGAGACTCACCAGGATGAAGCAAGCACCCAGTAATACTGCTTTCATCTTTACATCCAGATCTTTTGGGAATTGAATCCCAAAGTTATCGGCATCAGTGAATATTTCCTTTGGCAACCCGCCCCACTGCTTGCTGATCCGTCCAACGCTGCGGGACTCACACAGTGGTTTAACCTGGACCACGGAGAAAGTGGGAGGCAGAAAGGAAAGTCATTGAGAGATGAACGAGGTGGGAAGGAGAAAGGTAGACAAGGGTGAGAAGAATGAGAAGAGGACACCCTGATTGTGAATAGTTAAGCGTTGGTGGGGGGGAAGGTGGACATTACAAAAATAAAATTAGCAAGGGGATATGGAGACATAATGGAGACATAATGAATGGAGGACATATTGATGGTGAGCAATCATAGGGTGGAAGGTGGACACAAATTGGATATTTTGAGAAGTGAATGAGCAGTCATTATCCCCTGAGAGTGAAGTGCAGAAGGACAGGAGGAAACAGATGGACAATGTCAGGATTATCCAGTTCTCCTCACCTGAAAGTTCACATCTCCACAGCAGCTGGACATAAGGCAGGGCCCAACCACCTTCAACACTGGCTCACGACTCTCAGTCTGAAGACAGTATTTAGGAACAAAGGGGTGCCATGTTTGTACCACATACCCAATGGTGTGTCCTGGAGGACTCTGCACCTCGAGCTGTATGAGAAGAATGAACAGAAATGGGATAAGTGATCAGTAATACAGGAGGATTGGGAAGAAATATGAAACACAAGGTAAAGATGGCCCTGACCAGATGAGCTTACTATCTAAGCGGATTGATGACTCATCAGTTATGTCATGGACTCCCAGCACTCCCACAATCTACGTTCCAGCCCATAAGATTAATAATTTCATAATATTGATAACTGCTAGTACATATGGATTATTAAATGGGAGCAGCCATTGAACATGTACTAATTGGCTTGAGTACTGCACAAAATACAGAGCAGGGAGAAATTCAAACATTACTGGAGACGACTTAACATAGGCTAAGCCTGATTGGATGGCTTCAGAATCTGTCCAATCAGGTGGAATCTGCACTAAAACTCCTGACTGAGATGTTGACATTTCTTCTATGGTCTGATAGTCCTCAGGACTAACCCATGGTGTGCTGGACACAACACCAGAAGTTAGGTAATAGTAAGGGTCTTTCATCATTCTGCTGTTTGGAGGGTGGCGAGAAACAGAAGTTGAGTGGCACTCTCCTTTAGAGAAGAGTTAATCTTCATGTGACCTTGTAATGCCTCACTGCAGTAAACACACTTGATGTTAAGCTGACCACACAGTGATTTTGGCAGGGTAATTTGAACAGCCATTATAGGAACATGACAAATAGGAACAATCAGCATCACCTGTGGTGTCAGTACAGGAATAGTAGAGAGATACAGGACAGGATGGAGGTGTAGTGACAGATACAGGACAGGATGGAGGTGTAGTGACAGAGCGTTGGATAGGTGTGCGTATGTTGTACATGAATATCATTCTTACCAGATGTATGGCATCTCACCTCTTGTAAGCAGCAAGGAAAAAGACAACTGTTGCATTTGAGGGGGCGGATAAAATGGATGACCTCCCGTCCAGAGTAATCACACACGTGAAGGGTGAGCGGACGGCGGGGCCCACAACACAAACGTGCACACACAGAGCTCCTCTCTTGCACTGTAAATATCCGTTGACCCATAATGTTTCTTAACTCATACTGATTGCATGTCTCGAAGCCTGTGACAGCTGTGAGAGGGAAAGAGCGCAGTGGGTGTGTGATTATTCATTGGGTAATCGATATATTTCAAAAAAAGATGAATATTTAGTTGATGGGAAATGTGAGATCAATGTGCACGAGATGGCACCTTGTGAAAAGAGGAAATAGCATAGAAGAGGTGGAACATTGAGTAGAGGGAGACATGTGATATATCAGAGAGATGAGGAACATGTGGTATATGGGAGACATGTGATATATCAGAGAGATATGAGGAACATTGAGTAGAGGGAGACATGTGATATATCAGATATATGAGGAACATTGAGTAGAGGGAGACATACGATATAACAGAGATGAAGAACATGTGGTATATGGGAGACATACGATATATCAAAGAGATGAGGAACATTGCGTAGAGGGAGACATGTGATATATCAGATATATGAGGAACATTGAGTAGAGGGAGACATGTGATATACCAGATATATGAGGAACATTGAGTAGAGGGAGACATGCAATATATCAGAGATGAAGAACATGTGGTATATAGGAGACAAAGTATCATTGTGAGAGATGAGGCATATCAGGTGGAAGAGAGACAATGGTTCAATCTGAGAAATAAGATAGATTAGGAGACATAAAATGAATATGATAATGAGGAACATCAAATGAATGGGAAACACAGGACAGTCCAAGAGAAGAGGAACATTGGGTGGTTGGGAAATATGGGAATATGCTGAGAGATGAAGAACTTGGGGAGTATGGGAGATACAGGATAAATCTGATTGATGAGGAACATCACGTTGTGGGAGACACAGGATTAATATGAGATATGGGTAACATTGAGTGTTGGGAAATGTTGGATAAATCTTAGAGAGGAAGATCATAGGGTGAATAGTGGTGCAGTAGGAATATGAGAGTTGATGAATATCGGGTGGACAGGAGAATGTGAGGAGCATTGGGTGGATCGGAGAACAGGATAAAAGTTACAGAAGAGTAAAGTCCGTTGGACTAGATACATGATAAGATATGAGAATCAGGAGAGATACATGAGATACATCTGGAGGTTGAGGAAGGTGGATATATGGAAGGCACATAATAAATGTAAGAGAAAAACAGCATTGGTGGATGGGAGACACGGTATAAATATGAAAGATGAGCAGATCGGGTGGATTAACACAGCTGACAGGTTTAATCTGAGAGAAAAGGAACATTGGGAGATGGGAGACGCCTGATAAACATGAAGCACTTTGGGTAGATGAGAGACATTAAATACATATGAGAGAGGAGGAACATAGTTTGATGAGAGATGAAGGATAAACGTATGAGGAACGTTGGGTGGTTGGGAGACACTGGATCAATGTGTCAGAAGAGCAAGGTCTGATGAACGGAAGACACAGGATAAATCTGAGACGTGAGGAATACTGCATAGACAGGAGTTGGGAGTGTAAATTTTGGAGATGGAAAAGGGGTGTGGATGGGAGGACCATGATAAATGAGTGAGAACATCTGGTGGCTTGGAGATACCGTAAGAGACAAGGGACACTGAGTGGTTGGAAATACGGGATAAACATAAGGGAGTGTGAACATTAGGTGTGGTAAACTAATATAAGGTGAGGAAATGTGGGATAATCTGTGAAATTCTGAAAACTGGATGAATGGACACACAGAATACTTCTTAGAAATAAGGTGGTTTGGAGAGTAGGAGTATAAATCTGTTATATGAGAAACATTGGTTGGATCGGATGTTAGATAAATCTGAGATATAGGAAACATTATGAGGATGGGAAACATGGGATAAATCTTAGAGATGAGGAACATAGGATGGAGTGAAGACACTGTACGATTCCGAGAAATGAGGAACATTGGGTAAATATTGCTCAATGTAATGTAGAATCCTTAATTTTGTAACATACATAGAATTCTCACATCTCTGCTTCAAAGAAAGGTTTTTATCAGTAGTCAGACAGAGCGTGGATCCCTCTGCAGCAGAGTGGACAGATAGGAGACACAGAGTAAATATGAGATTTCAGGTTACCGAGAGATGCTAGATACATTGGATAGATGACGAAAATTTGGTATAGACGAGATGGGAGATTTATTTGAGAGTTGAGGAACACTGGGCAGACAGGGGACTGAGAATCTGAGATAAAAGGATATTTGGGAGAGTTGAAGACACAGGATAAATCTAAGAGTTATGGGTGATTAGGTGGATGGGAGAAGGGGGAATACATGTGAGATATGAGTAACATTAGGTAGTCAGTATGGGCCGGATTCATGGTGAGATGTATGTTCATTTATGTGTTGTATCTTGCTTGAAATAGATCTGGGATGCCCAGAAACGGTCCTTATGCCAATGAATGTGATTGCATGTGATCTCACGCTATTCATGTCTGAACTCAAATGACATTTACGACTAATTAAGCCTTGAGATGCTGAACAGGGCAGAGAAGTGGCGGACTAACGTAGGGCATGTTTTGTAAGGCTGTTCCAACCCAGAGGCGGCTGATTCGACTCACGCGCTCGGTTTCACCTGTAACTTCATCACCCACTACAGGGCAGGGGTAAATGCTGACTGATGGTGTTGACTGACATAACATAATCTTTGCTTTAAAAAGCTACATGTATGAGTGCCACTAGCAGGGGCGGACCTAGACTTTATTCTTAGGGGGCTCGATTTAGCATAATCACGCCCCTCCTTCATTCTGATTGGCTGGCCCCAGTTGCCCCCACCCCCTCCCTTTTTTGATCCGTGTCTTGGATGCAATTAAGATTTAGGCTTGTGCTGCTATGGGGGGGGGGGGGGGGGGGGGTTCCCTGATCGCCCCCCCCCCCCTCCCCCTCTGGATCCGCCACTGGCCACTAACTAGCACGGAACATCTCTATGCAACATATACTAAATTCTATGAAAATAATATGTATATGATGTAAATGATAATACTGATGACAGTTGTTATTTTGTGATAAAATAAAACTTTTATGCGTTCTGATGTGACCTGTTCTTGTATATACGCGGTGTGTATCCTGCAGTCTGTCTGTGTGTACTTATGGTGAGTACAGTTTAGGCAGAGTGGACCTACACCCCCAGATTGAAGACTACATGGATACTGGGATACACTTAGATGGTAATCTGGCCGGAACTGCGCACAAATTGCATTTGGCCATGAATCAGGCCCTATATATGTGACAGTATATCTGAGATATGAGGATAATTGGTGGGTGGGAGACACAGAATACATCTGAGATGTCAGTAAGTTTTGATGCAGAGATGTGAGAGGTGGTGGAAGGAGGCGCGGGATAAATCTGAAGAATTAGTAACATCAGGAGGATGAGGGACATATAAAATATACAAGAATCTGAGAGTATGGAACATGGGGTGGTGGGAGACGCAGGATATACATAAGAGAACAGGAACTTCGGATACATAGGGGATATGGGATAAATGAGAGGTGAAGGACACTGGATGGATAAGATATGGAGGATACACATTAGATATGAGGAACATTATATTACAAGAGGTAACGGGTAAATCTGAGAGCTGAAGGACATCACGTGGAGGGAGACACAATAACCTACCTTCTAGAAGTTCTGTTTTCTGGTGGATTAAAATTTGGTCTATCTGAAAAACAACAACACGGGACACATGATTAGAGAATAAGATGTATATGTATAGTGTATAAGTGGCCTATTTACATACATCACATATGTTCACAAAGCTATGCATGGAGAGAGCGATACAGACCCTTCCTGATGTACTTATCTCTCACACAGAGGGGGGTGAGTTACCAGATACCCAGAAAGTCTCTTTATCTCTCTGTGTTTAGTCGCTCACACAAAGTGATAGTGATAGTTACTGTACTGCTGGTTGCCCCTATTATAGGCTACAACCATATGGAACATGAGCCTGGTCCCAGCTGGCTGAGGTGAGGCTGACCTGCTGTATATACTGGAGGTGGGAGCTCATATCATATTGCATCTGATATGGATGACTGAGCTGATCTCCCTATTAGTGCAGGTGACTGGATGAAATGTTCGTTCTTTGGGTGAAATCATTTTCCTCCCTGGAATCCGCTCGGTGAAAAGAATGAAGAATATAAATAATGACTTTTTCCAAGCTGCCCACTCACTGGGTTTACTCTGCTCAGATCTGTGCTTGGAATTTCCCTGCCCTCCCCCTTCCCCCCTCCCTGCAGGCTGCATCCTCCCTACTGTATAACACAGAGGAGCCCAGTGACATCAGCAGCAGAGTACAGTATAACACATCACTGACATCAGTGTGAGAAAATATACACAGACTAACACACAGGAATACACATACATAGACACACAGGGATACACACACATAGTCATACAGGGATACACACACACAGAGCGGAGCCCAGTGACATCAGCAGCAGAGTACAGTATAACACATCACTGACATCAGTGTGAGAAAATATACACAGACTAACACACAGGGATACACATACATAGACACACAGGGATACACACACATAGTCATACAGGGATACACACACACAGAGCGGAGCCCAGTGACATCAGCAGCAGAGTACAGTATAACACATCACTGACATCAGTGGGAGGAATATACACAGACTATACACTGTACAGAGATACAACATACATACATAGACACACGTACACCTGAAGGGAGATACAAAACAGACACACATATAGACATACATACAGACACACACAAAGAAACACACAGGGATCATCATCAACATTTATTTATATAGCGCCAGCAAATTCCGTATCGCTTTACAGACACACAGGGATACACAAACATACAGACACACAACATACATAGACACACACACACACACACAGACACACAGGGATACACAAACATACAGACACAGGCACACAAACATACAGACACACAACATACATAGACACACACAGACACACAGGGATACACAAACATACAGACACACACACACACACACAGACACACAGGGATACACAAACATACAGACACAGGCACACAAACATACAGACACACAACATACATACATACATAGACACAAACACACCTAATGGGAGATACAAAGCAGACACACACACACACACACACACAGAGCAGACACACACACACACAGGGATGCACACACACAGACACACTCACCCAGATGCACAGATATACTACTACAACCGTATAAGGCATTTGAAAAAGTAAAAGAATAATGCTGAATTTTGGGCTCTCCCCAGACTCCCTCTTCCAGATTCCACCCACTACTCTGGTGACATTTCACCGTGGTGGATGGGGCCGTGATGATGGGTATTACACACTCACACCCGCTGCACTTGCCCCTTGGATCAGAAGTCCCAAAACTAGTTAGGTGCCTATTTATGAAAAGAAGTGATGATAACGGGTATTTGTATTACTGCTCATCACAGGGGTAACAATCACTTATCTGCGCAATTTACAACACATAATCTCACCAGGCAGCCGAGCGATGCTGCCTGTGGCAGTCACGATTAACCTCTCCAATAGGTGCAGGGAACGGGGAACCTACACTTAGGCTTTCAGATCGGCCAATTAAAATATAAATAATATAGAGCAAAAAATATTAGATATATAGTAGAAAAAGAGATGTAAAACTATTTTACGACCTGTGCCACAGTGGCAGGGGCGATATTTTATTGATGAATTGCGGTGAAAGGTATTGTTTATATTGACTGACTCCACGAGCGGCCATAGATTGCCACCTAATAATACATATAGCCCACACTGTGGAATGTGGAAGCTACAATGGAACGCAGAGATTGTTACACCGGCATCTCTCCGACCCGGTCTGTCCTGATATCAGTGTGATATTAAGGGACAGGAAGGTCCCACCATTAGGTAAATGTAAGAGTTACCCTTTTATTTACTCCAGGAGATTCCCTCCTTACTGGTCTTCCCAAAGTCAGACTTGAACCCCTACAATCTATTTTGCACGCAGCGGCTAGACTGAATTTCCTTGCAAACAGTTATTCCTCTGCTGAGCAACTCTGTCAGTCTCTACATTGGCTGCCTGTATTTCAACGAATCCAATATAAAAATTTTCTACTAACATACAAGGCCGTCAACAAAACTGCACCGACATACATTTCCTCACTTGTCTCGAAATATCTCTCAACTCGGCACCTCCGTTCTGCACAAGATCTGTGTCTCTCTTCCACTCTCATCACATCCTCCCATTCTCGGTTACAGGACTTTTTCCGGGCTGCACCCACTTTGTGGAATTCCCTCCCATGCACAATAAGACTTTCCTCTAGTCTTCAAACCTTCAAGCGTTCTCTGAAAACCCACCACTTCAGACAAGGTTATGATATTCCTCAACCACCATCTTAATCTCCCCTATTACCACCCTCTACACAGCTAACACAAGACAACAACCCTCTGATGATCACACAGCTCAATACTTTTACCTTTTGCATTCTAGCTGGATCATTGTGCAATATGATGTAGCACATGCCCTTGTGTGTCAAACTCCCATTGTCCTATAGATTGTAAGCTTGTGAGCAGGGTTCTCTTACCTCTCTGTCTGTATGTATTACCCAGTATTGTCTTATTAATGTTTGTTCCCAATCGTAAAACGCTATGGAATTTGCTGGCGCTATATAAATAAATGTTGATGATCATAATGAGATTCAAAATCCAGACTGTCCTTGAGTCTGGACCCTCGATGCCTGATGACCGTTGGGTTATTAGGACTAAGGCTTTGTGGCACTAAGTCAAATATGTAAGGAGGAATCTTATAGACCAGAAATGATTCATTCCACAGACAGTGTTGATTTCTCAATGTAATAGAATCTGCTAAACGTTGAAGCACCAGAGACTGATTGTTTACAGGCAAAAACCGCAAGAACTTTTTCTTTTCCAGTGCACGGAGCCAGGTCACTTCCCGTTTGCACAGGAAACCTCACACTTCTGGGGACCACAGTTTCCATTGCACAATGTTATACAGTGTGTGTGTGTGTGATTTAGTAGGATATGCCCTGTAATGCACAGAAACACAAATGTATTTATCAATATGTGGTGACACTCAGATTACCGGAGACACTGGCTCCCAGCAGTAAGAGGACTTGCCAACCAGTCTAGGACTATCTGCACCTGCGTGCCCCGGCGTGGGACCTTTCCACATTATTCCAGTTAGAAGCAAATTATTTATTTAAATAAATAAAGCATTTTTATGGTAATTATATCCTTAGATGGCCATAGCGAAAGGGAGACTTTGGCAACCACTGCTGTCATTGTTAAGTAGACTTCCCCATACTTTGTGCGATCACTGGAGAAACACTCTTCACAGGCTGGTGCTACCACCAGAGATATGGTGGCTATAGATATTGATGTATGATGAGAAGCCTTATCCTCAGCGAAAGACACCCATTTCCACTGGTGAAAAGGACTTTTCTTCCTTTCATAAATAGACTCCACATTATTAGATGTAATAATTTTGAAAACACAAACATACGAAGGTAACTGATTGACGATGATTGAGTGATAGGCAGCTGGCTAGTGCTATCTACTAATATCGATGTCTCCCTAGTTTCTCTGTAGTGCGTGCCTGTAATGTACCTCCCAACATTTAAAACTTTTAAATTAGGACACAACCTCATCTCCTTCCTTCAGGAATGAGGAGTTAGAGAAAGTAATAGAAATAATTCCTGCCTTCTGGCTGCCTCTTCTTTGTTTGGACAAAATTTTGGAAGCTTTGTATTCACATTTGGGTAAACTATTTGTCGGCCACAAAACACTTTTATTCAGTACGCTAAGAGAACAGATAGGTAAGTAGACAAATATGGGTATATACCTGGCTGAGGTATTCCAGTGCACTCGGGGCGCTGCCGCTGCTCACTGGCATATACGGAGCTCCCCCTGGGGGAGGGTCTGGCTGCGGGTGTATGGAGGGCTGTAAATGGTGATGTGGGGGGATACTGCAGCCAGGTCCAGGGTAGTCATGGAAACCAGGAGTTGGGGGCGCAGGAGGAGCAGAAGGGCTTGCAGGATACGGTGGGGTAGGATATGGCGGGCTTTGGTATCCGGCAACAGGTGAGGGGTAACCTGGAAGAGGAAACACATGTTCAAGTTCTGACTGTTAATTCTTATATACAGGGAGATTATTTTGTAATAAACAATATATGTTCATCATATCTGGGTTCCTGTACACTGTGGATCCAGTCCTAAACTTATTGTCCACAGATGAGATGTCACTCAGACGCCACCATCGCTCCAACTTCCAGAATGTTAGGACCAGAATGGCGGGGGATAAGATGTTCAGAGCACCCGCGGGCTCCCAGCATGCACCAGTCACTGGACTGGCGAGGCAGCGCGTCTGCGCTGGATGCTTGTTGCTGCTAGTTGGGGTGACAGCTGGCCCGCAGGGGTATAAAAATCTACTGTAATGCCCCTCATAGATTTATAGTACGTTCTTTGTGTTACAGAAAATACCACCAGACAGTGAAAATACATCTGTACTTATCCCCCCGGGTCTGTATTTCCTATATCAGCCGTTCCCTATTACTGACGGACGTTGCACCAGTAATCTACACTTCCTGCGCGGAGTCAGCCATTTATAAAGTGATTCTGTTACCTGGAGCAGCCATGTTTAATGCGCTTCTGTCTGACACATCCGGTGCCCTGTAAAACACAAGAGGAGAAGGTTAGAGGACATTATGGGTGGGGGAGAAAGGGTAAAGGGTATCGCTGTTATTGCCACTGTTGCTGTTTAAGATGAAATAAAGGAAATAATAAAAACAAACTATAACAGGAAGACCAGGAACTAATGGATTCCAAATGAAAAAACCCTAATAAGCCCCTGCACTAGAGTGCTACTATCGTTCATTAACCCAGCACTAAAGCCTAGGGTGGTCAGGAAGAGCCCAGCGCGTTTCATCTCTGGGCTGGTGGATCCTGGGAGGAGGACACTCATTAGCCCCACCTAGTGGATGGGATCAACCATGGCCTTGTATATGGGAAACCAGTGCTTGGCACTATGGAAACGTGATTTATTTTATGGAGGAGGGGGCTGGCTCGGATATCACTGCAGAACCAGCACACATAGGATATAATGGTAAACAAGCAATGTTCTAGCAGTAGGTGATCACTGGCCGCTACTTTATATACAAGGTCGCCCAATTCTCTAGTTGGTGCCATCATTAATCTGCCAAATTTACAAATCAGTCAAATGAATTGGCCCATGTGCAGCTATAAATCTAGAGATCAGCAAAATCGACAAAACATGTTTGTAGGATATTCGCTTCATTTCACATTGAGGCGCGGAATTTCACACGTACGTTTAGAGGAATTTTGTCTTACATGTGCCCCACAGAATCTTCCTGTATTGATTCCACCTGTACAACTTATACACCTCACTACAGAGCAGAATATTGTACGACCCATACACCTCACTACAGAGCAGAATATTGTACGACCCTTACACCTCACTACAGAGCAGAATATTGTACGACCCTTACACCTCACTACAGAGCAGGATATTGTATGACCCTTACACCTCACTACAGAGCAGAATATTGTACGACCCTTACACCTCACTACAGAGCAGAATATTGTACGACCCTTACACCTCACTACAGAGCAGAATATTGTATGACCCTTACACCTCACTACAGAGCAGTATATTGTACGACCCTTACACCTCACTACAGAGCAGAATATTGTACGACCCTTACACCTCACTACAGAGCAGGATATTGTATGACCCTTACACCTCACTACAGAGCAGTATATTGTACGACCCTTACACCTCACTACAGAGCAGAATATTGTACGACCCTTACACCTCACTACAGAGCAGGATATTGTACGACCCTTACACCTCAATACAGAGCAGAATATTGTACGACCCATACACCTCACTACAGAGCAGGATATTGTACGACCCTTACACCTCACTACAGAGCAGAATATTGTACGACCCTTACACCTCACTACAGAGCAGAATATTGTACGACCCTTACACCTCACTACAGAGCAGTATATTGTACGACCCTTACACCTCACTACAGAGCAGAATATTGTACGACCCTTACACCTCACTACAGAGCAGGATATTGTACGACCCTTACACCTCACTACAGAGCAGGATATTGTACGACCCTTACACCTCACTACAGAGCAGAATATTGTACGACCCTTACACCTCACTACAGAGCAGAATATTGTACGACCCTTACACCTCACTACAGAGCAGTATATTGTACGACCCTTACACCTCACTACAGAGCAGGATATTGTACGACCCTTACACCTCACTACAGAGCAGGATATTGTACGACCCTTACACCTCACTACAGAGCAGGATATTGTACGACCCTTACACCTCACTACAGAGCAGTATATTGTACGACCCTTACACCTCACTACAGAGCAGGATATTGTACGACCCTTACACCTCACTACAGAGCAGAATATTGTACGACCCTTACACCTCACTACAGAGCAGGATATTGTATGACCCTTACACCTCACTACAGAGCAGTATATTGTACGACCCTTACACCTCACTACAGAGCAGAATATTGTACGACCCTTACACCTTACTACAGAGCAGAATATTGTACGACCCTTACACCTCACTACAGAGCAGTATATTGTACGACCCTTACACCTCACTACAGAGCAGAATATTGTACGACCCATACACCTCACTACAGAGCAGAATATTGTACGACCCTTACACTTCACTACAGAGCAGAATATTGTACGACCCTTACACCTCACTACAGAGCAGAATATTGTACGACCCTTACACCTCACTACAGAGCAGAATATTGTACGACCCATACACCTCACTACAGAGCAGTATATTGTACGACCCTTACACCTCACTACAAAGCAGTATATTGTACGACCCTTACACCTCACTACAAAGCAGAATATTGTACGACCCTTACACCTCACTACAGAGCAGTATATTGTACGACCCTTACACCTCACTACAGAGCAGAATATTGTACGACCCTTACACCTCACTACAGAGCAGAATATTGTACGACCCTTACACCTCACTACAGAGCAGAATATTGTACGACCCTTACACCTCACTACAGAGCAGTATATTGTACGACCCTTACACCTCACTACAGAGCAGAATATTGTACGACCCTTACACCTCACTACAGAGCAGAATATTGTACGACCCTTACAACTCACTACAGAGCAGAATATTGTACGACCCTTACACCTCACTACAGAGCAGAATATTGTACGACCCTTACACCTCACTACAGAGCAGAATATTGTACGACCCATACACCTCACTACAGAGCAGAATATTGTACAACCCTTACACCTCACTACAGAGCAGAATATTGTACGACCCTTACACCTCACTACAGAGCAGAATATTGTACGACCCTTACACCTCACTACAGAGCAGAATATTGTACGACCCATACACCTCACTACAGAGCAGAATATTGTACGACCCATACACCTCACTACAAAGCAGAATTATTGACCGTCTTCCTTTCATCACCAATCATAGACTATACATTCTGCCATATATGAATTTACAAATACAGCGTGAAACGGGAATTCCACAGAATAACGGAGAGTATATGGACAGATCCTCTGCCGACCTCTGTGTATTGTGCAATTTAGGGACTAACACCGGCTCCTGAATTCTTGTCCTGCGTTGTGTAACATTAATCACAGCAGCAATGCACCTTTTCATCATCATCATTTATTTATACAGCGCCAGCAAATTCCGTAGCACTTTACAATTTTACAAATCTTGGCTTGCGGGCTATTTTTTCTGCCCACATACATGTCAAGTAATATCTGTAAACGCCAAGACAGAGAGAGAGAGAACCAGGTCATGAATGGTGCAAAAGATACAGAGAAACAAATGAACACACATTACATAGGGAGATCATTTTCTGCTTCACCACAGGAAGAGTCTGACAGGACATCCTGAAGTTCTACTGAGATATTATTCACTCACTGAGCGCAGTGCAGCACAAGAGTGTATCGGCGCTCTGGTGCTAATGTACGTACAAGCATCAGCCAATGACACGCAGAGATACAGCGCCGCATGCGGATATTGCCCAGTGCAGAATGAGCGAGCTGCCCTGTGCTCCTTTAATCTGCAGGGTCTGATTAACCAGAAGGCTAACTAGGCTGCAGCCTAAGGCACAAGGCTTTTGAGAGGGGGGGGGGGCGCAAAAAATTTTGGGGTGCAAAATTGTGACTGGGAGATGTATAAACTGAAATTAATTGTATATAGAAAAGAGAATTAGTTGTTCAAGAGTAAAAAGATAACATGAAAGAAAAATCTAGTAGGGTTTAATGACCATGCATTCTCATGGTACAGGCTGAAGACAATGAGTCATCCTTGGGTGGGCGTTTGAGGATAAGCGAGTTGGAGTCACAAGGATGGCGACAGGCGTGACAGACCCCTCCCCCTTTTCACCCTCCGTAGCGCTCGTTCTTCCCCCATTCTGCTGTACAGCTCTGATCTTAATGAAAACAGAACGATTGAAAAAGATCACCGTGACCCTTTAAAAAGGTGGAGCCGAGTTTTGAAAGCACAAGAACAGAAACATTGGTCGGATGGAGGGGGGGGGGGTGGGGGGAGACGGATTTTAAATGATGGAAAAGTTTGTTTTTAACTACTGCCCATTATCCTTGCGTGGCGAGGAGGCACTATGAGAGTATTAGCCTAGGACAGGTTTGGCTAACCTGTGTCACTCCAGGTGTTGTGAAACTACAAGTCCCAGCATACCCTTCCAGCATTAAGCTGCTATATATTGGCAAAGCATGCTGGGGCTTGTAGTTTCACAACACCTGGAGTGCCACAGGTTAGCCAAGCCTGTCCTAGGGCAGTCTGAGTCCTTAAGCAGGTCCTGCCATTCTCTCCACTGTTATAGCCGTTTCTGTGTTTCCACCGATACTTACGTAAAGAGATCCTATGACAGGGTCCACTATAATTTGAGTACTTGCGTTTAGGCCATTACTCACACTGAAATGGATCTATAAACAAGTCACCCATAACCCAAGGTGCCGGACTCTGCGATGACCGACAATATCCAAAATGTATAGAGAATAACCAAACTCAGCTGTAGAGAAACAATCCCTGTTTATAGTCTTCCTCTCACTGCGTATAGTGTTTATCTGTGTGTGCGTTTATCCCGTCTTCTGGAATCTCCAGGTAACAGAAGGGCCCCAATATCTGGACTTCTCTCACTTTTCAGGTTTATTTTACCTTTATTTACAGATGTCCTGTTATTGGGCATTAATCATTCTTCATAAGTAACCGTATTACTCTGGACATTTCGGTGTAATCACATTGAGGGGATCAGTCATATTACTTCTCTCTCCTGAGAACTATCCATCGAGTCACAACAACACCGAACCTCACGATCTGCATCTGACTTGATCAGACAACATTTAGGTAAACACCTCTCAGAGGTGGGGACCTTTGTTATGCTCAGTACGGAATCCTGGTTAAACCAGTTGGGGATCATTGGTGAGGAGGTGACATCACTGTGTGCACATTTCACGTGCTTTGCATTCCATTTTTGGGGGACATACGCCGGTTACACCTCTGTGTGCAGAGGGAGGCTGCGCAGTGAACATTTACCCTACAGCACGAACATACGTGTAGAGGAGGGTGGACATGAACATACATAACCAGAATAAACAGGATGAACACATGAGCAGAGCACATCATCTGAATTCCCCTGTTTAGCACCTCTGCAGTGCAGGATGGTTCTGATTGGCGAATTCTCTGCAGGCGACTTATTAAAGAAACAATGATGTCAGAATGGGCGACGCAATCTTGCAGGTCTTCATAACCACAATGTACAGTGATGTCACCTCCTCACCAATGATCCCCAACTGGTTTAACCAGGATTCCGTACTGAGCATAACAAAGATCCCCACCTCTGATAGGTGTTTAGCTAAATATTTGGCTGATCAAGTCAGATGTAGATTGTTAGGTTCTGTGTTATTGTGACTGGATGGATAGTTCATCTTCCGTTTTCGGGCCCCCTTGTTATTTTGTAATCCAAATAAAGGAGGATTTCAGGCCCCCTGAGATAAACACACATATAGATAAACACTATAAACATCGCAGGCCTGATTCATCTTCGGACACAAGTCCCGCTGTGCGCCATATCTTGCATGAAACTGTTCTGCGCATGCTCCTAAACTGAGTAGGCAATGTACAGTAAGGGCGAGCCGAGGTCAAGCACATGGACAGCTGCCCGATTTAAGCTCTGGGCACCTCTCCGGTACGTGTTTCTTAGCAGTATCAATTTCACTAGCTACAGGACTGCCGATTGAGAGTGATGACCGACGCCACTGCATGCTATAACATGTGCTTGCAAGCAAGAGAAACTGTAAAAAAATTATTTTTATTAATAATAATAGTATTAAAAGTTGTTAAAGTATTTCATCTTTTTCCTCATGTGTTCTAATGGGACTTTATATTGCACACATGCAGTGTGTTCCAAGGGGCATATTTAAGTAGCCGCGATGTTCCTCGGAACATTACGGCGGTGCACATTTGCCGGTACTACAGTAGCTCAATATCGCAGATTTCCAACACATGCTAACTGCTCTATAGCTAATAAATACCTCAGTCCTATGTTAAAAATGTGTTTTATTTTGGGAATTTAATTTCAATCTCTTGCTGGCTATTCTGATGTTCATTCAAAACACGTTGATTCTTGTTTTGGCCAATATACTGGGAGGTTGGAAACCTAAGATAAGTTGTTGGGGTGCTCAATGATTTATAAGATGTTGGGTTGGTTGGATGATGGGGTAGATGATGACCAAGAAATTGGGAGGCTTTGGTAAGAGGCTACGATAGGTGATTATGAATGAGAGACTGGAAAGTCTGGACTAGAGCCTGGGGTAGTGATGGTGAGGAATGAGAAACTGGGAAGTCTGGATAAGAGGCTGGGGCAGTGATGGTGAGGAATGAGATTCTAAAAAGGATAGATAAGATGCTGGTATAGTGACGGTGAGGAATGAGAGACTACGAAGGATAGATAAGAGGCTGGAGTAGTGATGGTAAGGAATGAGAGACTACGAAGGATAGATAAGAGGCTGGGGCAGTGACGGTGAGGAATGAGAAACTGGAAAGTCTGGATAAGAGGCTGGGGCAGTGATGGTGAGGAATGAGAGACTACGAAGGATAGATAAGATGCTGGGGTAGTGACGGTGAGGAATGAGAGACTACGAAGGATAGATAAGAGGCTGGGGCAGTGACGGTGAGGAATGAGAGTCTACAAAGGATAGATAAGAGGCTGGGGCAGTGACGGTGAGGAATGAGAGTCTACAAAGGATAGATAAGATGCTGGGGCAGTGACGGTGAGGAATGAGAGTCTTCAAAGGATAGATAAGAGGCTGGGGTAGTGATGGTGAGGGATGAGAAACTGGGAAGTCTGGATAAGAGGCTGGGGCAATGATGGTGAGAAATGAAAGACTGGGAAGTCTGGATAAGAGGCTGGGGCAGTGACGGTGAGGAATGAGAGACTACAAAGGATAGATAAGAGGAATGAGAGACTGGGAAGGATAGATGAAAGATTGAAATGGGCAATGATGAGTAAAAGGCTGGGTAAATTAAGAAGTTGTGAGGGTAAATTATGGTATATAATGAATAGATAATTTGTCTGTTGTGATGGTTGATATTAGATGAGAGACTAGATCGATTGATTGATGGATGGATATAATGATGGGATTATTTAGTGTTGGAGGGAAACAATGAAAAGATTTAGAGAGTTCTTAGCTTCTAATATAAATATAGAAATAAGCAACAGTATTTTATATGAAGTGCCCAGCACATGGAAATGATTTGAGTAAATGGTTTATCCACTGGATATTCAGACAATTAAAAAATAAATAAATCAGTCAATAGTGAATACCCTCTAAAGAAACCTCACTGTGGCCCATCAATGCAGGATAAGGCATTTCTATTCAGCATAGGAAGTACTCAGTATGTCATTCTTTGACTGAGAGAGCTCTTAAATTAACCTTTTCCCAGGAGCACCTGCTCTTGAAAAAGCTGTTTACGTGCATTTGTCCCCGGCTGTCATGTAGATGATGACAACCCCTGAAGCGGTGGTTACGGTCGGAAGCTTATTGGGACAGTTGTGAATAACTCCATTAGTAGAGTTGTTTAATGGTCAAGTTGGGTTGAGTTGCAGCATGTTTGCTGTGTTGTAACTCATCATCATCATCATCAGCTATTTATATAGCGCCACTCATTCCGCAGCGCTGTACAGAGAACTCACTCACAATAGTCCCTGTCCCATTGGAGCTTACAGTCTAAATTCCCTAACACACACAGACACATACAGACAGACAGAGACAGATAGACTAGGGTCAATTTGATAGCAGCCAATTAACCAACCAGTATGTTTTTGGAGTGTGGGATGAAACTGGAGCACCCGGAGGAAACCCACGCAAACACAGGGATAACATACAAACTCCTCACAGATAAGGCCATGGTCGGGAATTGAACTCATCACCCCAGTGCTGTGAGGCAGAAGTGCTAACCACTAAGCCACCGTGCTGCCCAGGATGACATTTGGTTGAGACAGACAGAAGTATAATATTGGTTGTTTAGTCGGTTGGTTGAGACAGACAGAGGTATAATATTGATTGGTTAGTCGGTTGGTTGAGACAGACAGAGGTATAATATTGGTTAGTTGGTCGGTTGGTTGAGACAGACAGAAGTATAATATTGGTTAGTTGGTCGGTTGGTTGAGACAGACAGAGGTATAATATTGGTTGATTAGTCGGTTGGTTGAGACAGACAGAAGTATAATATTGGTTGATTAGTCGGTTGGTTGAGACAGACAGAGGTATAATATTGGTTAGTTGGTCGGTTGGTTGAGACAGACAGAGGTATAATATTGGTTGATTAGTCGGTTGGTTGAGACAGACAGAAGTATAATATTGGTTGGTTAGTCGGTTGGTTGAGACAGACAGAGGTATAATATTGGTTGGTTGAGACAGACAGAGGTATAATATTGGTTGGTTAGTTGGATCTAGTTAGGTGAATGTCATAGTGTACGGTTGGCTTGTGGCCTTGTTGATATGTGGGCAGATGGAGAGACTGTGGAAGCGAGGATGCTGGGTTGGGCCGGTGGAGACGCTGATCGGGTGTGGTCTTTTTATTACATAAAACTAATTGTTTAAAACCAGCTGTGGAATTTGAGGTCTGATTCATCATATGCAGTGAGAGATGCCGGAGGTGATCAGGAGAAAAGCTGAAGGGAAACAACACAAACTAAACAGACAATGATGAGACCGACTAAACTGTAATGAATAAAGAGACGTACTGAGACCCAAAGAGGCATAAAGAGACATACTGAGACACCATGATCAATAAAGAGACATACTGAGACCCAAAGAGGCATAAAGAGACATACTGAGACACCATGATCAATAAAGAGACCTAAAGAGGCATAAAGAGACATACTGAGACTACATGATTAATAAAGAGACATACTGTGACACAAAGTGACATACTGGGCCTCCATAATGAATAAAAAGACATACTAAGACACAAAGAGGCACAAAGAGACATACTGAGACACAAAGAGGCACATAGAGATATACTGAGACACAAAGAGACATATTGAGGCACAAAGAGACATACTAAGACACAAAGAGGCAGAAAGTGACATACCGAGACACCATGATGAATAAAGAGACATACTGAGACACTAAGAGGCAGAAAGAGACATACTGAGACACTAAGAGGCATAAAGAGACACCGTAAGGAATAAAGAGACATACTGAGACACTAAGAGGCATAAAGAGACACTGTAAGGAATAAAGAGACATACTGAGAGGCAATGAAGGATAGAGACGTACTGATAATCCTGAACAAAGAGACATCTGTAGACACAATGAGGAATAAAGACACCGATATAAGTGTAAACATGGAGAAACAGCAGAGATTGGAGACATCTTAATTGAGATACAAAATACAATCTGTAAAGTGTAGAAAGTGCTGAGAAACAGAAAAGTAAATAAAAGTGAAGTCCTGAGAGCAGGAAGGAGGGGGTGGGTGAGACCGACAGAAAGTGACCCAGGGTGATAAGAGAGGGGCAGATTACAGGGGTAATCTGTGGGTGACGGGAATGAAGAGTGGGGTGTAGAAGTGTAAATCAGGCCTAGGGGGGGTTATGTTGAGATGTAGGTAAAGGAAGATACAAGATAGTTATAAAGAGAGAGAGGAATGGGGAAGGGTTAGGGGTGTAAAGGGGTGTGAAGGTAAAGAGATATAGAGAGTGAGGGGGTGAGAAGAAAGTTGGGGAAGTGATAGCGAAGAAGTTGGGGTCACTCTGTGTGACAGATGACAGAGTAAGGGGATTAATGCTGGGGGCAGTTTCCTACCTTGTTGCCCTCCCCCCAGAGTGCAGTTGTTGGGGGTCTCCCCCTCTGACAGTCTCTCTCTCACTCCTTGTGTTTCTCTTCTGCTCAGACTATTTTTTCCCTTGTTAGGGGGAGGTAACTGAGAGCAGAGATGGGGGAGGAGGAGAGAGCAGGGCGGGGGCTCTCCTGGGGAGAGGGAATGTCAGCATGGAGGGGAGGGAGAGAGACTGCAAGGTATGAGGCAGCTGACACAAGGAGTGAGTGTGAGAGGGGGCTCTGATCATTTCTTATACAAGAGCTCCCTCTGCTGGTCATTTACTGATTGTTCAGTAAGATGACATGTTAGTCTAGTTCACCTCCCACCCACTTCCCTTAATGTTATTTATATATGTGCAAAGCTCTTAAGGACAACACAACGCAGCCCATGAATAAAGTGCCCACTGCCTTGTATGAAGATTACTGCATGTCTGTCTCACTGCTGTGCAGAGGGGTACGTGGCCATTTCCTCTCCGCATATGTATAATAGTATATATGGGGTCAGCCAGGTGGTACAACTTGAGATGTCAGACATTGAG
Organism: Mixophyes australis; assembly: GCA_036250195.1. Classification (NCBI taxonomy): domain Eukaryota; kingdom Metazoa; phylum Chordata; class Amphibia; order Anura; family Limnodynastidae; genus Mixophyes; species Mixophyes australis. Next base: position 13,517,708 of record JAVHZZ010000004.1, read on the forward strand.
GAGGCGCTGGACCAACTGTGGGAAATCACTTTAATTAATGGAGGGGATTGATAGCAGACCATTATTAGAGGTCTCAGCCTGAAAGCAGGGATGGTCAGTGTGAGGCCTACTACACGTGCTGAGTGGTTAAGTTGGAGTCCTGTCTTACTGGGGAGAGCCCAGCAGAAACATGGGCCTAGGAATCAGGTGCGGCCAGATGGGAAATGGGGGCAGACTAGACCCACAGGAGGGGGAAGGATTGATAAGTGCAATAGAAAATTAGGGAATGTTTATGCTCTTTCTAAAGTGTGTCAGATATTCTGTTGCAGAGTATAAGGCAGAAAGGGTGTCAACCCGCTCTTATGATAAGCCCCCCAAAATTATGATGTCATCGGAGGTGCACTCAGCTACCGAAAAATAACTCAAGGACTCCCTATGGTGACTGCGGCACTGCACATGCACCAGTCTGTCACAGGGCGCATGTGCAAGAACGCATGTGCAATAACGCATGTGCAAGCTGGTCAGGTGACATCATTAAGTTTAAGGTTGCATAAGTGGAGTAATATAGGAGTATATGGTTGAGCATGTGGAGTGATATAGGAGTATATGGTTGGAGCTGCACGGTGGCTTAGTGGTTAGAACTTCTGCCTCACAGCGTTGGGGTCATGAGTTCATTTCCTGACTATGGCCTTATCTGTGTGGAGTTTGTATGTTCTCCCCGTGTTTACGTGGGTTTCCTCCGGGTGCTCTGGTTTCCTCCCATACTCCAAAAACATACTGGTAGGTTAATTGGCTGCCATTAAATTGCCCTTAGTCTCTCTCAGTCTGTGTGTGTGTGTGTGTGTGTGTGTGTGTGTTAGGGATTTAGACTGTAAGCCCCAATGGGGCAGGGACTGATGTGAGTGAGTTCTCTGTGCAGTGCTGCGGAATTAGTGGCGCTGTATAAATAGATGATGATGATGATGATGATTATGTGGAGTGATTTAGGAGTATATGATTGCACATGTGGAGTAATATATATAGGAATAGAGATTGTATCTTCAGAGGAGCCCCTTTTTCTGGTCCCATGTAAAGTTTGGACCCGTCAGTTGGGATCGTTATCTAAACAAAACCTATTAAGTGTCCAGCAATGCGTCTTTAAATTATAATGCTTTAAAGATAATCTGCAAATTTCACTTTAAAGACGCAAAGCTGGACACTAAATAGGTTTTAACTAGATGACGATCCCGATTGGCGGGTCCAAACCTTAAAAGGACCTGTCTGGACACATTGGAGGAGAAACGTGTAGGTGAAGCTACAAGCTGGGACATCGATAACCTATCGTCCTAAGTGTAATAACGAGATGGTAAATATATGAGCCGGGTCTGTTACTGGATGCAGGGATTGGGCTTGGAAATCTGCACGTTAATCAGTGTGTCTTTGTCTCCATATGAATAAGACGTTAAACCCCACAGGAGGAGGTCTGATCTCTTGCTACAGACACATTGTTTCCTGGCAGTGTGAAGAGACTGATACATCTTATATTACTGAGAAACAAATGATTTATGATTGTTATACTACAGTGAGACAGCTAAACTGACTGGAAATACCCGAGGACCATTATCTAACCAGTCTGTTGAAGGGATCAGGACCTTTGCCAAGTAGTTGGGATGTGTGTGTTCCGGATCTACCATCATCTTTATTTCTTGGCTAAATGCCCCTTTGACAGCTGGTTTTATGGTCCAGATAATTACTTTGTATCCTCATGTGAGTGACTTAGAAGTCTATGCCACCTATGGTTAGATATATACAGCTTGAATGTTTAATAATATATCGTAACACTGAATAAAATGTGGTGTTTTTATCTGTAAGGAGCCTCTTTCCAGGAATTCGGGGTTGGTGATTCATTATTGGCAGTTTACGTTTTAGTTTAATATCTCCGGCACCCAGTCTTTTCTATAAGTGAGAATTGTACCGGAGTCTGAGATAAAGTATGAGTCAGTTATTTATACACGTATACGTAGAAATGTGGTAGAAGTTAATGTATCTACTCACAGATATTGTATCATCTATGCTGAACGGTTATATATTCGGTGTGTAAGATTTACATTATTGAAGATATATTGTAACAATGTTGTATAAGTAAAGATACTATTTCATACATATCTGCATTGTGCTTATAGGTATTATACCTGATGATGATAAGGGGGCAGCACGGTGGCTTGGTGGTTAGCACTTCTGCCTTACAGCACTGGGGTCATGAGTTTAATTCCCGACCATGGCCTTATCTGTGTGGAGTTTGTATGTTCTCCCCGTGTTTGCGTGGGTTTCCTCCGGGTGCTTCGGTTTCCTCCCAAACTCCAAAAACATACTGGTAGGTTAATTGGTTGCTTCTAATTTGACCCTAGTCTGTCTCTATCTGTGTGTGTGTGTGAGTGTGTGTGTGTGTGTGTGTGTGTGTGTGTGTGTGTGTGTTAGGGAATTTAGACTGTAAGCTCCAATGGGGCAGGGACTCATGTGAGTGAGTTCTCTGTACAGCGTTGCGGAATTAGTGGCGCTATATAAATAAATGGTGATGATGATGATGATTGTACACAGAACTCTATGATGGCTGTATGTTATATAAAGTAATGCATACTAACATATTTAATATGCTACTTTAACTCAGGGCACCTGTGAGTAACCCTACAGGAATGCTGTGAGTACCCTTTCCCTAGTGAGCGAATGGTCTCAAACAGCACCAGTGGAGGTAGGATATCAGAGGGGCTGGGAGAAGAGACAGCATGTGGCATGAGCCATGGATTGGGCCAGAAGAAGTCTTTATGTACTGCTTAGTTTGTAGATAAAAAAAAACAGGTAGGACACAAAATGACACCTGTTGGAAGTGCAAAACGGTCTGTGGCTGGATCACTTATAAATTACTTATTGTATAAATTTATTTAAATTAATAGCCCGGGGCACCAATTTATGTAATTGCAAATGTACTTATTTTTATTATATTGTGTTGCACTTTTGTATAGGAAATGTATTTATTTCTGTGACAGTTCCAGGGGCGGAAATTCGCAGTTTGTTTTGTAACTTCTGAAGGCGACTAATCATACTAATTAAGTCTTTTCATGTGACGTGACCAATACAGCAGGAGGCCGTCACCTCTCGGTCCTGTGTAGGTTTTCTTCCTGTATCTTGGAACCTGTCTGAACAATGTAGACTCAGGATAAGAGTAATACAGGGAACTTAACACCCAGATTTAGGAAATCAGGAGATTGATGTAAATTTTGTTAAAGCTTAAATTGTGTTAGCTCCACGGTTAAAGGATATATTACATCGTAATGGTAATTATTGAATGTGTTTTATCAGCCTTTGTGGAGCCATCTAGGCTCAGGGGACGGTGTTACCCCCTGCTAACGTGTGTCAAAATGTGTATAAAAATGGCCCTGTTTGACCATGTAATGTATTACTCCATCTGTACCTTTCTGGCGATCACTAGTACCTCAAACTAGTGTATGTAACTTCCTGAGCTAATAAACTTTACTGCTTAAGGAACCCGCTTTGACGCCTAATTCCTGATGTTATTCCTGTAAAACTGCGGATTTGACCCAATCTAATCCTTTATCTGGCTGATCTGAGGTTGGGACCCAGCATTCAGTACCACCGCTCTGCCTACTACCTACAGCACTGGCCAGTGTGATAGGCCAGGGGGAACCACAGAACCCTGATCTGAAGGCAAGAGGTCAGGTGTACCAGCCCAGATGTACCAGCAAAAAGGCACACTAGCAGCGAGAGTTGCCCTGAAAGACGTGGTTCTAGGTGTCGCTAAGGAGTCCAGTGGTGGCAGCAGCTAAAGCCCCTCCTACTGCAGTTAGAGGGCGCATTTGGGATAAAGAAAAGTGGATGGTGGAAAGGCAAGCCCAGCCGGTCTCCAGCAGCACATCAGACAGGGAGGCATAGGAGGTCCATCCTGTCACAGGGCCTACTTGGTCTCGACTGCTCCACCTGGTGCCAATATTTATGTACAAGCAACAGTTCAGCCCACACTGTACCAGTCCATCCTAGGAAGGAAGCAGCAACAATTACTCATGGCTGGAAGTATAAAGAGGAGGGAAAGAAGTTCCGAGGTAATGGGCTGGAGTAGGCAAACAGCACCCCCAACCCAGTTTCCGACACCGTGATTCTGTGCTTGGCCTGGGCACGAGGCTACAGATATCTGTGATCGGGAAGACTACTGCCTGAATATCTTACTCACCAGGTGAGAGCCTAACCAAGAGGGAAACGGGACGGGGGACACTCACCGCTGAAATTCAAAATGTCAGCATCGAGCAGTGATTGGCTCGTCAAGGTGGCCCGTGATTGGACCACAGCATCTTACCTTAGATCCCATAGATCAGGGGTGGGCAAACCTGTCCTCAAGGGCCATATCCAGTTCATGTTTTTAGGATTTCTTTAATCATGTACAGCTGAGTTAATCTATTTGGCTGGGTCAGTAATTATCCCACCTGTTTCTACAGACAGAAATCCTAAAAACATGAACTGGATATGGCCCTTGAGGACAGGTTTGCCCACCCCTGCCATAGATGTAAGGCCGGAAGATGTCAAGTCCTCTGTGGACTTACCTTTTTTTTATCCTCGCAGGGTCCTCTTCACGGGAGGACTGTAACTTTAAACATTGAAGACTATGGGGCCAAACAAAGTGCTAGAACTGCTTTACAACAAGCCCTGGTTATATGTATCTTTTGAAGAAAGTCTGGAGGGCCACGTTAATAACAAATCTTCCACTTTCGGGTATTTTATTCCCTTGATGGAGTCAGCCGAAGTTTTGAAAACAGTGGATGAAATAGATGAAGTGGAGGTGGAGAGCTACAACGGTGCCCTTATTATAAGTCATTTTTTTGTAAATAAATAAAAATAATTGAAATATTACCTACACACACACTGGGATAGGTGTATTTTGCAGCTATAGATACACGTCACCTGTTCTCTGATACAGTGACTCCACCCGACTTCGACTTTCTCTCCAGGAATGTAGATCTTAGCTACATCTTCCAGGAGTTGTCTCTCAGGAAACCCCCTGCCCGACTAACAGTAAGTGACTAGTGATGACTCACACATCAGGTAGAAAGGGAAAAGCCACGTTTATTAATAGGCCTGACAACTGAAAGGCCAACCTCTCAATGTATAGGAGTGAAAAAGGAGCAGCTAGCTTACGTTATATATAAGGTAACACACCAAATCACAGTAAGTAGAATTTGGCACAAATGATTAACATGAAGATGAACACATTTGCATGACAATCAGCACTTTATGAATAACACCTCGCCTTGGCAATACTCATCTCATCTGTTATACTGACTGGGGCGGTAAGGGATAACCGCACTTCTGAGATTCGGCCATCTGACCCGCACATACACCGTGGAACTCAGAGCCTGGAATTGGATTTTCAGTTCAATGAATAAAAAAAAAAAAATTAATTCTGTTAAAAATAGATAAAAATATGGAAATAAATGTCGATACCGCTGTAATGTTAGTACAATGGATTCCCCATGGGGAAGCATCTCTTCAACACAAGGCACTGAATCTTATTGCCGGCAGGGATTTCACCCAGCGATAGCAGCACCATTTCCGGCAGTGATCCTTTCATGTAAATGACGAAACTTAATTTTTATTTAAAATACCCATTTTTACTGGTCATAAGGGGCCTGATTCATTAAGGATCTTAAATGAAGAGGATTCTTATTTCAGTCTCCTGGACAAAACCATGTTACACTACAAGGGGTGCAAATTAGTATTCTGTTTTGCACATAAGTTAAATACTGACTGTTTTTTCATGTAACACACAAATATCAACTTTAAATTTCAGTGTACAAATAAGCTGTCAAGTATGTGTGTGCTACATGAAAAAACAGCCAGTAATTACCTTATGTGCAAAACAGAACACTCATTTGCACCCCTTGCATTGTAACATGGTTTTGTCCAGGAGACTGAAATAAGAATCCTCTGCATTTAAGATCCTTAATGAATCAGGCCCAAGGTTTTATACCTTATGATAAATATGCCCCTCAGACCTAGAGCTCACCTGGCAGCCGGCATGTAAACACACACAATATAAGTAATATGACGTGGTATCTATGAACTCAGGACATTATACAATGGCAAGGAGTCCATGGTGTGGGTGAAAAGAATTATTTGGGTTAAGAATAATTATCTCTCTAATGGAGAGCACGATGAGGGGAATAGTCCAAACAATAATAAATATATGTAGATGAATGTGAGAGTAGGAGTATTTCCAGCCATGTTAAAGCAGTACTGCTAACCTAGTGGGCAGGTAAAGTAGGGCTCAAAGGCTTTGATAGGTCAAAGAGTAGATGTAGTAGTAAGCGCTGGCACCTGGACACCACCAGATCAGACTCCATCTGGACACCCTGGACCAGATCGGACTCCATCTGGACACCCTGGACCAGATCGGACTCCATCTGGACACCCTGGACCAGATCGGTCTCCCTCTGGATACTTGGACCAGACCAGGACACTCTTTGGACACTTGGGGCCAGATTCATCCATACACACATCTGCTGATTTTGAGCGTATCGTATGCAAAATCACTCTGCACGTGCCCAGAACCATGACATATACCAATAGGCGCCGCCCTGTCCGCTCCGTCTTCAAACACAAAGTGCACTTATTACAGTCTACAAATCCAGGGAGTGAATGCGGTGGGGAAGGGGCGTTTTGCCGTAGTCACTGTACAGTAATGGCGCGCCACGTTCAGGCGCACGCAGCCACGTCTGAATCAAGTTACTTGTCTTTCTGCGTACAGGTGGCCTACCATAGTCTCACAGTTAGAGTTGGTTGGAGGCGGGGTGTTGTCATTACAGGTGACGGAAGGACGCACGGAGGCAGGAGCTAAGGGTATGAGTTATCCAGTGAGTATAACACTAGTTCCGCTTTGTTCCGAACGGGCTCCCACCTCTTGTCCCTGGGCCCTCATACTCGCGGCGCCGAAGTAGCAGCCCAGAGCAAAAGGAGGTGTTGTCGACCGGGGTAAAGTGGCCGTCTCTGCCTCGTAGTCGTCACTTCGGACATTGCCCTTCTTCGAAGGATAGCGGATCTTCACGCTTTGTTGCCCCCTGCAGGGGTCGTACCAGTAGGCGTGCAGGGGAAGGAGGATCAAGGCTAATATCAGATGAAGGGTTCGCAGACAGTGAGGTGGTGTTCCATAGTGTTCCCTCAGGATCAGGTGAGTAACTGGGGTGTAGGATAGGGGATTGTGCTGCGTGGCTTTGCCCCCCTATTAGCACCCGTAACATGCATCACCACCCAGGGCCGGTGCTAGGGTCCGTGGCGCCCTAGGCACATTTTCAAAATCACCGCCCCCCCCCGGCACATTTTCAAAATCGGCGCCCCCACCCTGCACACTTACAAAATAGTGTGTAAGTGTGCAGGGTGGGGGCGCCGATTTTGAAAATGTGCGTCTTTTCTTACCTTAACTTGCCTCCTCTCTGCTCCGTCTGCTCCCCTCCACTCACTGACACTGTCGCGGGGAGTGTTGATGATGTCACGCCCGACAGTGAGTGGAGGGGAGGAGACGGAGCAGAGAGGCGGCGGTGGTGAGCAATAGTTCTTCCCCCCCCCCCCCTCTCTGTGGATGTATCTGAAGCTGTGCGGCGGCCGTGAAAGGTATGGTCAGCGGTCGCCGCACAGTTTTAAAGAAATTTTTAATCTGTGGCGCCCTCCAGAGCCCGGCGCCCTAGGCAACTGCCTAACCTTGCCTAATGGGAGCGCCGGGCCTGTCACCACCAGCACATCTACAAGTGTGTACTATATAATCTGCATTCCCTGATTGCTGCATCTGTGGTTACTGCTGAATACTGCGGTACTACAAGCAGCTGTGAGTAACTGCATTCATCTGTTGTTCTCATCTTTAAATAAACAGCAACCTGTTCAAGTTACATAAGCGTTGTGGCTTAACATCCACAGTAACACCGCTGACACCTTTAGTAACATCCGAAGGTATAACCAACACCTCATGCTCCAGCTACAGTGGCGGTCCTGGTCAGTAGTGATGACAGCTGCGTATACAGCTACAACATGTGTCTGCAATCAGGAGTAACTGTAACAATGTATTTTATGCTCAGTAGACATTAATGTCATCAAAATAAATGTATTTCATGAGAAAAAATATATAAAAAAAAAACCTTTTTGATAATTAATGCCTTTATTATTTAATATTAGCAGGTGGCATTTATTCTATATATTTTTCCTGTGCATTCTTTGATGAATATATAATCCCCATAGGTATTGGACGTATCGTGCAGCGTCTTGTGTAGCAGAGCACAGCAAACCTAGACCTGAATTCAACAGCTCACGTGTCATGAGATCCAGGCCTTGCTGAATTCAGGTGCTATACCTGCATTTAAAACAAAACACAAGTTGTGCTCAGTAGGTGTCCCTTGGTGAATCGGGCCCTTGAAGTGGATCCGGACCCCTTCTGCCCCCCTCAGGATAGCATTCTCCTTATTGTTATTATTATTATTATTATTATTATTATCCTTTATTTGTTTGGCGCCACAAGGGTTCCGCAGCGCCGTACACTGAACAAAACAGTAGACTATACAGGGTAAGACATTACCTGTATACCTATACATTGTTAGCTTTGTCTCCGATAACAACAGCTTTCTCTAGCAGTGATCTTTCTGGTTTTGGCAGCTCTTCCTCTGGCAGCTTTATCTCTGAGATTTATAGTGGTTTCTCTCCCTGAGTCGGCTGGTTACTTGTCAGACCACGTGTGTGGCACAATCTCTGCCCGGGCCTCCACACTCCATGATGTTCCCCGAGCCTCCTCACTATAGACACATAATATAGCAGCGGGAGCGAGCTCTGAAAGGTAGCCCAATTATGTTTGGCCAGTCTACGTCTACGTAAGTCTACGTAAGCATGGTCTAATGACAGATCTGTGCCACAGTGTTCGGCTCCTACCTCTACGTTAGCGGTTCACGGCAAATTGTGGTTACTTCTGTGGTTTCTGACCTGTACCGTTCCTGACCACTCTTCTGTCTGTCGTTTGGTATTACTTATGTTGCTTTTTGTTGCTGACCTGACTTGTTCAAAAACACCATCCTGATATCAATTTGGCACTATATAGGCCACCCATATGCCATTCCTGGGTATATATAGATATAGATACAGATAAATACATAGAGTGCATCCGGAAAGAATTTACAGCGCTTTTCCACATTTTGTTATGTTACAGCCTTATTCCAAAATGGAATAAATTCATTTTTTCCCTCAAAATTCTACACACAATACCCCATAATGACAATGTGAAAAAAGTTTTTGGGAGATTTTTGAAAATTTATTTAAAACAAAAAACTGAGAAATCACATGTACATAAGTATTCACAGCCTTTGCCATGAAGCTCAAAATTGAGCTCAGGTGCATCCTGTTTCCACTGATCATCCTTGAGATGTTTCTACAACTTAATTGGAGTCCACCTCTGGTAAGTTCAGTTGATTGGACATGATTTGCAAAGGCACACACCTGTCTGTATAATGGCCCACACTTGACAGTGCATGTCAGAGCACAAACCAAGCAAGTCAAAGGAATTGTCTGTAGATCTCCGAGACAGGATTGTCTCAAGGCAGAAATCTGGGGAAGGGTACAGAAAAATATCTGCTTCTTTGAAGGTCCCAATGAGCACAGTGGCCTCCATCATCTGTAAATGGAAAAAGTTCGGAACCACCAGGACTCTTCCTAGAGCTGACCGGCCGTCTAAACTGAGCGATCGAAGGAGAATGACCCTAGTCAGGGAGGTGACCAAGAACCTGATGGTCACTCTGTCAGAGCTACAGGATTCCTCTGTGGAGAGAGGAGAACCTTCCAGAAGGACAACCATCTCTGCAGCAATCCACCAATCAGGCCTGTATGGTAGAGTGGCCAGACGGAAGTCACTCCTTAGTAAAAAGCACATGACAGGCCACCTGAAGGTTGCCAAAATGCACCTGAAGTCTGATGAGACAAAGATTGAACTCTTTGGTGTGAATGCCAGGCGTCATGTTTGGAGGAAACCAGGCACCGCTCATCACCAGGCCAATACCATCCCTACAGTGAAGCATGGTGGTGGCAGCATCATGCTGTGGGGATGTTTTTCTGCGGCAGGAACTGGGAGACTACTCAGGATAGAGGGAAAGATGAATGCAGTAATGTACAGAGATCCTGGATGAAAACCTGCTCCAGAGCGCTCTTGACCTCAGACTGGGGCGACGGTTCATCTTTCAGCAGGACATAGACCCTAAGCACACAGCCAAGATATGAAAGGGTCGGCTTCAGGACAACTCTGTGAATGTCCTTGAGTGGCCCAGCCAGAGCCCAGGCTTGAATCAGATTGAACATCTCTGGAGAGATCTGATAATGGCTGTGCACTGACGCTTCCCATCCGACCTGATAGAGAGGTGCTGCACAGAGGAATGGGTGAAACTGCCCGAAGATAGGTGTGCCAAGCTTGTGGTATCATATTCAAAAAGACTTGAGGCTGTAATTGCTGCCAAAGGTGCATCAACAAAGTATTGAGCAAAGTCTGTGACTACTTATGTACATGGGATTTCTAAGTTTTGTATTTTTAATAAATTTGCAAAAATCTCAAAAACACTTTTTTCACGTTGTCATTATGGGGTAGTATTGTGTGAAGAATTTTTTGAGAGAAAAAAGGAATTTATTCCATTTTGGAATAAGGCTGTAACATGACAAAATGTGGAAAAAGTGAAGCGCTGAGAATACATTCCGGATGCCCTGTATATAGCACATTCCTAAATAGCACATAGACCCTGGTGAGTATGTGCAGTTACCCCATGTAATATAATAATAATATATGAATATATAGCACATAGACCCTGGTGAGTATGTGCAGTTACCCCATGTAATATAATAATAATATATGTATATATAGCACATAGACTCTGGTGAGTATGTGCAGTTACCCCATGTAATATAATAATATATGTATATATAGCACATAGACTCTGGTGAGTATGTGCAGTTACCCCATGTAATATAATAATATATGTATATATAGCACATAGACCCTGGTGAGTATGTGCAGTTACCCCATGTAATATAATAATAATATATGTATATATAGCACATAGACTCTGGTGAGTATGTGCAGTTACCCCATGTAATATAATAATAATATATGTATATATAGCACATAGACCCTGGTGAGTATGTGCAGTTACCCCGGGTAATATAATAATAATATATGTATATATAGCACATAGACCCTGGTGAGTATGTGCAGTTACCCCGGGTAATATAATAATAATATATGTATATATAGCACATAGACCCTGGTGAGTATGTACAGTTACCCCATGTAATATAATAATATATGTATATATAGCACATAGACCCTGGTGAGTATGTGCAGTTACCCCATGTAATATAATAATATATGTATATATAGCACATAGACCCTGGTGAGTATGTGCAGTTACCCCATGTAATATAATAATAATATATGTATATATAGCACATAGACTCTGGTGAGTATGTGCAGTTACCCCATGTAATATAATAATAATATATGTATATATAGCACATAGACCCTGGTGAGTATGTGCAGTTACCCCATGTAATATAATAATAATATATGTATATATAGCACATAGACCCTGATGAGTATGTGCAGTTACCCCGGGTAATATAATAATAATATATGTATATATAGCACATAGACCCTGGTGAGTATGTGAAGTTACCCCATGTAATATAATAATAATATATGTATATATAGCACATAGACCCTGGTGAGTAGGTGCAGTTACCCTGTGTAATATAATAATAATATATGTATATATAGCACATAGACCCTGGTGAGTATGTGCAGTTACCCCATGTAATATAATAATAATATATGTATATATAGCACATAGACTCTGGTGAGTATGTGCAGTTACCCCATGTAATATAATAATAATATATGTATATATAGCACATAGACCCTGGTGAGTATGTGCAGTTACCCCGGGTAATATAATAATAATATATGTATATATAGCACATAGACCCAGGTGAGTATGTGCAGTTACCCCATGTAATATAATAATAATATATGTATATATAGCACATAGACCCTGGTGAGTATGTGCAGTTACCCCATGTAATATAATAATAATATATGTATATATAGCACATAGACCCTGGTGAGTATGTGCAGTTACCCCGGGTAATATAATAATAATATATGTATATATAGCACATAGACCCTGGTGAGTATGTGCAGTTACCCCATGTAATATAATAATAATATATGTATATATAGCACATAGACCCTGGTGAGTATGTACAGTTACCCCATGTAATATAATAATATATGTATATATAGCACATAGACCCTGGTGAGTATGTGCAGTTACCCCATGTAATATAATAATATATGTATATATAGCACATAGACCCTGGTGAGTATGTGCAGTTACCCCATGTAATATAATAATAATATATGTATATATAGCACATAGACTCTGGTGAGTATGTGCAGTTACCCCATGTAATATAATAATAATATATGTATATATAGCACATAGACCCTGGTGAGTATGTGCAGTTACCCCATGTAATATAATAATAATATATGTATATATAGCACATAGACCCTGATGAGTATGTGCAGTTACCCCGGGTAATATAATAATAATATATGTATATATAGCACATAGACCCTGGTGAGTATGTGAAGTTACCCCATGTAATATAATAATAATATATGTATATATAGCACATAGACCCTGGTGAGTAGGTGCAGTTACCCTGTGTAATATAATAATAATATATGTATATATAGCACATAGACCCTGGTGAGTATGTGCAGTTACCCCATGTAATATAATAATAATATATGTATATATAGCACATAGACTCTGGTGAGTATGTGCAGTTACCCCATGTAATATAATAATAATATATGTATATATAGCACATAGACCCTGGTGAGTATGTGCAGTTACCCCGGGTAATATAATAATAATATATGTATATATAGCACATAGACCCAGGTGAGTATGTGCAGTTACCCCATGTAATATAATAATAATATATGTATATATAGCACATAGACCCTGGTGAGTATGTGCAGTTACCCCATGTAATATAATAATAATATATGTATATATAGCACATAGACCCTGGTGAGTATGTACAGTTACCCCATGTAATATAATAATATATGTATATATAGCACATAGACCCTGGTGAGTATGTGCAGTTACCCCATGTAATATAATAATATATGTATATATAGCACATAGACCCTGGTGAGTATGTGCAGTTACCCCATGTAATATAATAATAATATATGTATATATAGCACATAGACTCTGGTGAGTATGTGCAGTTACCCCATGTAATATAATAATAATATATGTATATATAGCACATAGACCCTGGTGAGTATGTGCAGTTACCCCATGTAATATAATAATAATATATGTATATATAGCACATAGACCCTGATGAGTATGTGCAGTTACCCCGGGTAATATAATAATAATATATGTATATATAGCACATAGACCCTGGTGAGTATGTGCAGTTACCCCATGTAATATAATAATAATATATGTATATATAGCACATAGACCCTGGTGAGTAGGTGCAGTTACCCTGTGTAATATAATAATAATATATGTATATATAGCACATAGACCCTGGTGAGTATGTGCAGTTACCCCATGTAATATAATAATATATGTATATATAGCACATAGACCCTGGTGAGTATGTGCAGTTACCCCATGTAATATAATAATAATATATGTATATATAGCACATAGACTCTGGTGAGTATGTGCAGTTACCCCATGTAATATAATAATATATGTATATATAGCACATAGACCCTGGTGAGTATGTGCAGTTACCCCATGTAATATAATAATAATATATGTATATATAGCACATAGACTCTGGTGAGTATGTGCAGTTACCCCATGTAATATAATAATAATATATGTATATATAGCACATAGACCCTGGTGAGTATGTGCAGTTACCCCATGTAATATAATAATAATATATGTATATATAGCACATAGACCCTGGTGAGTATGTGCAGTTACCCCATGTAATATAATAATAATATATGTATATATAGCACATAGACCCTGGTGAGTATGTGCAGTTACCCCATGTAAAATAATAATAATATATGTATATATAGCACATAGACCCTGGTGAGTAGGTGCAGTTACCCTGTGTAATATAATAATAATATATGTATATATAGCACATAGACCCTGGTGAGTATGTGCAGTTACCCCATGTAATATAATAATATATGTATATATAGCACATAGACCCTGGTGAGTATGTGCAGTTACCCCATGTAATATAATAATAATATATGTATATATAGCACATATACCCTGGTGAGTATGTGCAGTTACCCCATGTAATATAATAATAATATATGTATATATAGCACATAGACCCTGGTGAGTATGTGCAGTTACCCCATGTAATATAATAATAATATATGTATATATAGCACATAGACCCTGGTGAGTATGTACAGTTACCCCATGTAATATAATAATATATGTATATATAGCACATAGACCCTGGTGAGTATGTGCAGTTACCCCATGTAATATAATAATATATGTATATATAGCACATAGACCCTGGTGAGTATGTGCAGTTACCCCATGTAATATAATAATAATATATGTATATATAGCACATAGACTCTGGTGAGTATGTGCAGTTACCCCATGTAATATAATAATAATATATGTATATATAGCACATAGACCCTGGTGAGTATGTGCAGTTACCCCATGTAATATAATAATAATATATGTATATATAGCACATAGACCCTGATGAGTATGTGCAGTTACCCCGGGTAATATAATAATAATATATGTATATATAGCACATAGACCCTGGTGAGTATGTGCAGTTACCCCATGTAATATAATAATAATATATGTATATATAGCACATAGACCCTGGTGAGTAGGTGCAGTTACCCTGTGTAATATAATAATAATAATATATGTATATATAGCACATAGACCCTGGTGAGTATGTGCAGTTACCCCATGTAATATAATAATATATGTATATATAGCACATAGACCCTGGTGAGTATGTGCAGTTACCCCATGTAATATAATAATAATATATGTATATATAGCACATAGACTCTGGTGAGTATGTGCAGTTACCCCATGTAATATAATAATATATGTATATATAGCACATAGACCCTGGTGAGTATGTGCAGTTACCCCATGTAATATAATAATAATATATGTATATATAGCACATAGACTCTGGTGAGTATGTGCAGTTACCCCATGTAATATAATAATAATATATGTATATATAGCACATAGACCCTGGTGAGTATGTGCAGTTACCCCATGTAATATAATAATAATAATATATGTATATATAGCACATAGACCCTGGTGAGTATGTGCAGTTACCCCGGGTAATATAATAATAATATATGTATATATAGCACATAGACCCTGGTGAGTATGTGCAGTTACCCCATGTAATATAATAATAATATATGTATATATAGCACATAGACCCTGGTGAGTAGGTGCAGTTACCCTGTGTAATATAATAATAATATATGTATATATAGCACATAGACCCTGTTGAGTATGTGCAGTTACCCCATGTAATATAATAATATATGTATATATAGCACATAGACCCTGGTGAGTATGTGCAGTTACCCCATGTAATATAATAATAATATATGTATATATAGCACATAGACCCTGGTGAGTATGTGCAGTTACCCCATGTAATATAATAATAATATATGTATATATAGCACATAGACTCTGGTGAGTATGTGCAGTTACCCCATGTAATATAATAATAGTATATGTATATATAGCACATAGACCCTGGTGAGTATGTGCAGTTACCCCATGTAATATAATAATAATATATGTATATATAGCACATAGACCCTGGTGAGTATGTGCAGTTACCCCGGGTAATATAATAATAATATATGTATATATAGCACATAGACCCTGGTGAGTATGTGCAGTTACCCCATGTAATATAATAATAATATATGTATATATAGCATATAGACCCTGGTGAGTATGTGCAGTTACCCCGGGTAATATAATAATAATATATGTATATATAGCACATAGACCCTGGTGAGTATGTGCAGTTACCCCATGTAATATAATAATAATATATGTATATATAGCACATAGACCCTGGTGAGTATGTGCAGTTACCCCATGTAATATAATAATAATATATGTATATATAGCACATAGACCCTGGTGAGTATGTGCAGTTACCCCATGTAATATAATAATAATATATGTATATATAGCACATAGACCCTGGTGAGTATGTGCAGTTACCCCATGTAATATAATAATAATATATGTATATATAGCACATAGACCCTGGTGAGTATGTACAGTTACCCGGGGTAATATAATAATAATATATGTATATATAGCACATAGACCCTGGTGAGTATGTGCAGTTACCCCGGGTAATATAATAATAATATATGTATATATAGCACATAGACCCTGGTGAGTATGTGCTGTTACCCTGTGTAATATAATAATAATATATGTATAAATAGCACATAGACCCTGGTGAGTATGTGCAGTTACCCCATGTAATATAATAATAATATATGTATATATAGCACATAGACCCTGATGAGTATGTGCAGTTACCCCATGTAATATAATAATAATATATGTATATATAGCACATAGACCCTGGTGAGTATGTGCAGTTACCCCGGGTAATATAATAATAATAATAATATATGTATATATAGCACATAGACCCTGATGAGTATGTGCAGTTACCCCGGGTAATATAATAATAACATATGTATATATAGCACATAGACCCTGGTGAGTATGTGCAGTTACCCCATGTAATATAATAATATATGTATATATAGCACATAGACTCTGGTGAGTATGTGCAGTTACCCCATGTAATATAATAATATATGTATATATAGCACATAGACCCTGGTGAGTGTGTGCAGTTACCCCATGTAATATAATAATATATGTATATATAGCACATAGACCCTGGTGAGTATGTGCAGTTACCCCATGTAATATAATAATAATATATGTATATATAGCACATAGACCCTGGTGAGTATGTGCAGTTACCCCGGGTAATATAATAATAATAATAATAATATATGTATATATAGCACATAGACCCTGATGAGTATGTGCAGTTACGCCATGTAATATAATAATAATATATGTATATATAGCACATAGACCCTGGTGAGTATGTGCAGTTACCCCGGGTAATATAATAATAATAATAATATATGTATATATAGCACATAGACCCTGATGAGTATGTGCAGTTACCCCATGTAATATAATAATATATGTATATATAGCACATAGACCCTGGTGAGTATGTGCAGTTACCCCATGTAATATAATAATAATATATGTATATATAGCACATAGACCCTGGTGAGTATGTGCAGTTACCCCATGTAATATAATAATAATATATGTATATATAGCACATAGACCCTGGTGAGTATGTGCAGTTACCCCGGGTAATATAATAATAATATATGTATATATAGCACATAGACCCTGGTGAGTATGTGCAGTTACCCCGTGTAATATAATAATAATAAATGTATATATAGCACATAGACCCTGGTGAGTATGTGCAGTTACCCCATGTAATATAATAATAATATATGTATATATAGCACATAGACCCTGGTGAGTATGTACAGTTACCCAGGGTAATATAATAATAATATATGTATATATAGCACATAGACCCTGGTGAGTATGTGCAGTTACCCCGGGTAATATAATAATAATAATATATGTATATATAGCACATAGACCCTGATGAGTATGTGCAGTTACCCCGGGTAATATAATAATAATATATGTATATATAGCACATAGACCCTGGTGAGTATGTGCAGTTACCCCATGTAATATAATAATAATATATGTATATATAGCACATAGACCCTGGTGAGTATGTGCAGTTACCCCATGTAATATAATAATAATATATGTATATATAGCATATAGACCCTGGTGAGTATGTGCAGTTACCCCATGTAATATAATAATAGTATATGTATATATAGCACATAGACCCTGGTGAGTATGTGCAGTTACCCCATGTAATATAATAATATATGTATATATAGCACATAGACCCTGGTGAGTATGTGCAGTTACCCCATGTAATATAATAATAATATATGTATATATAGCACATAGACTCTGGTGAGTATGTGCAGTTACCCCATGTAATATAATAATATATGTATATATAGCACATAGACCCTGGTGAGTATGTGCAGTTACCCCATGTAATATAATAATAATATATGTATATATAGCACATAGACTCTGGTGAGTATGTGCAGTTACCCCATGTAATATAATAATAATATATGTATATATAGCACATAGACCCTGGTGAGTATGTGCAGTTACCCCATGTAATATAATAATAATAATATATGTATATATAGCACATAGACCCTGGTGAGTATGTGCAGTTACCCCGGGTAATATAATAATAATATATGTATATATAGCACATAGACCCTGGTGAGTATGTGCAGTTACCCCATGTAATATAATAATAATATATGTATATATAGCACATAGACCCTGGTGAGTAGGTGCAGTTACCCTGTGTAATATAATAATAATATATGTATATATAGCACATAGACCCTGTTGAGTATGTGCAGTTACCCCATGTAATATAATAATATATGTATATATAGCACATAGACCCTGGTGAGTATGTGCAGTTACCCCATGTAATATAATAATAATATATGTATATATAGCACATAGACCCTGGTGAGTATGTGCAGTTACCCCATGTAATATAATAATAATATATGTATATATAGCACATAGACTCTGGTGAGTATGTGCAGTTACCCCATGTAATATAATAATAGTATATGTATATATAGCACATAGACCCTGGTGAGTATGTGCAGTTACCCCATGTAATATAATAATAATATATGTATATATAGCACATAGACCCTGGTGAGTATGTGCAGTTACCCCGGGTAATATAATAATAATATATGTATATATAGCACATAGACCCTGGTGAGTATGTGCAGTTACCCCATGTAATATAATAATAATATATGTATATATAGCATATAGACCCTGGTGAGTATGTGCAGTTACCCCGGGTAATATAATAATAATATATGTATATATAGCACATAGACCCTGGTGAGTATGTGCAGTTACCCTATGTAATATAATAATAATATATGTATATATAGCACATAGACCCTGGTGAGTATGTGCAGTTACCCCATGTAATATAATAATAATATATGTATATATAGCACATAGACCCTGGTGAGTATGTGCAGTTACCCCATGTAATATAATAATAATATATGTATATATAGCACATAGACCCTGGTGAGTATGTGCAGTTACCCCATGTAATATAATAATAATATATGTATATATAGCACATAGACCCTGGTGAGTATGTACAGTTACCCGGGGTAATATAATAATAATATATGTATATATAGCACATAGACCCTGGTGAGTATGTGCAGTTACCCCGGGTAATATAATAATAATATATGTATATATAGCACATAGACCCTGGTGAGTATGTGCTGTTACCCTGTGTAATATAATAATAATATATGTATAAATAGCACATAGACCCTGGTGAGTATGTGCAGTTACCCCATGTAATATAATAATAATATATGTATATATAGCACATAGACCCTGATGAGTATGTGCAGTTACCCCATGTAATATAATAATAATATATGTATATATAGCACATAGACCCTGGTGAGTATGTGCAGTTACCCCGGGTAATATAATAATAATAATAATATATGTATATATAGCACATAGACCCTGATGAGTATGTGCAGTTACCCCGGGTAATATAATAATAACATATGTATATATAGCACATAGACCCTGGTGAGTATGTGCAGTTACCCCATGTAATATAATAATATATGTATATATAGCACATAGACTCTGGTGAGTATGTGCAGTTACCCCATGTAATATAATAATATATGTATATATAGCACATAGACCCTGGTGAGTGTGTGCAGTTACCCCATGTAATATAATAATATATGTATATATAGCACATAGACCCTGGTGAGTATGTGCAGTTACCCCATGTAATATAATAATAATATATGTATATATAGCACATAGACCCTGGTGAGTATGTGCAGTTACCCCGGGTAATATAATAATAATAATAATAATATATGTATATATAGCACATAGACCCTGATGAGTATGTGCAGTTACGCCATGTAATATAATAATAATATATGTATATATAGCACATAGACCCTGGTGAGTATGTGCAGTTACCCCGGGTAATATAATAATAATAATAATATATGTATATATAGCACATAGACCCTGATGAGTATGTGCAGTTACCCCATGTAATATAATAATATATGTATATATAGCACATAGACCCTGGTGAGTATGTGCAGTTACCCCATGTAATATAATAATAATATATGTATATATAGCACATAGACCCTGGTGAGTATGTGCAGTTACCCCATGTAATATAATAATAATATATGTATATATAGCACATAGACCCTGGTGAGTATGTGCAGTTACCCCGGGTAATATAATAATAATATATGTATATATAGCACATAGACCCTGGTGAGTATGTGCAGTTACCCCGTGTAATATAATAATAATAAATGTATATATAGCACATAGACCCTGGTGAGTATGTGCAGTTACCCCATGTAATATAATAATAATATATGTATATATAGCACATAGACCCTGGTGAGTATGTACAGTTACCCAGGGTAATATAATAATAATATATGTATATATAGCACATAGACCCTGGTGAGTATGTGCAGTTACCCCGGGTAATATAATAATAATAATATATGTATATATAGCACATAGACCCTGATGAGTATGTGCAGTTACCCCGGGTAATATAATAATAATATATGTATATATAGCACATAGACCCTGGTGAGTATGTGCAGTTACCCCATGTAATATAATAATAATATATGTATATATAGCACATAGACCCTGGTGAGTATGTGCAGTTACCCCGGGTAATATAATAATAATATATGTATATATAGCACATAGACCCTGGTGAGTATGTGCAGTTACCCCATGTAATATAATAATAATATATGTATATATAGCATATAGACCCTGGTGAGTATGTGCAGTTACCCCGGGTAATATAATAATAATATATGTATATATAGCACATAGACCCTGGTGAGTATGTGCAGTTACCCCATGTAATATAATAATAATATATGTATATATAGCACATAGACCCTGGTGAGTATGTGCAGTTACCCCATGTAATATAATAATAATATATGTATATATAGCACATAGACCCTGGTGAGTATGTGCAGTTACCCCATGTAATATAATAATAATATATGTATATATAGCACATAGACCCTGGTGAGTATGTGCAGTTACCCCATGTAATATAATAATAATATATGTATATATAGCACATAGACCCTGGTGAGTATGTACAGTTACCCGGGGTAATATAATAATAATATATGTATATATAGCACATAGACCCTGGTGAGTATGTGCAGTTACCCCGGGTAATATAATAATAATATATGTATATATAGCACATAGACCCTGGTGAGTATGTGCTGTTACCCTGTGTAATATAATAATAATATATGTATAAATAGCACATAGACCCTGGTGAGTATGTGCAGTTACCCCATGTAATATAATAATAATATATGTATATATAGCACATAGACCCTGATGAGTATGTGCAGTTACCCCATGTAATATAATAATAATATATGTATATATAGCACATAGACCCTGGTGAGTATGTGCAGTTACCCCGGGTAATATAATAATAATAATAATATATGTATATATAGCACATAGACCCTAATGAGTATGTGCAGTTACCCCGGGTAATATAATAATAACATATGTATATATAGCACATAGACCCTGGTGAGTATGTGCAGTTACCCCATGTAATATAATAATATATGTATATATAGCACATAGACTCTGGTGAGTATGTGCAGTTACCCCATGTAATATAATAATATATGTATATATAGCACATAGACCCTGGTGAGTGTGTGCAGTTACCCCATGTAATATAATAATATATGTATATATAGCACATAGACCCTGGTGAGTATGTGCAGTTACCCCATGTAATATAATAATAATATATGTATATATAGCACATAGACCCTGGTGAGTATGTGCAGTTACCCCGGGTAATATAATAATAATAATAATATATGTATATATAGCACATAGACCCTGATGAGTATGTGCAGTTACGCCATGTAATATAATAATAATATATGTATATATAGCACATAGACCCTGGTGAGTATGTGCAGTTACCCCGGGTAATATAATAATAATAATAATATATGTATATATAGCACATAGACCCTGATGAGTATGTGCAGTTACCCCATGTAATATAATAATATATGTATATATAGCACATAGACCCTGGTGAGTATGTGCAGTTACCCCATGTAATATAATAATAATATATGTATATATAGCACATAGACCCTGGTGAGTATGTGCAGTTACCCCATGTAATATAATAATAATATATGTATATATAGCACATAGACCCTGGTGAGTATGTGCAGTTACCCCGGGTAATATAATAATAATATATGTATATATAGCACATAGACCCTGGTGAGTATGTGCAGTTACCCCGTGTAATATAATAATAATAAATGTATATATAGCACATAGACCCTGGTGAGTATGTGCAGTTACCCCATGTAATATAATAATAATATATGTATATATAGCACATAGACCCTGGTGAGTATGTACAGTTACCCAGGGTAATATAATAATAATATATGTATATATAGCACATAGACCCTGGTGAGTATGTGCAGTTACCCCGGGTAATATAATAATAATAATATATGTATATATAGCACATAGACCCTGATGAGTATGTGCAGTTACCCCGGGTAATATAATAATAATATATGTATATATAGCACATAGACCCTGGTGAGCATGTGCAGTTACCCCATGTAATATAATAATATATGTATATATAGCACATAGACCCTGGTGAGTGTGTGCAGTTACCCCATGTAATATAATATTATATGTATATATAGCACATAGACCCTGGTGAGTATGTGCAGTTACCCCATGTAATATAATAATAACATATGTATATATAGCACATAGACCCTGGTGAGTGTGTGCAGTTACCCCATGTAATATAATAATATATGTATATATAGCACATAGACCCTGGTGAGTGTGTGCAGTTACCCCATGTAATATAATAATATATGTATATATAGCACATAGACCCTGGTGAGTATGTGCAGTTACCCTGTGTAATATAATAATAATATATGTATATATAGCACATAGACCTTGGTGAGTATGTGCAGTTACCCCGGGTAATATAATAATAATATATGTATATATAGCACATAGACCCTGGTGAGTATGTGCAGTTACCCCGGGTAATATAATAATAATATATGTATATATAGCACATAGACCCTGGTGAGTATGTGCAGTTACCCCGTGTAATATAATAATAATATATGTATATATAGCACATAGACCCTGGTGAGTATGTGCAGTTACCCCATGTAATATAATAATATATGTATATATAGCACATAGACCCTGGTGAGTATGTGCAGTTACCCAGTGTAATATAATAATAATATATGTATATATAGCACATAGACTCTGGTGAGTATGTGCAGTTACCCCATGTAATATAATGACAAATGAGGCTGAATAGGACGAATGCACTTAAAGGGCGACAGGGTTTGTAGTAAGCTGTACAAATACCTGAAGGTGTTAACATGGGTTGGCCCGACCAATGTGTAATCCAGTGGGAGGGACCTTGATTGATATAGGAGGCTGCACTTCCTGTTCTGGTTCATTCCACAGCACAAGATTGCCTGGTAAGGAAGACATCAGAGAGAGAGAGCGGATAAGTACCTGTTTCTTTTCCTATCTTTGCCTTTTCCCTCTCCTTTTCTTGTCAGCTTTTCCTCCTGCCCTCTGTGTTCAATCATTTCCTCCTGCCTTCCCTTGTTTCTCTCCCTCTCCTTCACCTGTTTCTTTTTTCCCCTGTTTATTCCCCCCTTCCCCCCCCTTTTTTCCTTTAGTTAATTTTTGTTCCTTGTCCGTTTTCTCCCCTTCATTTTAGCTTTCTCCCCCACCAGCGTTTCCATCATGCCCCGTCCACGCCGCCTCACCTCCCGCCCTGTCCGTTACAGGTCCCCCTCTCCCCGGAGCACTGAGCGCCATTTTGTAAGCCCCACCCCACCCCCTTCTCTCCCGGCGGCGGCCGCGGGTCCCCTCCTCCTCCACAGCGTGAGTCCAGTATTCTGGCTCACGCTTCCTCGCCAGGGTCCTCTGACACAACGGTGCTTGATAGCGGGCGACGGGGTCGCTCGACCCGGCCGGCGGCAGCATCTGGGTCGCGCATGCGCAGACCCAGGCCGCCAGCCTGCTCTGCTGTGGTCTTCTCAGCCAGCGGCAGCGGTGGGGGGGATATGCCTGCGGGTGCCCCTGTGTCACATACAGCTGGAGTCATGCCTGCATCAGCCCAGGCTGCATATGTTTCCACATCCAGGGGCAGTGCTGGGGAGGGTAGAGTGGGGGTAGGTAGCGGCCCGCTGGTTGAGGAAAGGGGATCCGGCTTGGGGGTGTTTATCCAGTGCCCCATCACACCACCCATCTCGGCCCGCAGGGGGGACATGCAGATCCATAATCCCCCTGCCCCTCATCAATTGCATTTCCCGCCCAGCCCCTTTTTACCCCACAGTGGCAGGGGTTCTTCTTGGGGGGCTCATTATGGGGGGGCTCCTTTGTCTGACATGGGCCCATTTAGACCATACACACCGGGGACGGACAGGGTCCAGAGTGTCAGGCTGGGACAAAGGCACGTGGGATCAGATAGGCCCAGTAGGGGGAACATGGAAGTTTTTGGGGACAGCCCCTCGGCGCCTGTGAGGCCCTCTCTTTCCCGCCACGTTCTTCCAGCAACAGGCGAGTGGACGTACAGGTCCCGGCGGGCCCCATCGCCGTCTGGAGCGTATGCCAGCACCAGTCAATGTAGGCCAGGTCCCACGCGAGATAATCTAGCATACGATTACCATCATTCCAGCGGCGGTAATACGTCTCAATGGTCCCCTCCGAGGCGCACCCAGTCCAGACCAAGTGGGTTTTTCGAGGAACCATACCGGGCCCCTTACGACGAGGTCCCCCCTCAGCGTCGGGTCATATCGGGGGGTTACTATAGCCCGTCACCTATTTTGCCTTCCAGATTAGATCCCTCTGGCCCAGCCTTGGGATTGGCGCGGCGGCGACTGGACTACCTTCCCAGATCTCAGCTTACTGCTCCACTTTGTGTTTCAGAGCCTGTGGTCGCGAACCAGGAGATGAGGGCTGTCGGTGGAGGTCGTTCCGGATCCGAGTCTCGAGACCAGAGGTCGGCAGGGATTTGTGTGGAACCAATCCCGGGATCAACAGATGCCCAGCCGGGGTCAGCCAGTGTTGTGGAGGCATCAGTCGCGGCCGGGAATCCTGCTCCTCATGGTGAGTCCGTTTCTGGTACCACACACAATGTACAGTTGTTAGGGTCACCAGTTCTTTCCACGAGCATTGGTTCCTCAGATTCGGGCGATAGGCCCAGAAAACTCATCAAGCTATTGGAAACTAAATTGCTAGGTAAACCCAGCAAGCAAGCACCGCAGTCGGGGGGCGAAGACCGGATGGTGGCTAGGAGTGATTTAGGGCAGGTTGAAACCCTAGAGATAACCCACGGTATTAGGCCGAGTGTACGGGATAGGATTAGACGCGGAAAGTATGTGGACATGTTCGCCCTGACAGGGGAGGGAAAGTAGGCTCTTGCCGCGGCTTGTGTAAGGTCCGGCATGGGGGAGGATAGGTTCAGATTGTTTACTAGATGGTCGAATTCCTTCTCTATTTTTGCTACTATTTACCTGGAAACTAGGCCTGGCGAGCAGGATGAGGTGTGGAGATATATGCATCTTATTAGCGGGATGGCGTTAAAAGATGGCCCCTCAATCTGGGGAGCATATGACGAGCCCTTCTGCAGGCGGATGAGCGGTCGCGAGAAGCTCCCGCTGGGGTCAAAAGACATAGACATCTGGCTGGAACTCATGAGACCGAGCAGTCAAGGGGCCGAGGGTTACACGGGCTGGAGGTTTCAAGGGCCGGGGAGGGTTCAAGCAACCCTCCCCACAAAAGGTTTTGATTTCAATGCAGGCGCCTGCCAGCGAGGCACATCATGCCGATTTAAACACAATTGCACGGCATGCGGAGGTCAGCATCCAGCCACCGAATGTGCAAAGGCCCGACGGAGTGGGGGTAGTGGAAGAGGTGCAAACCCAGCTGTGCCGAGTCAAGGGTCCATCGCCAATTAATTTGGCTGAGCTGGACAAATGGCTCGCTTGGTTCCCAGATAGAGACACCGCTTCTCTCATACATGACGGTTTTCACATAGGTTTTAAATTACCAGTGCAGGGCAGCATTTCTACGGCGACGCCGATCAATTTGAAATCGGCGCTCGCTCTCCCGGAAGTCCTAGACACTAAAATCGCGAAGGAGGTTGGTCTGGGTCGCATGGTGGGCCCTTTCCCGCTTCCTCCCATTCAAAATCTTATTCTGTCCCCGGTAGGGGTAGTACCCAAAAAGACAGCGGGTAAATTCAGGTTGATACAGCACTTGTCGTACCCGGCTGGTCTGTCAGTGAACGACGCTATAGACGCCACCCTTAGTTCCGTAAATTATCAATCGTTTGAATCCGCACTGGCACTGGTGCAGGAATGTGGGAGGGGAGCCCTGTTAGCTAAGATCGACATTGAGTCGGCTTTTCGGTTACTGCCCCTTCACCCGGAGTCGTATCGATTCATGGGTTTTCGGCATCGTGGTGGATACTATATCGATCGCTGTCCGCCTATGGGATGTTCGATATCCTGTGCGCTATTTGAGAAGGTCAGTGGCTTCTTGCATTGGTGCATTCAGGCGGGAACGGGGTGTCGGTGGATCGCACACTATCTTGATGACTTCCTAGTTATCGGGCCTCCTGATTCCACTTGTTGTCGGGATACGCTTTTTTCCACTGAGGCTCTCTTTAGGGTGCTAGGCGTTCCCATTGCCGCGGATAAAACGGAGGGTCCAGCCACGTGTCTCTCGTTCCTCGGAATTGAGATCGACACGGTGGCCGGGATTTGCAGGCTCCCAACTGATAAAGTGTCCAAGATGTGCGAAGCTATTGCAGAAGCGTTGGAATCCAGCTCCAGCCCGCTCAGACAGGTTCAGTCCCTGTTAGGGAGGTTCAACTTTGCCTGCCGTGTGATTCCCATGGGTAGAGTTTTCTGTAGAAAGCTACAGAGAGCCACTGCAGGGAGGAGCAGGCCGCATGCGGCCGTGCGTCTCTCTAGGGTCATCAAGGACGATTTGCAGATTTGGCTCACCTTCCTCAGTGATTTCAACGGGACACGAATATGGCATTCACCACCCGTAACAAACGTTAATATTGACCTGTTTACGGATGCTTCCGGAGCATGCGGCTTCGGTGCTTACCTGGACGGGCATTGGTGCGCGGAAAGCTGGCCGGAGGAGTGGCATAGGGTAGGAATTACCAAAAATTTGTTGGCCTGGAGCTATTTCCTATTGTCGTGGCAATTGAACTGTGGGCGTCCACGTTGCGGGGGAAGCACATAGTTTTCTGGTGCGACAATTTGGGGGTGGTCCAGTCGATCAATAAACAAAGCGCATCCTCCCATCATGCAATATCTCTGCTGCGCCACCTAGTGTTGCGCTGCCTGCAGTACGATATTTCTTTCAGGGCTAGACATGTACCAGGGGTGCAAAATAGTTTGGCCGATGCTTTGTCCCGAGGACAATGGAGCAAGTTTCGTAGTATGGCTCCCCAGGCGGACAATGTTGGTATTCCGTGTCCCTCTTGTGTTTGGCAGATCATCAAGCTGGCATAAGGGGGGGGGGGGGGGCTCGTAGAACAGGCGGTAGCCCCTTCCACCCTGAGGACGTATCAGGCATCATGGAGACGGTGGTCACTATTCAGCGGGCAATAAGATCAATCTGAGGCAGGTCAGTGTGACGCTATGTTAGCATTTATGTGGGAGAGATATTCCAAAGGGGAATCTAGAGCCTCTATGGCGTCTACTTTGGCGGGGATATCTTTCATGGCCAGGCTGCAAGGTTACACGGATGTCACAAAGGGGTTCATGATCAGTAAGGCCCTAAAGGGGTGGGCTAGGGCTAGACCCTCGCAGGCGGATGCGCGCTTGCCTATCACCAACAATATTCTGGACCAGTTGATAGGGACCCTGGGAGGGATTGCAGTTGATGAATATGAGAAGACCTTATTTAGCACTGCGTTCTCTATGGCTTTTTTCGGTGCTTTTCGGGTATCTGAATTGGTGGCTAAATCCAGGGGGCATCAAGAGTCAGGTTGGAATGCAGAGCATGTCAGCTTATGCGGAGGGGTGGTTTCATGTAAAATAATTAGTTCTAAAACTGATCAGAGTGGCAGGGGAGCATGGGTTCAGTTAAATAGGCAGCCTAATGGTAACATCTGCCCGGTTAATTTAGTGTCACGGTTTATGAATATGAGACTTCAGGCTCGTTTGTTTTTTATGTCACCATAACGGCATGCCCATGACGAAATATCAATTTCGGCCATTATGCAGAAGTCCCTACAGCCATTAACTCTAGACAGTTCTATGTACGGAACGCATTCGTTCAGGATCGGGGCGGCCACGTCTGCTGCTTTGGCGGGATCCTCCACTGAGACGATAAAAGCTCTGGGCCGCTGGAAATCCACGGCTTATAAATCTTATGTCAGGATTGACAATGTTGATGTTTGAATGTTTTGTTCCACTAATCAAAAGGTTGCCTTGCAGTTTTTCTTTTTCTACAATTTCACTCTCTTATTGTTACCCTAACCACCCCCACTGCCCTCCCCTACCCCACCTTCTCCCTCCATTTGGTGGGCTACCCTGGGCTTTTCCGCTCGTCGCTTTGAAGCGGGGGCGCGAAGGGATTTTCACCCGGGTTTCCCTGGGCGTAAGTCCTGATTAGTGGTGTGCTGCCGGGGTTTTTCCGGGTGTTGTTTACCTTCGTCTGGGTGGCCTGCTCCCCATTTGTGTTCCTCTTCCCTGATCCCCCTCTGTTGTACGGTTTTCCCCTATACTATCCTTCTCATGCTTTTATGCTATGCCTGGCCTGTCTTCCAAATTATGGTGGCATGTTTGTAACAATGTTTTTCTGATTCCAGGTGATGGTGTTACAACTAAGATGGTGTGGATCATGGGTCATTCCTTTGTGTTCTGGGCCGCTGGACACCCCAGGTCTAACAGTATGCCGAATCACGAAGGCACCGTAATAAGATGGTTGGGTAGAAGGGGATTAGGTTGGCCTGATTTGGTTCCATGGTTGGCGAGGCTAATTAAACAGCATGGCCCGCCAAATATTTTAGTAGTGCATGCGGGAGGCAACGACCTGGGGAAAGGAAAGTCTCTGGAGCTCATTATTTCGATTCGGGAAGACCTTAGGCAAATTCACGAGGCATGGCCACATATCATCATTGGTTGGTTGGCATTAATCCCCCGGCTGGCTTGGAGAACAACTATCCCCTTAAAAAAGATGACAGTTATGGTCAGGAAACTGAATAGCGCCATTAGGAAAGTAGTGCGGTCCATGGGAGGTGTAGTTATCAATCACCCGGGATTAGGGGTAGAGTCACCTCAATGTTTTAGAAGTGATGGAGTACATCTAAAGGAGGAAGGTATGGGGTTGTTTATAGATAGCATTTGCGGTGGAGTTTCGGCGTGTTTAGATTAGTGGTGGCGGGCTGCGGCGTCTGTGGGGCGCAGCGGGGTAGGAAGGCACTGCGTTCAGCGGCTGATTTGTGGGCGCACTGGTAGTTGTCGTAGGTCACTGCCCCCCGTTGAGGCACCAGTAACTCCCTTTTTGGCCCTTCGGTGAGGAGGGTCCCTGTTCGACTCGGTGAGGGAGGGCAGAGTGAGTTTTAAAGGGGGCAGTCACTCTGACGCCAACTCAGCGCAAAAGTTATGTTGGGATTTGTTCCCCGTGGTGGTGGACGTACGGCGGTTTGCGCCAGTCCACACGTGATAGTGTTTGTCAGCTTGAGAGTTGTTTCGCAGTGCCCTTTCTCCGCCACCATAGGTCTAGTTAAAATTAAAATCATAATAAAATTTCTGGCAATTTTTAATAACTTATACAAGTCTCTGTGTGTTTATTTGCATGCAAAGGTTTAGAATTATAAGGTTGATGTAAGGTTTACGGAACATACACGGTGAGCCCTTTATAATAATATATGTATATATAGCACATAGACCCTGGTGAGTATGTGCAGTTACCCCGGGTAATATAATAATAATATATGTATATATAGCACATAGACCCTGGTGAGTATGTGCAGTTACCCTGTGTAATATAATAATAATATATGTATATATAGCACATAGACTCTGGTGAGTGTGTGTAGTTACCCTGTGTAATGTAATAATAATATATGTATATATAGCACATAGACCCTGGTGAGTGTGTGTAGTTACCCCGTGTAATATAATAATAATATATGTATATATAGCACATAGACCCTGGTGAGTATGTGCAGTTACCCTGTGTAATATAATAATAATATATGTATATATAGCACATAGACTCTGGTGAGTGTGTGTAGTTACCCTGTGTAATGTAATAATAATATATGTATATATAGCACATAGACCCTGGTGAGTGTGTGTAGTTACCCCGTGTAATGTAATAATAATATATGTATATATAGCACATAGACCCTGGTGAGTATGTGTAGTTACCCCGGGTAATATAATAATAATATATGTATATATAGCACATAGACTCTGGTGAGTATGTGTAGTTACCCCGGTTAATATAATAATAATATATGTATATATAGCACATAGACCCTGGTGAGTATGTGCAGTTACCCCATGTAATATAATAATAATATATGTATATATAGCACATAGACCCTGGTGAGTATGTGCAGTTACCCCGGGTAATATAATAATAATATATGTATATATAGCACAAAGACCCTGGTGAGTATGTGCAGTTACCCCGTGTAATATAATAATAATATATGTATATATAGCACAAAGACCCTGGTGAGTATGTGCAGTTACCCCGTGTAATATAATAATAATATATGTATATATAGCACATAGACCCTGGTGAGTATGTGCAGTTACCCTTTGTAATATAATAATAATATATGTATATATAGCACATAGACTCTGGTGAGTGTGTGTAGTTACCCTGTGTAATGTAATAATAATATATGTATATATAGCACATAGACCCTGGTGAGTGTGTGTAGTTACCCCGTGTAATGTAATAATAATATATGTATATATAGCACATAGACCCTGGTGAGTATGTACAGTTACCCCGGGTAATATAATAATAATATATGTATATATAGCACATAGACCCTGGTGAGTATGTGCAGTTACCCCGGGTAATATAATAATAATATATGTATATATAGCACATAGACTCTGGTGAGTATGTGCAGTTACCCCATGTAATATAATAATAATATATGTATATATAGCACATAGACCCTGGTGAGTATGTGCAGTTACCCCGGGTAATATAATAATAATATATGTATATATAGCACATAGACCCTGGTGAGTATGTGCAGTTACCCCATGTAATATAATAATAATATATGTATATATAGCACATAGACCCTGGTGAGTATGTGCAGTTACCCCGGGTAATATAATAATAATATATGTATATATAGCACATAGACCCTGGTGAGTATGTGCAGTTACCCTGTGTAATATAATAATAATATATGTATATATAGCACATAGACTCTGGTGAGTGTGTGTAGTTACCCTGTGTAATGTAATAATAATATATGTATATATAGCACATAGACCCTGGTGAGTATGTGCAGTTACCCTGTGTAATATAATAATAATATATGTATATATAGCACATAGACCCTGGTGAGTGTGTGTAGTTACCCTGTGTAATATAATAATAATATATGTATATATAGCACATAGACCCTGGTGAGTATGTGCAGTTAACCCATGTAATATAATAATAATATATGTATATATAGCACATAGACCCTGGTGAGTATGTGCAGTTACCCCGGGTAATATAATAATAATATATGTATATATAGCACAAAGACCCTGGTGAGTATGTGCAGTTACCCCGTGTAATATAATAATAATATATGTATATATAGCACAAAGACCCTGGTGAGTATGTGCAGTTACCCCGTGTAATATAATAATAATATATGTATATATAGCACATAGACCCTGGTGAGTATGTGCAGTTACCCTGTGTAATATAATAATAATATATGTATATATAGCACATAGACTCTGGTGAGTGTGTGTAGTTACCCTGTGTAATGTAATAATAATATATGTATATATAGCACATAGACCCTGGTGAGTGTGTGTAGTTACCCCGTGTAATGTAATAATAATATATGTATATATAGCACATAGACCCTGGTGAGTATGTGCAGTTACCCCATGTAATATAATAATAATATATGTATATATAGCACATAGACCCTGGTGAGTATGTGTAGTTACCCCGGGTAATATAATAATAATATATGTATATATAGCACATAGACCCTGGTGAGTATGTGCAGTTACCCTGTGTAATATAATAATAATATATGTATATATAGCACATAGACTCTGGTGAGTGTGTGTAGTTACCCTGTGTAATGTAATAATAATATATGTATATATAGCACATAGACCCTGGTGAGTATGTGCAGTTACCCTGTGTAATATAATAATAATATATGTATATATAGCACATAGACCCTGGTGAGTATGTACAGTTACCCCATGTAATATAATAATATATGTATATATAGCACATAGACCCTGGTGAGTATGTGCAGTTACCCTGTGTAATATAATAATAATATATGTATATATAGCACATAGACCCTGGTGAGTATGTACAGTTACCCCATGTAATATAATAATATATGTATATATAGCACATAGACCCTGGTGAGTATGTGCAGTTACCCCATGTAATATAATAATAATATATGTATATATAGCACATAGACCCTGGTGAGTGTGTGTAGTTACCCTGTGTAATATAATAATAATATATGTATATATAGCACATAGACCCTGGTGAGTATGTGTAGTTACCCCGGGTAATATAATAATAATATATGTATATATAGCACATAGACCCTGGTGAGTGTGTGTAGTTACCCTGTGTAATGTAATAATAATATATGTATATATAGCACATAGACCCTGGTGAGTATGTGTAGTTACCCCGGGTAATATAATAATAATATATGTATATATAGCACATAGACTCTGGTGAGTGTGTGTAGTTACCCTGTGTAATGTAATAATAATATATGTATATATAGCACATAGACCCTGGTGAGTGTGTGTAGTTACCCCGTGTAATGTAATAATAATATATGTATATATAGCACATAGACCCTGGTGAGTATGTGCAGTTACCCCATGTAATATAATAATAATATATGTATATATAGCACATAGACCCTGGTGAGTATGTGCAGTTACCCCGGGTAATATAATAATAATATATGTATATATAGCACAAAGACCCTGATGAGTATGTGCAGTTACCCCGTGTAATATAATAATAATATATGTATATATAGCACAAAGACCCTGGTGAGTATGTGCAGTTACCCCGTGTAATATAATAATAATATATGTATATATAGCACATAGACCCTGGTGAGTATGTGCAGTTACCCTGTGTAATATAATAATAATATATGTATATATAGCACATAGACTCTGGTGAGTGTGTGTAGTTACCCTGTGTAATGTAATAATAATATATGTATATATAGCACATAGACCCTGGTGAGTGTGTGTAGTTACCCCGTGTAATGTAATAATAATATATGTATATATAGCACATAGACCCTGGTGAGTATGTACAGTTACCCCGGGTAATATAATAATAATATATGTATATATAGCACATAGACCCTGGTGAGTATGTGCAGTTACCCTGTGTAATATAATAATAATATATGTATATATAGCACATAGACTCTGGTGAGTGTGTGTAGTTACCCTGTGTAATGTAATAATAATATATGTATATATAGCACATAGACCCTGGTGAGTATGTGCAGTTACCCTGTGTAATATAATAATAATATATGTATATATAGCACATAGACCCTGGTGAGTATGTACAGTTACCCCATGTAATATAATAATATATGTATATATAGCACATAGACCCTGGTGAGTATGTGCAGTTACCCTGTGTAATATAATAATAATATATGTATATATAGCACATAGACCCTGGTGAGTATGTACAGTTACCCCATGTAATATAATAATATATGTATATATAGCACATAGACCCTGGTGAGTATGTGCAGTTACCCCATGTAATATAATAATAATATATGTATATATAGCACATAGACCCTGGTGAGTGTGTGTAGTTACCCTGTGTAATATAATAATAATATATGTATATATAGCACATAGACCCTGGTGAGTATGTGTAGTTACCCCGGGTAATATAATAATAATATATGTATATATAGCACATAGACCCTGGTGAGTGTGTGTAGTTACCCTGTGTAATGTAATAATAATATATGTATATATAGCACATAGACCCTGGTGAGTATGTGTAGTTACCCCGGGTAATATAATAATAATATATGTATATATAGCACATAGACTCTGGTGAGTGTGTGTAGTTACCCTGTGTAATGTAATAATAATATATGTATATATAGCACATAGACCCTGGTGAGTGTGTGTAGTTACCCCGTGTAATGTAATAATAATATATGTATATATAGCACATAGACCCTGGTGAGTATGTACAGTTACCCCGGGTAATATAATAATAATATATGTATATATAGCACATAGACCCTGGTGAGTATGTGCAGTTACCCTGTGTAATATAATAATAATATATGTATATATAGCACATAGACCCTGGTGAGTATGTGCAGTTACCCTGTGTAATATAATAATAATATATGTATATATAGCACATAGACCCTGGTGAGTATGTACAGTTACCCCATGTAATATAATAATATATGTATATATAGCACATAGACCCTGGTGAGTATGTGCAGTTACCCTGTGTAATATAATAATAATATATGTATATATAGCACATAGACCCTGGTGAGTATGTACAGTTACCCCATGTAATATAATAATATATGTATATATAGCACATAGACCCTGGTGAGTATGTGCAGTTACCCCATGTAATATAATAATAATATATGTATATATAGCACATAGACCCTGGTGAGTGTGTGTAGTTACCCTGTGTAATATAATAATAATATATGTATATATAGCACATAGACCCTGGTGAGTATGTGTAGTTACCCCGGGTAATATAATAATAATATATGTATATATAGCACATAGACCCTGGTGAGTGTGTGTAGTTACCCTGTGTAATGTAATAATAATATATGTATATATAGCACATAGACCCTGGTGAGTATGTGCAGTTACCCTGTGTAATATAATAATAATATATGTATATATAGCACATAGACCCTGGTGAGTATGTGCAGTTACCCCGGGTAATATAATAATAATATATGTATATATAGCACATAGACCCTGGTGAGTGTGTGTAGTTACCCTGTGTAATATAATAATAATATATGTATATATAGCACATAGACCCTGGTGAGTATGTACAGTTACCCCATGTAATATAATAATATATGTATATATAGCACATAGACCCTGGTGAGTATGTGCAGTTACCCTGTGTAATATAATAGGGATGAGCGCACTCGGATTTATGAAATCCGAGCCCACCCGAACGTTGCGGATCCGAGTCGGATCCGAGACAGATCCGGGTATTGGCGCCAAATTCAAATGTGAAACTGAGGCTCTGACTCATAATCCCGTTGTCGGATCTCGCGATACTCGGATCCTATAAATTCCCCGCTAGTCGCCGCCATCTTCACTCGGGCATTGATCAGGGTAGAGGGAGGGTGTGTTAGGTGGTCCTCTGTCCTGGTAGATCTCGTGCTGTGCTGTTTAGTTCTGTGCTGTGCTGTTTAGTTCTGTGCTGTGCTGTGCTGTGCTGTGCTGTGCTGTGCTGTGTTCTGCAGTATCAGTCCAGTGGTGCTGTGTGCTGTGCTCTGTCCTTCTGAGGTCAGTGGTGCTGCTGGGTCCTGTGCTGTGTCCTGTTCAGTCCAGTGGTGCTGTGTCCTGTGCTCTGTGCTTCTAAGGGCATAGTTATTTCCCCAATATTCCCCTGTGTTTAAAAAAATAAAAAAAAGTTTTTTTAAAAAATACCAAAAACTACTTAAATTTATTTTAATTACCACAAAATTTGCACAACCAATCCTGCAGTATAAGCCCATTGGTACTGCAATATTACCAAGTTCACACATTCAGCAGTAAAAGTCCAGTGGTACTGCAATATTACAAAGTTTACACATTCTGCAGTATCAGTCCAGTGGTGCTGTGTCCTGTGCTCTGTCCTGCTGAGTTCCGTAGTGCTGCTGGGTCCTGTGCCGTGTCCTGTTCAGTCCAGTGGTGCTGTGTCCTGTGCTCTGTGCTTCTAAGGGCATAGTTATTTCCCCATTATTCCCAAGTTTTTAAAAAATAAAAAAAAAGTAAAAAAAAATAAAAAATTTAAAAAAAAAAAAAAAATATAATAATTATAACCAAATTTGCAAAACCAATCCAGCAGTATAAGTCCATTGGTACTGCAATATTACAAAGTTCACACATTCTGCAGTATCAGTCCAGTGGTGCTGTGTCCTGTGCTCTGTCCTGCTGAGGTCCGTAGTGCTGCTGGGTCCTGTGCCGTGTCCTGTTCAGTCCAGTGGTGCTGTGTCCTGTGCTCTGTGCTTCTAAGGGCATAGTTATTTCCCCATTATTCCCAAGTTTTTAAAAAATAAAAAAAAGTAAAAAAAAATAAAAAATTTAAAAAAAAATAAATAAATATAATAATTATAACCAAATTTGCAAAACCAATCCAGCAGTATAAGTCCATTGGTACTGCAATATTACAAAGTTCACACATTCTGCAGTATCAGTCCAGTGGTGCTGTGTCCTGTGCTCTGTCCTGCTGAGTTCCGTAGTGCTGCTGGGTCCTGTGCCGTGTCCTGTTCAGTCCAGTGGTGCTGTGTCCTGTGCTCTGTGCTTCTAAGGGCATAGTTATTTCCCCACTATTCCCAAGTTTTTTAAAAATAAAAAAAAAGTAAAAAAAAATAAAAAATTTAAAAAAAAAAAAAAATATAATAATTATAACCAAATTTGCAAAACCAATCCAGCAGTATAAGTCCATTGGTACTGCAATATTACCAAGTTCACACATTCTGCAGTATCTTGTGCTACATATAATGGAGACCAAAAATTTGGAGGATAAAGTAGGGAAAGATCAAGACCCACTTCCTCCTAATGCTGAAGCTGCTGCCACTAGTCATGACATAGACGATGAAATGCCATCAACGTCGTCTTCCAAGCCCGATGCCCAATCTCGTAGTACCGGGCATGTAAAATCCAAAAAGCCCAAGTTAAGAAAAAGTAGCAAAAAGAGAAACTTAAAATCATC
Organism: Mixophyes australis; assembly: GCA_036250195.1. Taxonomy (NCBI): domain Eukaryota; kingdom Metazoa; phylum Chordata; class Amphibia; order Anura; family Limnodynastidae; genus Mixophyes; species Mixophyes australis. The sequence continues at coordinate 13,555,480 of JAVHZZ010000004.1, forward strand.
TGAGGAGAAACGTAAAGTTGCCAATATGCCATTTACGACACGGAGTGGCAAGGAACGGCTTAGGCCCTGGCCCGTGTTCATGACTAGTGGTTCAGCTTCACCCACGGATCTTAGCCCTCCTCCTCCTCCCCCCCCCTACAAAAAATTGAAGAGAGTTATGCTGTCAGCAACAAAACAGCAAACAACTCTGCCTTCTAAAGAGAAATTATCACAAATCCACAAGGCGAGTCCAAGGATGTTGGTGGTTGTCAAGCCTGACCTTCCCATCACTGTACGGGAAGAGGTGGCTCGGGAGGAGGCTATTGATGATGTAGCTGGCGCTGTGGAGGAACTTGATGATGAGGATGGTGATGTGGTTATTGTAAATGAGGCACCAGGGGGGGAAACAGCTGATGTCCATGGGATGAAAAAGCCCATCGTCATGCCTGGTCAGAAGACCAAAAAATGCACCTCTTCGGTCTGGAGTTATTTTTATCCAAATCCAGACAACCAATGTATGGCCATATGTAGCTTATGTAAAGCTCAAATAAGCAGGGGTAAGGATCTTGCCCACCTAGGAACATCCTCCCTTATACGTCACCTGAATAACCTTCATAGTTCAGTGGTTAGTTCAGGAACTGGGGCTAGGACCCTCATCGGTACAGGGACACCAAAATCCCGTGGTCCAGTTGGATACACACCAGCAACACCCTCCTCGTCAACTTCCTCCACAATCTCCATCAGATTCAGTCCTGCAGCCCAAGTCAGCAGCCAGACTGAGTCCTACTCAATACGGGATTCATCCGAGGAATCCTGCAGCGGTACGCCTACTACTGCCACTGCTGCTGTTGCTGCTGTTAGTCGGTCATCTTCCCAGAGGGGAAGTCGTAAGACCGCTAAGTCTTTCACAAAACAATTGACCGTCCAACAGTCGTTTGCCATGACCACAAAATACGATAGTAGTCACCCTATTGCAAAGCGTATAACTGCGGCTGTAACTGCAATGTTGGTGTTAGACGTGCGCCCGGTGTCCGCCATCAGTGGAGTGGGATTTAGAGGGTTGATGGAGGTATTGTGTCCCCGGTACCAAATCCCCTCGAGATTCCACTTCACTAGGCAGGCGATACCAAAAATGTACAGAGAAGTACGATCAAGTGTCCTCAGTGCTCTTAAAAATGCGGTTGTACCCACTGTCCACTTAACCACGGACATGTGGACAAGTGGTTCTGGGCAAACGAAGGACTATATGACTGTGACAGCCCACTGGGTAGATGCATCCCCTTCCGCAGCAACAGCAACAGCTGCATCAGTAGCAGCATCTACAAAATGGCTGCTCATGCAAAGGCAGGCAACATTGTGTATTACAGGCTTTAATAAGAGGCACAACGCTGACAACATATTAGAGAAAATGAGGGAAATTATCTCCCAGTGGCTTACCCCACTTAGACTCTCATGGGGATTTGTGGTGTCAGACAATGCCAGTAACATTGTGCGGGCATTAAATATGGGCAATTTCCAGCACGTCCCATGTTTTGCCCACACCATTAATTTGGTGGTGCAGCATTACCTCAAGAGTGACAGGGGTGTGCAGGAGATGCTTGCGGTGGCGCGCAAAATTGCTGGACACTTTCGGCATTCAGCCAGTGCCTACCGCAGACTAGAGGCACATCAAAAAAGCATGAACCTGCCCTGCCATCACCTCAAACAAGAGGTTGTGACGCGCTGGAACTCCACCCTCTATATGCTGCAGAGGATGGAGGAGCAGCAAAAGGCCATTCAGGCCTACACAGCCACCTACGACATAGGCAAAGGAGTGGGGATGCGCCTCAGTCAAGCGCAGTGGAGACTGATTTCCGTGTTGTGCAAGGTTCTGCAGCCATTTGAACTTGCCACACGAGAAGTCAGTTCCGACACTGCCAGCTTGAGTCAGGTCATTCCCCTGATCAGGCTGTTGCAGAAGCAGCTGGAGAAAGTGAGGGAGGAGCTGGTAAGCCATTGCGATTACACCAAGCATGTAGCTCTTGTGGATGTAGCCCTTCGTACGCTTTGCCAGGATCCGAGGGTGGTCACTCTTTTAAAGTCAGAGGAATACATTCTGGCCACCGTGCTCAATCCTCGGTTTAAAGCGTATGTTGTGTCTCTGTTTCCGGCGGACACAAGTCTACAGCGGTGCAAAGACCTGCTGGTCAGGAGATTGTCCTCTGAAGAGGACCGTGACATGCCAACAGCTCCACCCTCATTTTCTTCCACATCTATGGCTGCGAGGAAAAAGCTCAGTTTTCCCAAAAGAGGCACTGGCGGGGATGCTGATAACATCTGGTCCGGACTGAAGGACCTGCCAACCATTGCAGACATGTCTACTCTCGCTGCATTGGATGCTGTCACAATAGAAAAAATTGTGGATGATTACTTTGCTGACACCATCCAAGTAGACATGTCAGACAGTCCATATTGTTACTGGCAGGAAAAAAAGGCAGTTTGGAAGCCCCTGTACAAACTGGCTCTATTTTACCTGAGTTGTCCCCCCTCCAGTGTGTACTCGGAAAGAGTTTTTAGTGCAGCGGGGAACCTGGTCAGTGAGCGGCGAAGGAGGTTGCTTCCTCACAACGTTGAAAAAATGATGTTTATAAAAATGAATAATCAATTCCTCAATGAAGTACAGCACTGCCCTCCAGATACTACAGAGGGACCTGTGGTTGTGGAGTCCAGCGGGGACGAATTGATAATGTGTGATGAGGAGGAAGTACACACTGTAGGGGGAGAGGAATCAGAGGTTGAGGATGAGGACGACATCTTGCCTCAGTAGAGCCTGTTTAGTCTGTACAGGGAGAGATGAATAGCTTTTTTGGTGTGGGGGCCCAAACAAACCAATCATTTCAGCCAAAGTTGTTTGGTAGGCCCTGTCGCTGAAATGATTGGTTTGTTAAAGTGTGCATGTCCTATTTCAACAACATAAGGGTGGGTGTGAGGGCCCAAGGACAATTCCATCTTGGAACTTTTTTTTTGGCATTATATGACCAATCAACAGTCGTTTGCCATGTTCAAAAAGTTAAACCAAATTTTAAAAAATTCAAGAAATTAAACCAAAAGTAAAATGCTGTGTCATAATTTAAAACAAGAGGTATTGACGTGCTCTAAAACTACTGTATTGTTGTTTATATTTTATAAACACTACACTTGAAAGCTTGAGTCTTTCAATAAAAAAGTAACTGTCCATTGCACGAATATTTGCAACAGGGACAATTTTAGGGTTAAGAAAGCCAACTAATAACACTTCGACGCTGTCTGTCTTTATAAACACTACACTTGGAAGTTGGAGGAGGTATTGTGGCCCCGGCACCAAATTTACTACCGGGGCCACTCCACTGTGCAGTCCATATTTAGGTGTATCAGATATTAAACAACGGTGACAGTTGATGCCCAATTTTTTAATTATATTGTGGCCTCGGTACCAAATTGTGTACCGGGGCCACCACACTACGCAGTCCAGATACTTGTTTGGTGGAATTCAGACCAGTTGAGGGTTTTATTATTATATTGTGGGGACCACTCTATCTATACCACACTACAACTCTATACCACTCTATTTCATACTTTAATTCTATTTAATACTTTAATTCTATTTCATACTTTAATTCTATTTAATACTTTAATTCTATTTCATACTTTAATTCTATTTAATACTTTAATTCTATTACTAATTACCATAAAGAGGAACTGCCGCTTCTATTTAATACTTTAATTCTATTAGTAGTTACCATAAAGAGGAACAAAATAAACCAATTTTACCAAAAGTATAATATGACTTAGACTTACAAACACTACACTTGAAAGATGGTGCCTTTAAATGAAAAAGTCAGTCTTCATTGCACGACTATGTGCAACAGGGACAGTTTTTTGGTTTACAAAGTCAACCAATAACACTTGGACCCTGTCTGTCTTTAACATACTTGATGGGATCTCAATGACGAATTGTCTGTACCATGTTTGGAGGAGGTATTGTGGCCCCGGTATCAAATTGGGTACCGGGGCCACCCCACTACGCAGTCCAGATACTTGTTTGGTGGAATTCTGACACGTGGAGGGTGTATTTATTTTATTGTGGCCCCGGTATCAAATTGGGTACCGGGGCCACCCCACTACGCAGTCCAGATACTTGTTTGGTGGAATTCTGACACGTGGAGGGTGTATTTATTTTATTGTGGCCCCGGTATCAAATTGGGTACCGGGGCCACCCCACTACGCAGTCCAGATACTTGTTTGGTGGAATTCTGACACGTGGAGGGTTTTTTAATTATATTGTGGCCTCGGTACCAAATTGTGTACCGGGGCCACCACACTACGCAGTCAAGATAGATAGATGCGTATCATAGATAAAGTACATTCAGTGGTGTGGGGCAAATTGAAAAATATTCAAAATGCACTGACATTATCAAAAACAAGAGGTTGTCACACGCTAAAACTCCAACATGTATATGATGGAGAGGATGGAGGAGCAGCCGTATGTGTAGTGTAATGCAGACCTGTTGAAGGTTTTTTATATATTTTATTGTGGTGCCCAGTGCCCACTCCTCTAGGCAGTCCAGGTACATTTATTGGTGCGATTTATAAAAGTTCAGGGTTTTTAATATATTGTGGTGACCCACTCCTCTACGCAGTCCAGGTACATTTATTGGTGCGATTCATAAAAGTTCAGGGTTTTTAATATATATTGTGGTGACCCACTCCTCTAGGCAGTCCAGGTACATTTATTGGTGCGATTCATAAAAGTTCAGGGTTTTTAATATATTGTGGTGACCCACTCCTCTACGCAGTCCAGGTACATTTATTGGTGCGAATCAAACAAGTTGATGGTTTTCTTATTATATATATTGTGGTGACCCACTCCTCTACGCAGTCCAGGTACATTTATTGGTGCGATTCATAAAAGTTCAGGGTTTTTAATATATTGTGGTGACCCACTCCTCTACGCAGTCCAGGTACATTTATTGGTGCGAATCAAACAAGTTGATGGTTTTCTTATTATATATATTGTGGTGACCCACTCCTCTACGCAGTCCAGGTACATTTATTGGTGCGATTCATAAAAGTTCAGGGTTTTTAATATATTGTGGTGACCCACTCCTCTACGCAGTCCAGGTACATTTATTGGTGCGATTCATAAAAGTTCAGGGTTTTTAATATATATTGTGGTGACCCACTCCTCTACGCAGTCCAGGTACATTTATTGGTGCGAATCATAAAAGTTCAGGGTTTTTAATATATATTGTGGTGACCCACTCCTCTACGCAGTCCAGAAAGATACCTTGTTGCAACGTTTTGGACTAATAACTATATTGTGAGGTGTTCAGAATACACTGTAAATTAGTGGAAATGCTTGTTATTGAATGTTATTGAGGTTAATAATAGCCTAGGAGTGAAAATAAGCCCAAAAACTTGATTTTTAAACTTTTTATGTTTTTTTCAAAAAAAATCCGAATCCAAAACCTTAAATCCGAACCGAGACCTTTCGTCAAGTGTTTTGCGAGACAAAAAATCCGGATCCAAAACACAAAACACGAGACCTCAAAAGTCGCCGGTGCACATCCCTATAATATAATAATAATATATGTATATATAGCACATAGACCCTGGTGAGTATGTGCAGTTACCCCATGTAATATAATAATAATATATGTATATATAGCACATAGACCCTGGTGAGTATGTGCAGTTACCCTGTGTAATATAATAATAATATATGTATATATAGCACATAGACCCTGGTGAGTGTGTGTAGTTACCCTGTGTAATATAATAATAATATATGTATATATAGCACATAGACCCTGGTGAGTATGTGTAGTTACCCCATGTAATATAATAATAATATATGTATATATAGCACATAGACCCTGGTGAGTATGTGCAGTTACCCCATGTAATATAATAATAATATATGTATATATAGCACATAGACCCTGGTGAGTATGTGCAGTTACCCCATGTAATATAATAATAATATATGTATATGTAGCACATAGACCCTGGTGAGTATGTGTAGTTACCCCATGTAATATAATAATAATATATGTATATATAGCACATAGACCCTGGTGAGTATGTGCAGTTACCCCATGTAATATAATAATAATATATGTATATATAGCACATAGACCCTGGTGAGTATGTACAGTTACCCCATGTAATATAATAATAATATATGTATATATAGCACATAGACCCTGGTGAGTATGTGCAGTTACCCCATGTAATATAATAATAATATATGTATATATAGCACATAGACCCTGGTGAGTATGTGCAGTTACCCCATGTAATATAATAATATATGTATATATAGCACATAGACCCTGGTGAGTATGTGCAGTTACCCCATGTAATATAATAATAATATATGTATATATAGCACATAGACCCTGGTGAGTATGTGCAGTTACCCTGTGTAATATAATAATATATGTATATATAGCACATAGACTCTGGTGAGTATGTGCAGTTACCCCATGTAATATAATAATAATATATGTATATATAGCACATAGACTCTGGTGAGTATGTGCAGTTACCCTGTGTAATATAATAATATATGTATATATAGCACATAGACCCTGGTGAGTATGTGCAGTTACCCCATGTAATATAATAATAATATATGTATATATAGCACATAGACCCTGGTGAGTATGTGCAGTTACCCCATGTAATATAATAATATATGTATATATAGCACATAGACCCTGGTGAGTATGTGTAGTTACCCTGTGTAATGTAATAATAATATATGTATATATAGCACATAGACCCTGGTGAGTATGTGCAGTTACCCCGGGTAATATAATAATAATATATGTATATATAGCACATAGACTCTGGTGAGTATGTGCAGTTACCCCATGTAATATAATAATAATATATGTATATATAGCACATAGACCCTGGTGAGTATGTGCAGTTACCCCATGTAATATAATAATATATGTATATATAGCACATAGACCCTGGTGAGTATGTGTAGTTACCCTGTGTAATGTAATAATAATATGTACATAGATTTGTATAGAGGTAAATTGCATTATATAATATCATATTCGCCAACTCTCCCGGAATGTCCGGGAGACTCCCGCATTTTGCGAGAGTCTCCCGGACTCCAGGGCGAGTGTGGAAATCTCCCGAATACTGCCCACTTCCCTAGGAAGTGCCCCACTTCCTAGTGAAGTGGGCAGAATTAGATCCCAAACGCCGCGATTCCCGGTGAATCGCGGCATTTGGCTCCACCCCCCGCTGTCAAATGACGCGTTTGCGTCATGACGTCACAGGGGCGGGGCCAAAATGACGCGATTTTGGTCGTCTTACGCCCCCCTCCACTGGCTGGCTCCCGGAAGGGAGCTGAAGAAAGTCGGCAAGTATGTATAATATTGCTTATTGTGAGAATCGCTGTAATTACCACAGATCACAATGTCAGTATTCTCTTTATTTCCAGCATGGAGAGGAGGGTATACTGTGAGCATAATAATCATTAAGGGGGATACATCCTAAACATGGGGATTGGTGTAATATGATTGGCAGTGATGTAGATAACAGTGATCAGTATTCCATGATGGGGGTGTAGCCTTGGGACTGGGGTATCATTGGCGTGTTACTCAGTATGGTGGTATGAGCAGTGGTGACCGTCGACCATTGACCTCTCCGCTTGATCTCTCTGGCCATCTGACACCAGGTACAGCTGTAGCAGCAGCAGGACCGGACACAGTCATCACAGATAGACCCCTGAGAGGAGAGGAAGGATGGGGGCTCATTACTCTGTATAGATACAGGAGATATCACCGCTTACCCCACTGTGAGTCCTGGTATCATGTCACAGTGAGTCCTGGTATCATGTCACAGTGAGTCCTGGTATCATGTCACAGTGAGTCCGGGTATCATGTCACAGTGAGTCCTGGTATCATGTCACAGTGAGTCCTGGTGTCATGTCACAGTGAGTCCTGGTATCATGTCACAGTGAGTCCTGGTATCATGTCACAGTGAGTCCTGGTATCATGTCACTGTGAGTCCTAATATCATGTCACAGTGAGTCCTGGTATCATGTCACAGTGAGTCCTAATATCATGTCACAGTGAGTCCTAATATCATGTCACAGTGAGTCCTGGTATCATGTCACAGTGAGTCCTGGTATCATGTCACAGTGAGTCCTGGTATCATGTCACTGTGAGTCCTGGTATCATGTCACAGTGAGACCTGGTATCATGTCACAGTGAGTCCTGGTATCATGTCACAGTGAGTCCTAATATCATGTCACAGTGAGTCCTAATATCATGTCACAGTGAGTCCTGGTATCATGTCACAGTGAGTCCTAATATCATGTCACAGTGAGTCCTAATATCATGTCACAGTGAGTCCTGGTATCATGTCACAGTGAGTCCTGGTATCATGTCACAGTGAGTCCTGGTATCATGTCACTGTGAGTCCTGGTATCATGTCACAGTGAGTCCGGGTATCATGTCACAGTGAGTCCTGGTATCATGTCACAGTGAGTCCTGGTATCATGTCACAGTGAGTCCTGGTATCATGTCACTGTGAGTCCTGGTATCATGTCACAGTGAGTCCTGGTATCATGTCACAGTGAGTCCTGGTATCATGTCACTGTGAGTCCTGGTATCATGTCACAGTGAGTCCTGGTATCATGTCACAGTGAGTCCTGGTATCATGTCACAGTGAGTCCGGGTATCATGTCACAGTGAGTCCGGGTATCATGTCACAGTGAGTCCTGGTATCATGTCACAGTGAGTCCTGGTATCATGTCACAGTGAGTCCTGGTATCATATCACAGTGAATCTTTGATCTGGAAAGGGAAACGATCTTCCACATAAAGCAATGGCAGTCACAGTCAGATACAACAGGTCACCTCCAACGCGTTTCTCGTTTCTACCGCCAGGGGTCTTTTTCAAGGTGTTGACTGTGACTGCCATTGCTTTATGTGGAAGATCGTTTCCCTTTCCAGATCTTGTTATGTGCATAGATCCTCAGCTTGCTCTGGTAAGCGGCCATTTACACCCGTCCAGGATTTATGTATTTATCCTTTTATATTGTTCTTTTTTTTTAAATAAAAGTCCTTTGAAGGATAACACACTATGATAATTTTTATTTCTCTTTCAAAATATACGGTGATGACCTCTGTGAGGATATGAGTATGAAGAAGATGTTCTATGGGAGAAAATTCAATCCTGTTATGGACTGACCAGTGATGTTCCATAAGAACCCACCACCAGAAACAATTACTGTGGGACAATTTGTGTGGACGTATGGACTAAATGGTTGAACATTATTTTCCCTTGTTTTGGTTTACAACTAATCTTGTATCTTCTCACTGTTGTATTTACCCGTACACAGGGCTGCCAAGAGGAATTCAGGGCCCCGGTACAGAAACCCCATGGGGCCCCCGTATTGGGGGCCCAAAAAAATTTGCGCCGCCGCTTCGCGGGGCAAATTTGGGGGCGTGCCTATAGTGGGAGTGGCCACTCATTTGGGCGTGGCTATGCATAATTGGGGCCGGACCCATGTCTACCAGGTTAAAAGCATGATACTGTGAGATGTTTACAAGTTTTCCCTTTTATAAGACTGCAGACTTTCCAAGTATTCTTAGTAATGACATATATGGTTATATATATGGTTATTGTCAGACAGTGTATGTATAGGTCCATTCCAGTAAAATTGTTTTCAGAGATCAGCGTTAAAGGGAGTTTAGCAGACTTCTAGAATGTGCATTTAATGTACATGTTCTATCAATGCATGCAGACATGAAATAAGACGAAATGTCCACTCAATTAATTGTATGGAAAGCATTTAGTGAAAGTGAAACCTGCATAAACTGTTTCAGGGAGTTAGAGCTACCCTTCGCCAGGTATGATCGGAAGCACACGGTCACAAATAATATGTACATTGCCGGACACTTGATGACCCCTTTTGCTCCAATAGATTACATACTTATTTTTCTATACATAATCTTAGGTGACCCTATGTATATGTGATGTTGCTCCCTCTAGAGGGCAGGGGTTGGTGGCAGCTTTCAGACCGAGCAGAGTCCTTGTCTGGTAATCATGTCCGAGTACTGTGCGCAATGTTTCTCTGACAGCCAGCAGAAGTCATTCCATTGCTATGATAACAGAGAGGAAAGTGCACAGCAGATTGCAGAAACACCCTCTGAAAAGGCGTGGGAGAGTGTGTCCTATGGGAAATGATCCATGGTACTTACAATGTTCCCTGCTGCAGCCTGCACCGAAGACAGCCCTATGACTCGCGCTCCTTACAGGCGCGGTCACAGGCTGTAAACAAGTAGTCAAAGTCACGCGAGAGCACAGCAAAGCACTCTCGCGTGACGTCATCGCATCGGCTGACTGGTCCAGGCGCCGCGGAAGGCACAAGGCACAACTAGTGTGGCACCCCCGAAACGGAAACCAAGCCAACCCCCCCCCCCCCCCCGGAACTTCAAAAAAGTTTTGATGAAAAAAGAAAAAAAAAAAAATTTTTTTATTATTTAAAAAAAACAAAAAAAAACGGCAGTGCAGCCCCGGGCCCCCTGTCATACCCGGGCCCGGGTAAATAGTACCCGCTCCCCCCCCCTCTCGGCGGCCCTGCCCGTACACCTATATGGTAATAACAGAATAATTTCTATGCGAAGACATTTATATATATATATGTGACATATTCCAGTGATTTCAGCATTAGCGCCTATGGGAAGTGCTATTCTGTTTATCATGTCACAGTGAGTCCGGGTATCATGTCACAGTGAGTCCAGGTATCATGTCACAGTGATTCCGGGTATCATGTCACATTGAGTCCAGGTATCATGTTACAGTGGTTCCGGGTATCATGTCACAGTGAGTCCGGGTATCATGTCACAGTGAGTCCGGGTATCATGTCACAGTGAGTCCAGGTATCATGTCACAGTGAGTCCGGGTATCATGTTACAGTGAGTCTGTGTATCATGTCACAGTGAGTCCGGGTATCATGTCACAGTGAGTCCGGGTATCATGTCACAGTTAGTCCGGGTATCATGTCACAGTGAGTTCAGGTATCATGTCACAGTGAGTCCGGGTATCATGTCACAGTGAGTCCGGGTATCATGTTACAGTGAGTCCGGGTATCATGTCACAGTGGGTGAGAGTATCATGTGACAGTGAGTCCGGGTATCATGTCACAGTGAGTTCAGGTATCATGTTACAGTGGTTCCGGGTATCATGTCACAGTGAGTCCAGGTATCATGTCACAGTGAGTCCGGGTATCATGTTACAGTGAGTCTGTGTATCATGTCACAGTGAGTCCGGGTATCATGTCACAGTGAGTCCAGGTATCATGTCACAGTGAGTCCGGGTATCATGTCACAGTGAGTTCAGGTATCATGTCACAGTGAGTCCGGGTATCATGTCACAGTGAGTCCGGGTATCATGTCACAGTGAGTCCTAATATCATGTCACAGTGAGTCCTGGTATCATGTCACAGTGAGTCCGGGTATCATGTTACAGTGAGTCCGGGTATCATGTCACAGTGGGTGAGAGTATCATGTGACAGTGAGTCCCGGTATCATGTCACAGTGGGTGAGAGTATCATGTGACAGTGAGTCCCGGTATCATGTCACAGTGGGTCCGGGTATCATGTCACAGTGAGTCCGGGTATCATGTCACAGTGAGTCTGTGTATCATGTCACAGTGAGTCCGGGTATCATGTCACAGTGAGTCCGGGTATCATGTCACAGTGAGTCCTGGTATCATGTCACAGTGAGTCCTGGTATCATGTCACAGTGAGTCCTGGTATCATGTCACAGTGAGTCCGGGTATCATGTCACAGTGAGTCCGGGTATCATGTCACAGTGAGTCTGTGTATCATGTCACAGTGACTCCGGGTATCATGTCACAGTGAGTCTGTGTATCATGTCACAGTGAGTCCGGGTATCATGTCACAGTGAGTCCTGGTATCATGTCACAGTGAGTCCGGGTATCATGTCACAGTGAGTCTGTGTATCATGTCACAGTGAGTCCGGGTATCATGTCACAGTGAGTCCGGGTATCATGTCACAGTGACTCCGGGTATCATGTGACAGTGGGTCCGGGCAGGGCCGGATTAAGGGAATGGAGGCCCCTGGGCTAAGGGGACCTCCATTCCCCCGTGAGGGCCCCCCTCCCCGTTATCTGAGCCACCCCCCCCGGTGAGCTGAGCTGCCCCCAAGGCACTTACCTCCTTCTCCTGGCATTGCAGTCTTTCCCCGGCGCCCTGTGCGCTCTTTACTGAGGAGATCTCGTAAGAGTGAGACTCACGAGATCTCCTCAGTAAGGAGTCTACAGCGTGCCGGGGAAGGACCGCATTTAAAGTGCTCAGCAGCATTTGAACGGCGCGGGCGCCCCCGACCGATCAATAATGCTGCTGAGCACTTTCAAGGGCCCCCTGGATGCCCGGGGCCCCTGGGCTGTAGCCCAGTTAGCCCTAGGGTTAATCCGGCCCTGGGTCCGGGTATCAGGTCACAGTGGGTGAGGGTATTATGTCACAGTGGGGGAGGGTATCATGTCACAGTGGGTGAGGGTATCATGTTACAGTGGGTCTGGGTATCATGTCACAGTGGAAGAGGGTATCATGTGACAGTGGGTCCGGGTATCAGGTCACAGTGGATGAGGGTATTATGTCACAGTGGAGGAGGGTATCATGTTACAGTGGGGGAGGGTATCATGTTACAGTGGGTCCGGGTATCATGTCACAGTGGGTCCGGGTATCATGTCACAGTGGGTCCGGGTATCATGTCACAGTGAGTGAGGGTATCATGTCACAGTGGGAAAGGGTATCATGTCACAGTGGGAGAGGGTATCATGTGACAGTGGGAGAGGGTATCATGTCACAGTGGGTGAGGGTATCATGTCACAGTGGGAGAGGGTATCAGGTCACAGTGGGTGAGGGTATCATGTGACAATGGGTCCGGGTATCATGTCACAGTGGGAGAGGGTATCATGTGACAGTGGGAGAGGGTATCATGTCACAGTGGGAGAGGGTATCAGGTCACAGTGGGTGAGGGTATCATGTCACAGTGGGTCCGGGTATCATGTCACAGTGGGTGAGGGTATCATGTCACAGTGGGAGAGGGTATCAGGTCACAGTGGGTGAGGGTATCATGTGACAGTGGGTCCGGGTATCATGTCACAGTGGGTCCGGGTATCATGTCACAGTGGGAAAGGGTATCATGTCACAGTGGGAGAGGGTATCATGTCACAGTGGGAAAGGGTATCATGTCACAGTGGGAAAGGGTATCATGTCACAGTGGGAGAGGGTATCATGTGACAGTGCATCCGGGTATCATGTTACAGGTATCAGGTCACAGTGGGTCCGGGTATTATGTCACCGTGGGGGAGGGTATCATGGCACAGTGGGTGAGGGTATCCTGTCACAGTGGGTGAGGGTATCCTGTCACAGTGCATCTGGGTATCATGTCACAGTGGGTGAGGGTATTATAGCACAGTGGGTGAGGGTATTATATCACAGTGGGTGAGGGTATTATGCCACAGTGGGTGAGGGTATCATGTTACAGTGGGTGAGTGTATTATAGCACAGTGGGTGAGGGTATCCTGTCACAGTGCATCTGGGTATCATGTCACAGTGGGTGAGGGTATTATAGCACAGTGGGTGAGGGTATTATGCCACAGTGGGTGAGGGTATCATGTTACAGTGGGTGAGTGTATCATGTCACATCGAGTCCTGGTATCATGTCACCTTAAGTTTGTGTATAATATTATGATTATCTTTTCTATTGTGACTGAACTTGTAATAACTATTGGTCCCTTTATATTTGCATTCTGTACATATTTCATCAATACCTGAATTTTGTATCTCTCCCGGACTGAGGATCTCATTGCCATTGTGATTGGTGGACAGACTCCACTGCACCCAATATATCCCATCATCATCGGATCCAACAGAGGGAGACACATACACTCCCCAAACTCACTCACTGTGTTACACTGCATGCACGGGAAGCACCACAATGCACAGCAACCTGGAGAGGAGAACATAGAGATATAGGGGGACCAACACAATGCACATCAACCTGGAGAGAAGAACATAGAGATATAGAGGGACCACCACAATGCACAGCAACCTGGGGAGGAGAACATAGAGATATAGGGGGACCACCACAATGCACAGCAACCTGGAGAGGAGAACATAGAGATATAGAGGGACCACCACAATGCACAGCATACTGGAGAGGAGAACATAGAGATATTGTGGGACCAATACAATGCACAGCAACCTGGGAAGGAGAAAATATAGATATACGGGAAGCACCACAATGCACAGCAACCTGGGGAGGAGAACATATAGATATAGGGGGACCACCACAATGCACAGCAACCTGGGGAGGAGAAAATATAGATATAGGGGGACCACCACAATGCACAGCAACCTGGGGAGGAGAAAATATAGATATAGGGGAAGCAACACAATGCACAGCAACCCGGGAAGGAGAATATATATAGATATAGGGGGACCACCACAATGCACAGCAGCCTGGGGAGGAGAATATAGAGATATAGTGGGACCACCACAATGCACAGCAACCTGGCGAGGAGAACATATATATATATATATATAGGGGGAGCACCACAATGCACAGCAACCTGGGGAGGAGAACATAGAGATATAAGGGGACCACCACAATGCACAGCAACCTGGAGAGGAGAATATAGAGATATGGGGGACCACCACAAGGCACAGCAACCTGGGAAGAAGAACATAGAGATATAGGTGGACCACCACAATGCACAGCAACGTAGAGAGGAGAACATATAGATATAGGAGGATACCACAATGCACAGCAACCTGGGGAGGAGAACATAGCGATATAGGGGGACCACCACAATGCACAGCAACCTGGGGAGAAGAACATAGAGATATAGGTGGACCACCACAATGCACAGCAACCTAGAGAGGAGAACATATAGATATAGGAGGATACCACAATGCACAGCAACCTGGGGAGGAGAACATAGAGATATAGGCGGACCACCTCAATGCACAGCAACCTTGGGAGGAGAACATAGAGATATAGGGGGACCACCACAATGCACAGCAACCTGGGAAGGAGAACATAGAGATAAAGGGGGACCACCACAATGCACAGCAACCTGGGGAGGAGAACATATAGATATAGGGGGAGCACCAGAATGCACAGCAACCTGGAGAGGAGAACATAGAGATATAGGGGGAGCACCAAAATGCACAGCAACCTGGAGAGGAGAATATAGAGATATAAGGGGACCACCACAATGCACAGCAACCTAGAGAGGAGAATATAGAGATATGGGGGACCACCACATTGCACAGCAACCAGGAGAGGAGAACATAGAGATATAGGGGGACCACCACAATGCACAGCAACCTGGGGAGAAGAACATAGAGATATAGGTGGACCACCACAATGTACAGCAATCTAGAGAGGAGAACATATAGATATAGGAGGATACCACAATGCACAGCAACCTGGGGAGAAGAACATAGAGATATAGGGGGACCACCACAATGCACAGCAACCTGGGGAGAAGAACATAGAGATATAGGTGGACCACCACAATGCACAGCAACCTAGAGAGGAGAACATATAGATATAGGAGGATACCACAATGCACAGCAACCTGGGGAGAAGAACATAGAGATATAGGCGGACCACCTCAATGCACAGCAACCTTGGGAGGAGAACATAGAGATATAGGGGGAGCACCAAAATGCACAGCAACCTGGAGAGGAGAATATAGAGATATAAGGGGACCACCACAATGCACAGCAACCTAGAGAGGAGAATATAGAGATATGGGGGACCACCACATTGCACAGCA
The DNA here is from genome assembly GCA_036250195.1 of Mixophyes australis. NCBI lineage: Eukaryota > Metazoa > Chordata > Amphibia > Anura > Limnodynastidae > Mixophyes > Mixophyes australis. The sequence goes on from JAVHZZ010000004.1 coordinate 13,571,328, forward strand.
ACCAGGAGAGGAGAACATAGAGATATAGGGGGGACCACCACAATGCACAGCAACCTGGGGAGAAGAACATAGAGATATAGGTGTACCACCACAATGCACAGCAACCTAGAGAGGAGAACATATAGATATAGGAGGATACCACAATGCACAGCAAAATGGGGAGGAGAACATAAAGATATAGGCGGACCACCTCAATGCACAGCAACCTTGGGAGGAGAACATAGAGATATAGGGGGACCACCACAATGCACAGCATCCTGGGGAGGAGAACATAGAGATGAATGGGGAGCACCACAATGCACAGCATCCTGGGGAGGAGAACATAGAGTTAGGGAACCACCACAATTCACAACAACGTGGGAAGGAGAATATATAGATATACGGGAAGCAGTGCGCAATGAGGGTGGGATTAAAGATGAGTATTTAACGAGGTATTTATGCAACAATAATTTTATACAGTTCCACATAACAGGTTGGTACATAAGGTAAGATTGATGGCACTAGTGGATAATTTATGTATATGGATAATGAAGTGACTGAGATTTAAGGAGTAGAGTATTCAGGGGCAGGTTGGCCATGGGCCTTAATGAAAGTTTGCTGGTGGGTCTGCAGCTCCATGATAATAATGGGCCCCTTAAGGTGTTTTTTAAAACAGTTCATAATCAGTGTTTGTTGATAACTGTGGAAAAATGTCCTTTATAGGGGAACGAATTAATGTTTCCGTATCTATTCAAGGACAGTACAGAGAGCTGTCTGACAACGAGCTTTGTACATGCAGGACTATATAGGCGACAAATTGTGGGTCTAACGTGACAGGAAGAATAATATTTTCATTGCTAGCATAGAAGGGGACTCTGGACCTCACTGCTGAGGAAGGCAGTAATGGCTGAACCACTGGAAGGATATAAAATGGGGCGGATGCCTTTCTACAAGGAAGTGGATCGATAGTTATCAGCAAATAAACTGGTGAGGTGACTGATCCTCACCTAGTAATATTAAGTGCCCATACTGGTTACCCCCAAGTGTTTCCTAGAGGTCAGAGGCGTTTGAACTAGAGTCTGTACTCACCAAGTGTAAACATGAGGGTTAGTACTTGTCACTGTGGTAGACCTACCTCATTGGAAAGAGAAGAGCATGGAGAGGATAATGGGGGTCTATGAGTAAAGGGGTCTATGACTAAAGGGGGTCTATGACTAAAGGGGGTCTATGAGTAAAGGGGGTCTATGACTAAATGGGGTCTATGAGTAAAGGGGGTCTATGAGTAAAGGGGGTCTATGACTAAATGGGGTCTATGAGTAAAGGGGGTCTATGACTAAAGGGGGTCTATGAGTAAAGGGGGTCTATGACTAAAGGGGGTCTATGAGTAAAGGGGGTCTATGACTAAAGGGGGTCTATGAGTAAAGGGGGTCTATGACTAAAGGGGGTCTATGCCTTCAAGATCAAACCAACAACTTTAAAAGTGTTATAAGCTGTATTGTCTCCTAATTCATAATTACTACAGTTGTTCACTGAGCCCCTTGTTTTGGTTTTGCTTTTGGATCTGGAATAACTTCGTGTTTTGGTTTTGGTTTTGGCAAAACCGCCTTCGCGTGTTTTGGTTTTGGATCTGTATTTTTTAGAAAAATAGCTAAAATATGCTAAAATCACATAATGTTGCTCTTGCTTTTGTTCCTGCATTATTATTAACCTCAATAACACTAATTTACAGTCATTTCCAGCAACCTGGCTGGATGCTAAGCGACAGATTTTGAAGAACACTGACAGCCCTATTATTTCTATTTCAGCAATGACAATTAGCAATGGAGCAATGGCAGTTAGACTGTAGACTGGCAACAGCACGGGAACCTCTCCTGTTTCTGTGTGAGCTATAATAGCACAGTAAAATGTGACTGCAGATTTTGAAGAACACTGACAGCCCTATTATTTCTATTTCAGCAATGACAGTTAGCATTGGAGCAATGGACCTTTCCTGCTTCTGTGTGAGCTGTAACTCAGTAGAATGGCAATGGAGACTTTTAAGAAAACTGCCAGCCCTCCTCTTTCTGTTTTAGATATGATGTTGCCCAACTGCACTAGAGACCGCCAAGAATCATGCTACCCCTTCTGTGTCTCTCTGTGAAATGGTGCTGGATCGCCATGGAGGGTGATACTTATAGAATCCAAATGATGCAACTATGACGTTTTGCCTCGTTTCACTTCCGGGGGCACGTGAAAGTACCGAGCCAGCTCGGCTCTGTACTCGGATAAGCGAAGTTCGGGTGGGCTCGGTTCTTGGAGAACCGAGCCCGAGCATCTCTAATAATTACCTATGAAACCAAATTTCATTGTGAGCGTTTTTGTAAACTTATACTGAGTTGTCAACACTGCATGGCCCTTCTTAAAATCATTCCTGCTTCAAAGAAGGCCAGAAATCCCATCTGGTCATCATTGGTGGACTTGAAAATGACTGTATTCTTTATGAACAATTTATGACTATGTTAAGTGAAATAGGGTTATCACTAACACATATCCTGGGTCTACTAGGGGATAAATGTACATGTGTGAGGAGGGTCTACTAGGGGATAAATGTACATGTGAGAGGTGGGTCTACTAGGGGATAAATGTACATGTGAGAGGAGGGTCTACTAGGGGATAAATGTACATGTGAGAGGAGGGTCTACTAGGGGATAAATGTACATGTGAGAGGTGGGTCTACTAGGGGATAAATGTACATGTGAGAGGAGGGTCTACTAGGGGATAAATGTACATGTGAGAGGAGGGTCTACTAGGGGATAAATGTACATGTGAGAGGAGGGTCTACTAGGGGATAAATGTACATGTGAGAGGAGGGTCTACTAGGGGATAAATGTACATGTGAGAGGTGGGTCTACTAGGGGATAAATGTACATGTGAGAGGAGGGTCTACTAGGGGATAAATGTACATGTGAGAGGTGGGTCTACTAGGGGATAAATGTACATGTGAGAGGTGGGTCTACTAGGGGATAAATGTACATGTGAGAGGTGGGTCTACTAGGGGATAAATGTACATGTGAGAGGAGGGTCTACTAGGGGATAAATATACATGTGAGAGGTGGGTCTACTAGGGGATAAATATACATGTGAGAGGTGGGTCTACTAGGGGATAAATGTACATGTGAGAGGAGGGTCTACTAGGGGATAAATATACATGTGAGAGGTGGGTCTACTAGGGGATAAATATACATGTGAGAGGTGGGTCTACTAGGGGATAAATGTACATGTGAGAGGAGGGTCTACTAGGGGATAAATGTACATGTGAGAGGTGGGTCTACTAGGGGATAAATGTACATGTGAGAGGTGGGTCTACTAGGGGATAAATATACATGTGAGAGGTGGGTCTACTAGGGGATAAATGTACATGTGAGAGGAGGGTCTACTAGGGGATAAATATACATGTGAGAGGTGGGTCTACTAGGGGATAAATGTACATGTGAGAGGAGGGTCTACTAGGGGATAAATGTACATGTGAGAGGAGGGTCTACTAGGGGATAAAAGTACATGTGAGAGGAGGGTCTACTAGGGGATAAATGTACATGTGAGAGGAGGGTCTACTAGGGGATAAATGTACATGTGAGAGGAGGGTCTACTAGGGGATAAATATACATGTGAGAGGAGGGTCTACTAGGGGATAAATGTACATGTGAGAGGTGGGTCTACTAGGGGATAAATGTACATGTGAGAGGTGGGTCTACTAGGGGATAAATATACATGTGAGAGGAGGGTCTACTAGGGGATAAATGTACATGCGAGAGGAGGGTCTACTAGGGGATAAATATACATGTGAGAGGTGGGTCTACTAGGGGATAAATATACATGTGAGAGGTGGGTCTACTAGGGGATAAATGTACATGTGAGAGGAGGGTCTACTAGGGGATAAATATACATGTGAGAGGAGGGTCTACTAGGGGATAAATGTACATGTGAGAGGTGAGTCTACTAGGGGATAAATGTACATGTGAGAGGTGGGTCTACTAGGGGATAAATATACATGTGAGAGGTGGGTCTACTAGGGGATAAATATACATGTGAGAGGAGGGTCTATTAGGGGATAAATATACATGTGAGAGGTGGGTCTACTAGGGGATAAATGTACATGTGAGAGGAGGGTTAACTAGGGGATAAATGTACATGTGAGAGGAGGGTCTACTAGGGGATAAATGTACATGTGAGAGGTGGGTCTACTAGGGGATAAATGTACATGTGAGAGGAGGGTCTACTAGGGGATAAATGTACATGTGAGAGGAGGGTCTACTAGGGGATAAATGTACATGTGAGAGGTGGGTCTACTAGGGGATAAATGTACATGTGAGAGGAGGGTCTACTAGGGGATAAATGTACATGTGAGAGGAGGGTCTACTAGGGGATAAATGTACATGTGAGAGGAGGGTCTACTAGGGGATAAATGTACATGTGAGAGGAGGGTCTACTAGGGGATAAATGTACATGTGAGAGGTGGGTCTACTAGGGGATAAATGTACATGTGAGAGGAGGGTCTACTAGGGGATAAATGTACATGTGAGAGGTGGGTCTACTAGGGGATAAATGTACATGTGAGAGGTGGGTCTACTAGGGGATAAATGTACATGTGAGAGGTGGGTCTACTAGGGGATAAATGTACATGTGAGAGGAGGGTCTACTAGGGGATAAATATACATGTGAGAGGTGGGTCTACTAGGGGATAAATATACATGTGAGAGGTGGGTCTACTAGGGGATAAATGTACATGTGAGAGGAGGGTCTACTAGGGGATAAATATACATGTGAGAGGTGGGTCTACTAGGGGATAAATATACATGTGAGAGGTGGGTCTACTAGGGGATAAATGTACATGTGAGAGGAGGGTCTACTAGGGGATAAATGTACATGTGAGAGGTGGGTCTACTAGGGGATAAATGTACATGTGAGAGGTGGGTCTACTAGGGGATAAATATACATGTGAGAGGTGGGTCTACTAGGGGATAAATGTACATGTGAGAGGAGGGTCTACTAGGGGATAAATATACATGTGAGAGGTGGGTCTACTAGGGGATAAATGTACATGTGAGAGGAGGGTCTACTAGGGGATAAATGTACATGTGAGAGGAGGGTCTACTAGGGGATAAAAGTACATGTGAGAGGAGGGTCTACTAGGGGATAAATGTACATGTGAGAGGAGGGTCTACTAGGGGATAAATGTACATGTGAGAGGAGGGTCTACTAGGGGATAAATATACATGTGAGAGGAGGGTCTACTAGGGGATAAATGTACATGTGAGAGGTGGGTCTACTAGGGGATAAATGTACATGTGAGAGGTGGGTCTACTAGGGGATAAATATACATGTGAGAGGAGGGTCTACTAGGGGATAAATGTACATGCGAGAGGAGGGTCTACTAGGGGATAAATATACATGTGAGAGGTGGGTCTACTAGGGGATAAATATACATGTGAGAGGTGGGTCTACTAGGGGATAAATGTACATGTGAGAGGAGGGTCTACTAGGGGATAAATATACATGTGAGAGGAGGGTCTACTAGGGGATAAATGTACATGTGAGAGGTGGGTCTACTAGGGGATAAATGTACATGTGAGAGGTGGGTCTACTAGGGGATAAATATACATGTGAGAGGTGGGTCTACTAGGGGATAAATATACATGTGAGAGGAGGGTCTATTAGGGGATAAATATACATGTGAGAGGTGGGTCTACTAGGGGATAAATGTACATGTGAGAGGAGGGTCTACTAGGGGATAAATGTACATGTGAGAGGAGGGTCTACTAGGGGATAAATGTACATGTGAGAGGTGGGTCTACTAGGGGATAAATGTACATGTGAGAGGAGGGTCTACTAGGGGATAAATGTACATGTGAGAGGTGGGTCTACTAGGGGATAAATGTACATGTGAGAGGTGGGTCTACTAGGGGATAAATGTACATGTGAGAGGTGGGTCTACTAGGGGATAAATGTACATGTGAGAGGAGGGTCTACTAGGGGATAAATGTACATGTGAGAGGTGGGTCTACTAGGGGATAAATGTACATGTGAGAGGAGGGTCTACTAGGGGATAAATGTACATGTGAGAGGTGGGTCTACTAGGGGATAAATATACATGTGAGAGGTGGGTCTACTAGGGGATAAATATACATGTGAGAGGAGGGTCTATTAGGGGATAAATATACATGTGAGAGGTGGGTCTACTAGGGGATAAATGTACATGTGAGAGGAGGGTCTACTAGGGGATAAATGTACATGTGAGAGGTGGGTCTACTAGGGGATAAATATACATGTGAGAGGAGGGTCTACTAGGGGATAAATGTACATGTGAGAGGTGGGTCTACTAGGGGATAAATATACATGTGAGAGGTGGGTCTACTAGGGGATAAATATACATGTGAGAGGAGGGTCTATTAGGGGATAAATATACATGTGAGAGGTGGGTCTACTAGGGGATAAATGTACATGTGAGAGGTGGGTCTACTAGGGGATAAATGTACATGTGAGAGGAGGGTCTACTAGGGGATAAATGTACATGTGAGAGGTGGGTCTACTAGGGGATAAATGTACATGTGAGAGGTGGGTCTACTAGGGGATAAATATACATGTGAGAGGAGGGTCTATTAGGGGATAAATATACATGTGAGAGGTGGGTCTACTAGGGGATAAATGTACATGTGAGAGGAGGGTCTACTAGGGGATAAATGTACATGTGAGAGGAGGTTCTACTAGGGGATAAATGTACATGTGAGAGGTGGGTCTACTAGGGGATAAATGTACATGTGAGAGGAGGGTCTACTAGGGGATAAATGTACATGTGAGAGGTGGGTCTACTAGGGGATAAATGTACATGTGAGAGGTGGGTCTACTAGGGGATAAATGTACATGTGAGAGGTGGGTCTACTAGGGGATAAATGTACATGTGAGAGGAGGGTCTACTAGGGGATAAATGTACATGTGAGAGGTGGGTCTACTAGGGGATAAATGTACATGTGAGAGGAGGGTCTACTAGGGGATAAATGTACATGTGAGAGGTGGGTCTACTAGGGGATAAATATACATGTGAGAGGAGGGTCTACTAGGGGATAAATGTACATGTGAGAGGTGGGTCTACTAGGGGATAAATGTACATGTGAGAGGAGGGTCTACTAGGGGATAAATGTACATGTGAGAGGTGGGTCTACTAGGGGATAAATGTACATGTGAGAGGTGGGTCTACTAGGGGATAAATGTACATGTGAGAGGTGGGTCTACTAGGGGATAAATGTACATGTGAGAGGAGGGTCTACTAGGGGATAAATGTACATGTGAGAGGTTGGTTTACTAGGGGATAAATGTACATGTGAGAGGTGGGTCTACTAGGGGATAAATGTACATGTGAGAGGTGGGTCTACTAGGGGATAAATGTACATGTGAGAGGAGGGTCTACTAGGGGATAAATATACATGTGAGAGGTGGGTCTACTAGGGGATAAATATACATGTGAGAGGTGGGTCTACTAGGGGATAAATGTACATGTGAGAGGAGGGTCTACTAGGGGATAAATATACATGTGAGAGGTGGGTCTACTAGGGGATAAATATACATGTGAGAGGTGGGTCTACTAGGGGATAAATGTACATGTGAGAGGAGGGTCTACTAGGGGATAAATGTACATGTGAGAGGTGGGTCTACTAGGGGATAAATGTACATGTGAGAGGTGAGTCTACTAGGGGATAAATATACATGTGAGAGGTGGGTCTACTAGGGGATAAATGTACATGTGAGAGGAGGGTCTACTAGGGGATAAATATACATGTGAGAGGTGGGTCTACTAGGGGATAAATGTACATGTGAGAGGTGGGTCTACTAGGGGATAAATGTACATGTGAGAGGAGGGTCTACTAGGGGATAAATGTACATGTGAGAGGAGGGTCTACTAGGGGATAAATGTACATGTGAGAGGAGGGTCTACTAGGGGATAAATGTACATGTGAGAGGAGGGTCTACTAGGGGATAAATGTACATGTGAGAGGAGGGTCTACTAGGGGATAAATATACATGTGAGAGAAGGGTCTACTAGGGGATAAATGTACATGTGAGAGGTGGGTCTACTAGGGGATAAATATACATGTGAGAGGAGGGTCTACTAGGGGATAAATGTACATGCGAGAGGAGGGTCTACTAGGGGATAAATATACATGTGAGAGGTGGGTCTACTAGGGGATAAATGTACATGTGAGAGGTGGGTCTACTAGGGGATAAATGTACATGTGAGAGGAGGGTCTACTAGGGGATAAATATACATGTGAGAGGAGGGTCTACTAGGGGATAAATGTACATGTGAGAGGTGGGTCTACTAGGGGATAAATGTACATGTGAGAGGTGGGTCTACTAGGGGATAAATATACATGTGAGAGGTGGGTCTACTAGGGGATAAATATACATGTGAGAGGAGGGTCTATTAGGGGATAAATATACATGTGAGAGGTGGGTCTACTAGGGGATAAATGTACATGTGAGAGGAGGGTCTACTAGGGGATAAATGTACATGTGAGAGGAGGGTCTACTAGGGGATAAATGTACATGTGAGAGGTGGGTCTACTAGGGGATAAATGTACATGTGAGAGGAGGGTCTACTAGGGGATAAATGTACATGTGAGAGGTGGGTCTACTAGGGGATAAATGTACATGTGAGAGGTGGGTCTACTAGGGGATAAATGTACATGTGAGAGGTGGGTCTACTAGGGGATAAATGTACATGTGAGAGGAGGGTCTACTAGGGGATAAATGTACATGTGAGAGGTGGGTCTACTAGGGGATAAATGTACATGTGAGAGGAGGGTCTACTAGGGGATAAATGTACATGTGAGAGGTGGGTCTACTAGGGGATAAATATACATGTGAGAGGTGGGTCTACTAGGGGATAAATATACATGTGAGAGGAGGGTCTATTAGGGGATAAATATACATGTGAGAAGTGGGTCTACTAGGGGATAAATGTACATGTGAGAGGACGGTCTACTAGGGGATAAATGTACATGTGAGAGGTGGGTCTACTAGGGGATAAATGTACATGTGAGAGGAGGGTCTACTAGGGGATAAATGTACATGTGAGAGGTGGGTCTACTAGGGGATAAATATACATGTGAGAGGTGGGTCTACTAGGGGATAAATATACATGTGAGAGGAGGGTCTATTAGGGGATAAATATACATGTGAGAGGTGGGTCTACTAGGGGATAAATGTACATGTGAGAGGTGGGTCTACTAGGGGATAAATGTACATGTGAGAGGAGGGTCTACTAGGGGATAAATGTACATGTGAGAGGTGGGTCTACTAGGGGATAAATGTACATGTGAGAGGTGGGTCTACTAGGGGATAAATATACATGTGAGAGGAGGGTCTATTAGGGGATAAATATACATGTGAGAGATGGGTCTACTAGGGGATAAATGTACATGTGAGAGGAGGGTCTACTAGGGGATAAATGTACATGTGAGAGGAGGGTCTACTAGGGGATAAATGTACATGTGAGAGGTGGGTCTACTAGGGGATAAATGTACATGTGAGAGGAGGGTCTACTAGGGGATAATGTACATGTGAGAGGTGGGTCTACTAGGGGATAAATGTACATGTGAGAGGTGGGTCTACTAGGGGATAAATGTACATGTGAGAGGTGGGTCTACTAGGGGATAAATGTACATGTGAGAGGAGGGTCTACTAGGGGATAAATGTACATGTGAGAGGTGGGTCTACTAGGGGATAAATGTACATGTGAGAGGAGGGTCTACTAGGGGATAAATGTACATGTGAGAGGTGGGTCTACTAGGGGATAAATATACATGTGAGAGGTGGGTCTACTAGGGGATAAATGTACATGTGAGAGGTGGGTCTACTAGGGGATAAATGTACATGTGAGAGGAGGGTCTACTAGGGGATAAATGTACATGTGAGAGGTGGGTCTACTAGGGGATAAATGTACATGTGAGAGGTGGGTCTACTAGGGGATAAATGTACATGTGAGAGGTGGGTCTACTAGGGGATAAATATACATGTGAGAGGCTGGTCTACTAGGGGATAAATGTACATGTGAGAGGTGGGTCTACTAGGGGATAAATGTACATGTGAGAGGTGGGTCTACTAGGGGATAAATATACATGTGAGAGGTGGGTCTACTAGGGGATAAATGTACATGTGAGAGGAGGGTCTACTAGGGGATAAATGTACATGTGAGAGGAGGGTCTACTAGGGGATAAATGTACATGTGAGAGGTGGGTCTACTAGGGGATAAATATACATGTGAGAGGTGGGTCTACTAGGGGATAAATATACATGTGAGAGGAGGGTCTATTAGGGGATAAATATACATGTGAGAGGTAGGTCTACTAGGGGATAAATGTACATGTGAGAGGTGGGTCTACTAGGGGATAAATGTACATGTGAGAGGAGGGTCTACTAGGGGATAAATGTACATGTGAGAGGTGGGTCTACTAGGGGATAAATGTACATGTGAGAGGTGGGTCTACTAGGGGATAAATATACATGTGAGAGGAGGGTCTATTAGGGGATAAATATACATGTGAGAGATGGGTCTACTAGGGGATAAATGTACATGTGAGAGGAGGGTCTACTAGGGGATAAATGTACATGTGAGAGGAGGGTCTACTAGGGGATAAATGTACATGTGAGAGGTGGGTCTACTAGGGGATAAATGTACATGTGAGAGGAGGGTCTACTAGGGGATAATGTACATGTGAGAGGTGGGTCTACTAGGGGATAAATGTACATGTGAGAGGTGGGTCTACTAGGGGATAAATGTACATGTGAGAGGTGGGTCTACTAGGGGATAAATGTACATGTGAGAGGAGGGTCTACTAGGGGATAAATGTACATGTGAGAGGTGGGTCTACTAGGGGATAAATGTACATGTGAGAGGAGGGTCTACTAGGGGATAAATGTACATGTGAGAGGTGGGTCTACTAGGGGATAAATATACATGTGAGAGGTGGGTCTACTAGGGGATAAATGTACATGTGAGAGGTGGGTCTACTAGGGGATAAATGTACATGTGAGAGGAGGGTCTACTAGGGGATAAATGTACATGTGAGAGGTGGGTCTACTAGGGGATAAATGTACATGTGAGAGGTGGGTCTACTAGGGGATAAATGTACATGTGAGAGGTGGGTCTACTAGGGGATAAATATACATGTGAGAGGCTGGTCTACTAGGGGATAAATGTACATGTGAGAGGTGGGTCTACTAGGGGATAAATGTACATGTGAGAGGTGGGTCTACTAGGGGATAAATATACATGTGAGAGGTGGGTCTACTAGGGGATAAATGTACATGTGAGAGGAGGGTCTACTAGGGGATAAATGTACATGTGAGAGGAGGGTCTACTAGGGGATAAATGTACATGTGAGAGGAGGGTCTACTAGGGGATAAATATACATGTGAGAGGAGGGTCTACTAGGGGATAAATGTACATGTGAGAGGAGGGTCTACTAGGGGATAAATGTACATGTGAGAGGTGGGTCTACTAGGGGATAAATATACATGTGAGAGGAGGGTCTATTAGGGGATAAATATACATGTGAGAGGTGGGTCTACTAGGGGATAAATGTACATGTGAGAGGTGGGTCTACTAGGGGATAAATGTACATGTGAGAGGAGGGTCTACTAGGGGATAAATGTACATGTGAGAGGTGGGTCTACTAGGGGATAAATGTACATGTGAGAGGTGGGTCTACTAGGGGATAAATATACATGTGAGAGGAGGGTCTATTAGGGGATAAATATACATGTGAGAGATGGGTCTACTAGGGGATAAATGTACATGTGAGAGGAGGGTCTACTAGGGGATAAATGTACATGTGAGAGGAGGGTCTACTAGGGGATAAATGTACATGTGAGAGGTGGGTCTACTAGGGGATAAATGTACATGTGAGAGGAGGGTCTACTAGGGGATAATGTACATGTGAGAGGTGGGTCTACTAGGGGATAAATGTACATGTGAGAGGTGGGTCTACTAGGGGATAAATGTACATGTGAGAGGTGGGTCTACTAGGGGATAAATGTACATGTGAGAGGAGGGTCTACTAGGGGATAAATGTACATGTGAGAGGTGGGTCTACTAGGGGATAAATGTACATGTGAGAGGAGGGTCTACTAGGGGATAAATGTACATGTGAGAGGTGGGTCTACTAGGGGATAAATATACATGTGAGAGGTGGGTCTACTAGGGGATAAATGTACATGTGAGAGGTGGGTCTACTAGGGGATAAATGTACATGTGAGAGGAGGGTCTACTAGGGGATAAATGTACATGTGAGAGGTGGGTCTACTAGGGGATAAATGTACATGTGAGAGGTGGGTCTACTAGGGGATAAATGTACATGTGAGAGGTGGGTCTACTAGGGGATAAATATACATGTGAGAGGCTGGTCTACTAGGGGATAAATGTACATGTGAGAGGTGGGTCTACTAGGGGATAAATGTACATGTGAGAGGTGGGTCTACTAGGGGATAAATATACATGTGAGAGGTGGGTCTACTAGGGGATAAATGTACATGTGAGAGGAGGGTCTACTAGGGGATAAATGTACATGTGAGAGGAGGGTCTACTAGGGGATAAATGTACATGTGAGAGGAGGGTCTACTAGGGGATAAATATACATGTGAGAGGAGGGTCTACTAGGGGATAAATGTACATGTGAGAGGAGGGTCTACTAGGGGATAAATGTACATGTGAGAGGTGGGTCTACTAGGGGATAAATGTACATGTGAGAGGTGGGTCTACTAGGGGATAAATGTACATGTGAGAGGAGGGTCTATTAGGGGATAAATGTACATGTGAGAGGAGGGTCTACTAGGGGATAAATATACATGTGAGAGGAGGGTCTACTAGGGGATAAATGTACATGTGAGAGGAGGGTCTACTAGGGGATAAATGTACATGTGAGAGGTGGGTCTACTAGGGGATAAATATACATGTGAGAGGTGGGTCTACTAGGGGATAAATGTACATGTGAGAGGAGGGTCTACTAGGGGATAAATGTACATGTGAGAGGTGGGTCTACTAGGGGATAAATGTACATGTGAGAGGTGGGTCTACTAGGGGATAAATGTACATGCGAGAGGAGGGTCTACTAGGGGATAAATATACATGTGAGAGGTGGGTCTACTACGGGATAAATGTACATGTGAGAGGTGGGTCTACTAGAGGATAAATGTACATGTGAGAGGTGGGTCTACTAGGGGATAAATGTACATGCAAGAGGAGGGTCTACTAGGGGATAAATGTACATGTGAGAGGAGGGTCTACTAGGGGATAAATGTACATGTGAGAGGAGGGTCTACTAGGGGATAAATGTACATGTGAGAGGAGGGTCTACTAGGGGATAAATGTACATGTGAGAGGTGGGTCTACTAGGGGATAAATGTACATTGGAGAGGTGGGTCTACTAGGGGATAAATATACATGTGAGAGGTGGGTCTACTAGGGGATAAATGTACATGTGAGAGGAGGGTCTACTAGGGGATAAATGTACATGTGAGAGGTGGGTCTACTAGGGGATAAATGTACATGTGAGAGGTGGGTCTACTAGGGGATAAATGTACATGTGAGAGGTGGGTCTACTAGGGGATAAATATACATGTGAGAGGTGGGTCTACTAGGGGATAAATGTACATGTGAGAGGTGGGTCTACTAGGGGATAAATATACATGTGAGAGGAGGGTCTACTAGGGGATAAATGTACATGTGAGAGGTGGGTCTACTAGGGGATAAATATACATGTGAGAGGTGGGTCTACTAGGGGATAAATGTACATGTGAGAGGAGGGTCTACTAGGGGATAAATGTACATGTGAGAGGAGGGTCTACTAGGGGATAAATGTACATGTGAGAGGAGGGTCTACTAGGGGATAAATGTACATGTGAGAGGTGGGTCTACTAGGGGATAAATGTACATGTGAGAGGTGGGTCTACTAGGGGATAAATGTACATGTGAGAGGTGGGTCTGCTACGGGATAAATGTACATGTGAGAGGTGGGTCTACTAGAGGATAAATGTACATGTGAGAGGTGGGTCTACTAGGGGATAAATGTACATGCGAGAGGAGGGTCTACTAGGGGATAAATGTACATGTGAGAGGAGGGTCTACTAGGGGATAAATGTACATGTGAGAGGAGGGTCTACTAGGGGATAAATGTACATGTGAGAGGAGGGTCTACTAGGGGATAAATGTACATGTGAGAGGTGGGTCTACTAGGGGATAAATGTACATGTGAGAGGTGGGTCTACTAGGGGATAAATATACATGTGAGAGGTGGGTCTACTAGGGGATAAATGTACATGTGAGAGGAGGGTCTACTAGGGGATAAATGTACATGTGAGAGGTGGGTCTACTAGGGGATAAATGTACATGTGAGAGGTGGGTCTACTAGGGGATAAATGTACATGTGAGAGGTGGGTCTACTAGGGGATAAATATACATGTGAGAGGTGGGTCTACTAGGGGATAAATGTACATGTGAGAGGTGGGTCTACTAGGGGATAAATATACATGTGAGAGGAGGGTCTACTAGGGGATAAATGTACATGTGAGAGGTGGGTCTACTAGGGGATAAATATACATGTGAGAGGTGGGTCTACTAGGGGATAAATGTACATGTGAGAGGAGGGTCTACTAGGGGATAAATGTACATGTGAGAGGAGGGTCTACTAGGGGATAAATGTACATGTGAGAGGAGGGTCTACTAGGGGATAAATGTACATGTGAGAGGTGGGTCTACTAGGGGATAAATGTACATGTGAGAGGTGGGTCTACTAGGGGATAAATGTACATGTGAGAGGAGGGTCTACTAGGGGATAAATGTACATGTGAGAGGTGGGTCTACTAGGGGATAAATGTACATGTGAGAGGAGGGTCTACTAGGGGATAAATGTACATGTGGGAGGTGGGTCTACTAGGGGATAAATGTACATGTGAGAGGTGGGTCTACTAGGGGATAAATGTACATGTGAGAGGTGGGTCTACTAGGGGATAAATGTACATGTGAGAGGTGGGTCTACTAGGGGATAAATATACATGTGAGAGGAGGGTCTACTAGGGGATAAATGTACATGTGAGAGGTGGGTCTACTAGGGGATAAATATACATGTGAGAGGTGGGTCTACTAGGGGATAAATGTACATGTGAGAGGTGGGTCTACTAGGGGATAAATGTACATGTGAGAGGAGGGTCTACTAGGGGATAAATGTACATGTGAGAGGAGGGTCTACTAGGGGATAAATGTACATGTGAGAGGTGGGTCTACTAGGGGATAAATGTACATGTGAGAGGTGGGTCTACTAGGGGATAAATGTACATGTGAGAGGAGGGTCTACTAGGGGATAAATGTACATGTGAGAGGAGGGTCTACTAGGGGATAAATGTACATGTGAGAGGTGGGTCTACTAGGGGATAAATATACATGTGAGAGGAGGGTCTACTAGGGGATAAATGTACATGTGAGAGGAGGGTCTACTAGGGGATAAATGTACATGTGAGAGGTGGGTCTACTAGGGGATAAATATACATGTGAGAGGAGGGTCTACTAGGGGATAAATGTACATGTGAGAGGTGGGTCTACTAGGGGATAAATATACATGTGAGAGGTGGGTCTACTAGGGGATAAATGTACATGTGAGAGGTGGGTCTACTAGGGGATAAATGTACATGTGAGAGGAGGGTCTACTAGGGGATAAATGTACATGTGAGAGGTGGGTCTACTAGGGGATAAATGTACATGTGAGAGGTGGGTCTACTAGGGGATAAATATACATGTGAGAGGTGGGTCTACTAGGGGATAAATGTACATGTGAGAGGTGGGTCTACTAGGGGATAAATATACATGTGAGAGGAGGGTCTACTAGGGGATAAATGTACATGTGAGAGGTGGGTCTACTAGGGGATAAATGTACATGTGAGAGGAGGGTCTACTAGGGGATAAATGTACATGTGAGAGGAGGGTCTACTAGGGGATAAATATACATGTGAGAGGTGGGTCTACTAGGGGATAAATGTACATGTGAGAGGAGGGTCTACTAGGGGATAAATGTACATGTGAGAGGAGGGTCTACTAGGGGATAAATGTACATGTGAGAGGAGGGTCTACTAGGGGATAAATGTACATGTGAGAGGTGGGTCTACTAGGGGATAAATGTACATGTGAGAGGTGGGTCTACTAGGGGATAAATGTACATGTGAGAGGAGGGTCTACTAGGGGATAAATGTACATGTGAGAGGTGGGTCTACTAGGGGATAAATGTACATGTGAGAGAAGGGTCTACTAGGGGATAAATGTACATGTGAGAGGTGGGTCTACTAGGGGATAAATGTACATGTGAGAGGTGGGTCTACTAGGGGATAAATGTACATGTGAGAGGTGGGTCTACTAGGGGATAAATGTACATGTGAGAGGTGGGTCTACTAGGGAATAAATGTACATGTGAGAGGTGGGTCTACTAGGGGATAAATATACATGTGAGAGGTGGGTCTACTAGGGGATAAATGTACATGTGAGAGGAGGGTCTACTAGGGGATAAATGTACATGTGAGAGGAGGGTCTACTAGGGGATAAATGTACATGTGAGAGGAGGGTCTACTAGGGGATAAATGTACATGTGAGAGGTGGGTCTACTAGGGGATAAATGTACATGTGAGAGGTGGGTCTACTAGGGGATAAATGTACATGTGAGAGGAGGGTCTACTAGGGGATAAATGTACATGTGAGAGGTGGGTCTACTAGGGGATAAATGTACATGTGAGAGGAGGGTCTACTAGGGGATAAATGTACATGTGGGAGGTGGGTCTACTAGGGGATAAATGTACATGTGAGAGGTGGGTCTACTAGGGGATAAATGTACATGTGAGAGGTGGGTCTACTAGGGGATAAATGTACATGTGAGAGGTGGGTCTACTAGGGGATAAATATACATGTGAGAGGAGGGTCTACTAGGGGATAAATGTACATGTGAGAGGTGGGTCTACTAGGGGATAAATATACATGTGAGAGGTGGGTCTACTAGGGGATAAATGTACATGTGAGAGGTGGGTCTACTAGGGGATAAATGTACATGTGAGAGGAGGGTCTACTAGGGGATAAATGTACATGTGAGAGGAGGGTCTACTAGGGGATAAATGTACATGTGAGAGGTGGGTCTACTAGGGGATAAATGTACATGTGAGAGGTGGGTCTACTAGGGGATAAATGTACATGTGAGAGGAGGGTCTACTAGGGGATAAATGTACATGTGAGAGGAGGGTCTACTAGGGGATAAATGTACATGTGAGAGGTGGGTCTACTAGGGGATAAATATACATGTGAGAGGAGGGTCTACTAGGGGATAAATGTACATGTGAGAGGAGGGTCTACTAGGGGATAAATGTACATGTGAGAGGTGGGTCTACTAGGGGATAAATATACATGTGAGAGGAGGGTCTACTAGGGGATAAATGTACATGTGAGAGGTGGGTCTACTAGGGGATAAATATACATGTGAGAGGTGGGTCTACTAGGGGATAAATGTACATGTGAGAGGTGGGTCTACTAGGGGATAAATGTACATGTGAGAGGAGGGTCTACTAGGGGATAAATGTTCATGTGAGAGGAGGGTCTACTAGGGGATAAATGTACATGTGAGAGGTGGGTCTACTAGGGGATAAATGTACATGTGAGAGGTGGGTCTACTAGGGGATAAATGTACATGTGAGAGGAGGGTCTACTAGGGGATAAATGTACATGTGAGAGGAGGGTCTACTAGGGGATAAATATACATGTGAGAGGTGGGTCTACTAGGGGATAAATGTACATGTGAGAGGAGGGTCTACTAGGGGATAAATGTACATGTGAGAGGAGGGTCTACTAGGGGATAAATGTACATGTTAGAGGAGGGTCTACTAGGGGATAAATGTACATGTGAGAGGTGGGTCTACTAGGGGATAAATGTACATGTGAGAGGTGGGTCTACTAGGGGATAAATGTACATGTGAGAGGAGGGTCTACTAGGGGATAAATGTACATGTGAGAGGTGGGTCTACTAGGGGATAAATGTACATGTGAGAGAAGGGTCTACTAGGGGATAAATGTACATGTGAGAGGTGGGTCTACTAGGGGATAAATGTACATGTGAGAGGTGGGTCTACTAGGGGATAAATGTACATGTGAGAGGTGGGTCTACTAGGGGATAAATGTACATGTGAGAGGTGGGTCTACTAGGGAATTAATGTACATGTGAGAGGAGGGTCTACTAGGGGATAAATGTACATGTGAGAGGTGGGTCTACTAGGGGATAAATGTACATGTGAGAGGTGGTGTGTGGCAGGAAGGAAGAGACACATTATCGTTTGGAGACGGACAAGCGGTCTATCCCAGGAGAATGGGATTCCACCAGACAGGAGCTCGGTGGAGACATCTCAGTTGAGGATCCATGGTGTTGTGTCCTGAAAGAAGCAGAGAAGCTGAAACAAAGGAACAGTTGGTGATGAACAACTGCTCGGTCCCAAGAGAGATCTTTGAGTCTATCCCTGTCACAGTGGAGATTGCAATGATGGAGAATACAACCGATATAAAGGTATATGCAAGATTATCCTGAATACAGGGAATCAAGTGGCAAAAGGAAGTGACAGCAACTTGAAACATGAATGTTTTGGCCTGTAATTTGAGTAATATGCGTGTACCTGTGACTACCTGGTGAGTGCCAAAATGGCAAAATATTGTTGTACGCTGTTTTGTAAAAGTTTAAAAAAAGTTTTTTTAAAAGTGTTTTGCAAATGTTTTAAAATGGTGAAAATTAAAATCTGGACTGGGCTGTGCTAATGCCATGGTACGGAAGTTGAAAATAAGGAGTTAACCCAAATGAGATTTATTTTTCCTAAAGTCTTAAAAGTGAGTGACTCTGTATTCACCATGATGTAGGGTGGAAATCTGTGTAGAGGAAGAGTGATTTGGCATAGAAAGTAAAGAGAAGTCTTGTCTGCTTGAAGGTGACATTCATAGGACAACTGTCACTTTACAACGAGATGTGGTCGGTGCAAACGTCTGGTGCAGAGATTTCCTGGAGTGGACTATGTCACTATGAAAGAGTTTATTTATATGAACTATGTTCTATCTAATAGAATTGTGTGGTGTTTGGAGTAAAGCAACTGGTTTCAAAAAGGAATTGTTGTGTAAGACAGCAGTGTGTTCAAGAGACAAAAGTTTAAGAACAAACTATTGGAGAGTTGCAAAATAAACCATCTTCCTTAAATATGTCTTATGGACAAGAGGAAAACCTGAGAGATTGGAAAAACAGAACTTAACAATGTCTGGCAGTTATGGGTAAGCGTCCTGAAGAATGTGAAGTATTGAAAGAGAGTGCATTAACGGGAGAACTCAAAAGTAGTCTGATTGTAGCAGAGAGTACATTGTTGTTTTTCACCAAAAACGTGTAGTAACCAAATCAGAAACTGAGAGTCTCATTTAGAGTTAAGAGCAAATGCAGCTAAATTATACAAATTTGAACAGAGATGAAACATGTTGCGATGCAAGGGAGGGCAAAAGCTATTTTGAAAAATGCTGCCTGCTTTTTCTTGTAGCACACAAATAATTGCCCGCTTATTTGTATACTGCAATTTATATTTGAACTAAGATGTGCCTGCTTCCCTCTCCATTTTACATCTATCTCTAAACCCCCCCATCCTCCCTGCCCTGTAGCACAACTTTGTTTTGCCAGGGTGCAAAATTGCACATACTTGGAGGCTAATTAACTCAGAATGATACAAGAATGAGTAAATGGTCTTCAGGGCGAAACAGAAAGTGAACATGAAAAATGTGGCCACTCAAACTCTGATGTTAAAAAGAAAATATCTTTAATTGAATCCTTGCAAGTGAGACTTGAAAGATTTGAGTCAGAGAATTTTAGAATGTTGTAAAATTATGTGAAACTCTTCAAAAATGCCTGGAGGGAAAAAGAGAAATTCCTTCATTTGTTATAGACTCTCACTGAGTGGGTAAACTCATAATTCTGCAAGAAGAAAGCGTCCCTCTGTGATTTAGAGATTTCAGCAACAAAAACTCTTAGGGGTAAATGTATCAAGCTGAGAGTTTTTCGGCGGGTTTGAAAAGTGGAGATGTTGCCTATAGCAACCAATCAGATTCTAGCTGTCATTTTGTAGAATATACTAAATAAATGATAGCTAGAATCTGATTGGCTTTTCAAACCCGCCGGAAAACTCTCAGCTTGATACATTTACCCCTAAGAGTTAGAGCAGATACCCAGTGAGAAGAAAACTATTTCTGTCAAATATCCAGAATAACGGGGCCATGTAGATGCAGAGATTCGCAATAAAGCTCTGGCCTTGATCCGTTCCCCTAATGAGTCGGGGATATTTAATGCTGAATCAGAAAGACTCAACAAATAACTGCACAAGGAAATGGAGCTCTGAGGAAGTGCAAATACATGAAGCCAAATCCATGCACTCAAACAGAACCAATAGCAAGTCGCAGAGGAGCTGGACCAGACAAAAATGGTGAAAGGACTTAAAAAGAGTAAACAAGGCTCTGGAGAGCGCAATGAGCTATGATCTGATGATGACGGGGACGGGAACCAATGTCAGCTTATTCTTCCCAAGAAACTGCCCGAGTAAAATGTTTGCATTCCAAAACATTCAGGGCATGATTCACTAAGGAGCATAGATGCCTATTTGCGCCATATTATGCCTACCATGGTCAAGAACCGGATCAGACGCCAGTGAACGCAGCAACAGCAAATTTATCCTTGAGCGCAAATGTGCCTTACTACATTCTACGATGTCATGGGTGGAACGAGGACAGGACTGGACACATGTACTTAATGTACAGTGGAGGAGAGTCAAGCTTGAGCGCACACAACAACGTCCGATTCAAGCGTTAGGGACACCCAAAGGTATATGATTGTCAGCCGTATCACCTGCACCAGCTACAGGTCGGGAAAGTGCTGATTACTAGTGATGACGGCTGTGTATACAGCTACAACATGTGTTTGCAAGCAGGAGCAACTGTAAAAATGTATTTTATGCACAGTATACATTAATAACTGTTACGAGCCGCGGCGGCTCTGGGCACCGCCGCGACTCACTCCCCTCTGTCCTCCTGTGTCCCGGCCGTCGTCATGATGACCGGGATGTCACTTCCGGCCTATCCCGGCCGTTGCCAAGGCAACGGTCGGGACGCTAGTTAGCTGCAGCGCCGCGGCCCGGCGTGCAGGGGAGCTGGGCGCGCGCGCTAATCTATACCCCAGTCAGAGGGCTAATTTCCGTTCCTGCCCCCAGTCTTTCCTTATTGGCCAGCTTGTATTTATAAGGCAGGGAGGGGCAATCCTCCCCTGCCGGTTATAGTTCCTGCTTGCTGCTGACTAGCCTGCTCTGTTCCTGGTTGCTGTACCCTTTTGGATTGATTACTTGTTGCCGACCTTTTTGCCTGATTACTGTCTTCGTTTGTTTGCCTGTGCCCTTTTGACATTTCTGCCTGGACTCCTACGCTGCTGATATGCCTGTGACCCCTGACCCCGGTCTGTGTACTGGATATTCTGTTTGCTGCCGGCCTCGACCCTTGCCTGGACCTCACTCTGCTTTTGCTCCTATCCTCTATCACTGGGTTCTCCCCAGTCAGCGCACGATTCACGACCCTCAGTTGCCTGTGGCCAAGTCTGTCCCCACCACTAGGGGCTCCAGCGTAAACCAGGCTTCTGAGTAGACTCCGGGTTTTGTGTTGCTGGCTGTGGGGGTTCCTAACAATAACATCCTAATAAATGTATTTTATTTATTTTATTATGTTATGTCATTCATTTTTATATTATTAACAGAGTTTTTTTTATGCATTCTTTTGGGACTTTATATTCTACATATGTATTGGACGTATGCGGCAGTGTCTTATCTGTTAGAACAGAGCGGACCTAGACCTGTATTTATCACCAGACGTATATTCAGATCCTCCTGTGGTTGAATACTAATGTGCCTATAACCATTTTTTTTTAAAAAAACACAATATACTTTCGGTTTACATGCCTTATTGAATCATGCCCTCAGTATTTGGAGAGGATTCTTATGAGTGGTCGGCCAGGGAGAGCTTCCAGAAAGAATCACAAAAGAACATCAGACCAAGTTGGTGGTCCATAAAACACTGGGTACGAGGATGACTTTCAGAAGATGGTCAGTAAGAAGGCAGAACAAGACCAGGGAGTTGTATATTAGTTGCAGTTACTATAGAGGAAGAAGGCGATGAGAGGAAACTAGAAAGGAAACTAGCACAAGGTTTCACAAGGTAAGAAAGCAGATAAAAATAGATAAAGGCTTCAGAAGAACAAATTAAACAGCAATTGTAGCTCTTACAAATACTCAAGAAGAGAGGTGGGAGCACATTTGGTTTACAATCAATTCTGGAGAGCAACCCGAGTCGATTTAAACACAACTGTGAACTGAAAGCCATGTCTGACCAGAAATATCAAACTGCAGTAGCTGAAAATACAGCTAAAAGATGGTTACTGTAACAGGGAGGTTCTACAGATGAACATGATCACAGTGTAGAACTGGTAGCACACGCTCCACCCTTTGATACATTTGCTCTAAATCATCCCGGTGTGCAGGGATTTAAGGCTGCTCCACTCATCTACAGTGGAAGCATCACGATACAAAGGTTTAGCAAATTATGGGCAGCACGGTGGCTCAGTGGTTAGCACTTCTGCCTCCCAGCACTGGGGACATGAGTTCCATTCCCGACCGTGGCCTTATGTGCGTGGAGTTTGGTTTGGTGTTTGGTAGCGCTATATAAATAAATGATGATGATGATGTAATGGACAGAATATACACTGGAAATGAGGAGCATGGATGGAAAGCAAATGTCGCTGTTATGGATGTGGTCTCTAATAGTTGAATGTAACACAGAAATTTAGCTAGGTCTGTTGGGTGAAAGGCCAACACAGAGAGGATAAACTAAATACCACTATACCCCCAGGTGCTGTTGCAGACATGGCTAACGTATTTCTATAGATAGGCTAAACACATGCAGAGAGCTCAGTGTCAGTTAGCATTCTCTAAAGTCATTAAAATGTCAGCTGGTAGAACAGATACATGAGTCTGCTTTATTAGACAGACATGCAACTGGTCTAGAGTCAGAGAAGAAAATATCACTCATATCAGTACATTTACCCAAGTTGCGGTTATGAATACTACTGCCCTCTTCTGGAAGGTTACAGAATTATCCTATGCATGCTCTCGTCATCACTTATTACTTACATATTCCACAGTCCTCACAACAGTCGCACATGCCACTGCTCCACAGTGGCCCCTGCGTGACTGTCACTGTCTGACTGGTGACAAGGCCAGGCTGAGAAATGATGGGTTCCATATCTGACTGGAAAGAAAGGATCATACAGGGTTATATAATACAGAGTAGATAGAGAAAGAGTTCTATAAAACAGAGTATTATTATTATTATTATTATCATTTATTTGTTAGGCGCCACAAGATTTCCGCAGCGCCGTACACAGCACAAACAGTAGACTATACAGGGTATAACAATACAGAACAATAAACAAAAATACCAATGCTTCAGAAACTCCAGTTAGGTCAATGCAGTAGAGGCGGAGTAGAAGAACAGGTGTGGAGACAAGAGGGAAGAAGGCCCTGCTCATTCGAGCTTACATCCTAAGGGTGGGTGAACGAACAGACACAATTGGAGGAATTTGAAGTGTGGGGAGAGGGACCGGGAGGAGAGAGGGTAGAACGTTTGGAGGAGATGCGGGTTAGGTAGAAGGTTGGTAGGCTTTAAGGAACAGGTGAGTTTTGAGTGCTTGTTTGAAGGAGCACAGATTAGGAGAGAGACGGATGGAGCGAGGGAGGTCGTTCCAGTGGAGGGGGGCGGCACGGGAGAAGTCTTGGATTCTGGAGTGGGAAGTGGTGATAAGAGTGGAGGAGAGGCGGCGGTCATTAGCTGAGCGTAGGGAGGGGGCAGGAGTGTGAATGGAGATGAGGTTAGAGATGTAAGGGGCCGTAGACTGAGAGAGAGCCTTGTACGTGGTGGTAAGGAGTTTGAAAAGGATTCTGTAGGGGAAAGGGAGCCAGTGTAAGGCAAGGCAGAGAGGGGAGGCAGAGGAGGAGCGGCGTGAAAGGAAGATGAGTCTTGCAGCCGCATTGAGTATAGAGCGGAGGGGTGCGAGGTGGGAGTGGGGGAGGCCAGTAAGGAGGATGTTGCAGTAATCAAGGCGGGAGATGATGAGTGCGTGTATGATAGTTTTGGTGGCTTCCTGAGAGAGGAAGGGACGGATGCGGGCAATGTTGCGGAGTTGGAAGCGACAGGCTTGGGCGAGGGATTGAATGTGGGGGGCAAAAGAGAGAGAGGAGTCAAGAGTGACCCCAAGGCAGCGGAGTTGGCCGACAGAGGAGATGGTGGAGTTGTTAACAACGATAGAGAGGTCATGGTGGGAAGGGAGTCGAGGTGGGGGAAAGACAATGAGTTCAGTTTTAGAGATGTTAATTTTGAGAAAGCGCGAGGACATTCAGGAGGTGATGGCTGAGAGGCAGTCAGATACACGAGAGAGGAGGGAGGTGGAAAGATCAGGAGAAGATATGTAGAGTTGAATGTCATCAGCATAGAGGTGATATTGAAGACCGAAAGAGGAGATGAGAGCGCCAAGGGAGGAAATAAAGTAGAGTAGAGTAGAGAGTAGAGTAAATAAAGCGTTATATAATACAGAGTAGAAAGAGAGAGAGAGTTTGTCTGGATCTCGTAAAAAATATTTATTGTAGAAATGTATTTCAATTAGTGGCTCAGACATCAATTTATATAATTGCAAATGTACTTTTCTTTTTATTTTGGTATGTGTTGTGTATGGACATGTATTGATTTCTGAGACAGCATGTCATGTTTGGGTTTTGTAACTTTTCTATAGGTAGTCCCAAGTAAGCATATGTATGGAGGGGTGTGTTTTGGACACAGGTAATCTCATGTTAATTAGACCTTTTCATAACTGAGTGACAAACACATCTGTTGAGCCTGAAAGCACAGGGAGGTAATTATAATTGCTGGTAGACTTCCTATGTGTGTAAGACTCAGGATGCAAGTGATCTCAAATTTATTTTAATTTTGCAAGTTAGATTGCGTTAAAAGCAAGACTAGAGACAATGTTATATCCTGATGGTAAACATTCAATATAAAACCTCAGACGTTGTGGTGCCGCTAGCAGCAATGTAAGAAGATGTTAAACCCCTCCAGGCTGAGTTATGTGCAGGCTGCATGAAGCAGCTGGATTGGTTAGAGGGACAGGAGGCTGAATTACCTCCTACCAGGGTATCTGTGTAAATCTGTATAACAAGCAGACTGTTTGACTATGTAATGTATCGTTATTCCATCTGTACCTTCTGGAAAGATCTCTAGTACCACAAACTAGTGTAACTGTTCTAATTAGGACACTTGAGCTAATAAAACATCACTGCTTCAAGAGCCTGCTTCAACGACTACTTACCTGCTGTAATTCCTGTGACCTACAGATTAGACCAATCTAATTTGTTATCCAGCTGTTCTGAGGTTGGAACCCAGTGTTTAGAACCAACACTCTGCCTGCTACCTGCAGCTCTGGCCAGTGTGATAGACCAGGGGGGATCCATCTACAGCAAACCTGGTCTAACAGAAGAGTTCAGGGTACCAGCCAAGGTGCCCATTGAGGGGGTACACTAACAGCGAAATTTACCCAGAAGGAAGCGGTTCTAGGCGCCGGTGTAGGAGCCTAGTGTTGACAGCAGCAAGCCCCTTCTACTGCGATTAGAGGGCACAATTTGGGATAAAGAAAGGGGACTGTGGCAAGGCAAGCAAAGCCGGTCCCCAGCAACACACGGACAGGGTGGCATAGGAGGTCCATCCATTCAGAGAGAGTAATATAATACAGAATAATACTTCCAACTGTTACTAGTATTGTTCACATCTACCCTGCTCCCATCTTTATTACTCACACTATTACACCATCACACCAATACTATTACCACTTATACTACTCCCACCTATACTACTCAAACTGGTACACCCTCACACCTACATTACTCCCCCCTATACTACTCACACTGGTACACCCTCACACCTACCCAACTCCCACCTATTCTACTCACACTGGTACACCCTCACACCTACACTCCAGCGACACTACATACTTTGTGTAGAATTCGTTGCCAACCGTGGCACACAACAGTAACACGAACTCTACAAAAACGTTCTCGTAAAGCTGAACGTCACTGGCGTAAATCTTGTGCCTGTAATGATTTCACCACATATACTGATATCTACCACTCCTATAGAAATGCTCTGGACACTGCAAAACAAACATACTTCCGATCTCTCATCTATGCTCAGGATTCTAACCCCAAACGCCTCTTTAACACATTTAACTCTCTTCTGAATCCTCCTGCCCCAAATCCTCCAACTAACATCAGTGCACAGGATCTTGCTTAATATTTCAAGGACAAAATTGATAAGATCAGGCTTGAAATTGTATCATCTCCCTTGACAAGCAATCTGCTCAATTCCTTTGTAGCACCCTCTGACACTCTCTCTTCATTTGATCCCACAAATGAAGAGGAAGTTTCTACTCTCTTCTCATCTTCCTACTCTACCTCCTGTCCTCTTGATCCCATTCCCTCACAAATTTCTATGTCCCTGTCTCCTGTTCTCATTCCCCCTCTAACTAAAATCTGTAATCTATCTCTTTCTACTGGTATTTTTCCATCACTATTCAAGCATGCAGTGATTACTCCCATTTTAAAAAAACAGAATTCTCACCCTAACTCTCTCGTAAATTACCGCCCCATCTCCCAGCTCCCATGCCCCTCCAAGCTTCTCCAGAGAAATGCCTACACTCGCCTCACACACTTTCTTACAGCAAACAACCTATTGGATCCTCTTCAGTCAGGCTTTCGCTCTCAACACTCCACAGAGACTGCGCTGACAAGGGTTGTCAATGATTTGATCACAGCAAAAAACAACAACCATTACTCTCTTCTAATTCTCCTGGATCTCTCTGCTGCATTTCACACTGTTGACCACTCTCTCCTTATACAAACGCTACAATCCCTAGGTCTTAAAGGCACTGTCCTATCCTGGTTCTCATCCTACCTATCTAATCGCTCTTTCAGTGTTAATTTCTCTGGATCCACCTCTGCTCCGCTTTCTTTATCAGTTGGAGTTCCACAAGGCTCAGTCCTAGGTCCTCTGCTATTCTCTATCTATACCACTTCTCTTGGAAAACTAATAAGCTCCTTTGGATTTCAGTATCATCTCAATGTGGATGATACACAAATCTATCTATCCTCTCCTGATCTTTCACCATCAGTGTTGTCTCGCGTTACTGACTGTCTTTCTGCCATTTCATCTTGGATGTCTTCTCACCAACTCAAACTCAATCTTTCAAAAACTGAATTAATAATATTCCCACCCAAAAACAGAAGCTTCCTGCCTGACATTTCTATTTCTGTTGATAACATGACCATAAATCCCACCCCGCAAGCTCGTTGCCTAGGTGTAATCCTTGATTCACAACTGTTGTTTATTCCCCACATCAACTCTATATCTAAATCATGTTACATACACCTAATGAACATTTCCAGAATACACACATATCTGAAACAAGACACCGCAAAAACATTAATTCATGCACTCATCATCTCCCGCATCGACTATTGCAATTCCCTCCTTACTGGTCTTCCCAAAGTCAGACTTGAACCCCTACAATCTATTTTGCACGCAGTGGCTTGATTGATTTTCCTTACTATCCGTTATTCCTCTGCTGAGCCACTCTGTCAGTCTCTACATTGGCTGCCTGTATATCAACGAATCCAATATAAAATTCTTCTACTAACATACAAGGCCGTCAACAAAATTGCACCGACATACATCTCCTCACTTATCTCAAAATATCTCCCTACTCGACACCTCCGTTCTGCACAAGATCTACGTCTCTCCTCCACTCTCATCACATCCTCCCATTCTCGGTTACAGGATTTTCTCCAGGCTGCACCCAATTTGTGGAATTCCCTCCCTCGCACAGTAAGACTTTCCTCTAGTCTTCAAATCTTCAAGCGTTCACTGAAAACCCACCTCTTCAGACAAGGTTATGATATTCCTCAACCACCATATTAATTTCCCTAGATTACCCTATTACCATCCTCTACACAGCTAACGCAAGACAACAACCCTCTGACCAACATTGCAACACACACAGCCCACTCAGTACTTTTACCTTTGCGTTCTAGCTGGTCCATTGTGCAATATGATGTAGCACATGCCCTTGTGTTTCTAACTCCCATTGTCCTATAGATTGTAAGCTGTGAGCAGGGTTCTCTTACCTCTCTGTCTGTATGTATTACCCAGTATTGTCTTATTAATGTTTGCTCCCAATTGTAAAGCGCTACGGAATTTGCTGGCGCTATATAAATAATGTTGATGATGATGATGACTGATTATCACAGATCATTATAGTGCATTGTGCTGGTTTTGGTCCTTCATTTGGGCTTCTTTCGAGGCAACAGGGTTGCACACAAAGGTTCACGGAGAGGACACATTTTGGGGGACTGTGGTTATCATTCCAAGAAATTACAGTATATAACAACATTCATGAAGAAACATTTAATAAAGGTGTTCTTACCACCGGTTGCTTGTCCACTGCAAAACATCCTAAAATGATTGTTCTGTATTTTATTAATTAAACTTTGACATTTTCTTTCAATCTCATCTTTAAAGGAGAGATGGGCCTGGATCTATAATGATCATTAGGCCTATAATCCCTACGTGCATCAGATTAGCTGTCCTGTTATACCATCTGCGTGCAGCAATTATTTGAACAGCCACAAGGGGGCAGTCGCGGTCAGTTGCAATACCTCCAGGGTTATACTGATACAAGGAAATTGTAAGTGCACAATAATAATGTCTGTACTATGGGATTGTGTATATAGGAGAAACACTGATACATTATATATACAGGAATACTCCAAAGTATGGCACCGGGGCCCATGTCTACTACATGTGCAGTTCCTGCTTTCTGTACAGAAACATCTACATAGACGCATAGGTAAGATAAATGCTATACCTGGAGAAACACGTTTAATCTATCACGGAGCGTTATCTTCTTCCACCTGTCCTGAACATACCTTATAATAATATAATAGTGTCTGTAAACAAGGGACTAACAGCTGTCACTGACTTCCTGGGACACGTTGAGGTTTCATCACTGTAAATATTTATCAGTATTTCCCAACTGCACAGGGGGCAAATCCCGATTTCTCTGTATGTTACATGCACTTGGAGTTAATATTTATACAGGAAGAGGATTTAAATGCTGATACGCAAACAAGACACGATGCATAGACATGTGTGTGTACATGCGGCCGTCTGGCAACTAGCAGCTTATATGTGAGTGGTCCGTACCTGTGGGTAGCCCCTTATATGTGAGTGGTCAGTACCTGTGGGTAGCCCCTTATATGTGAGTGGTCTGTACCTGTGTGTAGCCCCTTATATGTGAGTGGTCAGTACCTGTGTGTAGCCCCTTATATGTGAGTGGTCAGTACCTGTGTGTAGCCCCTTATATGTGAGTGGTCAGTACCTGTGTGTAGCCCCTTATATGTGAGTGGTCAGTACCTGTGTGTAGCCCCTTATATGTGAGTGGTCCGTACCTGTGGGTAGCCCCTTATATGTGAGTGGTCAGTACCTGTGGGTAGCCCCTTATATGTGAGTGGTCCGTACCTGTGTGTAGCCCCTTATATGTGAGTGGTCAGTACCTGTGGGTAGCCCCTTATATGTGAGTGGTCTGTACCTGTGGGTAGCCCCTTATATGTGAGTGGTCAGTACCTGTGTGTAGCCCCTTATATGTGAGTGGTCAGTACCTGTGGGTAGCCCCTTACATGTGAGTGGTCAGTACCTGTGTGTAGCCCCTTAAATGTGAGTGGTCAGTACCTGTGTGTAGCCCCTTATATGTGAGTGGTCTGTACCTGTGGGTAGCCCCTTATATGTGAGTGGTCTGTACCTGTGTGTAGCCCCTTATATGTGAGTGGTCCGTACCTGTGGGTAGCCCCTTATATGTGAGTGGTCCGTACATGTGTGTAGCCCCTTATATGTGAGTGGTCCGTACCTGTGGGTAGCCCCTTATATGTGAGTGGTCAGTACCTGTGGGTAGCCCCTTACATGTGAGTGGTCCGTACCTGTGGGTAGCCCCTTATATGTGAGTGGTCCGTACCTGTGGGTAGCCCCTTATATGTGAGTGGTCCGTACCTGTGTGTAGCCCCTTATATGTGAGTGGTCCGTACCTGTGGGTAGCCCCTTATATGTGAGTGGTCCGTACCTGTGGGTAGCCCCTTATATGTGAGTGGTCCGTACCTGTGGGTAGCCCCTTATATGTGAGTGGTCCGTACCTGTGGGTAGCCCCTTATATGTGAGTGGTCCGTACCTGTGTGTAGCCCCTTATATGTGAGTGGTCCGTACCTGTGGGTAGCCCCTTATATGTGAGTGGTCCGTACCTGTGGGTAGCCCCTTATATGTGAGTGGTCAGTACCTGTGTGTAGCCCCTTATATGTGAGTGGTCCGTACCTGTGGGTAGCCCCTTATATGTGAGTGGTCAGTACCTGTGTGTAGCCCCTTATATGTGAGTGGTCAGTACCTGTGTGTAGCCCCTTATATGTGAGTGGTCCGTACCTGTGTGTAGCCCCTTATATGTGAGTGGTCCGTACCTGTGGGTAGCCCCTTATATGTGAGTGGTCCGTACCTGTGGGTAGCCCCTTATATGTGAGTGGTCCGTACCTGTGGGTAGCCCCTTATATGTGAGTGGTCCGTACCTGTGGGTAGCCCCTTATATGTGAGTGGTCCGTACCTGTGGGTAGCCCCTTATATGTGAGTGGTCCGTACCTGTGGGTAGCCCCTTATATGTGAGTGATCCGTTCCTGTGGGTAGCCCCTTATATGTGAGTGGTCTGTACCTGTGGGTAGCCCCTTATATGTGAGTGGTCCGTACATGTGGGTAGCCCCTTATATGTGAGTGGTCCGTACCTGTGGGTAGCCCCTTATATGTGAGTGGTCCGTACCTGTGGGTAGCCCCTTATATGTGAGTGGTCAGTACCTGTGGGTAGCCCCTTATATGTGAGTGATCCGTTCCTGTGGGTAGCCCCTTATATGTGAGTGGTCAGTACCTGTGTGTAGCCCCTTATATGTGAGTGGTCCGTACCTGTGGGTAGCCCCTTATATGTGAGTGGTCCGTACCTGTGGGTAGCCCCTTATATGTGAGTGGTCAGTACCTGTGTGTAGCCCCTTACATGTGAGTGGTCAGTACCTGTGTGTAGCCCCTTATATGTGAGTGGTCTGTACCTGTGGGTAGCCCCTTACATGTGAGTGGTCAGTACCTGTGTGTAGCCCCTTATATGTGAGTGGTCAGTACCTGTGTGTAGCCCCTTATATGTGAGTGGTCTGTACCTGTGGGTAGCCCCTTACATGTGAGTGGTCAGTACCTGTGTGTAGCCCCTTATATGTGAGTGGTCCGTACCTGTGTGTAGCCCCTTATATGTGAGTGGTCCGTACCTGTGTGTAGCCCCTTACATGTGAGTGGTCAGTACCTGTGGGTAGCCCCTTATATGTGAGTGGTCAGTACCTGTGTGTAGCCCCTTATATGTGAGTGGTCCGTACCTGTGGGTAGCCCCTTACATGTGAGTGGTCAGTACCTGTGGGTAGCCCCTTATATGTGAGTGATCCGTTCCTGTGGGTAGCCCCTTATATGTGAGTGGTCAGTACCTGTGTGTAGCCCCTTATATGTGAGTGGTCCGTACCTGTGGGTAGCCCCTTATATGTGAGTGGTCCGTACCTGTGGGTAGCCCCTTATATGTGAGTGGTCCGTACCTGTGTGTAGCCCCTTATATGTGAGTGGTCAGTACCTGTGTGTAGCCCCTTATATGTGAGTGGTCCGTACCTGTGGGTAGCCCCTTATATGTGAGTGGTCAGTACCTGTGTGTAGCCCCTTATATGTGAGTGGTCAGTACCTGTGTGTAGCCCCTTATATGTGAGTGGTCAGTACCTGTGGGTAGCCCCTTATATGTGAGTGGTCTGTACCTGTGTGTAGCCCCTTATATGTGAGTGGTCCGTACCTGTGGGTAGCCCCTTATATGTGAGTGGTTAGTACCTGTGTGTAGCCCCTTATATGTGAGTGGTCCGTACCTGTGGGTAGCCCCTTATATGTGAGTGGTCCGTACCTGTGTGTAGCCCCTTATATGTGAGTGGTCAGTACCTGTGTGTAGCCCCTTATATGTGAGTGGTCTGTACCTGTGGGTAGCCCCTTATATGTGAGTGGTCCATACCTGTGGGTAGCCCCTTATATGTGAGTGGTCAGTACCTGTGGGTAGCCCCTTATATGTGAGTGGTCAGTACCTGTGAGTAGCCCCTTATATGTGAGTGGTCAGTACCTGTGTGTAGCCCCTTATATGTGAGTGGTCCGTACCTGTGGGTAGCCCCTTATATGTGAGTGGTCAGTACCTGTGTGTAGCCCCTTATATGTGAGTGGTCAGTACCTGTGGGTAGCCCCTTATATGTGAGTGGTCCGTACCTGTGGGTAGCCCCTTATATGTGAGTGGTCAGTACCTGTGGGTAGCCCCTTATATGTGAGTGGTCAGTACCTGTGAGTAGCCCCTTATATGTGAGTGGTCAGTACCTGTGTGTAGCCCCTTATATGTGAGTGGTCCGTACCTGTGGGTAGCCCCTTATATGTGAGTGGTCAGTACCTGTGTGTAGCCCCTTATATGTGAGTGGTCCGTACCTGTGGGTAGCCCCTTATATGTGAGTGGTCAGTACCTGTGTGTAGCCCCTTATATGTGAGTGGTCCGTACCTGTGGGTAGCCCCTTATATGTGAGTGGTCCGTACCTGTGGGTAGCCCCTTATATGTGAGTGGTCAGTACCTGTGTGTAGCCCCTTATATGTGAGTGGTCCGTACCTGTGGGTAGCCCCTTATATGTGAGTGGTCAGTACCTGTGTGTAGCCCCTTATATGTGAGTGGTCAGTACCTGTGTGTAGCCCCTTATATGTGAGTGGTCCGTACCTGTGGGTAGCCCCTTATATGTGAGTGGTCAGTACCTGTGGGTAGCCCCTTATATGTGAGCGGTCCGTTCCTGTGTGTAGCCCCTTACATGTGAGTGGTCAGTACATGTGGGTAGCCCCTTATATGTGAGTGGTCAGTACCTGTGGGTAGCCCCTTATATGTGAGTGGTCCGTACATGTGGGTAGCCCCTTATATGTGAGTGGTCCGTACCTGTGTGTAGCCCCTTATATGTGAGTGGTCAGTACCTGTGTGTAGCCCCTTATATGTGAGTGGTCAGTACCTGTGGGTAGCCCCTTATATGTGAGTGGTCCGTACCTGTGGGTAGCCCCTTATATGTGAGTGGTCCGTACCTGTGGGTAGCCCCTTACATGTGAGTGGTCCGTACCTGTGGGAAGCCCCTTATATGTGAGTGATCCGTTCCTGTGGGTAGCCCCTTATATGTGAGTGGTCAGTACCTGTGGGTAGCCCCTTATATGTGAGTGGTCAGTACCTGTGGGTAGCCCCTTATATGTGAGTGGTCCGTACCTGTGGGTAGCCCCTTACATGTGAGTGGTCCGTACCTGTGGGTAGCCCCTTATATGTGAGTGGTCCGTTCCTGTGGGTAGCCCCTTATATGTGAGTGGTCAGTACCTGTGTGTAGCCCCTTATATGTGAGTGGTCCGTACCTGTGGGTAGCCCCTTATATGTGAGTGGTCCGTACCTGTGGGTAGCCCCTTATATGTGAGTGGTCTGTACCTGTGGGTAGCCCCTTATATGTGAGTGGTCCGTACCTGTGGGTAGCCCCTTATATGTGAGTGGTCAGTACCTGTGGGTAGCCCCTTATATGTGAGTGGTCAGTACCTGTGGGTAGCCCCTTATATGTGAGTGGTCAGTACCTGTGGGTAGCCCCTTATATGTGAGTGGTCCGTACATGTGGATAGCCCCTTATATGTGAGTGGTCAGTACCTGTGTGTAGCCCCTTATATGTGAGTGGTCAGTACCTGTGGGTAGCCCTTATATGTGAGTGGTCAGTACCTGTGGGTAGCCCCTTATATGTGAGTGGTCAGTACCTGTGTGTAGCCCCTTATATGTGAGTGGTCAGTACCTGTGGGTAGCCCCTTATATGTGAGTGGTCAGTACCTGTGGGTAGCCCCTTATATGTGAGTGGTCAGTACCTGTGTGTAGCCCCTTATATGTGAGTGGTCAGTACCTGTGTGTAGCCCCTTATATGTGAGTGGTCCGTACCTGTGGGTAGCCCCTTATATGTGAGTGGTCAGTACCTGTGTGTAGCCCCTTATATGTGAGTGGTCCGTACCTGTGGGTAGCCCCTTATATGTGAGTGGTCAGTACCTGTGTGTAGCCCCTTATATGTGAGTGGTCCGTACCTGTGGGTAGCCCCTTATATGTGAGTGGTCCGTACCTGTGGGTAGCCCCTTATATGTGAGTGGTCAGTACCTGTGTGTAGCCCCTTATATGTGAGTGGTCCGTACCTGTGGGTAGCCCCTTATATGTGAGTGGTCAGTACCTGTGTGTAGCCCCTTATATGTGAGTGGTCAGTACCTGTGTGTAGCCCCTTATATGTGAGTGGTCCGTACCTGTGGGTAGCCCCTTATATGTGAGTGGTCAGTACCTGTGGGTAGCCCCTTATATGTGAGCGGTCCGTTCCTGTGTGTAGCCCCTTACATGTGAGTGGTCAGTACATGTGGGTAGCCCCTTATATGTGAGTGGTCAGTACCTGTGGGTAGCCCCTTATATGTGAGTGGTCCGTACATGTGGGTAGCCCCTTATATGTGAGTGGTCCGTACCTGTGTGTAGCCCCTTATATGTGAGTGGTCAGTACCTGTGTGTAGCCCCTTATATGTGAGTGGTCAGTACCTGTGGGTAGCCCCTTATATGTGAGTGGTCCGTACCTGTGGGTAGCCCCTTATATGTGAGTGGTCCGTACCTGTGGGTAGCCCCTTATATGTGAGTGGTCCGTACCTGTGGGTAGCCCCTTATATGTGAGTGGTCCGTACCTGTGGGTAGCCCCTTACATGTGAGTGGTCCGTACCTGTGGGAAGCCCCTTATATGTGAGTGATCCGTTCCTGTGGGTAGCCCCTTATATGTGAGTGGTCAGTACCTGTGGGTAGCCCCTTATATGTGAGTGGTCAGTACCTGTGGGTAGCCCCTTATATGTGAGTGGTCCGTACCTGTGGGTAGCCCCTTACATGTGAGTGGTCCGTACCTGTGGGTAGCCCCTTATATGTGAGTGGTCCGTTCCTGTGGGTAGCCCCTTATATGTGAGTGGTCAGTACCTGTGTGTAGCCCCTTATATGTGAGTGGTCCGTACCTGTGGGTAGCCCCTTATATGTGAGTGGTCCGTACCTGTGGGTAGCCCCTTATATGTGAGTGGTCTGTACCTGTGGGTAGCCCCTTATATGTGAGTGGTCCGTACCTGTGGGTAGCCCCTTATATGTGAGTGGTCAGTACCTGTGGGTAGCCCCTTATATGTGAGTGGTCAGTACCTGTGGGTAGCCCCTTATATGTGAGTGGTCAGTACCTGTGGGTAGCCCCTTATATGTGAGTGGTCCGTACATGTGGATAGCCCCTTATATGTGAGTGGTCAGTACCTGTGTGTAGCCCCTTATATGTGAGTGGTCAGTACCTGTGGGTAGCCCTTATATGTGAGTGGTCAGTACCTGTGGGTAGCCCCTTATATGTGAGTGGTCAGTACCTGTGTGTAGCCCCTTATATGTGAGTGGTCAGTACCTGTGGGTAGCCCCTTATATGTGAGTGGTCAGTACCTGTGGGTAGCCCCTTATATGTGAGTGGTCAGTACCTGTGTGTAGCCCCTTATATGTGAGTGGTCAGTACCTGTGTGTAGCCCCTTATATGTGAGTGGTCCGTACCTGTGGGTAGCCCCTTATATGTGAGTGGTCAGTACCTGTGTGTAGCCCCTTATATGTGAGTGGTCCGTACCTGTGGGTAGCCCCTTATATGTGAGTGGTCAGTACCTGTGTGTAGCCCCTTATATGTGAGTGGTCCGTACCTGTGGGTAGCCCCTTATATGTGAGTGGTCCGTACCTGTGGGTAGCCCCTTATATGTGAGTGGTCAGTACCTGTGTGTAGCCCCTTATATGTGAGTGGTCCGTACCTGTGGGTAGCCCCTTATATGTGAGTGGTCAGTACCTGTGTGTAGCCCCTTATATGTGAGTGGTCAGTACCTGTGTGTAGCCCCTTATATGTGAGTGGTCCGTACCTGTGGGTAGCCCCTTATATGTGAGTGGTCAGTACCTGTGGGTAGCCCCTTATATGTGAGCGGTCCGTTCCTGTGTGTAGCCCCTTACATGTGAGTGGTCAGTACATGTGGGTAGCCCCTTATATGTGAGTGGTCAGTACCTGTGGGTAGCCCCTTATATGTGAGTGGTCCGTACATGTGGGTAGCCCCTTATATGTGAGTGGTCCGTACCTGTGTGTAGCCCCTTATATGTGAGTGGTCAGTACCTGTGTGTAGCCCCTTATATGTGAGTGGTCCGTACCTGTGGGTAGCCCCTTATATGTGAGTGGTCTGTACCTGTGGGTAGCCCCTTATATGTGAGTGGTCCGTACCTGTGGGTAGCCCCTTATATGTGAGTGGTCAGTACCTGTGGGTAGCCCCTTATATGTGAGTGGTCAGTACCTGTGGGTAGCCCCTTATATGTGAGTGGTCAGTACCTGTGGGTAGCCCCTTATATGTGAGTGGTCCGTACATGTGGATAGCCCCTTATATGTGAGTGGTCAGTACCTGTGTGTAGCCCCTTATATGTGAGTGGTCAGTACCTGTGGGTAGCCCTTATATGTGAGTGGTCAGTACCTGTGGGTAGCCCCTTATATGTGAGTGGTCAGTACCTGTGTGTAGCCCCTTATATGTGAGTGGTCAGTACCTGTGGGTAGCCCCTTATATGTGAGTGGTCAGTACCTGTGGGTAGCCCCTTATATGTGAGTGGTCAGTACCTGTGTGTAGCCCCTTATATGTGAGTGGTCAGTACCTGTGTGTAGCCCCTTATATGTGAGTGGTCCGTACCTGTGGGTAGCCCCTTATATGTGAGTGGTCAGTACCTGTGTGTAGCCCCTTATATGTGAGTGGTCCGTACCTGTGGGTAGCCCCTTATATGTGAGTGGTCAGTACCTGTGTGTAGCCCCTTATATGTGAGTGGTCCGTACCTGTGGGTAGCCCCTTATATGTGAGTGGTCCGTACCTGTGGGTAGCCCCTTATATGTGAGTGGTCAGTACCTGTGTGTAGCCCCTTATATGTGAGTGGTCCGTACCTGTGGGTAGCCCCTTATATGTGAGTGGTCAGTACCTGTGTGTAGCCCCTTATATGTGAGTGGTCAGTACCTGTGTGTAGCCCCTTATATGTGAGTGGTCCGTACCTGTGGGTAGCCCCTTATATGTGAGTGGTCAGTACCTGTGGGTAGCCCCTTATATGTGAGCGGTCCGTTCCTGTGTGTAGCCCCTTACATGTGAGTGGTCAGTACATGTGGGTAGCCCCTTATATGTGAGTGGTCAGTACCTGTGGGTAGCCCCTTATATGTGAGTGGTCCGTACATGTGGGTAGCCCCTTATATGTGAGTGGTCCGTACCTGTGTGTAGCCCCTTATATGTGAGTGGTCAGTACCTGTGTGTAGCCCCTTATATGTGAGTGGTCAGTACCTGTGGGTAGCCCCTTATATGTGAGTGGTCCGTACATGTGGATAGCCCCTTATATGTGAGTGGTCAGTACCTGTGTGTAGCCCCTTATATGTGAGTGGTCAGTACCTGTGGGTAGCCCTTATATGTGAGTGGTCAGTACCTGTGGGTAGCCCCTTATATGTGAGTGGTCAGTACCTGTGTGTAGCCCCTTATATGTGAGTGGTCAGTACCTGTGGGTAGCCCCTTATATGTGAGTGGTCCGTACATGTGGATAGCCCCTTATATGTGAGTGGTCAGTACCTGTGTGTAGCCCCTTATATGTGAGTGGTCAGTACCTGTGGGTAGCCCTTATATGTGAGTGGTCAGTACCTGTGGGTAGCCCCTTATATGTGAGTGGTCAGTACCTGTGTGTAGCCCCTTATATGTGAGTGGTCAGTACCTGTGGGTAGCCCCTTATATGTGAGTGGTCAGTACCTGTGGGTAGCCCCTTATATGTGAGTGGTCAGTACCTGTGTGTAGCCCCTTATATGTGAGTGGTCCGTACCTGTGGGTAGCCCCTTATATGTGAGTGGTCCGTACCTGTGGGTAGCCCCTTATATGTGAGTGGTCAGTACCTGTGGGTAGCCCCTTATATGTGAGTGGTCAGTACCTGTGGGTAGCCCCTTATATGTGAGTGGTCAGTACCTGTGGGTAGCCCCTTATATGTGAGTGGTCAGTACCTGTGGGTAGCCTCTTATATGTGAGTGGTCAGTACCTGTGGGTAGCCCCTTATATGTGAGTGGTCAGTACCTGTGTGTAGCCCCTTATATGTGAGTGGTCCGTACCTGTGGGTAGCCCCTTATATGTGAGTGGTCCGTACCTGTGGGTAGCCCCTTATATGTGAGTGGTCTGTACCTGTGGGTAGCCCCTTATATGTGAGTGGTCCGTACCTGTGGGTAGCCCCTTATATGTGAGTGGTCAGTACCTGTGGGTAGCCCCTTATATGTGAGTGGTCCGTACCTGTGGGTAGCCCCTTATATGTGAGTGGTCCGTACCTGTGGGTAGCCCCTTATATGTGAGTGGTCCGTACCTGTGGGTAGCCCCTTATATGTGAGTGGTCTGTACCTGTGGGTAGCCCCTTACATGTGAGTGGTCCGTACCTGTGGGTAGCCCCTTATATGTGAGTGGTCCGTACATGTGGGTAGCCCCTTATATGTGAGTGGTCCGTACCTGTGGGTAGCCCCTTATATGTGAGTGGTCCGTACCTGTGGGTAGCCCCTTATATGTGAGTGGTCCGTACCTGTGGGTAGCCCCTTATATGTGAGTGGTCTGTACCTGTGTGTAGCCCCTTATATGTGAGTGGTCCGTACCTGTGTGTAGCCCCTTATATGTGAGTGGTCCGTACCTGTGGGTAGCCCCTTACATGTGAGTGGTCAGTACATGTGGGTAGCCCCTTATATGTGAGTGGTCAGTACCTGTGGGTAGCCCCTTATATGTGAGTGGTCTGTACCTGTGGGTAGCCCCTTATATGTGAGTGGTCCGTACCTGTGGGTAGCCCCTTACATGTGAGTGGTCCGTACCTGTGGGTAGCCCCTTATATGTGAGTGGTCCATACCTGTGTGTAGCCCCTTATATGTGAGTGGTCCGTACCTGTGGGTAGCCCCTTATATGTGAGTGGTCCGTACCTGTGGGTAGCCCCTTACATGTGAGTGGTCAGTACATGTGGGTAGCCCCTTATATGTGAGTGGTCAGTACCTGTGGGTAGCCCCTTATATGTGAGTGGTCAGTACCTGTGGGTAACCCCTTATATGTGAGTGATCCGTACCTGTGGGTAGCCCCTTATATGTGAGTGGTCAGTACCTGTGGGTAGCCCCTTATATGTGAGTGGTCCGTACCTGTGTGTAGCCCCTTATATGTGAGTGGTCCGTACCTGTGGGTAGCCCCTTACATGTGAGTGATCCGTTCCTGTGGGTAGCCCCTTATATGTGAGTGGTCCGTACCTGTGGGTAGCCCCTTACATGTGAGTGGTCCATACCTGTGAGTAGCCTCTTATTTGTGAGTGGTCCATACCTGTGGGTAGCCCCTTATATGTGAGTGGTCCGTACCTGTGGGTAGCCCCTTATATGTGAGTGGTCCGTACCTGTGGGTAGCCCCTTATATGTGAGTGGTCCGTACCTGTGGGTAGACTTTTATGTGGAGGGCGCAGACTCCTCTGTGGTCGGATAATAATGGTTTCTCACTGCGATACTGGGTACCGTCCTTGCAGCTACACAAGGAAACTCAGTTTCGTTTCCAAAAATCGTCCTCCTAGTTTCTCTATGAACCCCTCCCACCCAACAGTTTCTCATCCCTCCCTCACATCCTCTCTACGGGCTGTTACACACCAGTAAGACAAAAACTAATTTCTGCCACTGTCTAAGAGGTGAATCATTAACATACATGTATATACACACATACACATATGTATACTGACTCACATACATGTGTACATATACTCACATACATGTATACACTCATACATACACACATAGATGTGTACATATTCTCACATACATGTATACACTCATACATACACACATTTTACAGGCACACATACATATATGTATACTCACACACACATATGTACACTCACACACATACATGCACAAATATAAAGTTGCATGCAAAAGTTTGGCCAATTCTTGTCATATTACGTCTCACTGAGTCTGTACATGTAACATCCTCCGCATGGCTCAAATGTGACCATGACATTTCTGGAACTGATAATGTACAATGACAGCAGAGACTGAGGAATAGACAGAGAGCACCTATGGGAAGCCGCTGTGTCAGCTCACAGACGTTCCCTCCCAGTACACGCAGGAAGAATGAAGGTCCGAGGGGCTCTATGGAAGTGTTACTGATTCCCTTCTTTATATTCCCTTCTTTATATCCATG
This sequence comes from Mixophyes australis, assembly GCA_036250195.1. NCBI lineage: Eukaryota > Metazoa > Chordata > Amphibia > Anura > Limnodynastidae > Mixophyes > Mixophyes australis. The sequence continues at coordinate 13,611,952 of JAVHZZ010000004.1, forward strand.
GCCATAGTTTAAAGGGAGTGTAAACCTCGGGGCGAACCTGGATCAATTAAAGTTACAAAACTTGCAAATTGCTGACATCTATTTGCCTATTACTATGTGTATGCACATGTAATTATACCCAGGAGAACTGTATCCTAGTTCCTGTATGTAATGTCTGTCTTATGAAGAAGGGGCCGCGATGTATGTCTGCAACTTGTACACAGGGTTGGAAGAAATCTGTGTATCAGAAGTCGATTATTCTATGGTCTGTGAAATATGGGTGCACTGGGCTCATGTGACCAGGGGACGGTTCTTACTATGCCTGACAAATCTGCCCCCAAAAGTTTGGAAGAGTACTAATATATAGACTAATATATAGACTAATATATATATATATATATACTGTAAGTACATGAGTCCACAGAAAATATTGGATATTTTGTATTTCAAGGGACGACATATGGCACTAGACTGGTTGAGTTGATAGGAAGGTGGGCCACTGGTCATGTATATAATCCCCTTCCTCAACACACAGCCTGTTGTATCAAACAATGGACCCAGCTCCCAACATCAAAGTGGCAATCCCCTCCTTAAAGATGGTCAGAAGGAGGAGAGGGCTGAGAATTGGGAACAGCTTTGGCTTGCCAGCCAATGGGACACTACCATCTGAAGTGCATCATGCCACCAGTGTGGTTAAGACTAAGGGGCTGGGAAGTGAAACCTTTGAAAGTGGATGTGCGCCCTCTTCAGTTCTGTAGCTGGTATCTTGCAGTGCACTTGTGGTGCCACCATCCAAATTAGTCCAAATGAAAAAAACTGTGACCTTACCGCACCATACACAAGATGTGTGACTTTATTTCCAAGGGTGAATTGCGGGTTACATATTTTATAATAGAAAGGGTAGATGGCATCAGCTGCTTAGCAACGTATCAGTAACACTAATGTCTACAAACACAACCCCTCCTGACATTCTACGTTGTCAGCCTTTTTTGCAGTTATTTTGCCGTTTCCAGTAATCTAAAGCAATTGTTGACTTATTACGCCATTTACACATCAAACAGCAACAGCTGTGCATGGGCAATCTCTGACGGCGGGGCTGGAGGAGGCGGCGTAAGCCATATATAATCAATGTACAATGGCTGCAAGCCAGTGTGGCTGCTTAGCTAGTGTTCGTAGTTCTAAGTGTGTTAGTTACAAGTCTATTAAGATTTAGATAATTCAGAGTTATACCCGAATTAAATAAGAGGAAAAAGGAGAAGAACATTCCACCCAACACACACGGACAACATTCAGCATTCACCTGAAACTCCATATTTTACTCCCGATGTTTCCAACTCTCCCTGGCTCCAAGCTTCATAACTCAGGATGTCTGTTTTCAACTCTGTGTCTATTTCCTTCTCACCTCAAGAAAATTTGATTTCAACTGTCACTTTATTTCCCTGAAACATCTCCTCTGTTTACTCAGCCTGCTGTACTACTTGCTGAGCCAGTCCCTCCCCTACAACAGTTGTTTTAGTGATCTAACTAGTAATTGCATTTTCAAGGCTACTCAAAGCTCTGCCTACCATTACAAGTATGAAGAATTGAAACTGAGTTTGAACTGGATTTGGACTTTGGCCCATTCTCCTATTTCATGACTCTACAAAAACGTAATTACTACATCTCCTGTATCTTATTGCTCTCCATTCAACACATCCACTTACTACCCCATATAGCTCACCCCATCATTAATCCATATTACATGCCCAAGCCTATCCCCTCTATCCGCTGTCACTACCCCCTCCACCACATATCACCTTGTCCCCCCCCATGGACAGTCAATCCCCCCAACCTTATTCCCATTGTTCCTCTCATTCACCTTCCCCTGTCCTGTGCACTGTGCAAGATCTGTGGGCAGTAAGTTCACTCTGATGCATGACCACTTCCTCTCCCATTCCTATTATAGATGCCCGGGCTCGGTTTTTTCCGAAAACCAAGCCCACCCGGACATCGCAGATCTGATCATTCACTCATCATTTCTCGTCTAGACTCTTGCAACCTCCTATTCACTGGCCTTTCTGTCTCTCACTTTTCTGACATTCAATCCATAAAGAATTCTGCAGCTTAGCTCATTTACCTCTTCCGCTTCTCCTCTGTGTAAACCTCTTCATTGGCTCCCTATCTGTTTTAGAATTCAATTCAAGCTCTGACCTCAGCCTCAATTCACCTCTCATTACCTCCTCCTATGCTCGCCTCCAAGGCATCTGCCATGCTGCCCCATTTCTTTGGAACTCCCTACCCTGCCTCACTAAACTCTCCCCCAACCTTCAGTCCTTCAAGCGTTGACTCAAAACTCACCTTTTCATGCTCGCCTATCCTACTACCTCCTGACCATCCTATTCATCACCTCCTCTTTCTTGTCTGTCATCTCCATCTTTTCCCAGTTAGTCCCACTGTTCTTCACCATCCCTCCCTCTAGAATGTAAGCTCTCGCGGGAAGGGTCCTCTCTACCTATTGTCCCACGTCTGTTCACTGTCTGACTCCCTCCTACGTCCTGTCACATCTTTTGCTGCACTCTGTGTGAGTCCCCATAGCATCACTCACACTCATTTGTGATACTTACATGTATAACCTCATCTCTTTGTTACCTGTTCTGTATCCAGCGCTACGGAATCTGTGGTGCCTTATAAATAAATATATAATAATAATAACAATAATCTCAGTAGACAACAGGAGTATAATCTGGGAGAGTAGTCTAGGGGGAAATGTGTTTGGGGTTTCCTACTCTAAGTGGGTTTCTCACGCTTGGACAAACATTGGACAACATCTGAAGACATCCAGGAATAAGCTACATCTGCTGCAGACCATCTCTGATACTTCTCTATATACACAGAACACTGCAAATTGGTATTTATTTAAACTCCCTTAACTCTTTAGCAAATTTCTTTTACTCCTCTCCTTTCATGGCATTATCTTTAGGACTGTATCATCGTTCCCCTTCCTGCAACACAAACATTTGTCCACATTGCCCCTTCTTTACTCCACTCACCCCAAGTTAACACTCATGAAAGTTTGTCCTCTTTATTTTTTTAATTGGAAAAGCCTCCTCCTCTCACCAGAAAATGCAAGATCACACACTTTACAATCTTCTTACCTATCTTTCTCTCTCTCTCTGCTTCAATTAGCTGGTGATATATCACCTAATCCAGGTCCCCACATTTCTCCACTACACATATATCTGAACGTTACCGAAATCCAGCAAACCTCAAACACATCACCTGTCTCACTTCTCATCCAAAGTCCTTTAAATGTGCCCTTTGGAATGCACGCTCTGTTTGTACAAAACTTGCCTCCATACAGAACCTCTTCCTCTCAAACAGTCTCAACCTTCTGTCAATAACAGAAACATGGTTCACGCACTCAGACACTGTCTCACCTGCAGCCCTTTCACATGGTGGCCTCCATTTCACCCACACTTCCAGACCTGAAGGCAGACAAGGAGGGGGGGTTGGACCACTTCTCTCCCCACAGTGCACATTCACAGTTCTACCAAATGTCCTATCACTCACGTTCTCATCTTCTGAAGTACATGCTATTTGGATTTCTAATCCATTCTCTATGCGTGTTGCTGTGATATATCGTTCCCCTGGAGCACCAACAATTTCTTTACACCCCCACCATCATCCTGGGTGATTTCAATATCCCCATTGCTAATCCAATTTCCAATACTGCTTCCAAATTACTCTCTCTAACCTCTTCACTTGGCCTCTCCCAGTGGATTGAATCTTCTACTCATCTGGATGGCCATTGCCTTGATCTCGTTTTCTCTAGACTATGCTAAATTTCTGATTTCCTTAACACCTCTTTCCCCCTCTCGGATCATCACCTTATCAGCTACACGCTCACTCCCAGTACCTTAACTTCACTGCTGTCAAACTCTACCAAGCCTCCTCATACTTCTCAACAGTTTTCCACCTCTCTCCAACACCTTCTCTCCCCAATCTCTACACTATCCTCCTTTGATATGGTAGTACTTCATCAAACCCTAGCAACAGCCATTGATCAAGTGGTTCATACTTCACGTCGACTTTGATGTCAGCCATGGCACACTTACGTAACAAGAGACCATCAAAAACTGTCCCGTAAAGCAGAACGTCACTAGTGTAAATCTCTAATGACTTCCTCACATATACTGCTCTCTACTACTCCTAACGAAATGCTCTGGACACTGCAAAACAAACATACTTCCAGTCTCTCATCTATCCTCAGGCTTCAAACACCAATCGTCTCTTTAACACATTTAAATTTCTTCTTAACCCTCCCACCCCAAGCCCTCCGACTAACAAGAGTGTCCAGGATATTGCCTCCTATTTCAAGGACAAGATTGATAAGATCAGACTTGAAGTGGTATCATCTTCCTTGACAAGCAATCAGCTGAATTCCTTTGTAGCACCCTCTGACACCCTCAAATAAAGAGGAAGTTTCTACTCTCTTCTTATCTTCCTACTCTACCTCGTGTCCTCTTGATCCTATACCCTCACAAATTGGTAGGTCCTTGTCTCCTGTACTCATTCCACCTCTAACTAAAATCTGTAATCTCTCTCTCTCTACTAGTATCTTCCCGTCATTATACAAGCATGCAGTGATTACTCTTATCCTGAAAAAACTAAATTCTGACCCAAACTCTCTCTCAAATTACCGTCCCATCTCCCAGCTCCCATGCCCCTCCAAGCTTCTAGAGAAACTTGCCTACACACGCCTCACACGTTTCCTTTCAGCAAACTATCTATTGGATCCTTTTCAGGCAGACTTTCGCTCTCAATACTCCACAGAGACTGCGCTGACCAAGGCTGTCAATGATTTGATCAGAGCTAAAAAACTATAGTCCATTACTCTCTTCTAATTCTCTTGGATCTCTCTGCTGTATTCAACACTGTTGATCACTCTCTTCTCATCTAATTGCTACAATTCCTAGGTCTTCAAGACACTGTCCTATCCTGTTCTCATCCTACCTATCTAATCGCTCTTTCAGTGTTAATCTCTGTAGTTCCACTTCCTGCATCAGTAGGAGTCCCACAAGGCTCAGTGCTAGGTCCTCTGCTTTTTTCAATCTACAGTCATGGCTAAAAGTTTTGAGAATGACACAGATATTATTTTTCATAAAGCCTGTCATGAATTGCAATTAATTTCATAGTCCCTCTTTGCCATAACAATAAGCTTTATCCCAAAAACAACATTTCCACTGCATTTCAGCCCTGCCACAAAAGGACGAGGTGACATCAGGTCAATGATTCTCTCGTTAACACAGGTGAGAGTGTTGACGAGGACATGGCTGGAGATCACTCTGTCATGTTGATTGAGTTAGAATAATAGACTGGAAGATTTAAAAGCAGGGTGGTGCTTGAAATCATTGTTCTTCCTCTGTTATCCATAGTTATCTGCAAGGAAACACATACAGTCATCATTGCTTTGCACAAAAAGGACTTCACAGGCAAGGATTTTGCTGCTAGTAACATTGCACCTAAATCAATCATTTATCGAATCATCAAGAACTTCAAGGAGAGAGGTTCAACAGTTGTGAAGAAGGCTTCAGGGTGCCCAAGAACGTCCAGCAAGTGCCAGGTCCAGTGCAGAGCTTGCTCAGGAATGGCAGCAGGCAGGTGTGAGTGCATCTGAATGCACAGTGAAGCAAAGACTTTTGGAGGATGGCCTGGTGTCAAGAAGGCCAGCAGAGAAGTCACTTCTCTCCAGGAAAAACATCAGGGACAGACTGATATTCTGCAATAGGTACAGGGAATGGACTGCTGAGGACTGGGGTAAAGTAATTTTTCTGATGAATCCCCTTTCAGATTGTTTGGGCCATCTGGAAAAACACTTGTCCGGAGAAGGAAAGGTGAGTGCTACCATCAGTCCTGTGTCATGCCAACAGTAAAGGATCCTGAAACCATTCATGTGTGGAGTTGCTTCTCAGCCAAGTGATTCGGTTCACCACAAATTTGCCTAAGAACACAGCCATGAATAAAGAATGGTACAAAAACATCCTCCAAGAGCAACTTCTACCAACCATCCAAGAACAGTTTGGTAACGAACAATGCTTTTTCCAGCATGATGGAACACCTTGCCATAAGGCTAAAGTGATAACTAAGTGGCTTGGGGATAAAAATATTGAAAATTTGGGCCCATGTCCAGGAAACTCCCCAGACCTTAATCCCATTGAGAACTTGTGGTCTATCCTCAAGAGGCGAATTGACAATCAAAAACCCTCAAGTTCTGACAAACTCCAATCATTGATTAAGCAAAATGGGCGACCATCAGCCAGTATGTGGCCCAGAAGTTGATTGACAACATGCCAGGGTGATTTTCAGTGTTCTTCAAAAAGAAGGGTCAACACTGCAAATATTGATATATACACACCGTAGAGTGCTGGGAAATCTGTGATATCCACACCCTTCTAGTATCGTAAACTAGTACATTTAGACCAAAAGTATGGTTCAATATTTATTAAACCGAAACAAATGCAGTTGATTAAAAATAATAATAAAATGATCATAAGATGTTGTAACAATATTAAAAATAACAATAGCAAACATGAGAAAACATCCCCATACTTGTGCACATAAATTCCCAATCGGGAGTAAAACTATGTTATAATAACATGCCCGGGCAAAAAAATGAATTGAATCTGTAAAAGTCTTGTCACATCCAAAGGTATACCGGTGATCCAAAACACATTCAAAAATAGAATAGATGTGTATGCATACAGAATAAATTACAATAATGATGGTACGATGTCCTCCTCGTATAGAAGCCGGTCCGCTGTTTAGACCAAAAATTTTGGTTCTCTTTAAAGAGGGGTGAATCCCAATGACGTGTTATTGATGGTAACTGATACGGCCTTCACATACTAGGAATGTCAACTGCATTGTTTCGATTTAATAAATATTGAACCATACTTTTGGTCTAAATGTACTAGTTTACGCCATTAGAAGGGTGTGGATATCACAGATTTTCCCAGCGCTCTACAGTGTGTATATATCTTCTTTGGTTAACAATTTCATGTATTGTGGTTTGAGCTGCAGGGTTATATCTGTGAGACACACTTGTTTTATAGAGTATTGTATTGGTCTGTTCGCGGCGTGGGAGATTCTCTAGGGAATCTTGTTTTTGCTTTTAACACTGCAAATATTGACTCTTTGCATAAACTTAATGTAATTGTCAATAAAAACCTTTGACATTTATGAAATGCTTGTAATTTTACTTCAGTATAACATAGTGACATTTATCAAAAAGGTCTAAAAACCGTGAAGCCGCAAACTTTGTGAAAACCAATACTTGTGTCATTTTCAAAACTTTTGCCCATGACTGTATAACACTACTCTTGGAAAACTAATAAGCTCCTTTAGATTTCAATATTTTCTCTATGCGAATGATACCCAAATTTATCTGTCCTCTCCTCATCTCTCGCTATCTGTGTTGTCTCGCGTTACTGACTGTCTTTCTGCCAGTTCATCTTGGATGTCCTCTCGCCAACTCAAACTCAATCATTCAAAAACAGTCAATAATAGCAATAGTAATAGAGTTAATAATTTTCCCATCCACCAACAGAAGTTACCTACCTGACATTTCTATTTCTGTTAATAACATGACCATAAATCCCACCTCGCAAGCTCGCTGCCTAGGTGTGATCCTTGAATCACAAATATCCTTTGTTCCCCACATCGAATCTATATATAAATCATGATACTTATATCTATAAAACATTTCCAGAATACGCACATATCTCACACAAGACACTGCAAAAACTTGAATTCATGCACTTATCATCTCCTGCATTGACTATTGCAATTCCCTCCTTACTGGTCTTCCCCTAAACAGACTCAAACCCCTACAATCTATTTTGAACGCAGTGGCCAGACTGATTTTCCTTGCAAATGATTCTTCCTCTGCTGAGTCATTCTGTCAGTCTCTACATTGGTTGCCTGTTTCTTACCAAATCCAATGCAAAAATCTTCTACTAACATACAAGGCCATCAACAAAGTTGATGGCACCGACATACATCTTCTCAGTTGTCTGAAAATATCTCCCATCTCGACACATCCGTTCTGGACAATATCTGCGACTCTCTTCCACTCTCATCTCATCCTCCCATTCCTGGTTAGAGGACCTTTCTCGGGGTGCACCCACTCTGTAGAATTCATTCCCTTGCACAGTAATACTTTCCTCTGGTCTACAAACTTTCAAGCGTTCTCTGAAATCCCACCTCTTTCAGACAAGCTTATAATATTCCTCAACCACACTTTTAACCTCACTAGGTTACCCTATTACCGCCCTTTACACAATTCACACAAGACAACTACCCTCTGACCACAGACCAACATTGCTGTGTGACTGAATCACATAGCATACAAATCACTTTAATCATATTGTCTGGACCAATAAGTAGTAAGTAGATTTAACCTCATGTAGTCGACTCCCATTGACCTATAGATTGTAAGCTTGCGAGCAGGGCCCTCTAACCTCTTTGTTTGTTTTACAAAGTATTGTGTATTATTGTGAAAGAGATAAGGGCGCGCTTCTTTAAATTAATGAAATGTATACAAGTGAATAAAATCATTTGAGACGGCAGCCAAGGGCAAATGAGACCAATGTACATGGGCAAATAAAAGAAAAATGTTGTCCAGCGCTCAGAAACAAGCAATGTATAAGAATCACTATGTGTCAGCATATACATAACGGAGAATTTTGTGCACAATATAGATATATTGGGTTTATGATCACCTACCAGCGTCAAGGCATCTCCTGTAGGTGAGTCCCTAAACTAGTGATACATATTTATATTCAGGGTGTCTCATTTAAAGCATTCCCCTGACCTCCACCTTATAAAGCCAACAGCACCTGGAGGGAGCGGTCAACTCCCAGAAAAACAAACTAAATAGAAAATAGTGAAAGAGAAAAAGGTGTACTTCTTATATAGTTATATTGTACACAAAATTCTCCTTTATGTATATACTGATATACTGACACATAGTGATTTTTATATATTGTTTGTTTCTGTGCGCCGGACAACATTTTACTTGTATATTATTGTGTTTGTCCCCAATTGAAAACGGAATTTGCTGGCACTATATAATAAATCATGATGATGATGATGATGATGATGATGATGATGAAGATGATGAGAGTAGTCAGAAAGCATTCTGATGTCAGGAGACAGCAGGATCATAATCTGTGATAGGAGGCAGAAGGCAAGTTAAGCGTTTTCAATAAGGCTTTATTTATGTTGGCAAGTGTGATGAAATGTTGTATATCTAATGACTGATTGTTATTTTCTGTTGAATCTATGTATAACACTCTGAATATTTTATGAAACCTTTCAAACTGTATTTTGTTGACTGACCTGAGTCTGACATAGGCAAGTGTCAATGGTGTTGTGAAAGTAGCCAGGCTGAGAGACAGATAAAATCTCTGAGTAGTTTGTGTATGCAGAGGAGTTAGACTTAGCCAGGCCAAACGAGCAGAGGTGAGAACTCAGGTCCTGTGAAATGCCAGGTCACAGGACATCCATAATTTACTTTGAAAGCCCTGTTTCATTTTGGGCATGGATCTAACTTATTTGAAAATGAAATTCCTAAGGTGGGGGGTGAAGAGCCAACAAGAAATGATTTAAAAATCCCTTGTATCAGTGTTCATTTCTTTGAGGGGGGTCTATCATGACTGAAATGTGCAATTCTTCTCAATGTGTACTCTACACACGCCAATTCCTGAAATTGTAAGTAGGGTTTTTATTTCCTATCTTATTTTTTGAAACTTATTTATGCAATTTATTATATGTCTGTTTATTACCTTTTCATAAACAACCTCACCATTTATTGGTGATGCTGAATTGCAATGAGATTTTCGTATATCACAAATACTCACCCCCCCCCCCCCCCCCCCACACACACACACCACACTTTTCCATCTCTGGATGTAGAACTTCCAATTAGTTAGTGACTTTTAGTAGCAGACAGTGACAGAACTGCCTTACTCAGACATAACATTTAAATTGTATACCTGCTTGTGTCTCTGTGAAGGGATCACCGGAATTTCCGGCTTTCGGTGAGCTCCTTCCAGTCGTGGCAACTCCTCCCCTGTTGGCCGGGTTGGTGAGCCAATCAGACTCCACGCCTTTGGTCTGATAGTGCTAATTGGGATTGACACAGGTGTCTTCCGGAGTTGTATCAATAATTAACCCTATTTATTAACCACCACCTACCACCCGGGGATATGGTAATAACCCTATTGCTATCAGCACAGGGCTAGTTTATCCGGGGGGGACATACTCCTCCAGAACAATCCCTCTAGGGAACTCAGCCCATGCTCTTTAACCCCACAAATTTCCTGATACCAGTATCGGCTGGCAGCAGCACTAGAGCTGTTCTGGCTTTTTGAGGAGGGGCACACATTTTTTTTTTATCATTATTTATTTATATATTACAGATGGGGCAGGGCCATGCTGATAATCATCATCTTTAGGAAAGCAGGCACAACAGGAGCGCCTCCTAATTATTTGTGCCTGCCTACATCTTACTATACCTGGGCTAAACAAGCCCCCCCTTTACACCCCCCAGACAGCAGATACATGTCAGTCTACATATAGGCTGAGCCTGCAGGACGGGAAAGAGCTTTCTTCTCTCTGATTTTGGACTTATGCCCAAATGTACCTGAGGCCCCAAATGAGGAATCAATATACAGGCAACTAGAGGAGGCAACACCTTATGTATGTCAGGCACTGTCTCCGCACTGACACTTGGTGCAGGAGACAGACGCTTGCACCTTCTCTTCAGCCGCTTCCCGTTGCCTAGTAGCTGGACGCTATCTCCGCTCACCTGTCAGTAGTCAGCATGTCTGACCGCCAAAATCTCCCTAACCCAATCAGGATGTACCTTATTGTATACAGAGCACCCACTGACACATGTTGTGCGCCAGAGTATTGGTTCACTCCTGCTCCAGCGCTTCTGAACTTTTGATCCAGTGTTCTTCGGTTCTGACTCGGCTTCCTGTTACTACTGTCCTGTGTTTCGTTTTTGTACCTCGCTGCCTTGCTGGTTTGACTATTTGGCCTGACTTCTCTCTGGATCCTCCCTCTGTACCGCATCGCTCGGGTGGCTCTGACCTGGATTGCCTGACTACGCCTGTCTACTACTGTCGCTACACCGGTGACTGTCCTGGAGAACCGCGACCAGCGTACCCTCTGCAGCTAAGCCCAAACTCCTTTGCGGTGGTCCCTGGTGACTACCAGAGGAAAGGTTAGACTCCGCACCTCTCTGTTCAGTTGCGCCAATACCGGTTAGCGACCAGCTCTGCAATTCCATGACATTATAATGTTCAGCCCATACCCAAACGTCTCGATGGGCCGTTAACTTATTTAACCCCTTCTCATCTACACAGGTCTCATAGTTTTAGATACTGATAGTTATCTCCTTCTTGACCAAAGAAGATCCTAACACAGGTGCACCATGAATACAATACAGCTAACAAATGGCCTCCGGGAATACTAGTTGCAGGTTTATTTCCAACCTGTGACTTTCTAGTCGCAGAGATAAAGGTCAGAGAAAGAGCAACAGCTCAGAGGGAAATAAAGACTTTGTGATAAAGACAAAGGGTCTTGTTAATTAAGGAACACAAAACGAATGTATGACTGGATGGACCGCCTATGCCACCCTGTTTGTGTGTTGCTGGGGTCTGGTTGGCTTGCCTTCCACTGTCCCCTTTCTTTCTCCCAAATGCGCCCTCTAACCGCCGTAGGATGGGCTTTTGCTGCTGCCACCACTGGACTCCTTAGCAGCACCTAGAACTGTGTCCTTCTGGGTAACTCTTGCTGCTAGTGTACCCCCCAGCTGGTACACCTGGACTTATACCCTGACCTCTTCAGGGTTACTGTGGATGTTTCCCCTGGCCTATCACACTGGCCAGAGCTGCAGGTAGCGGGCAGAGAGTTGGTACTGGATGCTGGGTCCCAACCTCAGAACAGACGCATAGTGGATTAGATTGGGTCTAATCTGTGGTCACAGAAATTATAGTAGGTAAGTAGGCGTCAAAGCAGGATCTTGAAGCAGTGATGTTTTAATAGATCACTTTGCTGTTTACATTGTTCAGACAGATTCCAACATATAGGACAAAATCCCTCACAGGAAAGAAAGGTAACAGCCCCCTGCTGTGTTTTCAGGTGGCCACTTCACATGTCGGAGGTCTAATTAGCTTTAATGGGGATTTCCTCTAGAAACTTTACAAAACCAAATTATGAAAGACTGTCTCAGAAGATGCAAATCAAATTTCCTTTAACATTTGCCTATCAGATATGAGTACATGTCACAATTCTTATGCCAGAACGGTAGATGAACAGGATCCTGCCGTAAACTAGAAACAATGCCCCAACAAGACGCGGAGTCTAACAAGGAGATGGTATTCACCAGGGACCAGCCGCAAGGCAGGTTGGGTTTAGCTGCACAACAGGTTAGCACTGGGATGGCAGCAGGACACTCAGGAGGTTTTTCGTCCAGCTGTCAGCAGATTGCAGAGGAGCGGAGGAGAAGCGCTGTATTTGAGTGTCAGCTCTGCAGATGAGCAGAAGGAATAGGAGCCACATCAGAATGCTATGGAACATAAAGAACAGGCACTGAGGATACTGCAGAAGTGCCTTTTAAACTTTTGGAGCCAAAACTCCAACCAATAGGAGAGGGACCGAGGAAATTGACAGGACGGGTCTGCGCAGCGAAGATGGCGGCGCCCGACCCGGACGAGCAGACGGCCGGAGCAGGTAAGTGCGCCGGGGATCGGGTGTATGGCCCGATCGCCCGGTGTGTGACAGTATATTTACGATACAGAAATATAGCACACTATCAAAAATATTTGCAATGATATTAATTGGCGCCTGCACCACTAATTGAAATAAATTTCTACAATAAATTATTTCTACGTGATCCAGCCACAGAGCGTAATGTACATTTGTTACTTAAAAAGACGCACGTACATTGGGCATATGAACGTTTGTATTCACCAAGGACCGGATGTAAAAATACTTCTGGTGATGAATAAGGTGCGCTCTGCTCTAACAGACAATACACTGCAGGATACGTCCAATACAACTGTGGAATATAAAGTCACAAAAGAACGTACAGAAAAAAAACATATTCAATTATTTTCACCTGTTAATAATATATTCATTAAAGACAAAATATTAAAAAAGAGTTTTAATTTTTTCCCCATAAAATACATTTATTATTATGCTATGACTTTCTACTCTACATAAAATACAGTGTTACAGCTGCTCCTGATTGCAAACACATGTTATAGCTGTATACACAGCCGTCATCACTAGTAATTAGAAATACACTATTTCCTTTATATAAATTTATACCATAAGTTATTTATAAGAGATCCAGTCACAGATAGGTATAAGTAAATCCTTACAAAGAACTAAGGATCAAATAGGGTTTGAGGTTACCATAGGTTATAAAATGGGCAGACTAGATGGGCCAAGTGGTTTTTATTTGCTGTCAAATTCTATGTTCCGATGTTTATGTGGAAATGGAACAATAGGCACAGTGGGAATCGATTATAGTGCAGAGGACTGCTAGATCCTGGACAGTCATATGCTATAGATGCCTAGATGGTGTCCGGTAGAGGTAGTGCAGAAAGCTGGATAGAGCAGAGAGCAAAATAAAATATTGTCCGGCGATCTAAAGCAAACAATATATAAATCACTACGTGTCAGCATATATATTCACAAGTTAACCCGTGCATGATACTCATGCATTCTAGTCAAATCAAGCTACTTAAGGTCTTAAAAAGGTTCTTGTCATACATTTGGGCCTAGCCCAGGCCTCCTCAGGGGAAGAGCGTTACTTCCCGACGCAAGCGCCCTTTTTAATGTGTGTTCATGAGGTAAAATTACCTCACAAAAATGAGGGGGGATGATGGAAGTTAACTGACTTCACTATTCTAATTTTTTTGTCAAATAATGTCAGTATACCAAATTTCAGGTCAATTGGATGAACCCTTTCTGAGAAAATAGTTTTTTACACACACACACACTAACACACACCGCTAGGCTTTTACTTTTATATATTAGATAATGCTAAGAATTTTGTAGGTCAGTGTATAACTCCGCCCAGCAGGTGGCGCTGCAGCTTGTTGTTTTTTTTTCCACACACAGACTAACACACGCCGCTAGGCTTATATATATTAGATAGGAGAATTTTGTGCCCAATATAGATATACTAGGACAAGCTCACCTGCCAACGTCAAGGCATCTCCTGTTCAGAGGCTGGAAGGTCTTATGCTGTTTGATAAATGGTAATAGGAGAGATGAATAGAGAGTAAGAAGTAAAAGAGATGTAGTGCTGGAGACCAGGGCCGTAACGAGGGTCCAATGCCCACCTGATATATGCAGAGATATGTTTATTATAGGCCTTTGTATTACATTGGAATGCTATTAATTTAATGTCGGGATTGGTAGGGGGATCTGTCTGTTTATTAAATGGGAATGCTATATATTTAATGTTTTGGAGTCAATGTGATTTATGTTTCCCTGTTATACTTCTCAGGAGACTTTAGACCCAGTGGGAGATAACAGTGGATGAGACTCAGGTAAGAATGATCCAACTTACGCTGACCGGGCTTCAAGTTACAGCGAGGATCTCCTACTACCACTTTTGTGCTAACCCCAACTGTGGGACTTACGTAACCCATACGTGTCCTCCACCCACCCATGTGCTCACTCCTACCACACACATGTATCACGTGTGACACAGCCAGCCCACTCATGGACAGCCGACAGCCCGGATTGAGGCGCTCAGTTCTACTGGTATAAAAATAAGAAAAAGATAGATACAAGTGATGAATACAAATGAACTGGATTTCCAAACCTTTAAACATTTAAAAATATTTTATTCAAAGAATAAAGCAATGACTTCCATCTGTTTTCACTATCCTGAGATGATGATAACAGAAGCATTGCAGGAAGTAGAAGAAACCTTACCACAGGTCAGGGTTACCACCTGCCATTCACAGCAATACACCGTTACACCCTGTACTCATCCTGCCAGATAGGGAAACAGAGCAGAGATAGAGGTAGAGGATAAAGACAGGGATACTCAGGTTGGAGTGACAGAGGTCAGCCTGAGAGAGAGGGAGAGAGAGAGAGAGAGAGAGAGAGAGAGAGAGAGAAAGGGAGAGAGATAGAGAGGAAGAGACAGGGAGGGAGAGAGAGAACTTTCCTTTTCTTCTTATGCTTTTGAAGAGCTGGGGGTAAATGTATGAACATGCGGGTTCTTCAACACCCGCGTGTTCAGCGTGTTCGGCGATTAAATTTCAAGCGGCGCTGCATTGTAAAGGAAGTTTCCCTTTACAATGCAGCGCCGCTTGAAATTTAATCGCCGAACACGCTGAACACGCGGGTGTTGAAGAACCCGCATGTTCATACATTTACCCCCTGGTCTTGCTTACACTTTGTTGGAGAAGGGTGCTATTGTTTCTCCAAGATCCCATAAGAATAAAAAGTAGAAAAAGAAAACAGTTTGAACGGAGCTTCTAATGGACCGTCTGGAATCCGCTCCTTTAAGTGGAGGAAAATGTTAGGATCTGCCTCAGGATGCTGCTACATTTCGGCAGCTCCTGTCTTTGGGATTATACTGGACTTTTAATATTGTATTTACCCTGCAGTATTTGTGTACCACCAGAGATGCTGCTATTCTGCCTTCTCGTCCCACTACCAGGGGTTAACTAGCTGCAGCTAGGATATCATTCGCACCTGAGTGTCTCCTATATATGCCTGCCTCTCCCAGTATCCTTGGCTGGTCATTAATGTTTCTGTGCCTGTTAATGTTTGTTTACCCTTGGGCTACTGCCTTGCTTTTCTCTGTTCCTGTGGGAATCCTTGCTTTAGCCAGTTCCTGCTTCTCTGTAAAGCATTTACCACCTGAATCTTGTCTCCTGCAGGTAAACCTAATGTCTGCATTATACCTGTTATTCTGCAATACCTGGAACTCTATTTATTCTCTGTCCTGGTCTGTGTTCTAATTGCATCTCCTGGACTGTGTTTTTCACTGCAATAAACAGCTTAATGTTTTTAACATATGTGTGGCTCCATCGCTGTAATTACAATGACCTAATTTGTGGAACAGAATTCTAACAATAAGCGAGTGTTTTTGTTTTTTTTATTGATAAAGTATCTCTATTTTGTATAAAGGTACAAAACACATACATCATGCATCATACATCATACATCATACATCCTGCTTATGTGTACTGTGTCGCAGCGCAGCTGTAAGCACAAAACACTGTGGAACATAATCAGACATAGTTTATAGTACAATACAAGATATTAGGTAGAAGATATGATATCCTGCACTATACATCAAGAATTGCACTAACCATGCAAAACAGACAACATAACAGTTTCAAACTAGAGATGCTCGGGTTCAGTTATCTGAAAACCGAACCCACCCGAACTTAGGGGATCCGAGTAGGCTCGTAGCTGGCTCGGTATTTTCGCGCGTCCTCGGAGCTGAATTGAGGCAAAACGTCATTGTTGCATTGTTGGATCTCGCAGGTTTTGGATTCCATAAGTACTTCCCTCCCCAGGAGATCCAGCACAATTGCTCACAAAGAAACAGGAGTAGCAGTGTTCTTGTCACTCTCCAGTCTCCAGCGACATTGCTCAGTGCCATTGCTCACACAGAAACAGGAGGGGTAGCAGTGTTCTTGTCACTCTCCAGTCTCCAGCAACATTGCTCAGTGCCATTGCTCACACAGAAACAGGAGGGGTAGCAGTGTTCTTGTCACTCTCCAGTCTCCAGCAACATTGCTCAGTGCCATTGCTCACACAGAAACAGGAGGGGTAGCAGTGTTCTTGTCACTCTCCAGTCTCCAGCAACATTGCTCAGTGCCATTGCTCACACAGAAACAGGAGGGGTAGCAGTGTTCTTGTCACTCTCCAGCGACATTGCTCAGTGCCATTGCTCACACAGAAACAGGAGGGGTAGCAGTGTTCTTGTCACTCTCCAGTCTCCAGCAACATTGCTCAGTGCCATTGCTCACACAGAAACAGGAGGGGTAGCAGTGTTCTTGTCACTCTCCAGTCTCCAGCGACATTGCTCAGTGCCATTGCTCACACAGAAACAGGAGGGGTAGCAGTGTTCTTGTCACTCTCCAGTCTCCAGCGACATTGCTCAGTGCCATTGTTCACACAGAAACGGGAGGGGTAGCAGTGTTCTTGTCACTTGACAAAAAATTGACTGGAAATGACTGGAAATTAATGTTATTGAGGTTAATAATAATGTAGGATCAAAAAAGAGCCAAATTATGTGATTATAGCAAACAAATAGGTATTTTAGAAAAAAATAGGGACCCAAAACCAAAACACGTGAGGGCGGTTTTGCCAAAACCAAAGCACAAAGTTAATCCAGTTCCTAAACCAAAACACGGGGTCAGTGAACATCTTATTTTCAAAAAAAGCAATGGATGTGTGGGGGGGAAGGGGAGGAGGGGATTGTCACAGGCCCAAAGCTTTTTTGAGAGACCAAACATATATAAGGGGAGGGTGCATAAATAAAGGCAAGACATTTCAACAAAACTTCAAGCAGTGATGGGGGAATAGGTTGGAGAGAGATGGGGAGACACAAGCCCAGAGCTTTAATGAATGAACAGACACATTGGAGGGAAGGGAAGAAGGTGACAACAATCAATCATCTTCCTCTTGCTCAAGACTATCCATGGTGTTGTAGTCTCTTAGTAGGCTGTGGATCAGCCTGCGACAGTCCTGGATAGACATTTCCCTCTTCAAAATGAGGCAACACCTAGCAAACCTCATAGTGTCTTTAAAGCAGTTCATAAAGCACCAAACCTCCTGGACTGTCCCAATAGAGTGTATCCCTGGAAATAATCCATAAAATACCGAATGATATGAAGTCCTGAGCACACTGCCCTTAAGTTCATGTTCCAAGGCATCCAACAGTGCCTGTGCAGTGGGGCAGTCCAAAAAATATGCTGAGATGTTTCCCTTCTGGTGATGCAGAAGGGGCAGTGGACATATGTGCACAGGTTCCGGGAGTGCATGAATGTCCTGAGAGGCAGACTCTCCTGGATAGCCATCCATGCAATGTCTGTATGACTATTAGTCGGCCTCTTAGAGACCACATTTTCCCAAACATTAGATGTAGCAGCAGGGATCCCTGAAACAGACTCCATATCGTCTTTAGTTCTGATGAGCTTGTGAATAGTTTATGGCTTCCACAAGTCTGGTTTAAGTCCCTGCAGATGACGTTCCCTCACAAATTGTCCAAAATCCAGGTAAAACCAAAAGGCTGTTCCACTTATCCCAGCCAAGGACCATCCAAAGAGTCAGCAGGAAAAAGCGGGACATGGACTTCCCAGCAGAGCAAATGTTCTTTTCAATCAAAGTCCTGCGGATACAGTTACAAGCAAAGAAGGCTCGCGGCTCAGTGAGGATATCACTTATCCCTTAACTGCCTTTAAGAGGCTCCTTGTACATAACCAACCTGCCATTTGTCCAGTTGAAGTGGAAGACTGTCCTCGTGATGGTCTTGTGGACAGCAGCTAGAGGTGGCCAAGCTTGGGCCGTGTGCTACAGAACGGGAAGGATCTGGTTGTGCAGCAACAGTGCTTTCACTTCGACGGTGAGGTCTCTAAGGCTCCACTGTCCAATTATATATATTACTGTGATGACTGATTGTTATTTTCTGTTGAATTCATGTATGACAATGTATATTGTATGTAATCTTGTAATGTAGTCTCAACGTGTGCTTTGCTAGATGATATGAGTTTAAACTTATGCAAGTACCATTCATCTTTTGAAACTAGCCAGGCCCAGGATATATAAGGGTTTTGGAGGAGGTTGAAGCCCCAAACTTGTAAACCATAGCCAAGCAGAAGGAGCAGAGGTGAGAACTCAAGGCCTTGTGAACATTCCGATCTCAGAACATCCCTAGCTCACTTTGAAAGTCCTGTGACATTTGGGAGATCAATCTGTCTTTCTTTGACAGCTATACTCCAAAGTTGAGGGGTGAGGGCTATGTGAAAAACAGGGTTTAAAATCTTCTGCTTTAGACATCAGATTGTGCATTTTCATGAGCGGTCTATCAAGACTGAAATGTCAGATTTTCCTTAATTGTGTTCCCTCACACCGCAGGTCTTAACTAGTAAGTAGTAACTATGATTTTATTTCCTATTTTATTTTCTGAAACTCATTTGTGCAATATATTGTATGCCTTGTTATTTATTTTTGTAACGAAGCATTGGAAACATTTTTTAGATTAATTAGTGATTCTTTGTAAACTTACGAAGCCCAGGGAGGCTCATTCTACATGTGTATGTGATTTAAGTATCTGGGACTTGCTGGGAGTTCGTGACACTTACTGTCGCGAGTCTTTCTTCCCAGCACTTGAGAAGACAATTACGTCATCTACGTAGAGCGATCACTTATCCTCTTGTCTGACTGGGCCCGATGCGGTGATGCCTCTTATCTCTGGATTCTGTCTGATGCACGTCGCTAAAAACTCTATACATCAAACAAAAATTAGAGGTGCAGCCTTGTTTCACCCCACACATGGCACAAAAAGGATCAGTCTTCCAGCCGTTCACCAACACCAAGCTGTGGATATCATGGTAGATCAAGTTAACATAAGAACAAAACATATCACCCAAACCGAACCTGCGCAAAACCATATGCAAAAAATCATGAGAAACACGATCATAGAACTTCTCCTGTCCAGGACTGACCAGGGCCACGTGCAGGGCGAAATTTGATGGAATGAACCGTGTCCCTCAGCAGCACAAGGTTATCAGCAATCCTGCGACCAGGAATGCCGCAACTCCGGATGAACAATCTGCCCAATGACAACCTTTACCCTGTTGGCTGGTACTCTGGAGAGGACCTTGTAGTCCACGTTCAAAAGAGAAATGGGACGCCAATTACTAAGGTCACATCTCTTCCCTTTGTTCTAATACAGAATCGTGATCAGTCTCCTCGTCAGAATAACAGACATTCTGCCCTCTAACATCTTCTCTGGTCTGTCTGTCTCTATAACTTGAGTATAAACACTTCAATCCCTGTTCCTGTACCACGTGTATAGATACTAGCACAGTGCCACTTCCCTTATGCTGTATACTGGACGTAACTCTCGGTATCTGTACTACATGCAAAGATACTAGCACAGTGCCAATTTTCTTGTACTGTATGCTGGACGTAACTCTCAGTATCTGTTCCTGTACCACGTGTATAGATACTAGCACAGTGCCAATTTTCTTGTACTGTATGCTGGACGTAACTCTCAGTATCTGTTCCTGTACCACGTGTATAGATACTAGCACAGTGCCACTTCTCTTGTACTGTATACTGGATGCAACTCTCAGTATCTGTTCCTGTACTACGTGTATAGATACTAGCACAGTGCCACTTCTCTTGTACTGTATACTGGATGTAACTCTCAGTATCTCTTCCTGTACCACGTGTATAGATACTAACACAGTGCCACTTCTCTTGTACTGTATACTGGATGCAACTCTCAGTATCTGTTCCTGTACTACGTGTATAGATACTAGCACAGTGCCACATCTCTTGTACTGTATACTGGATGTAACTCTCTGTATCTGTTCCTGTACTACGTGTATTAACACTAGCACAGTGCCACTTCTTTTCTGCTGTATGCTAGATGTAACTCTCAGTATCTCTTCCTGTACTACATGTATAGATACTAACACAGTGCCACTTCTCTTGTACTGTATACTGGATGTAACTCTCAGTATCTCTTCCTGTACCACGTGTATAGATACTAGCACAGTGCCACTTCTCTTGTACTGTATACTGGATGCAACTCTCAGTATCTCTTCCTGTACCACGTGTATAGATACTAACACAGTGCCACTTCTCTTGTACTGTATACTGGATGTAAATCTCTGTATCTGTTCCTGTACTACGTGTATAGACACTAGCACAGTGCCACTTATTTTGTGCTGTATGCTAGATGTAACTCTCAGTATCTCTTCCTGTACCACGTGTATAGATACTAGCACAGTGCCACTTCTCTTGTACTGTATACTGGATGCAACTCTCAGTATCTGTTCCTGTACTACGTGTATAGATACTAGCACAGTGCCACATCTCTTGTACTGTATACTGGATGTAACTCTCAGTATCTCTTCCTGTACCATGTGTATAGATACTAACACAGTGCCAATTTTCTTGTACTGTATGCTGGACGTAACTCTCAGTATCTGTTCCTGTACCACGTGTATAGATACTAGCACAGTGCCACTTCTCTTGTACTGTATACTGGATGCAACTCTCAGTATCTGTTCCTGTACTACGTGTATGGATACTAGCACAGTGCCACATCTCTTGTACTGTATACTGGATGTAACTCTCAGTATCTCTTCCTGTACCATGTGTATAGATACTAACACAGTGCCACTTCTCTTGTACTGTATACTGGATGTAATTCTCAGTATCTCTTCCTGTACCACGTGTATAGATACTAGCACGGTGCCAATTTTCTTGTACTGTATGCTGGACGTAACTCTCAGTATCTGTTCCTGTACCACGTGTATAGATACTAGCACAGTGCCACTTCTCTTGTACTGTATACTGGATGCAACTCTCAGTATCTGTTCCTGTACTACGTGTATAGATACTAGCACAGTGCCACTTCTCTTGTACTGTATACTGGA
Organism: Mixophyes australis; assembly: GCA_036250195.1. NCBI lineage: Eukaryota > Metazoa > Chordata > Amphibia > Anura > Limnodynastidae > Mixophyes > Mixophyes australis. The sequence goes on from JAVHZZ010000004.1 coordinate 13,633,641, forward strand.
TGTAACTCTCAGTATCTCTTCCTGTACCACGTGTATAGATACTAACACAGTGCCACTTCTCTTGTACTGTATACTGGATGTAACTCTCTGTATCTGTTCCTGTACTACGTGTATTAACACTAGCACAGTGCCACTTCTTTTCTGCTGTATGCTAGATGTAACTCTCAGTATCTCTTCCTGTACTACATGTATAGATACTAACACAGTGCCACTTCTCTTGTACTGTATACTGGATGTAACTCTCAGTATCTCTTCCTGTACCACGTGTATAGATACTAGCACAGTGCCACTTCTCTTGTACTGTATACTGGATGCAACTCTCAGTATCTCTTCCTGTACCACGTGTATAGATACTAGCACAGTGCCACTTCTCTTGTACTGTATACTGGATGTAACTCTCAGTATCTCTTCCTGTACCACGTGTATAGATACTAACACAGTGCCACTTCTCTTGTACTGTATACTGGATGTAAATCTCTGTATCTGTTCCTGTACTACGTGTATAGACACTAGCACAGTGCCACTTATTTTGTGCTGTATGCTAGATGTAACTCTCAGTATCTCTTCCTGTACCACGTGTATAGATACTAGCACAGTGCCACTTCTCTTGTACTGTATACTGGATGCAACTCTCAGTATCTGTTCCTGTACTACGTGTATAGATACTAGCACAGTGCCACATCTCTTGTACTGTATACTGGATGTAACTCTCAGTATCTCTTCCTGTACCATGTGTATAGATACTAACACAGTGCCAATTTTCTTGTACTGTATGCTGGACGTAACTCTCAGTATCTGTTCCTGTACCACGTGTATAGATACTAGCACAGTGCCACTTCTCTTGTACTGTATACTGGATGCAACTCTCAGTATCTGTTCCTGTACTACGTGTATAGATACTAGCACAGTGCCACATCTCTTGTACTGTATACTGGATGTAACTCTCAGTATCTCTTCCTGTACCATGTGTATAGATACTAACACAGTGCCACTTCTCTTGTACTGTATACTGGATGTAATTCTCAGTATCTCTTCCTGTACCACGTGTATAGATACTAGCACGGTGCCAATTTTCTTGTACTGTATGCTGGACGTAACTCTCAGTATCTGTTCCTGTACCACGTGTATAGATACTAGCACAGTGCCACTTCTCTTGTACTGTATACTGGATGCAACTCTCAGTATCTGTTCCTGTACTACGTGTATAGATACTAGCACAGTGCCACTTCTCTTGTACTGTATACTGGATGTAACTCTCTGTATCTGTTCCTGTACTACGTGTATTAACACTAGCACAGTGCCACTTCTTTTCTGCTGTATGCTAGATGTAACTCTCAGTATCTCTTCCTGTACCACGTGTATAGATACTAACACAGTGCCACTTCTCTTGTACTGTATACTGGATGTAACTCTCTGTATCTGTTCCTGTACTACGTGTATTAACACTAGCACAGTGCCACTTCTTTTCTGCTGTATGCTAGATGTAACTCTCAGTATCTCTTCCTGTACTACATGTATAGATACTAACACAGTGCCACTTCTCTTGTACTGTATACTAGGGATGTGCACCGGCGACTTTTGAGGTCTCGTGTTTTGTGTTTTGGATCCGGATTTTCGTTATTTTTGAGGTTCGGATTTGTCTCGCAAAACACTTGACGAAAGGTCTCGGTTCGGATTTAAGGTATTGGATTCGGATTTTTTTTGAAAAAAACATAAAAAGTTTAAAAATCAAGTTTTTGGGCTTATTTTCACTCCTAGGCTATTATTAACCTCAATAACATTCAATAACAAGCATTTCCACTAATTTACAGTGTATTCTGAACACCTCACAATATAGTTATTAGTCCAAAACGTTGCAACAAGGTATCTTTCTGGACTGCGTAGAGGAGTGGGTCACCACAATATATATTAAAAACCCTGAACTTTTATGATTCGCACCAATAATTGTACCTGGACTGCGTAGAGGAGTGGGTCACCACAATATCTTAAAAACCCTGAACTTTTATGATTCGCACCAATAATTGTACCTGGACTGCGTAGAGGAGTGGGTCACCACAATATATTAAAAACCCTGAACTTTTATGATTCGCACCAATAATTGTACCTGGACTGCGTAGAGGAGTGGGTCACCACAATATCTTAAAAACCCTGAACTTTTATGATTCGCACCAATAATTGTACCTGGACTGCGTAGAGGAGTGGGTCACCACAATATCTTAAAAACCCTGAACTTTTATGATTCGCACCAATAATTGTACCTGGACTGCGTAGAGGAGTGGGTCACCACAATATCTTAAAAACCCTGAACTTTTATGATTCGCACCAATAATTGTACCTGGACTGCGTAGAGGAGTGGGTCACCACAATATCTTAAAAACCCTGAACTTTTATGATTCGCACCAATAATTGTACCTGGACTGCGTAGAGGAGTGGGTCACCACAATATCTTAAAAACCCTGAACTTTTATGATTCGCACCAATAATTGTACTTGGACTGCGTAGAGGAGTGGGTCACCACAATATCTTAAAAACCCTGAACTTTTATGATTCGCACCAATAATTGTACCTGGACTGCGTAGAGGAGTGGGTCACCACAATATCTTAAAAACCCTGAACTTTTATGATTCGCACCAATAATTGTACCTGGACTGCGTAGAGGAGTGGGTCACCACAATATCTTAAAAACCCTGAACTTTTATGATTCGCACCAATAATTGTACCTGGACTGCGTAGAGGAGTGGGTCACCACAATATCTTAAAAACCCTGAACTTTTATGATTCGCACCAATAATTGTACCTGGACTGCGTAGAGGAGTGGGTCACCACAATATCTTAAAAACCCTGAACTTTTATGATTCGCACCAATAATTGTACCTGGACTGCGTAGAGGAGTGGGTCACCACAATATCTTAAAAACCCTGAACTTTTATGATTCGCACCAATAATTGTACCTGGACTGCGTAGAGGAGTGGGTCACCACAATATCTTAAAAACCCTGAACTTTTATGATTCGCACCAATAATTGTACCTGGACTGCGTAGAGGAGTGGGTCACCACAATATATTAAAAACCCTGAACTTTTATGATTCGCACCAATAATTGTACCTGGACTGCGTAGAGGAGTGGGTCACCACAATATATTAAAAACCCTGAACTTTTATGATTCGCACCAATAATTGTACCTGGACTGCGTAGAGGAGTGGGCACTGGGCACCACAATAAAATATATAAAAAACCTTCAACAGATCTGCATTACACTACACATACGGCTGCTCCTCCATCCTCTCCATCATATACATGTTGGAGTTTTAGCGTGTGACAACCTCTTGTTTTTGATAATGTCAGTGCATTTTGAATATTTTTCAATTTGCCCCACACCACTGAATGTACTTTATCTATGATACGCAATACGCATCTATCTATCTTGACTGCGTAGTGTGGTGGCCCCGGTACACAATTTGGTACCGAGGCCACAATATAATTAAAAAACCCTCCACGTGTCTGAATTCCACCAAACAAGTATCTGGACTGCATAGTGGGGTGGCCCCGGTACCCAATTTGATACCGGGGCCACAATACCTCCTCCAAACATGCAACAGACAATTCGTCATTGAGAGACCCCAGACAGACAGGGTCGAAGTGTTATTGTTTGACTTTGTAAACCCAAAAAAATGTCCCTGTTGCACATAGTCGTGCAATGAAGACTGACTTTTTCATTTAAAGGCACGATCTTTAAAGTGTAGTGTTTGTAAGTCTAAGTCATATTATACTTTTGGTAAAATTGGTTTATTTTGTTCCTCTTTATGGTAATTAATTAGTAATAGAATTAAAGTAGGAAATAGAATTAAATAGAATTAAAGTAGGAAATAGAGTGGTATAGAGTTGTAGTGTGGTATAGATAGAGTGGTCCACACAATATAATAATAAAACCCTCCACGTGTCTGAATTCCACCAAACAAGTATCTGGACTGCATAGTGGGGTGGCCCCGGTACCCAATTTGATACCGGGGCCACAATACCTCCTCCAAACATGCTACAGACAATTCGTCATTGAGAGACCCCAGACAGACAGGGTCGAAGTGTTATTGTTTGACTTTGTAAACCCAAAAAAATGTCCCTGTTGCACTTGCACATAGTCGTGCAATGAAGACTGACTTTTTCATTTAAAGGCACGATCTTTAAAGTGTCAGAAAGAGAGAGAAGACACAGGAGAGGAGAGTTGTAGCTGGGGACCTGGGGTGGAAGCTCCCAGGCTCCCCCAGCATTGCCTGGAAGTCTGAGCGTGGTGACTGAGCCAGGGCAAGGAATGTGTGCCCTGGATGAGGGGGAGAACTCCATGCCACTATAGTGAACCCAAGAGAGAGGGGGACACTGCACATGGAAGAGGCCCTGGAGTGAGGGCTGCTACAAGAGGCATGGTAGTTGTAGTGTCAGATCCTGAGGCTGAGAGTACACAGAGTGACGTGTCAGAGCACAGGAGACATTATCCCCGCAGAGGAGGGATGAGCTGCAGTTGAGAGGTACACAGAGTGTGTCAGAGCTGCATGGAGGAGAGGCTGCCTGCCTATTAGCATCCATGCATGTGCCCCTGCAGAAAGGGTGATCTGCAGTGAGTATGGAGTGCAAGAGACATGTAAATTATGTTATTTAACATCTGGATAACATTAAGAACTGTGCAGGAGGAGTGATAAGATATTTGCAACCATATTCGTATTTCTCATTAATAACTGTGCTGGAGAGAGTAGGGAGATGTATATATTCTGCAACCATTATGATTATCGTGCTGGAGGAAGAGTGTAAATAAAAGTTCAGTTTGTTATAGAGATGGTCTGGCGCCCAAATTATTGTGACTTCTATTACACTGCACCAAAGTGACATTACCTGTGTCCCACTAACTACAAAGAAACACCTGCATGTGCAGGGACCCCCTGATCATTTACACCCATGCCCATCAGCTAGCCAGGGCTTGAGAAGGAGGTGCACTGTGTACCCTTTGCACCCCACACTACACACAGTGACAGGGGGTTACATAATGAGGCCACAATATAATTAAAAAATTGGGCATCAACTGTCACCGTTGTTTAATATCTGATACACCTAAATATGGACTGCACAGTGGAGTGTCCCCGGTAGTAAATTTGGTGCCGGGGCCACAATACCTCCTCCAACTTCCAAGTGTAGTGTTTATAAAGACACACAGCGTCGAAGTGTTATTATTAGTTGACTTTCTTAACCCTAAAATTGTCCCTGTTGCAAATATTCGTGCAATGGACAGTTACTTTTCTATTGAAAGACTCAAGCTTTCAAGTGTAGTGTTTATAAAATATAAACAACAATACAGTAGTTTTAGAGCACGTCAATACCTCTTGTTTTAAATTATGACAGGGCATTTTACTTTTGGTTTAATTTCTTGAATTTTTTTACCTTTGGTTTTACTTTTTGAACATGGCAAACGACTGTTGCTTGGTCATATAATGCAAAAAAAAAATTTCCAAGATGGAATTGTCCTTGGGCCCTCACACCCACCCTTATGTTGTTGAAATAGGACATGCACACTTTAACAAACCAATCATTTCAGCGACAGGGCCTACCAAACAACTTTGGCTGAAATGATTGGTTTGTTTGGGCCCCCACACCAAAAAAGCTATTCATCTCTCCCTGTACAGACTAAACAGGCTCTACTGAGGCAAGATGTCGTCCTCATCCTCAACCTCTGATTCCTCTCCCCCTACAGTGTGTACTTCCTCCTCATCACACATTATCAATTCGTCCCCGCTGGACTCCACAACCACAGGTCCCTCTGTAGTATCTGGAGGGCAGTGCTGTACTTCATTGAGGAATTGATTATTCATTTTTATAAACATCATTTTTTCAACGTTGTGAGGAAGCAACCTCCTTCGCCGCTCACTGACCAGGTTCCCCGCTGCACTAAAAACTCTTTCCGAGTACACACTGGAGGGGGGACAACTCAGGTAAAATAGAGCCAGTTTGTACAGGGGCTTCCAAACTGCCTTTTTTTCCTGCCAGTAACAATATGGACTGTCTGACATGTCTACTTGGATGGTGTCAGCAAAGTAATCATCCACAATTTTTTCTATTGTGACAGCATCCAATGCAGCGAGAGTAGACATGTCTGCAATGGTTGGCAGGTCCTTCAGTCCGGACCAGATGTTATCAGCATCCCCGCCAGTGCCTCTTTTGGGAAAACTGAGCTTTTTCCTCGCAGCCATAGATGTGGAAGAAAATGAGGGTGGAGCTGTTGGCATGTCACGGTCCTCTTCAGAGGACAATCTCCTGACCAGCAGGTCTTTGCACCGCTGTAGACTTGTGTCCGCCGGAAACAGAGACACAACATACGCTTTAAACCGAGGATCGAGCACGGTGGCCAGAATGTATTCCTCTGACTTTAAAAGAGTGACCACCCTCGGATCCTGGCAAAGCGTACGAAGGGCTACATCCACAAGAGCTACATGCTTGCTGTAATCGCAATGGCTTACCAGCTCCTCCCTCACTTTCTCCAGCTGCTTCTGCAACAGCCTGATCAGGGGAATGACCTGACTCAAGCTGGCAGTGTCGGAACTGACTTCTCGTGTGGCAAGTTCAAATGGCTGCAGAACCTTGCACAACACGGAAATCAGTCTCCACTGCGCTTGACTGAGGCGCATCCCCACTCCTTTGCCTATGTCGTAGGTGGCTGTGTAGGCCTGAATGGCCTTTTGCTGCTCCTCCATCCTCTGCAGCATATAGAGGGTGGAGTTCCAGCGCGTCACAACCTCTTGTTTGAGGTGATGGCAGGGCAGGTTCAAGCTTTTTTGATGTGCCTCTAGTCTGCGGTAGGCACTGGCTGAATGCCGAAAGTGTCCAGCAATTTTGCGGGCCACCGCAAGCATCTCCTGCACACCCCTGTCACTCTTGAGGTAATGCTGCACCACCAAATTAATGGTGTGGGCAAAACATGGGACGTGCTGGAAATTGCCCATATTTAATGCCCGCACAATGTTACTGGCATTGTCTGACACCACAAATCCCCATGAGAGTCTAAGTGGGGTAAGCCACTGGGAGATAATTTCCCTCATTTTCTCTAATATGTTGTCAGCGTTGTGCCTCTTATTAAAGCCTGTAATGCACAATGTTGCCTGCCTTTGCATGAGCAGCCATTTTGTAGATGCTGCTACTGATGCAGCTGTTGCTGTTGCTGCGGAAGGGGATGCATCTACCCAGTGGGCTGTCAGTGTCATATAGTCCTTCGTTTGCCCAGAACCACTTGTCCACATGTCCGTGGTTAAGTGCACAGTGGGTACAACCGCATTTTTAAGAGCACTGAGGACACTTGATCGTACTTCTCTGTACATTTTTGGTATCGCCTGCCTAGTGAAGTGGAATCTCGAGGGGATTTGGTACCGGGGACACAATACCTCCATCAACCCTCTAAATCCCACTCCACTGATGGCGGACACCGGGCGCACGTCTAACACCAACATTGCAGTTACAGCCGCAGTTATACGCTTTGCAATAGGGTGACTACTATCGTATTTGGTGGTCATGGCAAACGACTGTTGGACGGTCAATTGTTTGGTGAAAGACTTAGCGGTCTTACGACTTCCCCTCTGGGAAGATGACCGACTAACAGCAGCAACAGCAGCAGTGGCAGTAGTAGGCGTACCGCTGCAGGATTCCTCGGATGAATCCCGTATTGAGGAGGACTCAGTCTGGCTGCTGACTTGGGCTGCAGGACTGAATCTGATGGAGATTGTGGAGGAAGTTGACGAGGAGGGTGTTGCTGGTGTGTATCCAACTGGACCACGGGATTTAGGTGTCCCTGTACCGATGAGGGTCCTAGCCCCAGTTCCTGAACTAACCACTGAACTATGAAGGTTATTCAGGTGACGTATAAGGGAGGATGTTCCTAGGTGGGCAAGATCCTTACCCCTGCTTATTTGAGCTTTACATAAGCTACATATGGCCATACATTGGTTGTCTGGATTTGGATAAAAATAACTCCAGACCGAAGAGGTGCATTTTTTGGTCTTCTGACCAGGCATGACGATGGGCTTTTTCATCCCATGGACATCAGCTGTTTCCCCCCCTGGTGCCTCATTTACAATAACCACATCACCATCCTCATCATCAAGTTCCTCCACAGCGCCAGCTACATCATCAATAGCCTCCTCCCGAGCCACCTCTTCCCGTACAGTGATGGGAAGGTCAGGCTTGACAACCACCAACACCCTTGGACTCGCCTTGGGGATTTGTGATAATTTCTCTTTAGAAGGCAGAGTTGTTTGCTGTTTTGTTGCTGACAGCATAACTCTCTTCAATTTTTTGTAGGGGGGGGGAGGAGGAGGAGGGCTAAGATCCGTGGGTGAAGCTGAACCACTAGTCATGAACACGGGCCAGGGCCTAAGCCGTTCCTTGCCACTCCGTGTCGTAAATGGCATATTGGCAACTTTACGTTTCTCCTCAGATGATTTAAAGTTTCTCTTTTTGCTACTTTTTCTTAACTTGGGCTTTTTGGATTTTACATGCCCGGTACTACGAGATTGGGCATCGGGCTTGGAAGACGACGTTGATGGCATTTCATCGTCTATGTCATGACTAGTGGCAGCAGCTTCAGCATTAGGAGGAAGTGGGTCTTGATCTTTCCCTACTTTATCCTCCAAATTTTTGGTCTCCATTATATGTAGCACAAGATACTGCAGAATGTGTGAACTTGGTAATATTGCAGTACCAATGGACTTATACTGCTGGATTGGTTTTGCAAATTTGGTTATAATTATTATATATTTTTTTTTTTTTAAATTTTTTATTTTTTTTTACTTTTTTCTTATTTTTAAAAAACTTGGGAATAGTGGGGAAATAACTATGCCCTTAGAAGCACAGAGCACAGGACACAGCACCACTGGACTGAACAGGACACGGCACAGGACACAGCAGCACTACGGAACTCAGCAGGACAGAGCACAGGACACAGCACCACTGGACTGATACTGCAGAATGTGTGAACTTGGTAATATTGCAGTACCAATGGACTTATACTGCTGGATTGTTTTTGCAAATTTGGTTATAATTATTATATATTTTTTTTTTTTTTAAATTTTTTATTTTTTTTTACTTTTTTTTTATTTTTTAAAAACTTGGGAATAATGGGGAAATAACTATGCCCTTAGAAGCAAAGAGCACAGGACACAGCACCACTGGACTGAACAGGACACGGCACAGGACCCAGCAGCACTACGGAACTCAGCAGGACAGAGCACAGGACACAGCACCACTGGACTGATACTGCAGAATGTGTAAACTTTGTAATATTGCAGTACCACTGGACTTTTACTGCTGAATGTGTGAACTTGGTAATATTGCAGTACCAATGGGCTTATACTGCAGGATTGGTTGTGAAAATTTTGTGGTAATTAAAAAATATTAAAGTAGTTTTTGGTATTTTTTAAAAAAACTTTTTTTTATTTTTTTAAACACAGGGGAATATTGGGGAAATAACTATGCCCTTAGAAGCACAGAGCACAGGACACAGCACCACTGGACTGAACAGGACACAGCACAGGACCCAGCAGCACCACTGACCTCAGAAGGACAGAGCACAGCACACAGCACCACTGGACTGATACTGCAGAACACAGCACAGCACAGCACAGCACAGCACTAAACAGCACAGCACAGCACAGCACTAAACAGCACAGAACTAAACAGCACAGAGGACCACCTAACACACCCTCCCTCTACCCTGATCAATGCCCGAGTGAAGATGGCGGCGACTAGCGGGGAATTTATAGGATCCGAGTATCGCGAGATCCGACAACGGGATTATGAGTCAGAGCCTCAGTTTCACTTTTGAATTTGGCGCCAATACCCGGATCTGTCTCGGATCCGACTCGGATCCGCAACGTTCGGGTGGGCTCGGATTTCATAAATCCGAGTGCGCTCATCCCTACTGTATACTGGATGTAACTCTCAGTATCTCTTCCTGTACCACGTGTATAGATACTAGCACAGTGCCACTTCTCTTGTACTGTATACTGGATGTAACTCTCAGTATCTCTTCCTGTACCACATGTATAGATACTAACACAGTACCACTTCTCTTGTACTGTATACTGGATGTAAATCTCTGTATCTGTTCCTGTACTACGTGTATAGACACTAGCACAGTGCCACTTATTTTGTGCTGTATGCTAGATGTAACTCTCAGTATCTCTTCCTGTACTACGTGTATAGATACTAGCACAGTGCCACTTCTCTTGTACTGTATACTGGATGCAACTCTCAGTATCTGTTCCTGTACTACGTGTATAGATACTAGCACAGTGCCACATCTCTTGTACTGTATACTGGATGTAACTCTCAGTATCTCTTCCTGTACCATGTGTATAGATACTAACACAGTGCCACTTCTCTTGTACTGTATACTGGATGTAACTCTCAGTATCTCTTCCTGTACCACGTGTATAGATACTAGCACAGTGCCACTTCCCTTATGCTGTATACTGGACGTAACTCTCGGTATCTGTACTACATGCAAAGATACTAGCACAGTGCCAATTTTCTTGTACTGTATGCTGGACGTAACTCTCAGTATCTGTTCCTGTACCACGTGTATAGATACTAGCACAGTGCCAATTTTCTTGTACTGTATGCTGGACGTAACTCTCAGTATCTGTTCCTGTACCACGTGTATAGATACTAGCACAGTGCCACTTCTCTTGTACTGTATACTGGATGCAACTCTCAGTATCTGTTCCTGTACTACGTGTATAGATACTAGCACAGTGCCACATCTCTTGTACTGTATACTGGATGTAACTCTCAGTATCTCTTCCTGTACCACGTGTATAGATACTAACACAGTGCCACTTCTCTTGTGCTGTATACTGGATGTAACTCTCTGTATCTGTTCCTGTACTACGTGTATAGACACTAGCACAGTGCCACTTCTTTTGTGCTGTATGCTAGATGTAACTCTCAGTATCTCTTCCTGTACTACATGTATAGATACTAACACAGTGCCACTTCTCTTGTACTGTATACTGGATGTAACTCTCAGTATCTCTTCCTGTACCACGTGTATAGATACTAGCACAGTGCCACTTCTCTTGTACTGTATACTGGATGTAACTCTCAGTATCTCTTCCTGTACCACGTGTATAGATACTAGCACAGTGCCACTTCTCTTGTACTGTATACTGGATGTAACTCTCAGTATCTCTTCCTGTACCACGTGTATAGATACTAACACAGTGCCACTTCTCTTGTACTGTATACTGGATGTAACTCTCTGTATCTGTTCCTGTACTACGTGTATAGACACTAGCACAGTGCCACTTCTTTTGTGCTGTATGCTAGATGTAACTCTCAGTATCTCTTCCTGTACTACATGTATAGATACTAACACAGTACCACTTCTCTTGTACTGTATAGTGGATGTAACTCTCAGTATCTCTTCCTGTACCACGTGTATAGATACTAGCACAGTGCCACTTCTCTTGTACTGTATACTGGATGTAACTCTCAGTATCTCTTCCTGTACCACGTGTATAGATACTAACACAGTGCCACTTCTCTTGTACTGTATACTGGATGTAACTCTCAGTATCTTTTCTTGTACCATGTGTATAGATACTAGCACAGTGCCACTTCTCTTGTACTGTATACTGGATGTAACTCTCAGTATCTCTTCCTGTACCACGTGTATAGATACTAGCACAGTGCCACTTCTCTTGTACTGTATACTGGATGCAACTCTCAGTATCTGTTCCTGTACTACGTGTATAGATACTAGCACAGTGCCACATCTCTTGTACTGTATACTGGATGTAACTCTCAGTATCTCTTCCTGTACCACGTGTATAGATACTAACACAGTGCCACTTCTCTTGTGCTGTATACTGGATGTAACTCTCTGTATCTGTTCCTGTACTACGTGTATAGACACTAGCACAGTGCCACTTCTTTTGTGCTGTATGCTAGATGTAACTCTCAGTATCTCTTCCTGTACTACATGTATAGATACTAACACAGTGCCACTTCTCTTGTACTGTATACTGGATGTAACTCTCAGTATCTCTTCCTGTACCACGTGTATAGATACTAGCACAGTGCCACTTCTCTTGTACTGTATACTGGATGTAACTCTCAGTATCTCTTCCTGTACCACGTGTATAGATACTAGCACAGTGCCACTTCTCTTGTACTGTATACTGGATGTAACTCTCAGTATCTCTTCCTGTACCACGTGTATAGATACTAACACAGTGCCACTTCTCTTGTACTGTATACTGGATGTAACTCTCTGTATCTGTTCCTGTACTACGTGTATAGACACTAGCACAGTGCCACTTCTTTTGTGCTGTATGCTAGATGTAACTCTCAGTATCTCTTCCTGTACTACATGTATAGATACTAACACAGTACCACTTCTCTTGTACTGTATAGTGGATGTAACTCTCAGTATCTCTTCCTGTACCACGTGTATAGATACTAGCACAGTGCCACTTCTCTTGTACTGTATACTGGATGTAACTCTCAGTATCTCTTCCTGTACCACGTGTATAGATACTAACACAGTGCCACTTCTCTTGTACTGTATACTGGATGTAACTCTCAGTATCTTTTCTTGTACCATGTGTATAGATACTAGCACAGTGCCACTTCTCTTGTACTGTATACTGGATGTAACTCTCAGTATCTCTTCCTGTACCACGTGTATAGATACTAGCACAGTGCCACTTCTCTTGTACTGTATACTGGATGTAACTCTCAATATCTCCTTATGTACCACGTGTATAGATACAAACACAGTGCCACTTCTCTTGTACTGTATACTGGATGTAACTCTCAATATCTCTTCATGTACCACGTGTATAGACACTAGCACAGTGCCACTTCTCTTGTACTGTATACTGGATGTAACTCTCAATATCTCTTCCTGTACTACATGTATAGACACTAGCACAGTGCCACTTCTCTTGTACTGTATACTGGATGTAACTCTCAGTATCTCTTCCTGTACCACGTGTATAGATACTAACACAGTGCCACTTCTCTTGTACTGTATACTGGATGTAACTCTCTGTATCTGTTCCTGTACTACGTGTATAGACACTAGCACAGTGCCACTTCTTTTGTGCTGTATGCTAGATGTAACTCACAGTATCTCTTCCTGTACTACATGTATAGATACTAACACAGTGCCACTTCTCTTGTACTGTATACTGGATGTAACTCTCAATATCTCTTCCTGTACTACATGTGTAGACACTAGCACAGTGCCACTTCTCTTGTACTGTATACTGGATGTAACTCTCAGTATCTGTTCCTGTACCACGTGTATAGATACTAGCACAGTGCCACTTCTCTTGTACTGTATACTGGATGTAACTCTCAGTATCTCTTCCTGTACCACGTGTATAGATACTAACACAGTGCCACTTCTCTTGTACTGTATACTGGATGTAACTCTCAGTATCTCTTCCTGTACCACGTGTATAGATACTAGCACAGTGCCACTTCTCTTGTACTGTATACTGGATGCAACTCTCAGTATCTCTTCCTGTACCACGTGTATAGATACTAGCACAGTGCCACTTCTCTTGTACTGTATACTGGATGTAACTCTCAGTATCTCTTCCTGTACCACGTGTATAGATACTAACACAGTGCCACTTCTCTTGTACTGTATACTGGATGTAAATCTCTGTATCTGTTCCTGTACTACGTGTATAGACACTAGCACAGTGCCACTTATTTTGTGCTGTATGCTAGATGTAACTCTCAGTATCTCTTCCTGTACCACGTGTATAGATACTAGCACAGTGCCACTTCTCTTGTACTGTATACTGGATGCAACTCTCAGTATCTGTTCCTGTACTACGTGTATAGATACTAGCACAGTGCCACATCTCTTGTACTGTATACTGGATGTAACTCTCAGTATCTCTTCCTGTACCATGTGTATAGATACTAACACAGTGCCAATTTTCTTGTACTGTATGCTGGACGTAACTCTCAGTATCTGTTCCTGTACCACGTGTATAGATACTAGCACAGTGCCACTTCTCTTGTACTGTATACTGGATGCAACTCTCAGTATCTGTTCCTGTACTACGTGTATAGATACTAGCACAATGCCACATCTCTTGTACTGTATACTGGATGTAACTCTCAGTATCTCTTCCTGTACCATGTGTATAGATACTAACACAGTGCCACTTCTCTTGTACTGTATACTGGATGTAATTCTCAGTATCTCTTCCTGTACCACGTGTATAGATACTAGCACGGTGCCAATTTTCTTGTACTGTATGCTGGACGTAACTCTCAGTATCTGTTCCTGTACCACGTGTATAGATACTAGCACAGTGCCACTTCTCTTGAACTGTATACTGGATGCAACTCTCAGTATCTGTTCCTGTACTACGTGTATAGATACTAGCACAGTGCCACTTCTCTTGTACTGTATACTGGATGTAACTCTCAGTATCTCTTCCTGTACCACGTGTATAGATACTAACACAGTGCCACTTCTCTTGTACTGTATACTGGATGTAACTCTCTGTATCTGTTCCTGTACTACGTGTATTAACACTAGCACAGTGCCACTTCTTTTCTGCTGTATGCTAGATGTAACTCTCAGTATCTCTTCCTGTACTACATGTATAGATACTAACACAGTGCCACTTCTCTTGTACTGTATACTGGATGTAACTCTCAGTATCTCTTCCTGTACCACGTGTATAGATACTAGCACAGTGCCACTTCTCTTGTACTGTATACTGGATGTAACTCTCAGTATCTCTTCCTGTACCACGTGTATAGATACTAGCACAGTGCCACTTCTCTTGTACTGTATACTGGATGTAACTCTCAGTATCTCTTCCTGTACCACGTGTATAGATACTAACACAGTGCCACTTCTCTTGTACTGTATACTGGATGTAACTCTCTGTATCTGTTCCTGTACTACGTGTATAGACACTAGCACAGTGCCACTTCTTTTGTGCTGTATGCTAGATGTAACTCTCAGTATCTCTTCCTGTACTACATGTATAGATACTAACACAGTACCACTTCTCTTGTACTGTATAGTGGATGTAACTCTCAGTATCTCTTCCTGTACCACGTGTATAGATACTAGCACAGTGCCACTTCTCTTGTACTGTATACTGGATGTAACTCTCAGTATCTCTTCCTGTACCACGTGTATAGATACTAACACAGTGCCACTTCTCTTGTACTGTATACTGGATGTAACTCTCAGTATCTTTTCTTGTACCATGTGTATAGATACTAGCACAGTGCCACTTCTCTTGTACTGTATACTGGATGTAACTCTCAGTATCTCTTCCTGTACCACGTGTATAGATACTAGCACAGTGCCACTTCTCTTGTACTGTATACTGGATGCAACTCTCAGTATCTGTTCCTGTACTACGTGTATAGATACTAGCACAGTGCCACATCTCTTGTACTGTATACTGGATGTAACTCTCAGTATCTCTTCCTGTACCACGTGTATAGATACTAACACAGTGCCACTTCTCTTGTGCTGTATACTGGATGTAACTCTCTGTATCTGTTCCTGTACTACGTGTATAGACACTAGCACAGTGCCACTTCTTTTGTGCTGTATGCTAGATGTAACTCTCAGTATCTCTTCCTGTACTACATGTATAGATACTAACACAGTGCCACTTCTCTTGTACTGTATACTGGATGTAACTCTCAGTATCTCTTCCTGTACCACGTGTATAGATACTAGCACAGTGCCACTTCTCTTGTACTGTATACTGGATGTAACTCTCAGTATCTCTTCCTGTACCACGTGTATAGATACTAGCACAGTGCCACTTCTCTTGTACTGTATACTGGATGTAACTCTCAGTATCTCTTCCTGTACCACGTGTATAGATACTAACACAGTGCCACTTCTCTTGTACTGTATACTGGATGTAACTCTCTGTATCTGTTCCTGTACTACGTGTATAGACACTAGCACAGTGCCACTTCTTTTGTGCTGTATGCTAGATGTAACTCTCAGTATCTCTTCCTGTACTACATGTATAGATACTAACACAGTACCACTTCTCTTGTACTGTATAGTGGATGTAACTCTCAGTATCTCTTCCTGTACCACGTGTATAGATACTAGCACAGTGCCACTTCTCTTGTACTGTATACTGGATGTAACTCTCAGTATCTCTTCCTGTACCACGTGTATAGATACTAACACAGTGCCACTTCTCTTGTACTGTATACTGGATGTAACTCTCAGTATCTTTTCTTGTACCATGTGTATAGATACTAGCACAGTGCCACTTCTCTTGTACTGTATACTGGATGTAACTCTCAGTATCTCTTCCTGTACCACGTGTATAGATACTAGCACAGTGCCACTTCTCTTGTACTGTATACTGGATGTAACTCTCAATATCTCCTTATGTACCACGTGTATAGATACAAACACAGTGCCACTTCTCTTGTACTGTATACTGGATGTAACTCTCAATATCTCTTCATGTACCACGTGTATAGACACTAGCACAGTGCCACTTCTCTTGTACTGTATACTGGATGTAACTCTCAATATCTCTTCCTGTACTACATGTATAGACACTAGCACAGTGCCACTTCTCTTGTACTGTATACTGGATGTAACTCTCAGTATCTCTTCCTGTACCACGTGTATAGATACTAACACAGTGCCACTTCTCTTGTACTGTATACTGGATGTAACTCTCTGTATCTGTTCCTGTACTACGTGTATAGACACTAGCACAGTGCCACTTCTTTTGTGCTGTATGCTAGATGTAACTCACAGTATCTCTTCCTGTACTACATGTATAGATACTAACACAGTGCCACTTCTCTTGTACTGTATACTGGATGTAACTCTCAATATCTCTTCCTGTACTACATGTGTAGACACTAGCACAGTGCCACTTCTCTTGTACTGTATACTGGATGTAACTCTCAGTATCTGTTCCTGTACCACGTGTATAGATACTAGCACAGTGCCACTTCTCTTGTACTGTATACTGGATGTAACTCTCAGTATCTCTTCCTGTACCACGTGTATAGATACTAACACAGTGCCACTTCTCTTGTACTGTATACTGGATGTAACTCTCAGTATCTCTTCCTGTACCACGTGTATAGATACTAGCACAGTGCCACTTCTCTTGTACTGTATACTGGATGCAACTCTCAGTATCTCTTCCTGTACCACGTGTATAGATACTAGCACAGTGCCACTTCTCTTGTACTGTATACTGGATGTAACTCTCAGTATCTCTTCCTGTACCACGTGTATAGATACTAACACAGTGCCACTTCTCTTGTACTGTATACTGGATGTAAATCTCTGTATCTGTTCCTGTACTACGTGTATAGACACTAGCACAGTGCCACTTATTTTGTGCTGTATGCTAGATGTAACTCTCAGTATCTCTTCCTGTACCACGTGTATAGATACTAGCACAGTGCCACTTCTCTTGTACTGTATACTGGATGCAACTCTCAGTATCTGTTCCTGTACTACGTGTATAGATACTAGCACAGTGCCACATCTCTTGTACTGTATACTGGATGTAACTCTCAGTATCTCTTCCTGTACCATGTGTATAGATACTAACACAGTGCCAATTTTCTTGTACTGTATGCTGGACGTAACTCTCAGTATCTGTTCCTGTACCACGTGTATAGATACTAGCACAGTGCCACTTCTCTTGTACTGTATACTGGATGCAACTCTCAGTATCTGTTCCTGTACTACGTGTATAGATACTAGCACAATGCCACATCTCTTGTACTGTATACTGGATGTAACTCTCAGTATCTCTTCCTGTACCATGTGTATAGATACTAACACAGTGCCACTTCTCTTGTACTGTATACTGGATGTAATTCTCAGTATCTCTTCCTGTACCACGTGTATAGATACTAGCACGGTGCCAATTTTCTTGTACTGTATGCTGGACGTAACTCTCAGTATCTGTTCCTGTACCACGTGTATAGATACTAGCACAGTGCCACTTCTCTTGAACTGTATACTGGATGCAACTCTCAGTATCTGTTCCTGTACTACGTGTATAGATACTAGCACAGTGCCACTTCTCTTGTACTGTATACTGGATGTAACTCTCAGTATCTCTTCCTGTACCACGTGTATAGATACTAACACAGTGCCACTTCTCTTGTACTGTATACTGGATGTAACTCTCTGTATCTGTTCCTGTACTACGTGTATTAACACTAGCACAGTGCCACTTCTTTTCTGCTGTATGCTAGATGTAACTCTCAGTATCTCTTCCTGTACTACATGTATAGATACTAACACAGTGCCACTTCTCTTGTACTGTATACTGGATGTAACTCTCAGTATCTCTTCCTGTACCACGTGTATAGATACTAGCACAGTGCCACTTCTCTTGTACTGTATACTGGATGTAACTCTCAGTATCTCTTCCTGTACCACGTGTATAGATACTAGCACAGTGCCACTTCTCTTGTACTGTATACTGGATGTAACTCTCAGTATCTCTTCCTGTACCACGTGTATAGATACTAACACAGTGCCACTTCTCTTGTACTGTATACTGGATGTAACTCTCTGTATCTGTTCCTGTACTACGTGTATAGACACTAGCACAGTGCCACTTCTTTTGTGCTGTATGCTAGATGTAACTCTCAGTATCTCTTCCTGTACTACATGTATAGATACTAACACAGTACCACTTCTCTTGTACTGTATAGTGGATGTAACTCTCAGTATCTCTTCCTGTACCACGTGTATAGATACTAGCACAGTGCCACTTCTCTTGTACTGTATACTGGATGTAACTCTCAGTATCTCTTCCTGTACCACGTGTATAGATACTAACACAGTGCCACTTCTCTTGTACTGTATACTGGATGTAACTCTCAGTATCTTTTCTTGTACCATGTGTATAGATACTAGCACAGTGCCACTTCTCTTGTACTGTATACTGGATGTAACTCTCAGTATCTCTTCCTGTACCACGTGTATAGATACTAGCACAGTGCCACTTCTCTTGTACTGTATACTGGATGCAACTCTCAGTATCTGTTCCTGTACTACGTGTATAGATACTAGCACAGTGCCACATCTCTTGTACTGTATACTGGATGTAACTCTCAGTATCTCTTCCTGTACCACGTGTATAGATACTAACACAGTGCCACTTCTCTTGTGCTGTATACTGGATGTAACTCTCTGTATCTGTTCCTGTACTACGTGTATAGACACTAGCACAGTGCCACTTCTTTTGTGCTGTATGCTAGATGTAACTCTCAGTATCTCTTCCTGTACTACATGTATAGATACTAACACAGTGCCACTTCTCTTGTACTGTATACTGGATGTAACTCTCAGTATCTCTTCCTGTACCACGTGTATAGATACTAGCACAGTGCCACTTCTCTTGTACTGTATACTGGATGTAACTCTCAGTATCTCTTCCTGTACCACGTGTATAGATACTAGCACAGTGCCACTTCTCTTGTACTGTATACTGGATGTAACTCTCAGTATCTCTTCCTGTACCACGTGTATAGATACTAACACAGTGCCACTTCTCTTGTACTGTATACTGGATGTAACTCTCTGTATCTGTTCCTGTACTACGTGTATAGACACTAGCACAGTGCCACTTCTTTTGTGCTGTATGCTAGATGTAACTCTCAGTATCTCTTCCTGTACTACATGTATAGATACTAACACAGTACCACTTCTCTTGTACTGTATAGTGGATGTAACTCTCAGTATCTCTTCCTGTACCACGTGTATAGATACTAGCACAGTGCCACTTCTCTTGTACTGTATACTGGATGTAACTCTCAGTATCTCTTCCTGTACCACGTGTATAGATACTAACACAGTGCCACTTCTCTTGTACTGTATACTGGATGTAACTCTCAGTATCTTTTCTTGTACCATGTGTATAGATACTAGCACAGTGCCACTTCTCTTGTACTGTATACTGGATGTAACTCTCAGTATCTCTTCCTGTACCACGTGTATAGATACTAGCACAGTGCCACTTCTCTTGTACTGTATACTGGATGTAACTCTCAATATCTCCTTATGTACCACGTGTATAGATACAAACACAGTGCCACTTCTCTTGTACTGTATACTGGATGTAACTCTCAATATCTCTTCATGTACCACGTGTATAGACACTAGCACAGTGCCACTTCTCTTGTACTGTATACTGGATGTAACTCTCAATATCTCTTCCTGTACTACATGTATAGACACTAGCACAGTGCCACTTCTCTTGTACTGTATACTGGATGTAACTCTCAGTATCTCTTCCTGTACCACGTGTATAGATACTAACACAGTGCCACTTCTCTTGTACTGTATACTGGATGTAACTCTCTGTATCTGTTCCTGTACTACGTGTATAGACACTAGCACAGTGCCACTTCTTTTGTGCTGTATGCTAGATGTAACTCACAGTATCTCTTCCTGTACTACATGTATAGATACTAACACAGTGCCACTTCTCTTGTACTGTATACTGGATGTAACTCTCAATATCTCTTCCTGTACTACATGTGTAGACACTAGCACAGTGCCACTTCTCTTGTACTGTATACTGGATGTAACTCTCAGTATCTGTTCCTGTACCACGTGTATAGATACTAGCACAGTGCCACTTCTCTTGTACTGTATACTGGATGCAACTCTCAGTATCTGTTCCTGTACTACGTGTATAGATACTAGCACAATGCCACATCTCTTGTACTGTATACTGGATGTAACTCTCAGTATCTCTTCCTGTACCATGTGTATAGATACTAACACAGTGCCACTTCTCTTGTACTGTATACTGGATGTAATTCTCAGTATCTCTTCCTGTACCACGTGTATAGATACTAGCACGGTGCCAATTTTCTTGTACTGTATGCTGGACGTAACTCTCAGTATCTGTTCCTGTACCACGTGTATAGATACTAGCACAGTGCCACTTCTCTTGAACTGTATACTGGATGCAACTCTCAGTATCTGTTCCTGTACTACGTGTATAGATACTAGCACAGTGCCACTTCTCTTGTACTGTATACTGGATGTAACTCTCAGTATCTCTTCCTGTACCACGTGTATAGATACTAACACAGTGCCACTTCTCTTGTACTGTATACTGGATGTAACTCTCTGTATCTGTTCCTGTACTACGTGTATTAACACTAGCACAGTGCCACTTCTTTTCTGCTGTATGCTAGATGTAACTCTCAGTATCTCTTCCTGTACTACATGTATAGATACTAACACAGTGCCACTTCTCTTGTACTGTATACTGGATGTAACTCTCAGTATCTCTTCCTGTACCACGTGTATAGATACTAGCACAGTGCCACTTCTCTTGTACTGTATACTGGATGTAACTCTCAGTATCTCTTCCTGTACCACGTGTATAGATACTAGCACAGTGCCACTTCTCTTGTACTGTATACTGGATGTAACTCTCAGTATCTCTTCCTGTACCACGTGTATAGATACTAACACAGTGCCACTTCTCTTGTACTGTATACTGGATGTAACTCTCTGTATCTGTTCCTGTACTACGTGTATAGACACTAGCACAGTGCCACTTCTTTTGTGCTGTATGCTAGATGTAACTCTCAGTATCTCTTCCTGTACTACATGTATAGATACTAACACAGTACCACTTCTCTTGTACTGTATAGTGGATGTAACTCTCAGTATCTCTTCCTGTACCACGTGTATAGATACTAGCACAGTGCCACTTCTCTTGTACTGTATACTGGATGTAACTCTCAGTATCTCTTCCTGTACCACGTGTATAGATACTAACACAGTGCCACTTCTCTTGTACTGTATACTGGATGTAACTCTCAGTATCTTTTCTTGTACCATGTGTATAGATACTAGCACAGTGCCACTTCTCTTGTACTGTATACTGGATGTAACTCTCAGTATCTCTTCCTGTACCACGTGTATAGATACTAGCACAGTGCCACTTCTCTTGTACTGTATACTGGATGCAACTCTCAGTATCTGTTCCTGTACTACGTGTATAGATACTAGCACAGTGCCACATCTCTTGTACTGTATACTGGATGTAACTCTCAGTATCTCTTCCTGTACCACGTGTATAGATACTAACACAGTGCCACTTCTCTTGTGCTGTATACTGGATGTAACTCTCTGTATCTGTTCCTGTACTACGTGTATAGACACTAGCACAGTGCCACTTCTTTTGTGCTGTATGCTAGATGTAACTCTCAGTATCTCTTCCTGTACTACATGTATAGATACTAACACAGTGCCACTTCTCTTGTACTGTATACTGGATGTAACTCTCAGTATCTCTTCCTGTACCACGTGTATAGATACTAGCACAGTGCCACTTCTCTTGTACTGTATACTGGATGTAACTCTCAGTATCTCTTCCTGTACCACGTGTATAGATACTAGCACAGTGCCACTTCTCTTGTACTGTATACTGGATGTAACTCTCAGTATCTCTTCCTGTACCACGTGTATAGATACTAACACAGTGCCACTTCTCTTGTACTGTATACTGGATGTAACTCTCTGTATCTGTTCCTGTACTACGTGTATAGACACTAGCACAGTGCCACTTCTTTTGTGCTGTATGCTAGATGTAACTCTCAGTATCTCTTCCTGTACTACATGTATAGATACTAACACAGTACCACTTCTCTTGTACTGTATAGTGGATGTAACTCTCAGTATCTCTTCCTGTACCACGTGTATAGATACTAGCACAGTGCCACTTCTCTTGTACTGTATACTGGATGTAACTCTCAGTATCTCTTCCTGTACCACGTGTATAGATACTAACACAGTGCCACTTCTCTTGTACTGTATACTGGATGTAACTCTCAGTATCTTTTCTTGTACCATGTGTATAGATACTAGCACAGTGCCACTTCTCTTGTACTGTATACTGGATGTAACTCTCAGTATCTCTTCCTGTACCACGTGTATAGATACTAGCACAGTGCCACTTCTCTTGTACTGTATACTGGATGTAACTCTCAATATCTCCTTATGTACCACGTGTATAGATACAAACACAGTGCCACTTCTCTTGTACTGTATACTGGATGTAACTCTCAATATCTCTTCATGTACCACGTGTATAGACACTAGCACAGTGCCACTTCTCTTGTACTGTATACTGGATGTAACTCTCAATATCTCTTCCTGTACTACATGTATAGACACTAGCACAGTGCCACTTCTCTTGTACTGTATACTGGATGTAACTCTCAGTATCTCTTCCTGTACCACGTGTATAGATACTAACACAGTGCCACTTCTCTTGTACTGTATACTGGATGTAACTCTCTGTATCTGTTCCTGTACTACGTGTATAGACACTAGCACAGTGCCACTTCTTTTGTGCTGTATGCTAGATGTAACTCACAGTATCTCTTCCTGTACTACATGTATAGATACTAACACAGTGCCACTTCTCTTGTACTGTATACTGGATGTAACTCTCAATATCTCTTCCTGTACTACATGTGTAGACACTAGCACAGTGCCACTTCTCTTGTACTGTATACTGGATGTAACTCTCAGTATCTGTTCCTGTACCACGTGTATAGATACTAGCACAGTGCCACTTCTCTTGTACTGTATACTGGATGTAACTCTCAGTATCTCTTCCTGTACCACGTGTATAGATACTAACACAGTGCCACTTCTCTTGTACTGTATACTGGATGTAACTCTCAGTATCTCTTCCTGTACCACGTGTATAGATACTAGAACAGTGCCACTTCTCTTGTACTGTATACTGGATGCAACTCTCAGTATCTCTTCCTGTACCACGTGTATAGATACTAGCACAGTGCCACTTCTCTTGTACTGTATACTGGATGTAACTCTCAGTATCTCTTCCTGTACCACGTGTATAGATACTAACACAGTGCCACTTCTCTTGTACTGTATACTGGATGTAAATCTCTGTATCTGTTCCTGTACTACGTGTATAGACACTAGCACAGTGCCACTTATTTTGTGCTGTATGCTAGATGTAACTCTCAGTATCTCTTCCTGTACCACGTGTATAGATACTAGCACAGTGCCACTTCTCTTGTACTGTATACTGGATGCAACTCTCAGTATCTGTTCCTGTACTACGTGTATAGATACTAGCACAGTGCCACATCTCTTGTACTGTATACTGGATGTAACTCTCAGTATCTCTTCCTGTACCATGTGTATAGATACTAACACAGTGCCAATTTTCTTGTACTGTATGCTGGACGTAACTCTCAGTATCTGTTCCTGTACCACGTGTATAGATACTAGCACAGTGCCACTTCTCTTGTACTGTATACTGGATGCAACTCTCAGTATCTGTTCCTGTACTACGTGTATAGATACTAGCACAATGCCACATCTCTTGTACTGTATACTGGATGTAACTCTCAGTATCTCTTCCTGTACCATGTGTATAGATACTAACACAGTGCCACTTCTCTTGTACTGTATACTGGATGTAATTCTCAGTATCTCTTCCTGTACCACGTGTATAGATACTAGCACGGTGCCAATTTTCTTGTACTGTATGCTGGACGTAACTCTCAGTATCTGTTCCTGTACCACGTGTATAGATACTAGCACAGTGCCACTTCTCTTGTACTGTATACTGGATGCAACTCTCAGTATCTGTTCCTGTACTACGTGTATAGATACTAGCACAGTGCCACTTCTCTTGTACTGTATACTGGATGTAACTCTCAGTATCTCTTCCTGTACCACGTGTATAGATACTAACACAGTGCCACTTCTCTTGTACTGTATACTGGATGTAACTCTCTGTATCTGTTCCTGTACTACGTGTATTAACACTAGCACAGTGCCACTTCTTTTCTGCTGTATGCTAGATGTAACTCTCAGTATCTCTTCCTGTACTACATGTATAGATACTAACACAGTGCCACTTCTCTTGTACTGTATACTGGATGTAACTCTCAGTATCTCTTCCTGTACCACGTGTATAGATACTAGCACAGTGCCACTTCTCTTGTACTGTATACTGGATGTAACTCTCAGTATCTCTTCCTGTACCACATGTATAGATACTAACACAGTACCACTTCTCTTGTACTGTATACTGGATGTAAATCTCTGTATCTGTTCCTGTACTACGTGTATAGACACTAGCACAGTGCCACTTATTTTGTGCTGTATGCTAGATGTAACTCTCAGTATCTCTTCCTGTACCACGTGTATAGATACTAGCACAGTGCCACTTCTCTTGTACTGTATACTGGATGCAACTCTCAGTATCTGTTCCTGTACTACGTGTATAGATACTAGCACAGTGCCACATCTCTTGTACTGTATACTGGATGTAACTCTCAGTATCTCTTCCTGTACCATGTGTATAGATACTAACACAGTGCCACTTCTCTTGTACTGTATACTGGATGTAACTCTCAGTATCTCTTCCTGTACCACGTGTATAGATACTAGCACAGTGCCACTTCCCTTATGCTGTATACTGGACGTAACTCTCGGTATCTGTACTACATGCAAAGATACTAGCACAGTGCCAATTTTCTTGTACTGTATGCTGGACGTAACTCTCAGTATCTGTTCCTGTACCACGTGTATAGATACTAGCACTGTGCCAATTTTCTTGTACTGTATGCTGGACGTAACTCTCAGTATCTGTTCCTGTACCACGTGTATAGATACTAGCACAGTGCCACTTCTCTTGTACTGTATACTGGATGCAACTCTCAGTATCTGTTCCTGTACTACGTGTATAGATACTAGCACAGTGCCACATCTCTTGTACTGTATACTGGATGTAACTCTCAGTATCTCTTCCTGTACCACGTGTATAGATACTAACACAGTGCCACTTCTCTTGTGCTGTATACTGGATGTAACTCTCTGTATCTGTTCCTGTACTACGTGTATAGACACTAGCACAGTGCCACTTCTTTTGTGCTGTATGCTAGATGTAACTCTCAGTATCTCTTCCTGTACTACATGTATAGATACTAACACAGTGCCACTTCTCTTGTAATGTATACTGGATGTAACTCTCAGTATCTCTTCCTGTACCACGTGTATAGATACTAGCACAGTGCCACTTCTCTTGTACTGTATACTGGATGTAACTCTCAGTATCTCTTCCTGTACCACGTGTATAGATACTAGCACAGTGCCACTTCTCTTGTACTGTATACTGGATGTAACTCTCAGTATCTCTTCCTGTACCACGTGTATAGATACTAACACAGTGCCACTTCTCTTGTACTGTATACTGGATGTAACTCTCTGTATCTGTTCCTGTACTACGTGTATAGACACTAGCACAGTGCCACTTCTTTTGTGCTGTATGCTAGATGTAACTCTCAGTATCTCTTCCTGTACTACATGTATAGATACTAACACAGTACCACTTCTCTTGTAATGTATACTGGATGTAACTCTCAGTATCTCTTCCTGTACCACGTGTATAGATACTAGCACAGTGCCACTTCTCTTGTACTGTATACTGGATGTAACTCTCAGTATCTCTTCCTGTACCATGTGTATAGATACTAGCACAGTGCCACTTCTCTTGTACTGTATACTGGATGTAACTCTCAGTATCTCTTCCTGTACCACGTGTATAGATACTAACACAGTGCCACTTCTCTTGTACTGTATACTGGATGTAACTCTCTGTATCTGTTCCTGTACTACGTGTATAGACACTAGCACAGTGCCACTTCTTTTGTGCTGTATGCTAGATGTAACTCTCAGTATCTCTTCCTGTACTACATGTATAGATACTAACACAGTACCACTTCTCTTGTACTGTATAGTGGATGTAACTCTCAGTATCTCTTCCTGTACCACGTGTATAGATACTAGCACAGTGCCACTTCTCTTGTACTGTATACTGGATGTAACTCTCAGTATCTCTTCCTGTACCACGTGTATAGATACTAACACAGTGCCACTTCTCTTGTACTGTATACTGGATGTAACTCTCAGTATCTTTTCTTGTACCATGTGTATAGATACTAGCACAGTGCCACTTCTCTTGTACTGTATACTGGATGTAACTCTCAGTATCTCTTCCTGTACCACGTGTATAGATACTAGCACAGTGCCACTTCTCTTGTACTGTATACTGGATGTAACTCTCAATATCTCTTCATGTACCACGTGTATAGATACAAACACAGTGCCACTTCTCTTGTACTGTATACTGGATGTAACTCTCAATATCTCTTCCTGTACTACATGTGTAGACACTAGCACAGTGCCACTTCTCTTGTACTGTATACTGGATGTAACTCTCAGTATCTGTTCCTGTACCACGTGTATAGATACTAGCACAGTGCCACTTCTCTTGTACTGTATACTGGATGTAACTCTCAGTATCTCTTCCTGTACCACGTGTATAGATACTAGCACAGTGCCACTTCTCTTGTACTGTATACTGGATGTAACTCTCAGTATCTCTTCCTGTACCACGTGTATAGATACTAGCACAGTGCCACTTCTCTTGTACTGTATACTGGATGTAACTCCAATATCTCTTCCTGTACTACATGTATAGACACTAGCACAGTGCCACTTCTCTTGTACTGTATACTGGATGTAACTCTCAGTATCTGTTCCTGTACCACGTGTGTATATATACTAGCACAGTGCCACTTCTCTTGTACTGTATACTGGATGTAACTCTCAGTATCTCTTCTTGTACCATGTGTATAGATACTAGCTCAGTGCCACTTCTCTTGTACTGTATACTGGATATAACTCTCAGTATCTCTTCATGTACCACGTGTATAGACACTAGCACAGTGCCACTTCTCTTGTACTGTATACTGGATGTAACTCTCAATATCTCTTCCTGTACTACATGTATAGACACTAGCACAGTGCCACTTCTCTTGTACTGTATACTGGATGTAACTCTCAGTTTCTGTTCCTGTACCACGTGTATAGATACTAGCACAGTGCCACTTCTCTTGTACTGTATACTGGATGTAACTCTCAATATCTGTTCCTGTACAACGTGTATAGATACTAACACAGTGCCACTTCTCTTGTACTGTATTCTGGATGTAACTCTCAGTATCTCTTCCTGTACCACGTGTATAGATACTAACACAGTGCCACTTCTCTTGTACTGTATACTGGATGTAACTCTCTGTATCTGTTCCTGTACTACGTGTATAGACACTAGCACAGTGCCACTTCTTTTGTGCTGTATACTGGATGTGACTCTCTGTATCTGTTCCTGTACTACGTGTATAGATACTAACACAGTGCCACTTCTCTTGTACTGTATACTGGATGTAACTCTCAGTATCTCTTCCTGTACCACGTGTATAGATACTAGCACAGTGCCACTTCTCTTGTACTGTATACTGGATGTAACTCTCAGTATCTCTTCCTGTACTACGTGTATAGATACTAGCACAGTGCCACTTCTCTTGTACTGTATACTGGATGTAACTCTCAGTATCTCTTCCTGTACCACGTGTATAGATACTAGCACAGTGCCACTTCTCTTGTACTGTATACTGGATGTAACTCTCAGTATCTCTTCCTGTACTACATGTATAGATACTAGCACAGTGCCACTTCTCTTGTATTGTATACTGGATGTAACTCTCAGTATCTGTTCCTGTACCACGTGTATAGATACTAACACAGTGCCACTTCTCTTGTACTGTATACTGGATGTAACTCTCAGTATCTCTTCCTGTACCACATGTATAGATACTAACACAGTGCCACTTCTCTTGTACTGTATACTGGATGTAACTCTCAATATCTCTTCATGTACCACGTGTATAGACACTAGCACAGTGCCACTTCTCTTGTACTGTATACTGGATGTAACTCTCAATATCTCTTCCTGTACTACATGTATAGACACTAGCACAGTGCCACTTCTCTTGTACTGTATACTGGATGTAACTCTCAATATCTCTTCATGTACCACGTGTATAGACACTAGCACAGTGCCACTTCTCTTGTACTGTATACTGGATGTAACTCTCAATATCTCTTCCTGTACTACATGTATAGACACTAGCACAGTGCCACTTCTCTTGTACTGTATACTGGATGTAACTCTCAGTATCTCTTCCTGTACCACGTGTATAGATACTAGCACAGTGCCACTTCTCTTGTACTGTATACTGGATGTAACTCCCAATATCTCTTCCTGTACTACATGTATAGACACTAGCACAGTGCCACTTCTCTTGTACTGTATACTGGATGTAACTCTCAATATCTGTTCCTGTACAACGTGTATAGATACTAACACAGTGCCACTTCTCTTGTACTGTATACTGGATGTAACTCTCAGTATCTCTTCCTGTACCACGTGTATAGATACTAACACAGTGCCACTTCTCTTGTACTGTATACTGGATGTAACTCTCTGTATCTGTTCCTGTACTACGTGTATAGACACTAGCACAGTGCCACTTCTTTTGTGCTGTATACTGGATGTAACTCTCAGTATCTGTTCCTGTACCACGTGTATAGATACTAACACAGTGCCACTTCTCTTGTACTGTATACTGGATGTAACTCTCAGTATCTCTTCCTGTACCACGTGTATAGATACTAGCACAGTGCCACTTCTCTTGTACTGTATACTGGATGTAACTCTCAGTATCTCTTCCTGTACCACGTGTATAGATACTAGCACAGTGCCACTTCTCTTGTACTGTATACTGGATGTAACTCCCAATATCTCTTCCTGTACTACATGTATAGACACTAGCACAGTGCCACTTCTCTTGTACTGTATACTGGATGTAACTCTCAATATCTGTTCCTGTACAACGTGTATAGATACTAACACAGTGCCACTTCTCTTGTACTGTATACTGGATGTAACTCTCAGTATCTCTTCCTGTACCACGTGTATAGATACTAACACACTGCCACTTCTCTTGTACTGTATACTGGATGTAACTCTCTGTATCTGTTCCTGTACTACGTGTATAGACACTAGCACAGTGCCACTTCTTTTGTGCTGTATACTGGATGTAACTCTCAGTATCTGTTCCTGTACCACGTGTATAGATACTAACACAGTGCCACTTCTCTTGTACTGTATACTGGATGTAACTCTCAGTATCTCTTCCTGTACCACATGTATAGATACTAGCACAGTGCCACTTCTCTTGTACTGTATACTGGATGTAACTCTCAGTATCTCTTCCTGTACTACATGTATAGATACTAGCATAGTGCCACTTCTCACTTCTCTTGTACTGTATACTGGATGTAACTCTCAGTATCTCTTCCTGTACCACGTGTATAGATACTAGCACAGTGCCACTTCTCTTGTACTGTATACTGGATGTAACTCTCAGTATCTCTTCCTGTACTACATGTATAGATACTAGCACAGTGCCACTTCTCTTGTACTGTATACTGGATGTAACTCTCAGTATCTGTTCCTGTACCACGTGTATAGATACTAACACAGTGCCACTTCTCTTGTACTGTATACTGGATGTAACTCTCAGTATCTCTTCCTGTACCACATGTATAGATACTAACACAGTGCCACTTCTCTTGTACTGTATACTGGATGTAACTCTCAGTATCTCTTCCTGTACCACATGTATAGGCACTAGCACAGTGCCACTTCTTTTGTGCTGTATGATCGATGTAACTCTCAGTATCTGCTACTGTAGTATATGTATATATACTAGCACAGTGCCACTTCTCTTGTACTGTATACTGGACGCAACTCTCAGTATCTGTTCTACGTGTATAAACACTAACACAGTGCCACTTCTCTTGTACTGTATACTGGACGCAACTCTCAGTATCTGTTCTACGTGTATAAACACTAACACAGTGCCACTTCTCTTGTACTGTATACTGTATGTAACTCTCAGTATCTGTTCCTGTACCACGTGTATAGATACTAGCACAGTGCCACTTCTCTTGTACTGTATACTGGATGTAACTCTCAGTATCTCTTCTTGTACCATGTGTATAGATACTAGCACAGTGCCACTTCTCTTGTACTGTATACTGGATGTAACTCTCAATATCTCTTCCTGTACCACGTGTATAGATACTAGCACAGTGCCACTTCTCTTGTACTGTAT
Organism: Mixophyes australis; assembly: GCA_036250195.1. NCBI lineage: Eukaryota > Metazoa > Chordata > Amphibia > Anura > Limnodynastidae > Mixophyes > Mixophyes australis. The sequence continues at coordinate 13,664,793 of JAVHZZ010000004.1, forward strand.
ACTGGATGTAACTCTCTGTATCTGTTCCTGTACTACATGTATAGACACTAGCACAGTGCCACTTCTCTTGTACTGTATACTGGATGTAACTCTCAGTATCTGTTCCTGTACCACGTGTATAGATACTAACACAGTGCCACTTCTCTTGTACTGTATACTGGATGTAACTCTCAGTATCTCTTCCTGTACCACATGTATAGATACTAACACAGTGCCACTTCTCTTGTACTGTATACTGGATGTAACTCTCAGTATCTCTTCCTGTACCACATGTATAGATACTAGCACAGTGCCACTTCTCTTGTACTGTATACTGGATGTAACTCTCAGTATCTGTTCCTGTACCACGTGTATAGATACTAACACAGTGCCACTTCTCTTGTACTGTAAACTGGATGTAACTCTCAGTATCTCTTCCTGTACCACATGTATAGATACTAACACAGTGCCACTTCTCTTGTACTGTATACTGGATGTAACTCTCAGTATCTCTTCCTGTACCACATGTATAGATACTAGCACAGTGCCACTTATCTTGTACTGTATACTGGATGTAACTCTCAGTATCTCTTCCTGTACCAAGTGTATAGATACTAACACAGTGCCACTTCTCTTGTACTGTATACTGGATGTAACTCTCTGTATCTGTTCCTGTACTACATGTATAGACACTAGCACAGTGCCACTTCTCTTGTACTGTATACTGGATGTAACTCTCAGTATATCTTCTTGTACCATGTGTATAGGCACTAGCACAGTGCCACTTCTTTTGTGCTGTATGATAGATGTAACGCTCAGTATCTGCTACTGTAGTACATGTATATATACTAGCACAGTCTCACTTCTCTTGTACTGTATACTGGATGTAACTCTCAGTATCTGTACTACGTGTATAGACACTAGCACAGTGCGGTTGCAGGAAGTACATGTCGCTGGGGTCATGTTAGTCTGTATTTAGGCATCCAGAGGTTTTGCAGATTAAGTGCACACTGCACCCTCCCCCCCCCCCCCCCCCCTCCCTCCCTCTTGCTGTCTCTTTATTTTGGCAGTGACTGTCTGTCCTCCCTATTGTGTTATTGTGGTATTGGAAACAGACAAGATGAGACATGAGAATTAACCCTTCCCTGTCACCATAAACTGGGGCTGTGATATATCAGAGAATTAACCCTTCCCTGTCACCATAAACTGGGGCTGCGATATATCAGAGAATTAACCCTTCCCTGTCACCATAAATTGGGGCTGCGATATATCAGAGAATTAACCCTTCCCTGTCACCATAAACTGGGGCTGCGATATATCAGAGAATTAACCCTTCCCTGTCACCATAAACTGAGGCTGCGCTATATCAGAGAATTAACCCTTCCCTGTCACCATAAGCTGAGGCTGCGCTATATCAGAGAATTAACCCTTCCCTGTCACCATAAGCTGAGGCTGCGCTATATCAGAGAATTAACCCTTCCCTGTCACCATAAGCTGAGGCTGCGCTATATCAGAGAATTAACCCTTCCCTGTCACCAGAAGCTGAGGCTGCGATATATCAGAGAATTAACCCTTGCCTGTCCTGTGCAGCAGTGGCTCAGAGCAGACAGACGTTTCTCCCGGTGGTGCCTCTCTACAATTAGTCCGAATAAGGGAGGGATGGGGGAGCAGGCGTAGTACATAAGACTCTCGGAGGTTTATCTGTTGCTGCTGCTCCCTCCTGGTGGAAGATCCGTTGTGATCATTAACCCTTCCCTTGCTGTGTGTAAAACTTAAGAAAGAAATAATAATAAGAAATTAATAATGAACTGACCCTCACCAAAAAAAACAAGCCAAAAACAAAAACAAACCCAACCCTAGTTAGGCTGAAACTGACAATATCGGGGAGACAAAAGTTTAGGGTCCTGTGAAATGACCTATTCCAGCACTAGACTATGGTAAATATAAAATATGAGGACAGGTTTGTAGTTGGGGTAGGACATGTCCTTGATCAACTTTAAATGCAAGTGTAAAAATAAAGCTATCATGTATTTGTGCGCTACATGAAAAAACGGGCAGTATATATCTTATGTGCAAAATAATAAACTAATTAGCACAACTTACATTGTAACATGGTTTGTCCCAGAGAACATTCACTCTTTTTTTGCCGTACTTTCCTTAATGAATCAGACCCATTGTGTTTATCAGGAGACTTTAGACAGCGATGAATGAATAATTACTTTTACACTAACCACTGGAATATATCTATATGAGACACATTTAGGTATAAATGTAACAATCCTCTACAATGCAGCTATAGACGGATAGGGGTGAAACTGACTATTATATAATGACTACAGATAGGGAGAGTTCTCCTGTCTTTAATTATAACAAATGATTCGAGCAGCTGCGCGGTTCGCAGTATAAACCGCTGTTTTGATTGTTGACCATATATAATCAGGTACCTTAATATTCATTGTTTTTATTATTTCACTAATTATGGTGGATCAGTAATTGAAATTAAATAAAAATAATGTTTTTAATGCATATCAATCAAAACTGTATAAAGACAAGACAATCAATGACTGAGTGCCCCGATCCAACACATTTCTTTTTATGTCTTGTTGGCAGGGCCGCCGAGAGGGGGGGGGAGCGGGTACTAATTACCCGGGCCCGGCATGTCAGGGGGCCCGGCCCGGGCCCTTGCGCTGCTGATTTTTTTAAATTTTTTAAAATTTTTTTTCAAAACGTTTTTTTTCCTTTTTTTTTTTTTTTTTTTTTGGCGGGGGGGGGGGGGGGGGGGGGGGCTCGGTCGTTGGTGGGGGGAGCAGGCTAGTTTAAAAAAAAAAAAAAACATACTCACCTGATCGCGGAGCCGGCATCCCTCCTCTCTGCTGCTCTGTGCTCTATTCAGACTGTCTGAATGCTGGGTGTGATGTCATCATGTCATGCCCAGCATTCAGTCAGTCTGGAGCAATGGAGCACAGAGCAGCAGAGAAGACCAAGAGAGGAGAAAAGGTAAGTGAAGGGAGGAAAACGAGGGGGGCACAGAGGGGTTAAAAAACGGGGGGGCAGCATGACAGAGGGGTTAAAAAATGAGGGGGAGCACAAAGGGGTTAAAAAACGGGGGGGCAGCATGACAGAGGGGTTAAAAAATAAGGGGGGGCACAGAGGGGTTAAAAAACGGGAAAGCAGCATGTCAGAGGAGTTAAAAATTGAGGGGGGAGCACAGAGGGGTTAAAAAATGGGAAAGCAGCATGTCAGAGGGGGTGAAAAAATGAGAGGGGCACAGATGGGTTAAAAAACGGGGCAGTATGGCACAGTGGGGTTAATAAACAGGGGTCAGCATGGCACAGTGGGGTTAAAAAATGGTGGGCAGCATGACACAGTGGGGTTACAAAGGGGGGGGGGAGGCATGGCACAGTGGGATTGAAAAAGGGGGGGAGCAGCATAGTATAGTCTGATGAAGGGGAGCCAGATGAAGGGGGCAAAAACAGCATGGAGGGCACAGTGTGATCATAAGGCATGGCGATGATGAAGGGGCACATTATTGTAATATTGGAGCTGGAGGAAGGCCTAATTATTAATCGTGGGTGCTATTGATTTAACGCTGGGGCTGGCTGTAATTTTCTAAATGTAGCCATTTTTTTTTCAAAATAGGTCCTTCAACATTTCTGGATCCGGACAAGCCACAACTAAAGAAAGCAGCAGCCACAGGTGGAGAAAGTGAGAAGAACAGGTAGGAGAGAGCAGCACAGTGTGTGAAATGTTGTGATTCTAGTAGGGACAATACCAATTTTTGGTGAATGTTGTGTCCAATGTAAGGTGTAGGCCAAGACTGAACTGTTTGTGTACACACTGCATTGTTTGTATACTACCCTGTGGTGGTAGATGTCCTGAAAGTCAGGAGTGCTTAAACATATGTGACGCTCCGGCGAATTGAGAGCCTAGTGGTTTTTATGTTAGCCACGCCCCAATGGCACGTTTGCCACGCCCCCAAATGCATGACCGCACCTCCCAAAATTTTTGCACTGCCGTTTGGCTAGCCACGCCCCTGAATATATGACCATATACCTAATCTTTTTTGCGCCGCCGTAAGGCGGCGCAAAAAAATTTTGGGGCTTACTTCACTATGAGGGGGGCCCCATGAATTTGTTGTACCCGGGCCCTGAATTCTTCTTGGCAGCCCTGCTTGTTGGTACAATGAATCACTCAATAATGTGTGGGTGCCCCCCACTGAATGATCGGGAGTGGAATATAGCGCATTACAAGATATATGAGGTGTTAGTGATTTACTTGGTGCGGTCTAAGTGGTGTCAGAAGAGCCCGAGTGACTTCAGCAGGACATCCAGCCTTGTGGTGACTGGCGTAGGGCTCCCCCACGCTGCGGGTCTACCCGCCATAGTACCACCAGCCCTGGCTGGCATAGACTAATGATGGTATTTTTTGGGGGTCCCCACACTTTTCATCTCCCCAATTTTACCAGTTCAGTGCTTGTGATGCTTTATTTGAGGGGGGGGGGGGGGCATTTTTTATTATTATCTATCTTACAGCCTATCAGGCTATTTTGCATTATATGCTCCTAACATGGGATACGGTATAAGCACATCTATAAAACATGCGCTTGTTCCGTATTCCGAGTCGCACACATAAGATATGCGACTCGGGGTACAAAGTAAACTCTGACATGTACTTTACGTTTACTATGTAATTGCACCCAGCTCTACAGAAGACCCCCGGTCTTCTCATTAACGAGCACCCAAGATCTCCGATTTACATCCTTTCAGTGGTGAAGTTTAGCTACAACTGCTGAGCAAGCGTTTCCAGTCCTTGGCTAATGACGTATCCGTCCTGCCCGCTCCCACGCTCTCCCTGCCCTCTGCGTTATCTCGTAGTGGCCACTTCTACTGGAATAACATGCGGCTTATCTCAGTACATGTGTATCTGCTACTCCAGGACCTCTTCAGTCCTCATTACTACACTAACACACTGGGGATATCCTGGGCCTGAGTCATTAAGGAAAGTAAAAAAAAGGAGTAAATGTTCTCTGGGACAAACCATGTTACAATACAAGGGGTGCAAATTAGTTTATTATTTTGCACATAACATAAATACTGGCTGCTTTTAATCTAGCACAAAAATACTTGATAACTTTATTTTTACACTGACTTTTAAAGTTGAATCTGTCCCCACATTTTACATTTACCTCCCCCTCCAATGCAACATGGTTTTGTCCAGGTGCAAAGTTACACCTTTTTAATGCTTTGCTCTACTCAATGACTCAGGCCCATCCTCTCTCTTCACCTGCTCCTCCTTCCCTACGCTCTTTCCCTTCCATACACTACCCCACCCCCTTACTCTCCTCCCAATCTACACTCCCCCCATCCTTCTACTCCCCCCCCTCCCTACACTCCCCCCATCCTTCTACTCTCCTCCCCCCTACCTACACTCCCCCCATCCCACTACTCTCCTCCCCCCTCCCTACACTCCCCCCATCCCACTACTCTCCTCCCCCCCCTCCCTACACTCCCCCCATCCCACTACTCTCCTCCCCCTCCCTACACTCCCCCATCCCACTACTCTCCTCCCCCCTCCCTACACTCCCCCCATCCCACTACTCTCCTCCCCCCTACCTACACTCCCCCCATCCCACTACTCTCCTCCCCCCTCCCTACACTCCCCCCATCCCACTACTCTCCTCCCCCCCTCCCTACACTCCCCCCATCCCACTACTCTCCTCCCCCTCCCTACACTCCCCCATCCCACTACTCTCCTCCCCCCTCCCTACACTCCCCCCATCCCACTACTCTCCTCCCCCTCCCTACACTCCCCCATCCCACTACTCTCCTCCCCCTCCCTACACTCCCCCCATCCCACTACTCTCCTCCCCCTCCCTACACTACCCCATCCCACTACTCTCCTCCCCCTCCCTACACTCCCCCCATCCCACTACTCTCCTCCCCCTCCTTACACTTCCCCAGCCTTCTACTCTCCTCCCCCTTCATACACCCCCTACACTCCTCCCACTCCCTACACTCCTCCCCTTCCATACACTCTTCCCCCTCCCAACACTAACCCCATCCCCCTACACTCCTCACCTTCTATACACCCCTCCCCCTCTCTAAACTCCTCTCACCTCCCTACACTCCTCCTTACTTGAGACTATCACACAAAATATCACCACAAGAGGGCGCTGTTATGTAATAGTAAGCCTTGCCTGTCATAGTAAGTAGAGGCTGCTGTGTAGTTAGTTAAGAAATGTACTATTTTACAAAGATTGGAGGAGAGAGTAACCAGCCCCATGTCTGTCCTCAGATACACTGAATGGTCTTTGTGTCAGATGAGGATTAAGGGTCTCATTGAGGGGCCGATTAATTAAATGAAGGAAAAGGTGATTTTGTCAGGGATAGAGCTTTTCTAGATTTGCCTTATACATCTAATGTTACCTGCCGCCCCCTACTCCTAAAATACCCACTTCTAAGGCCATCACTTGCTTGACAATAATCACTCCTACCTGGCTGGATGTCCTGCCCTCACCAACCTGTTCACTACCGGCAGCTTTTGGGGTCTTATGCTTAGAAGCTGCTTGTCTGGATCCTGGAATCTTGGGGTCCTATTTGGAAAAAAACACAGGTTCATTTAATTTAGAAACTCCAAAACAGCCCCATTGTTAAATCAATAGAACCAATATTTAATAATTAGGCCTTACTCTCTGCAACCAGGCCTAACTAGTAAAGTAAATTAAATAATAGTATTCACATTTAATAAATTACCCTATTCTGTTCCCCCCTCCACCAGCCCCAATATTTAATTAATAGTATTCAAAGTGAATTAATATACCTATTTCCCTCCCCTAAAACAGCTTCGGCAATACATTAATAGCATTTACATTTAATAAATATTCCTCCTTTCCATAACCATCCTGTCACAATAGGAGGAACTTCTGCTGCTGCCACCACTAGGCAACTTAGTGGCACCTAAAACCACGTCCTTCTGAGTAACTCTCCTTGCTATTGTACCCCATGCTGGTACCACTGACCTCTTCCTTTAGAACAGGGTTGCTGTGGATGGTTCCCCCTGGCCTATCACACGGCCAGAACTGCAAGGTAGTGGGAAAAGCATTGGTACTAGAGGCTGGGTCCTAACATCAGAACAGCCGGATAATGGATTAGATCGGTCTAATATGTAGGTCAGACGAATTATAGTAGCTAAATAGATGTCAAAGCAGGATCTTAAAGCATTGATGTTTATTAACTCAGGAAGTCCTAATAAGGACAGTTACACACTAGTTTAAGGTACTAGTGAAATCCAGAAGTACAGATGGTATAATGATACTACACGGTCAAACAGAGCTCATTTTATATAGATTCTGACACAACTCCTGGCAGGGTATAAACCAGCCCCCTGATCCGACCAAGCACTAAAGCATCTGAAATATTAAATCTCAGATCTCAGGATGTAATATCCTTTACACTTGGAATTAACACAATTTTACACTTTTAATTAAATTATTTTATACCAATCTGTGATTTCCTAAAACTTCCTGGTTGCATTGTTCAGAGGTTTCCTCTTTAACAAAGCAGGATACCAGGTAACGACTCCCTGCTATGTATTCAAGTGTTGGTCACTCACAGATGAAAAAGATCTAATAGCCTAATTGGGGTTTCCTCTAGCAAAGTTACAAAACCAAATCATGACATACTGTCTCAGAAGTTACAAATCAATACCCACAAATTAATTTCTATACAGAAGTACAACACAATATAATACAGTCCGTACCTTTGCAATGATATACAGTGGTGCACTGCAGGGGAATGGAGAGAGGAGCAGATCATAGGATCCACGGCCGCATGACGGTGGAGGGGTCAGCCACCAAGAACGGTACAGTACCTGGTCTGCCCCCCCATCTGTTTCTGGGGAGGGGGCACCTCCATGTCATTCCCCCAGAACCTGGCGCCCCAGGTAGCTACCTAATGGTAGTGCTGGGCCTGCTGCTGATGAGAGTCTTTGTACGGGAACAAGCATCGGTACTTGTACAATTGCAGTTCTGTCTTTGGCGATAACAGAGGGAAAGCATTGAGAAAATGTTTCATTCCTTGAAATAAGTATGTTTCAATGTTTAAACGTTTTTAAGTATCTGTTTATGTTTTTATATATTTGTATAAATTTTTTAACTTCTTTTATTTTTTTTCCCAGTAGAAATGAGAGCCCAAATCTCGGCAGGTACGTACCACGCATCTGCAAAGACTGGTCCAAAGACTTGCTAAATTAATCCTGTATCAGCGGGACAACTGAGAATCTCTGTATGTTCTTGATAAATTGCGTCAATAAGTGACTTTTTTTTATTGGCGCTATATTATATGGCTGTAGTCATCCCTATTGTGTCAGACTGATCAATTGGACCCTTACTGCCTGACGCATTTTGCCACCTGAATGTAAATTCCGTGTAATTCTCAGTATCTGTACATATTTCTGGAGGTAATTCTTATTAGATGTTTCTCTCCTACATGGAGGTCGTTATGATATCTATGTAGTTCCTTTAGCTCAGCATGTAATCCTTGTGTTTCTATTGTAAGAGAGACCTTGTACTGACGGGATTGGATTATCTGTGTGGTTTTTATAAGAAGATCCATCTTCTAAATTAATAATACGAGTTATTGGATTTGATTGCTGTTTGATTGTTTCATTTGAATGAATATATATTTATAATTATTCTATATTTACTTCCTTTTCATGTCCCTTTATTATAGGAATATACCTTGATATTTTATATTCGATTTTATTTGTTTATATGTTATTATCCTTTACATATAAAATTATTTTACAATTGTTTTCTATTTGTTTTTATTTCCTTAGAATCTGTTACTGGCTGCCCGAGACTAGGCCTCAGTGCCCACGTGTGACCTGGCAATCACCATAACCACAGCGGCATGTACCGGAGCCCAGGGGACTGCTCCATCTAGAGCCCCGTGGTTCGTCTCACGGGGCTGTGGGTGGATGAATGGGAGGACCAACTAGAGACCACAGTCCCCTCTGATTGGTCATCCTGCACCCCCTCCTCTATCTGGACAGTTGGCAGCTTTCAGGCCGTACCAACGCATTCAACTGGGGTGCAAGGTGGCACCTAGTTGTTTGCTATAATAAGTATGTTTCTTGTCTGTAAATTGCTATGGGACAGATTAGTGCGTCCTCTTTCTTAATACAATAGGATAAACCTGAGTCCAGACAACAATGCTACAAAGACACCTCCCACACCCTCTGCACAGACTGCTGGGGTATAACAACGTTACTGGGGGTGGGGGGGGGGTCTCTGTCCCATTATCCTAAACTAAAGTTCATCTTTAATGATCTCTACAAGTTTAACTAGTGAGATAGCACATGCAGAGATCCGCACAGTTTGCATGGTGTAATAAACATACAGAAGGGATCAGTACCAGTGAACGTTTTAGACCTTGCTCTTGTAGTACCTCATTCCAACCAGAGGTGCCGCTGTTTCCTGCACTTTTGCTTCTCCAGCAGGCCTGTTTCTTTCTCCAATAACTAACGTGCTGCACCTATTGTCTGGCCTTTAGGGGGAATAAACAATGATGTGTTGCCAGAGACTCGTACAATGTGCTCCAGTTATTAAGGTAGAGGAATCTCCGCTCAGCTTTGCTCGCTCCTCTAAGAGTGGATTTTTTTTCGGACATTGCCGCGGAGTCTGATCATGCAAGCTTACAGCGGGACTTCCTGTATTACTCTGTTTGTTTATTAGTTTACTGTGTTTGTCCCCAATTGTAAAGCGCTACGGAATATGTTGGCGCTATATAAATAAAAGATGATGATGATGATGACTTTGCTTTGAAGAAAATCATCCCCTAAGGGTTACTGGTGAGCTCCATGACGTGTATTCTGCCAGCGGCGAAACTGCCGTCACAGTGGCCCATATGGAAGCCTCTGTTCATACGGAAGCCTCTGTTCTGCACAATTTGAGGAGGAATCTCCTTCGTTTGTTTGCCATGATTGGCAAAAACATGGTTTAAAATTGTAAGGATAAATTCCTAGATCCAAGTGTAAACAAGAGGTCTTCACCTATAGTAAGAGTCCGTTCCCATAGAGAGCGATATTCTCACAGGTACTCAGATATCACCAGGACTTGATCTCAGGGTAGTAGGCATTTAACCTGTACCTGGTAGTAAAGTTTTATGGAGACTGGGATTATGCTGGTGGACTGAAGTAGCACAGTAAACAGTATAAGAAAATAACCAGAGAGCAAGGAAATGTTTGAGCCAGCTAGCGAGCACAGATAACCAGAAACAAACCAAAGGTCAACGCAGGCAGTGAGTGAGGATGTCCAATAACAAGCCAAAGGTCAGGGCAGGCAGTGAGTGAGGAGGCCCAATAGCAAGCCAAAGGTCAGGGCAAGCAGTGAGTAAGGAGGTCCAAAAACAAGCCAAAGGTCAGGGCAAGCAGTGAGCAAGGAGGTCCAATAACAAGCCAAAGTTCAGGGCAGGCAGTGAGTGAGGAGGTCCAAAAACAAGCCAAAGGTCAGGGCAAGCAGTGAGTGAGGAGGTCCAATAACAAGCCAAAGTTCAGGGTAGGCAGTGAGTGAGGAGGTCCAATAACAAAACCAAAGGTCAGGGCAGGCAGTGAGTTAGGAGGTCCAATAACAAAGCCAAAGGTCAGGGCAGACAGTGAGTGAGAAGGTCCAATAACAAAGCCAACGGTCATGGCAGGCAGTGAGCGAGGAGGTCCAATAACAAAACCAAAGGTCAGGGCAGGCAGTGAGTGAGGAGGTCCAATAACAAAGCCAAAGGTCAGGGCAGACAGTGAGTGAGGAGGTCCAATAACGAAGCCAACGGTCATGGCAGGCAGTGAGCGAGGAGGTCCAATAACAAGCCGAAGGTCAGGGCAGACATTGAGTGAGGAGTTCCAATAACAAAGGCAAAGGTCAGGGCAAGCAGTGAGTGAGGAGGTCCAATAACAAAGCCAAAGGTCAGGGCAGGCAGCAGACAGAGAAATTCAGGGACAACCAAGGTCAGGCAGCAGGTAATCACAATGAGAATAGAGCTCAAAACAGCAGGATCCAAAAGTGTAACCACAACACTACCAGCGGGAGGGGGGTAAGCACCCTCTGCCATTTAATCTAATGCTAATTGTATTAGTGCACTGCAGTCATGTTTTCTGCATGTAGGTTTTCTGCAGGGATCCGAGATCTCTCCTAAGGTCCATAGCCCTTAAAATAGAGAATTTGGCCTTTAACCCATTTAGAATCCAAAATCCTTTTACTATGTACTCTTGGTCAGGGGCGGGCTGGCCCAGGGGGCAGGGGGGAGGCAATTTCGGCTGATTTTTACAGGCGGCCGCATCCCATGACACGGGATGCGGCCGCGTCATTGGACACGGCCATATCGCGTGTCATGTGATGCGGTCACCTGGTCGCCCGCTGGGCTGAACTTTGCCAGCCCCGCCTGCTCTTGGTGCCTATCTGAATTTACCAGAGGAGGTTTAACCGAGAGACTAGAACCAAACCTTGTGAAATAAACCACAGGCTTAAATAGACAATACTGGAAGGTTTTGGGAATTCTGATTGGCCCAATATATCTGGGTCCAAGTTTCTATGAGAGTTGCCAGAGTATGATACTTTGTGTGGATAACCAGACCCTATCACTCACTATAACATTACACTCACTATTACATTACATGAACATAACGTTCATGGTCTGTAAGACAAGCATGTAATAATACTGTATATATCTTTCTCCAGATAGATTTCATGCATAAAGAGGTTTTCCTTACGTCAGGAAGATGAGTAGAATTGAGATGAGACAAAGAATTGTCTGTAGGACGCTGTGTACACACAAATAATATAGAGCTCTTAGAGGAAGAATGACTGGAGTCATTGTAGGCAAACTCCACCAACGGTAAATATTCAACCCAATTACTATGTCATTTAGAAATATAACATTGCAGGAGCTGCTCCAAGGACTGTTCACCTTCTCAGTCCGTACATTAGATTGTGATTGATATGCTCAGATTAATATCCATCAGAGAACAATAAGACTTCTAGGGGGTATATTCACTAAACTGCGGGTTTGAAAAAGTGGAGATGTTGCCGATAGCAACCAATCAGATTCTAGTTATTATTTATTTAGTACATTCTAAAAATTGATAGCTAGAATGTGATTGGCTGCTATCGGCAACATGTCCACTCTTTCAAACCCGCAGTTTAGTAAATATACACCCTAGAATTGAGCAACAAAATGTACAGAAAATGGAACTTTTGTATTTATTAATAATTGTCTGGAGACTATGTCCTCTGGCGCGTATGACACTTCATTACCACATCTGTGCGCAGTCTTGGGTGTAATTATCCACACTTGTACCCCTGACATAGATCAGATGCAGATACTGCGGCTTTTCAGATAGGCGCTTCTTGAGATACGTCTGACTCTACAGTCACACGTCAGAAAGCTTTGTATGCGTCTTTGTCTACAAATGGTCAACGCAAAAATATGTCCAAATCTAAATGTGTTTATTTATAGCATTGTTCTATTTATAATATACTTGTATTTATAACCTGCTTTAATTATAACATGATTCTATTTATAATATTCTTATATTTATAACATGCTTTGATTTATAACATTTTTATATTTACAACATACTTCTGTTGTTGGGTTGTCTGGAATACCACATCTGCACAAGGATTATATTATAGTCTTGCAACATTTGCCAGCACAATTGCATTCATTTTTGGCAATCAAAACTATCTAAGTTTGCTGTGCTATCAATTTGTTCCATTGTTTAATCATTTCATTACACAAGAGGCGATCTGAGAGGAAACTGATCCACACAAGGATTGTGTGATAATTAATGTTAACAAAAGTGACCTAATGCAGAAACTGTAAACAGACCATCAAGGGAAGGTTTTTGGAGCTGACCAGCTACTGCTTTCAATTCATACTGGGATTTTCCCAAATTGCATAGTGATTGTATTACCTAACAGAAAAACAGAAGTGTAGACCCCAAAAACAAAGGCAGCTGTTCTCCGGGAAACTTCACCCAGAAGACTGGACTAAAGTCCAGAAAGCTTTTGTTGGTTTAAAGGTAGTGTTTCCAAACACGGTGAAGCTATTGTATCCAAATTCCATCTTCAAACTGTGGTCCACAGAGCTAGCTTCATCTAAACCAGTCCAACAAGAGCTCCACAGAGCAGGCCATCATTACAGTGTATAAACCACTCATCACACTTGTCAATGCATCCTGGTGGGTTCAGTGGTGCCGTGAGCACAGACAATGGTCTGTCGAGCACAGGAGGATGGTGAATTGGTCAGATGAGACATCTTATGGGGCTAGTAAGTTATAGGTGGGGTTTATGGAGTTGGTTAAGTAGGAAACAATGGATGGATTGATAGGAATAGGGCTTGGTTGGGTAGGAAGGAAATATGATATTTGTGGGGAAAAGAATTGGTTAGGTAGGAAAGAAGGGTGATGATTAATGGGATAAGGATTTATTAGGTAGGAATGAATCAGTGACACTGTATTCCTCCCAGGTTATGTCCGTGGAGAGTGGTGGGAAACAGAGGACTAAAGTACAGTCTCCTTGGTAAACTGTGTCATGCTCTGTTGTGTATATTAGTGGCACTGTATTCCTCCCAGATAATGTCAGTGGAGAGTGCTGGGAAACAGAGGAGTGAAGTACAGTCTGCTGGGTAAAATGCGTCATGCTCTGTTGTGTGTATCAGTGACACTGTATTCCTCCCAGGTTATGTCCACGGAGAGTGGTGGGAAACAGAGGAGTAAAGTGCAGTCTGCTGGGTAAAATGCGTTATGCTCTGTTGTGTGTATCAGTGACACTGTATTCCTCCCAGGTTATGTCCACGGAGAGTGCTGGGAAACAGAGGAGTAAAGTGCAGTCTGCTGGGTAAAATGCGTTATGCTCTGTGGACATGAGGTGGCCAATTATACAGAGATATTTGTGGCCTCTTCATGCAAGGTTGGGACAGAGGTGGCTTACGATGCCTGTTACATTTATAAAATTGTCAGTGTTCAAAAGATCCAGAAAAAGGTTTATGGAAACATATCGAAACTACGTATTCCAAGACAAAATATAACGACACATCATAGGCCTGATTCATTTAGGAAGGTAAATGCTGTTACCTGCCACATTATGCATAAAATTGCTCTGTGCAGTAACATCCAACTTATCCAAACGCAAAGAACACTTCTGACTGTCTATGATGTCATGGATGGAACAGTCATAGGTTATCTACAAGAAGGGCGTACCCAGGTTGAGCGCACGCACATCCATTCAGTTGAAGCTATGGACATCGCTCTGGTACGTTAAGTGCTGATTACTAGTGATGACGGCTGTGTATACATGCTACAACATGTGTTTGTGATAAGGAGCAACTGTAAGAATTGTAGACATTAAATACATCCTAATAAATGTATGTTATGTATTAAAAAGAATTTAAGAAAGAAAACTATTTTAGAATGTTTCTTGTTAATGATTATATTATTAACAGGTGACAATAATTGAATACTTTCTTATATCTGCTGGGACTTTATATTCCACAGATCCTGCATTGTGTTGTGTCTGTCTCAATACGGCAAGTGACGTACACGCAGAGCGTGTCTAGACCCGTATGCAACCAGAGACATTTCTTAGGATCTGCCTGTATCTGAACATGGATGTGCGTGTGCCCGAATTCCGTGCATTTTTTTTAAAAAACACACATTTCGTTCGTTTGCGTGTCTTAATGAATCAGGCCCATTATGTGATTGGAGCAAAATAACTTTTGAGCCAGCCTGTGGCCTGGAATGAAACAAATATGAGAATAGCCCTTACCATGTAGCACTGCTGCCACCTACTGTTGTATGTCATTATGACATTTTGTATATATTCTAAATAGAGTAATGTTATGGGGTCAGATTACCATTATATAATCCAGTCTCAGTGGGAATACTTTGAAATCTCTCCTAATATTACACAAGAGGATTGGTCTTCTTCCGCTACTGGTCTCTCATTTTATGTGTATTTACTGGTTTCTCTTGTACTGGTTTTTGATGTTTGTTCCGATTTAAAAACCTGTAATCGAAGTTAAGTAAACAATCTCTAATCATTCTACTTCCATGTCTGTTGTTATTCCTTCTCTATGTCAATATCATCTGTTTGTACAGCTGAACCTTAGTCTAAGTGAAACTGAAAAATTAATTTCTAGCAAGGTCAAACTTATACTTTATGTTTCATCGTCCAATATACTGTGTGCTGCATAACTGATAAGTGAAAGATTATTCCATTTTGTGGGAACTGACTGTCCCTTGCCTCCGGATCCATCATCCTGCTGGATTCTCTTCCAGGGGGAACCTAAGCACAGATATTTCTCTACAACAAGAATAGCAATCACCCGTTTCAGTAGCCAACACCTATACTTCATTTATGACAGAGAGGCATCAAATTACTGATTCAATAAACTATTTAAAGCACCACTAAAGCTTAACAGTAATTATGTGTATGTAAATGTACCCGTGGCCCCTCCTCTTTTAACGTTGTAGATATTTATTTATAAGCCCTGATAGAGGAACACAGTTTTCTCACTGAAATAATAATCTTGTTCAGCTACATATCACACACTCTATTATTCGACTATCTTCACTGCCTGTTCCTCGTTTTCTATAGACTTTACTAAAGCAGAATGTACACTGAATTGCTTCTGAAAATACTGTATGTATCCACAGTGTGTAACTATCTATCTATCTATCTATCTATCTATCTATCTATCTATCTATCTATCTGTGACAGGATGGACCGCCTATTCCACCCTGTCTGTTGTTACTGGAAACCGGCTGGGCTCATCCCAAATGCGCCCTCTAAATGCAGTAAGCGGGTCTTACAAATGCTGCCACCACTGCACTCCTTAATGGCATCCAGTACAGGGTTTCTTCTGGGTACCTGGGCTGGTACTAATGACCTCTTACTATGGATCAGGGTTGCTGTGGATTGAACAATTTGCAATACAAGACAGTGCTTTTTATACAGATTTGAACAAAGCCTGACAGGGTAAGCCAGCCCCATGAGGTTTTAGCTATTTTTAGAATCAGGATGCAATTTGTTTACCCAAACTTGGATTTACATGCAATGCAAAGCTAACAATATTTACACTTATCTGTGATATCCTTAAACATGCTGTGAGTTCCTGCATCTTGTTTTAGATGCAGGAAATCTAGTAGATAGTCATAATTAAACCTTCCTGTGCCTTCAGGTGCAGGACCCTCACACATCAAAAGGTCTAATTAACATGAGATTAACATGGGTCCTTTCTTCAGACAGCTACAGAATACACATTCCCAAAAAAAGTTACAAAACCCCAAACAAGTAATTTCCCTACTCCGAGATACACAAAATACTTCCTCAACAAAGGCTTATTGTATCAGATATATACCTCAGAAATAATGCATTTCCTGCAGCAAAGTTAAAACAAACACATTTCTTCCCCTGGTCTCAGAAATAAAGATACCTCCTTTACCAACTGTGAAAGTCAAATAATTGAATAAAGTAAATCAAAATGATTAATATTGTTTTACCATGCGATTGCGATCAGTACGCCATGTGTTATGACGCAATCGCATGGATAAATAGTGCACACATACATTTACACTCACACATTCATTATGTAAATAGTTCACCTTAATAAAATTCCAACACGCAGTCATTTTAATTGAATGTAATAGATTTAATAGTTTAATACAATATTGTTAAAACTACTTTGTTGATATCTAAGGTTCAGGATATAGGAAACATATCATGTTTAGTCTCATTCTAACCCACTTTTCACCATCAGACATCCGCTACTAAATGATCGCATCTTGCGTATGCAAGTTATGGATGATAGAGGAATAATGATCAGAATGATATTGTTTGTGTAATGTAAATTGACCAGTTAAACCAGGTTTTCGGAGAGAAAACACGTATACAGCTATTGGAGAGTTGACCCCCACCTTTGAAGGGCATTGTTTGAACCGACCTATGACGTGCAGTATACTGGACTGACCTGAATCTATGGAAACACACCAAGATATCGCTACTGTTTTTTTTATGTATCACAAACTGTATATAAGGACCACTATACAGTCTACTTGACCACAGACTTCAGGATTGAATGACTGTATTCTGGATCCAGAGCGCTTGCGTATGTATCGGCTGTACTTTATTTATTGAATTGTTATTTGTTGTATCTTGCTATAAAATCTCTGCGTTGGAACCACACAAACCGCAGCGGACAATTTTCATTGATAGCGACTAAACGTACATTGCAATTTGGGGGTTCTGAGAGGTAATCACGCTACCGGAAAATTCGCAAAGCCTATGGATTTCGATTTGGAAGATATAATCGGGTTAGAACGCAATATGTTCGAGGCCTGTTTATCATTCTGTGTTGTGAAACCCAATGTCCGTTTTGTGTAATTCAAGGAGCGCTGGTTAGAACCTAGGGACAAGAAGGAAAGAAAAAACTGTTTCTTTTTATTGTCAGTATGCGATTTAATGTGATTTGCTTTTGCATAGTGTATGCATATAAATTGCCCTGTACATGTGCCACATGTTTAAACAATTGTATTGATAGATAGTCCTGTTGTATGTTATAGTGTTCCTGCGCAGAAAACAAGAGTGTATGTGAATTGTGTGAAGGTGTAAACGGTGAATTAAGGAAGTATAGAGTGAATTAAGGTACGTATATGGTGAATTAAGGTAGTATACGGTGAAAATAGGTAGTACACAAGGTATACGGTGAAAATAGGTAGTCCCGATTGCAATCTGTAGGCTGTGCGATTGGACGCACAATTGTGCCAATTGTAGATGGCGGAGGAGGTACGCTGGCAAAGCTTGTATTAGTGAATAGTGCTACCAGTGGTATAGTACTCAACAGGGGCCTCTCTGGATAGGCGGGATATTGTTTTATGCGGTGAAGTGTTGATATTTCAGTCAGTCCAGTAGAAAGTGCCTGCGTTAGTGACTTCGCTACGTACACTGGCAGTCGCGTGTATTGCTTAGTGGTACACAGTGGAGAAGAAATGAGTGGATGCAGCTTGTGGAATTCGTCCACGGCCAATAAAAGTCTTTAGCGGGAGTTTTGTGCTGCAAAGCGTTGGAAAATTCCTTTTTCACATGGGTGCTAAGCAAACGCTAGAGATGGTCGATGGTTAAGGAAGGGCCGATAGGTTCGGCAAGGTATATTATGCGTGTAAAATATGGTGCATACGCAATGGCGTACTGTGTTAATTAAATCACTAAAACAGAGAATTAAAAACAATGACTATTTAAAACTGTGGCAACTTGAAGGGAACATGTGGCAGGGTAACTTGTGCTTACCGGAAGGAGGCATTGCGAAGTGAGGAGAAGCGAGCGCAAGCGTGCCCCCGCCTCTATATGCGGATGAGGGGAAAGTACAACTGATACCGAAAATTATAAAAATAAAACAATCCATTTGTTAAGCAATTTTAAAAGTAATGTTTCTGAAGAAGTTGATGAACCCACTGTTATTTTAGCCATTGCCCGTGCTATTAATGTGCAAGAGGTGTCACGCAGACAAGGAACAGGGAGCGGTCCTACCAGCAGGGGCAGCGGCTAAAATTGGTGATAGTAGTGGAGAAATTAATAGGCGGGGAACATCCATTATATTGAAACAGTAATTTCAGGAATTAGTCCAGAACGTAGCAATTTGGTAGATTTACATTCTGTCTGCACAATAACAGTTCAAAATGGGAAAGCGGACAGAGATGGTGTAGTTCAAATAAAACATGCAGCGATGCATTGTCCATGGAGCAGATCTGAACTACATTCGATTATGTCCGATTTCCCAGATCCAAGGATAGATTTGGCCAAATGTCAGAAATTTTTTAGAGATTTAAATAATGCACATCAGCCAACTAATAAGGATTGGCGAGTGGTGTTGAGGGCCTGCCTACCTCTCAATACTGATATACAAAAGTTTATTAAGAATTGTATATTAGAGGAAGATAAGTCCTTAACAGATGATGATAATCAGGAAAATATTAAATGTATAATCTCACAGTCGGCATGTACTTTCCAGTGGTAGTAAACTGGAGTAAAATGTTTACTATCAAACAAAAGGATAGTGAAAATACATCAGATTATTTTGCTAGAGCTCTGAGAGCAATGGTCCAGTATACAGGAATATCAGACATAAAGGATGACGTGCATCACAGATAAGTAGCTGTTACAGTACAGATGGATGGTCTCAGGGAGAATCTAAAGACTAGGGTGCAGACCTCTTTACCTAATTGGAGGGGAATCACGGTGGACACTCTTAAGGAGTTTGCTGTGGAGCATGACAAAAATATAGGTAAGAATAAAATGGATGCAAACTGATAGGTTAATGATGGTAAGTATCCAGGCTTTAGAAGGACTGCACACACGACCACAGTATAATAACACTTATTATAGGGAGAGGAAACGACATGAGTTTAGGAAGTGTTTTACATGTTTAGAAATAAGACACCTAGCAAAGGACTGTAAAGAAAGAACAAGAGAGGACGCAAAGAGATTTGGGCCACCTAGGAGGGAATCACATAGACACCCACCAAGAAGGCATACACCGACCTCAGAGGTTTACAACAGTTGGCCGCATACATCACAGCAGCAAATGCTTTGCGACAGAACACTAACCAACACTAGGGGTCAGGTCATACCTGTAATCCTACAACCAGTTAAGTTAACCTGTATTAAGTGTGTAACTGTTCATGTTTAAAAATGAGTAATTTAAACGTTTTGTCTGATTCTGATACTAACTTTGTTCTATGTTCCACTTTTGTAGACAAGGACAGCCAGCCATATATTTAGCAATTATGAGAATTACAGGAGAAATACAAAATATTTCCTTAAAAGACAAGTTAACAATGGGTCATTGTAACACTCTTTCTTCTAACTGCGGTGACCTATGGTAACTTATTTGTTTGAGATTTATTATTTAAAATGAAGTGTGTATATATTCTGCTTCCATTGCTGTTTTTATGTATTCCAGGAAGGCACACAGGGATATAGAGTATGCGTCACAAAGGGTTAGTTTTGCGCTTCTCTATTATAGTCACGAGTCCATCGCACGTTTGTATAGTTATTGTGATCAAGGACACTGGGCTCCTTACGAGCTGACGGAAGACACTGGATTGCATGGGTGATGTAACTCCCTGTTAAATTTAATAAGACTGAAGGAGGGGTCATAGATTTTTTAGGAGTCAAGGGGATTAGTGAAAAAGTTGAGAGCCAATTCCCCGTAGTGCCCAATCCAGCTGTCACCTTGCTGTAAATCTCCTTTTCTCCATTTCTGTTTTTCTGCACATTCTGTCGTTATTATTATTCCTTGCTGTCTTATTTCCCGTTCTTTACATCTCTAACTGTCAGTATCTCATTCTTTTCTTATAAAGAGATACAAACTACGCAAACACTGCCCCAAAGGGTTATAGGCAACCTCAATATTTTAGAACACAGGTCTGGCATGACTGTTTTCAATTTTTTTTCAACCAAATAAGGGGTGCAGTATGAAAAATAGTTTTACTGTGTCCTGATTTGTTTATATCATCGGTGCTTGAAACTGAAGATTTGTTCATTCATTTCTTGGTAACAGTATATGAGGTTGCAAGGGGATGGATCACAGCCATGCCAGACAAAGGTCCAATGCTGGAGATATTGTCTCACCGACGGGGCTAAGACATTTTTTACAATGGACAGAATTTGGGGTACACACACTACACTGACATAGTCACGAGGATAGCTAAAGGTTTTGTTTTTATAGAAGCTGCTGGTTTTAAGTAGAAGATTTGTTGTGGAAATGTGATTCATGTTTTATAGATTGCATGTGGTATCTGCCTCTTTGTCTCCGGAGCAAAGTGCACAAAGTGTGCCTGTAGATGCACAAAGGGTGGAAGGAGACAGGAGATTAGCTGAATGAGAATTAGGCAGACATACAGATCTGCATCTGTGTGTGGGACATTTGGTTTAAGATTTTTTCCACAAGACCTGACATAAGTGAAACCCTTTAGAAAATGTAAACTTTTGATGTTTTTATATTTTTCATAGTTAGATAGACATGTACTGAATATTGTTATAACTGACAAAGGTACTATATAAATTGACCCCTTTGCCCTCCTCACTTAGACAGGTAGCTAAATTTGTGGGATTGAAAATAGCATGTGAGTTGGCAGAAGGTAAATCAGTTGATATACATTGCTTTTGAGTATTTTTCTAGGATAGGGGGTGACGTTGAGGTGACAATAGCAGTACATGAGTAGCACACTCACATTACGTGAGGGACTTGTGACAGTGACACAGTTACCAACTGAAGTAGCTCTTATTTAAGTTAAAACTTATACACATGACTGTACATGACTTTAATAACAGGGCGGACAAAGCTGTCAAGTGAGCAGCAGGTTTACATATGACAACCGACAAATCAATGTTTTTGTTTTTTAAATTGAAAACACACAAGAATTAGTTAATATATGAGATTTGTGTTACCTGAAGAATAAACCGTCTGGAAGGTGAAGGGATGTGGTTAGGAGTCTTCTGGACCCTGGAGAGATGGACAAGGTAGGCCTGTGGCTCCCAGAGTGTATCTTCCAGGGCTAGCTGAAGCAGCACACGGTCTGACTCAGATGGGTAAAGAGGGTATGTGTAAGCTGGTAAGAGCATATTGGTGTGCATCAGACTTTCTTCTCAAGCTAGAAAGGCAATGTCCTGTCTTACTTGATTGAGAGAAAATGTCAGGAAGACAATACCAATAGAGCCATTCCATACCCCTCCTACAGACGGACTTTCTCCAGGTAAAACAAATCAACTTCATCCAATTTCAACCTTGTAGGATTCTCAAGTATATTGTGTACTGATGAAATATATATCTGGGTAAAGGTTTATTCAAATGTTTCCAATTGTGGTGTCATATTCAAGATTTTTGTTACTAGATATGGCACCCCTCGAGTTATATAGAAATTGATAGGGGTATTCATTTTACTGGTAATAACTTTTAGATAATGAGTACAATGTATGGGCAGTGATAGTAAGTTACATACTCTATATCAACCACAAGCCAGTGGAAAAATAGAGTAAACAGTACTAGCTAGAATGACTACAGTAGAGTGATGGTTGAAACTAGATTGGAGTGGCCGGTAGCTTTGGCTACTAGTCCTCCCCACTATCAGAATCACTTCTAAGCCACCTCTTAAACCTGTTACCTTTTGAAATACTTTTGACTTTCCCTGAGATGAGTTTATAATGGAAAGACTGTTAAGTTGGACTGGGAGAGTATGTTATGGACTGTAAATTCCTACGCTCAAGTTGTTTGACAGACAGGTACCAAGTGTTGACGACCAGCATCACATCCCTAGGAGTAGCAGAGAGACACTGGTACCCATTCCACCCACTGCAGAGGAGTCAACACCCAGAGAAGGTTCCAATTACACTCGTGAATCTGTTCCGGCAGACCCAAGATCGCAGTTAACATCACCTGAGCCAAAGACTTTGCAAAGACTGTTATCCAGCATGGAGCAGCGCTTTTTCCCTTTTTTTCCCTGTTCAGTGTTTCTCTCATCTCATTCACTTTTCAGGGCAGTCAATTCTTTCAATGGTGAACAGGTGACAGAGGCTGGTTCAGGTAGTGATATTGAGGACGTGGGGATGAAGGAGAAGTTGTTAGCACAATCGGTCCAGCCAATTACTCTATTCAAATCAGGGGTAAAAGGGAAAATTTGTTAACATTGGAGCTCGGAGACAGTTGAGGGGCTATTGTCTGTGGAGTATTGTGTCTGTAAGTACTTTGGGTGGGTAAGGTTTTAGACCAAACTGAGCACTGGGTGTGCTCTCGCGTGCCTCAGAGATTATATTAAGTAGGACTAGTTCTGCTTCAGACAGATGAACATCCTAGGCATGAAGAACATTAGTAGAATACTCTACATTGTCGTTGCATATTTTATCTCACCCAGTATCCTTCCAGATAATGTATTACATGTGTGAGTGAAGGTCATACAAAAGGTTAACTCCGAGCTCCAAATGTATATGTTCCATAGGAAATGAAAATTGTTTCTAGGATTGTGACTCTCTTTTATGGTAACCTGACTGATATCCACAGACAGTGTGGTCATACGTAAAAGGGGACATACATTACAGAGAATGAAACGTACTACTGAGATCCTGCAATGAAATTTCTAAGGTGATAGTTTTGTGCCATATCAAAGGGTGGTCTGTGAAAGTCAAATAATTGGATGAAGTAAATCAAATTGATTAATATTGTTTGACAGTTGTTATGATGCAATCGCATGGATAAATAAGAAACACATACATTTCCACTCACACATTCATTATGTAAATAGTTCACACACAAATTGCAGCGGACAATTTTCATTGATAGCGACTAAACGTACATAACACAACATACACACAATTTTAAAAATAAGTACATTTGCAATTATAAAAATAAGCCCCCCATGCTATTTCCTTTAAATAAATTTATACCATAAGTTATTTATAAGTGATCCAATCACACTCCTCCCCCCTTGTCCATGCGGACAACCAGTGTGCCATGTCTCAACGATTTGGCTCCTGGTCCCGCAGTCTCTTAAAGTTACCGGGGGTGACCCTTATCAGGCTCTTCTTGCCAAGACAGTCCATCCACATTGCTTTGAGCCTCTCCTTGCTTGTGAATTATGTGAAAGTCATAAAATTGAAGGGCAAGGCTCCAGCTCAACAAACAGCCATTTTCCCCTGAGGTGTGTTGCCGCCACTTCAAAGGATTATGATCAGTCACCACAGTAAAATGTTGTTCATACAAATAAGGTTGAAGTTTTTTCACTGCCCACAATATGGCCAAACATTCCTCTCAATTGTGACATACCCAATCTCCGGATTTAGCAGTTTTCTGCTCAAATGTGCCACAGGGTGCTAATGCCCATCAGGCCCCACCTGGCTAAGTACTGCTCCCAGTCCATACTGTGACACGTCAGTTTGCACAATAAAGTCCTTGTCATAATTGGGCACCAACAGTACTGGAGCACAAACCAGGGCTTCCTTTAATGACTGAAATGCCAGCTCACAAGTGGGTGTCCAGTCAACTACTTTGGGGAGTTTCTGAGATCTGTCAGGGGCTTCGCTACAGTACTAAAGTCTGGGACGAAATGTCTGTAGTACCCTGAGGTCCCTAAGATGGCCAGTGCTTGTCTTTGTGTTGTGGGCTGGGGCCAGTCTCGGATTGCCTCTATCTTAGCTGGTTTTGGCTTAACCCTACCACCCCTCAAACGATGGCCCAGGTACTGCACCTCTGACATCCCCATTTGACACTTGTCTGCTCTGATAGTCAGACCTGCCCACTGAATTTTCTCCAACATTTGCCCTACATGTTTCAGATTTACTGAAAATGGCAAAGTCATCCAAGTACGCCTGAGCAAAGCCTTTACACCCTTGCAGCAGGTAATCAACCACATGTGGGAAGGTGGTTGGCGCATTCTTTATCCCAAATGGCATGGATTCATGCAGGCCAAATGGGGTGATGAATGCCGACCGTTCCTGAGCCTTGGGGGTCAGCGGTATCTGCCAATACCCCTTGCTCAAGTCAAAGGTGGAAATATACTTTGCTCCAGCTAACTCGTCTAACAGAGCCTCAATTAGGGGCAGGGGATAGGCATCAGATACGGTCATCTCGTTCAACTGGCGGTAGTCTACGCAAAACCGTGTTGACCTTCTTGGAAACCAATACAACGGAGGACGCCAACGCAGGGCCGTCTTTCCCATTGGGCACAATGGGCAGATGCCCGGGGGCCCTGCAGCCCAGGGGGACCCGTCTGAGGAAGCAAAAAAAAAAAACCTGAAAAAAAAAGAAGAAAATACTTACCGTGCTGTCAGCTGGTGATCCGGCTCCCTCCCTGGTCTCCTCCTCTGTCGCGCTCGCAGTGCATGTCGGGCGTGACGTCATCATGCCCGCCCGACATCCATTGCGGAGAGTAACGGAGGAGGAGACCAGGGAGGGAGCCGGATCGCCAGCTGACAGCACGGTAAGTATTTTCTTCTTTTTTTTCAGCTTTGTTTTTTTTTCCTGCCTCCGACGGGCCCCCCTGGGCTGCAGGGCCCATATATATAATCATTTTATTTATTTTTTGTATATATAGGGGCCCCGGTGCACTGCTGTGCCCGGGGGCCCAAGATGTTCTTAAGAGGGCCATGTGCCCACGGACTATGCAATGGCTGGATCACGCATAGCTCAAACATTTCCTGTACCTCCTTATATATACTTTTCTTGGCCTCTGGTGAGACCTGATAAGCGGGTTGCCTAACTGGCCTATGCTCACCGGTGTCCACATGGTGCATCACCAAGGATGTAGAACCGGGCTTCCTACTGCACTGAGTGGAAAAGGGCCACAGCATTGCCTCAAGCTGCTCCCTCTTACAGGCACTCAACTGCTCATCCCAGTCCATTTCCTCTACACCACCTTCCTTTCTGGCATCCACGAGGAGGTCAGGTAGTGGGTCACTTCCCTGGTTCCTCAGTCAGTAAGCAGCAAACCGCTGCCACTGACTCCACACGCTCCTGATATGCCTTCAACATATTTACGTGGTAGGTCCACTGCCGCCTACGGTCGCTATCAAATGACACCACATAGGTGATGTCACACGGGCATTTTGAGACTATGTGCGGTCCAGCCCAGGTAGCCTGGAGCTTGTTCTAAGACGTAGGCATCAGAACACGGACCTTCTGCCCTACCTCAAACACTCTGGCATGCGCGCCCTGATCATAGCAAGTCTTCTGTTTCTCTTGCGCTTCTGCTAGGTTAGCCTGCGCGAGCCCCATGTGATTCAAACCAATCTCTGAGCTGCAACACATACTCTACTACAGAGACATCCTGGGTGGGTAGCTCCCCTTCCCAAGACTCCTGAAAAAGGTCAAGAGGTCCACGGACTCTGTGGTCATATAGTAGTTCAAAGGGTGAGAAACCGGTAGACTCCTGTGGCACCTCCTGATAAACAAACAGGAGGTACAGCAGGTAGCGTGCCCAGCCCCCCCTCCGAAGGTCCAAATGCCCGTAGCATGTGCTTCAGAGTGCCATTGAATCGCTCGTACAGTCCATTAGCCTGGGGATGGTAGGGGGCAGTATGGAGTTGCCACACTCCACAATTTGCTCAGAGATACTGGACCAGTTCACCCATGAACTGTCACCCTGATCGGTTAGGATCTCACCAGGGAACACTTATCTGCTAAATACTCCTAGCAGCGTTTCCGCTACCTTTTCCGCAGTTATGGAGGACAGAGCTACAGCCTCTGGATACCGGGTAGCGTAGTCCACCATGGAGAGGATGTACCTCTTCCCCGATCTACTGGACAAATGCAGGGGACCTACTATCTCCACAGCCACTCGCTGTAAAGTTTCTCCAAGGACCTGAGGGGAGCACGAGCACCGGGGCGCCTTAGATGCTGACACACATCGAATATATATCTAAGGGGAAAAGGATAAGGGATAGGATAATCTAATTCTATCGCACCAGTGACGCCGAGCGTATTATCTCAAGTGACAATCTCACGGTTCGTTTAATATTTGTAATGCCATGATCTGGAGAGTGCAGTCATATTCATGACAATAAAGTTGAAAAAAGGAAAAGAGAATAGATTATGGAGGATGCACTGATGCTCTCACTAGTAATGTTTGTAGAAAAATTGTTGGAGCAAGGGCATAAAACTTAACCTTTATTGGCTGAATTACAGCGAAATAATGAATTTAAAACCAACTGTGTGCTTTAAAATCCGCCGGATGAACCTTTCCAATTGTATATGTGCGTGGAAAAAATTGGAACAGGTTACAGCCGGTGCTCCGCCGACGCGCGTTTTGCTGATTGCTTAGTCGTCAGCGAAATGCGCGTCGGCGTTCCGAAAAACCCACAGATGGATTGAGCATAGATAGGCAGTCAGCAATATATGGTTATTTCTGGCAAGACTCAAGTGCTCATTGTTAGCTAGTAATAGTGCTTGCTTGGTTTGAGATCTAACTTGTATATTCATTTACTATTATTCCAGTTTTGATAAAAACGGATGGAGCAATAGATATATAGGATTTATTAGTCTACTGAGGATTATGAGCTCGTTGTTAGGCAGTAATTAAGATTGCTTCCTCTGAGCTCTCATATTTTGAGTAGCACATTATTACAGTGCTGCTACAGTGTATTTTCCACGCACATATACAACTGGAAAGGTTCTATTAAAGTAATTATATCGTTTTCAAATAAGCATTGCCCAATCAATTGTATGTGTTTCCAAAGCACAAAGTGATTTATTTTAGCAGATGTAAATAGTCAACAATTCAATACATTATTATATTATGATAAAGTACAGTACAGCCAATACCAAAAGATAAATACATACCTATGCTATCGCATGTGCTCGCTGCACAAACCACGGGGCCCGGTGGACAGTATATCTGTTTGAATACTGTGTCAGAGTTGACTGAGGCCCAGGGGGAGTGCAGCTATGATTATATACAGTACAGTGTTACACAGTGAACAATAGAGATGACGTAGATTGTTTCTATAGGTCCAGACGTTGGGTGGGTCCAGGGTAAACAGGTCATAGGCTGATTCAAACTAAGGAATCCAAAGGTGGGGGTCGTCTCTCCAGGGGGTCTGCTCCTTTCATAGCCAGCATCATACAAAAGGTTTATTCCCTAATAACAATAACTAAAGTATGCAATGTGCGATCTCTTTGCCGACTGCACCGGACAGCTGCTGATGAATAGGGTTTCAGTATGATACCAGACATGCCACCTTTCCCACAACCTGAACCATATATATCACTAAAGTGTACGTATAATCATTATATATATATTTATATATATATACTACTAATAAACCAAATATTGTCTGCTCATAAATTTCAGTGTAACGAAACCAATATGAAAATGAATTATATAAATAACCAAATGTTGTAATGCGAGTGTGTGCGTGCGTATTTTACCGTGCGATCGCAATCTCATAGCAAAACAATATTAAACCAATATACTTTCGTTAATTCAATTATACGACTTCGACAGTTCATCTGGCGGATTTTAAAGCACACAGTTGGTTTTAAATTCATTATTTTTTTATTTTGCTGTAATTCAGCCAATAAAGGTTATGTTTTATGCCCTTGCTCCAACAATTTTTCTACAGACATTACTGGTGAGAGCATCAGTGCATCCTCCATAATCTATTCTCTTTTCCTTTTTTCAACTATGCTGGCACACATCACAGAACTTACAGTAGGCCCAGACGTCATCCGTCATTCCAGGCCAGAAAAAGTTCTGTGTCAGGCGCATCAATGTTCGGTCCCTCCCCTGGTGTCCCGCCATTAAGATAGGAATTTCAGTGGCAACTGACATTAGTTGCACACGAAAGCCCCATGGTACCACCAGTTGAATTTGTTCCTGTACTTGTCTATCCCCATTTACCTTCCTAGCTACACGGTACAACAAACCTTTACGCCAGGTCACACACCCCACCTTTATCGCTGAAGGCTGCCGCCAGCCCGGCACCTCTTGCCTTCCATCATCATCATCATTGTTTATTTATATAGCGCCACTAATTCCGCAGCGCTGTACAGAGAACTCATTCATATCAGTCCCTGCCCCATTGGGGCTTACAGTCTAAATTCCCTAATATAGACACACACAGACACACAGACACAGACAGACAGACAGACTAGGGTCAATTTCGATAGCAGCCAATTAACCTACCAGTATGTTTTTGGAGTGTGGGAGGAAACCGGAGCACCCGGAGGAAACCCACGCAAACACAGGGAGAACATACAAACTCCACACAGATAAGGCCATGGTCGGGAATTGAACTCATGACCCCAGTGCTGTGAGGCAGAAGTGCTAACCACTAGGCCACTGTACTTCCAGTGAGGGATCAGAGAGCTGCGCTGTCCTAGAGTCTTCCATGCGGCCCTCACTATTGTCTAAGTCAGGATACACTGAAGGGGGGTCTATGTTGGAGTGACTAGGGTCAGGCAAAGTGGGGTTAGTCAAAGGGAGGTCACTGTGGTCAGCTATACTCACCACTGGAGCTGGCATACTGCTAGGGACAGGAGCATCACCGGGAAGCCCCACAATATCAGGTTGGCAAGAGACAACATCCTCTGCATTGCTAGGGGACGTAGTCTTTCCAAATGAAAAAGCTGGCTGTTTCTTGAAGAAATAGCAGATGTGGTCTTTACATCCTGGCTGGCTGAAGCTGTGGTTGCTGGTGATGGCTCTTGTCTAGCAGCTGTGGTCTTTCCCTCTGGGCTGGGTTGTGCAGATGTAGATCCTGAAGATTGTAGTTTAGCAGCTTGTCTCCGGGTAATAGAGTTGAGAAATGCGGTCACAATTTCACCCCCAACATCTTTGCCCAAGAACTCCCGGGCATCTTCCCAATCCAGATACACCCTTGCTATAGGCACTTCCTTCTCTAGTCAATCTGCCACAGTAACTTTGGCAGTGCGACCCTGCAATACTGAAGCAGGATCAATAAGATGGGGGTTCACAACAGTAATTGAAGCCCCTGAATCTCTAAGTCCTTCACCCTGCAGGGGTCTCACTTGGACCGGCTGCAGGTTCCTCCACGTGTTTTTTTTTTGACAAACAACTGACTCTCTCTGCTGCGTCAACTACAGACATGACGCACTCCGTTGGGCTGGCGGTGGTGAAAACAGTCTCTACTGGCTCACCTTCACCCATTAAGCAAGTCAGTCATGCCCCAGAACTCAGATTAGGGGCACAAGTCTGGTGTGCTGGGGCTGTGGGACAGTCCATCCTCAAATGACCGGTTCTCCCACAGTTGTAGCACTTCCTCTCCAGCCTGGTCTCCGATGGTTACTGATAACTCCCAGGGACAGGACGACCAGTATCCGAAAGGTTAGGTGATTGCTTTTGGGGGTGAGTAGAAGAGGGAGTTCCCCCTGATTGTACAGTCCTTTGGTGTTGGCTGTTAACCTGGCGCTTCTGCCAGTGTGGCCTCACTGCCACTAACTGATCCGTCAGCTGGGTGGCTGCCTCCAGGTTGCCTGGCTTCTGGTCCAGCACCCATATTGTCACCTCTGGGGCACACCGGCGGTGAAACTGTTCTTGGCACATTAAGTCTATTACTTTCTCCACAGTCTGGGCACGTGCTCCGCGCACCCACTCCTGGCAGACTTCAGCAGCAGGTTAGCAAACTCCTCATGGGTGGCGTGTAGGTTCTTGGTAAGGTCCCGGAAACACAGACGATAGGTCTCTTGGGCAATAGCGTCCTGTTTAAGGAGTGCCCTTTTCACTATTTCATTGTCCGCACAGTCCTCTTTGGGCATCCACTGCACGGTCTTGCAGATGCTTAACTCATACCTCTCTGGGTACAGCGTGTAGCCTGCAGGTCCTTTCAAATACCTGCAGGTGCTCATCAAAATTCCCAACACAGTCCTCAAATTTAGGGCAAGGTAGAGATGACAGTCTTGATTCTCTAGGGGGCACCTTCCCCCTAGGCTGCATGGCTGGCGCCCTTCCCTTTTGGCGCCATGCCTCGATGACCTGTGCCCGCTCAGCTTCAGTCACCTTGCCTCCGAAGGCCGCCAGCTAGATCTTTAGCCCAGCTGCTCTGCGTTTATCATAGGACAGAGGGGCTGGTTGTGCGATTATAGTCTGTTGTTTAGAGGTTGATGCTGTCTGGGGGTCTGGTTCATCTCGTTCCCGGTCGTCAACTGGGCCGCTGCCTTGGCCACTGCCGCCATCAGTTCCCTCCACCTGGGTACCACGCTGTCCTATGCGTTCTCCTGGCTGCAGTTATTCCTCTCCTGAATAACTTGCCTCTCCTGACTGGTGCACGCAAAGCCGTCTTCAGTTATCAGACCGCTTGCCACCACAAATCTGTGACAGGATGGACCGCCTATGCCACTCTGTCTGTTGTTGCTGGGAACCTGCTGGACTTACTATTGCCACTGTTCCCTTTCGGTATCCCAAATGCACCCTCTAACCGCAATAGGAGGGGTTTACACGAGCTGCCACCACTGGACTCCTTACCGGCATCCAGTAATGGGTTTCTTCTGGATGACTGACGCTGCTAGTGTACCTCATTGCTGGTGTACCTGGGCTGGTACTCCTGACCTCTTTCTATGGATCAGGGTTGCTGTGGATGGATCCCATCTGGCCTATTACACTGGCCAGAGCTGCTGGTGGTACTGGGTTGCTGGGTTGCTGGGTCCAAACCTCGGAACAGCCGGGAATGGATAAGATTTTGGCTCTAATCTGTAGGTCACAGGGACAGAGAAGTTTCCAAGCAGGTCTTTGAAGCAAGTGATGTTTATTTGCTCATATGGTTGAAGGTACCAGGGAGCAGGTCAGATGAAGCAAGAAAAACAATTTTCAATACAAGACAGTGCTTTTTATACAGATTTGGACACGGCCTCCCAGGGTAAGTCAGCCCCCTGAGGTCTGAGCTATTTTTAGAATCAGGATAAAATTTGTTTACCCAAACATGGATTTACAATTAGCAAAGCTAACAATATTTACACATATCTGTGATATCCTAAAACTTGCTGTGAGTTCCTGCGTCTGAAATCTAGTAGCAAGTCTTAATTAAACCTTCAGGTGTATTCTATATATCTATCTCCAATATATTTATCTATCTATCTATCTATCTATCTATCTATCTATCTATCTATCTATCTATCTATCCGTCTGTCTGCCTGTCTGTCTGCCTGTCTGTCTGTCTGTCTGTCTGTCTGCCTGTCTGTCTGTCTGTCTGTCTGTCTATCTGTCTGTCAGTCTGTCTGTCTGTCTGTCTGCCTGTCTGTCTGTCTGTCTGTCTGTCTATCTGTCTGTCAGTCTGTCTGTCTGCCTGTCTGTCTGCCTGTCTGTCTGTCTGTCTGTCTATCTGTCTGTCAGTCTGTCTGTCTGCCTGTCTGTCTGTCTGTCTGTCTATCTGTCTGTCAGTCTGTCTGTCTGTCTGCCTGTCTGTCTGTCTGTCTGCCTGTCTGTCTGTCTGTCTGTCCGTCTATCTATCTATCTATCGATTTATATATCTATCTCCTTTTCTGCACTTACCACTGGGCGAAGCTGAGTACCTAGCTGGAGGGCGGCGACCTGCGGGGCAGGAGCCGCTTAGCCCAAACTCCTTTGCGAGGATCTCTGGCAAAAACCTTCTGTTTAGTTAGACTATGAGCTTCCGTGTATGTGGCACTGAACCTAGCAAGATCTGGAATCCCACAGAAACCTGTGGACCGTGAAATTAAGTAAGAGACAGAATTTAATGGAAATTTAGTAAACTCAATCCAAACAATACCAGATATATTTATTTTTTTCTTCAATAAAAGTTCTGTTATATAATATAACATAATTGTGACACAATGTGACAGAATTTGATAATTCAGATCTCCATCCTAAATATTGTGAGCTGGCAGATGGCTATCAGATATCAGAGGGGGTTACTTCTCTTTAGATGGTAAGAGATGAGGGGCTAGTATGTCGGAGATGGGTACTGCGGGTAGGCCTGAGGCTGTATGGGCGTTCCCATAGCCGTTGTCTGGGCGTTTATAAAGTTGACCGGCTGTTTGCGTTTCTTGATCTCACGAGCCATTTGGCACCAAGAGCAGCTGAGGCACCAATAAAGCGTACAGCAGTCATCACAGATCGAGCCCTGTGCGGAGAAAGAGATGGAGAAGAGTCAATGGATGAACCGAGTCTGTCCCACCTCTGATACAGTGTACGTCATACCACTGATATACCGTGTCTGACCCACCTCTGATACAGTGTACGTCATACCACTGATATACTGTGTCTGACCTATCTCTGGTACAGTGTACATCATACCACCAATATACCGTGTCTGACCCACCTCTGGTACAGTGTACATCATACCACCAATATACCGTGCCTGACCCACCTCTGGTACAGTGTACATCATACCACCGATATACCGTGTCTGACCCACCTCTGATACAGTGTACTTCATACCACTGATATACTGTGTCTGACCTATCTCTGGTACAGTGTACATCATACCACCAATATACCGTGTCTGACCCACCTCTGGTACAGTGTACATCATACCACCGATATACCGTGCCTGACCCACCTCTGATGCAGTGTACATCATACCACTGATATACCGTGTCTGACCCACCTCTGATACAGTGTACGTGATACCACCGATATACCGTGTCTGAGCCACCTCTGATACAGTGTACTTCATACCACCGATATACCGTGTCTGACCCACCTCTGATACAGTGTACGTCATACCACTGATATACCGTGTCTGACCCACCTCTGATACAGTGTACGTCATACCACTGATATACCGTGTCTGACCCATCTCTGATACAGTGTAAATCATAAAACTGATATTCCGTATCTGACCCGCCTCTGGTACAGTGTACATCATACCACTGAAATACCGTGTCTGACCCACCTCTGATACAGTGTATATCATACCACCTATATACCGTGTCTGACCCACCTCTGATACAGTGTACGGCATACCACTGATATACCGTGTTTGACCCACCTCTGATACAGTGTACATCATACCACTGATATACCGTGTCTGACCCAACTCTGATACAGTACACGTCATACCACTATATACCGTGTCTGACCCACCTCTGATACAGTGTACATCATACCACCGATATACCGTGTCTGACCCAACTCTGATACAGTGCACGTCATACCACTGATATTCCGTGTCTGACCCACCTCTGATACAGTGTACGTCATACCACTGATATACTGTGTCTGACCCACCTCTGATAGAGTGTACGTCATACCACCGATATAGCGTGTCTGACCCACCTCTGATACAGTGTACGTCATTCCACTGATATACTGTGTCTGACCCACCTCTGATACAGTGTACTTCATACCACTGATATACCGTGTCTGACCCACCTCTAATACAGTGTACGTCATACCACTGATATACCGTGTCTTACCCACCTCTGATACAGTGTACGTCATACCACCGATATACCGTGTCTGACCCACCTCTGATACAGTGTACGTCATAACACTGATATACCGTGTCTGACCCACCTCTGATACAGTGTATGTCATACCACTGATATACCGCGTCTTACCCACCTCTGATACAGTGTACGTCATACCACTGATATACCGTGTCTGACCCACCTCTGATACAGTGTACATCATAGCACTATATAACGTGTCTGAACCACCTCTGGTACAGTGTACGTCATACAACTGATATACCGTGTCTTACCCACCTCTGATACAGTGTACTTCATACCACATATATACCGTGTCTGACCCACCTCTGATACAGTGTACGTCATACCACTGATATACCGCGTCTTACCCACCTCTGATACAGTGTACGTCATACCACTGATATACCGTGTCTGACCCACCTCTGATACAGTATACATCATACCACTATATAACATGTCTGACCCACCTCTGGTACAGTGTACGTCATACCACTGATATACCGTGTCTGACCTACCTCTGATACAGTGTACATCATACCACTATATACCGTGTCTGACCCACCTCTGATACAGTGTACATCATACCACTATATACCGTGTCTGTCCTACCTCTGATAGAGTGTACGTCATACCACCGATATACCGTGTCTGACCCACCTCTGATAGAGTGTACGTCATACAACCGATATACAGCATCTGACCCACCTCTGATAGAGTGGTGTACGTCATACCACTGATATACTGTGTCTGACCCCCCTCTGATAGAGTGTACGTCATACCACCGATATACCGTGTCTGACCCACCTCTAATAGAGTGTACATCACACCACCGATATACCGTGTCTTACCCACCTCTGATACAGTGTACATCATACCACTATATACTGTGTCTGACCCACCTCTGATACAATGTACGTTATACCACTGATATACCGTGTCTGACCCACCTCTGATAGAGTGAACATCATACCATTATATACCATGTCTGACCCACCTCTGATACAGTGTACATCATACCACTATATACCGTGTCTGTCCTACCTCTGATACAGTGTACGTCACACCACTGATATACCGTGTCTGACCCACCTCTGATACAGTGTACGTCATAACACTGATGTACCGTGTCTGACCCACCTCTGATACAGTGTACTTCATACCACTGATATACCGTGTCTGACCCACCTCTAATACAGTGTACGTCATACCACTGATATACCGTGTCTTACCCACCTCTGATACAGTGTACGTCATACCACCGATATACCGTGTCTGACCCACCTCTGATACAGTGTACGTCATAACACTGATATACCGTGTCTGACCCACCTCTGATACAGTGTATGTCATACCACTGATATACCGCGTCTTACCCACCTCTGATACAGTGTACGTCATACCACTGATATACCGTGTCTGACCCACCTCTGATACAGTGTACATCATAGCACTATATAACGTGTCTGAACCACCTCTGGTACAGTGTACGTCATACAACTGATATACCGTGTCTTACCCACCTCTGATACAGTGTACTTCATACCACATATATACCGTGTCTGACCCACCTCTGATACAGTGTACGTCATACCACTGATATACCGCGTCTTACCCACCTCTGATACAGTGTACGTCATACCACTGATATACCGTGTCTGACCCACCTCTGATACAGTATACATCATACCACTATATAACATGTCTGACCCACCTCTGGTACAGTGTACGTCATACCACTGATATACCGTGTCTGACCTACCTCTGATACAGTGTACATCATACCACTATATACCGTGTCTGACCCACCTCTGATACAGTGTACATCATACCACTATATACCGTGTCTGTCCTACCTCTGATAGAGTGTACGTCATACCACCGATATACCGTGTCTGACCCACCTCTGATAGAGTGTACGTCATACAACCGATATACAGCGTCTGACCCACCTCTGATAGAGTGGTGTACGTCATACCACTGATATACTGTGTCTGACCCCCCTCTGATAGAGTGTACGTCATACCACCGATATACCGTGTCTGACCCACCTCTAATAGAGTGTACATCACACCACCGATATACCGTGTCTTACCCACCTCTGATACAGTGTACATCATACCACTATATACTGTGTCTGACCCACCTCTGATACAATGTACGTTATACCACTGATATACCGTGTCTGACCCACCTCTGATAGAGTGAACATCATACCATTATATACCATGTCTGACCCACCTCTGATACAGTGTACATCATACCACTATATACCGTGTCTGTCCTACCTCTGATACAGTGTACGTCACACCACTGATATACCGTGTCTGACCCACCTCTGATACAGTGTACGTCATAACACTGATGTACCGTGTCTGACCCACCTCTGATACAGTGTACTTCATACCACTGATATACCGTGTCTGACCCACCTCTAATACAGTGTACGTCATACCACTGATATACCGTGTCTTACCCACCTCTGATACAGTGTACGTCATACCACTATATACCGTGTCTGACCCACCTCTGATACAGTGTACCTCATACCACTATATACCGTGTCTGACCCACCTCTGATACAGTGTACGTCATACCACTGATATACCGTGTCTGACCCACCTCTGATACAGTGTACTTCATACCACTGATATACCATGTCTGACCCACCTCTGATACAGTGTACATCGTACCACTATATACTGTGTCTGACCCACCTTTGATACAGTGTACATCATACCACTATATACCGTGTCTGACCCACCTTTGATACAGTGTACATCATACCACTATATACCATGTCTGACCCACGTTTGATACAGTGTACATCATACCACTGATATACCGTGTCTGACCCACCTCTGATACAGTGTACATCGTACCACTATATACTGTGTCTGACCCACCTCTGATACAGTGTACATCATACCACTATATACTGTGTCTCACCCACCTCTGATACAGTGCACATCATACCACTATATACCATGTCTGACCCACCTCTGGTACAGTGTACGTCATACCACTGATATACCATGTCTGACCCACCTCTGATACAGTGTACGTCATACCACCGATATACCGTGTCTGACCCACCTCTGATACAGTGTATGTCATACCACCAATATACCGTGTCTGACCGACCTCTGATACAGTGTACATCATACCACCAATATACCGTGTCTGACCCACCTCTGATACAGTGTACGTCATACCACTGATATACCGTGTCTGACCCAACTCTGATACAGTGTACATCATACCACCGATATACCGTGTCTGACCCACCTCTGATAGAGTGTACGTCATACCACTGATATACCGTGTCTGACCCACCTCTGATACAGTGTACGTCATACCACTGATATACCGCGTCTTACCCACCTCTGATACAGTGTACGTCATACCACTGATATACCGTGTCTGACCCACCTCTGATACAGTCTACATCATACCACTATATAACGTGTCTGACCCACCTCTTTTACAGTGTACGTCATACCACTGATATACCGTGTCTTACCCACCTCTGAAACAGTGTACGTCATACCACTATATAACTTGTCTGACCCACCTCTGGTACAGTGTACGTCATACCACTGATATACCAAGTCTGACCCACCTCTTATACAGTGTACGTCATACCACTGATAAAACGTGTCTGACCCACCTCTGATACAGTGTACGTAATACTACTGACATACCGTGTCTGACCCACCTCTGATAAAGTGTACATCATACCACTATATACTGTGTCTGACCCACTTCTGATACAGTGTACGTCATACCACTATATACCGTGTCTGACCCACCTCTGATACAGTGCACATCATACCACTATATACCGTGTCTGACCCACTTCTGATACAGTGTACATCATACCACCGATATACCGTGTCTGACCCACCTCTGATACAGTGTACATCATACCACTATATACCGTGTCTGACCAACCTCTGATACAGTGTACATCATACCACTATATACCGTGTCTGACCTACCTCTGATACAGTGTACATCATACCACTATATAACGTGTCTGACCCACCTCTGGTACAGTGTACGTCATACCACTGATATACCATGTCTGACCCACCTCTGATACAGTGTACATCGTACCACTATATACTGTGTCTGACCCACCTTTGATACAGTGTACATCATACCACTATATACCGTGTCTGACCCACCTTTGATACAGTTTACATCATACCACTATATACCGTGTCTGACCCACGTTTGATACAGTGTACATCATACCACTATATACCGTGTCTGACCCACCTCTGATACAGTGTACATCATACCACTATATACCGTGTCTGACCCACCTCTGATACAGTGTACATCGTACCACTATATACTGTGTCTGACCCACCTCTGATACAGTGTACATCATACCACTATATACTGTGTCTCACCCACCTCTGATACAGTGCACATCATACCACTTTATACCATGTCTGACCCACCTCTGGTACAGTGTACGTCATACCACTGATATACCATGTCTGACCCACCTCTGATACAGTGTACGTCATACCACCGATATACCGTGTCTGACCCACCTCTGATACAGTGTATGTCATACCACCAATATACTGTGTCTGACCCACCTCTGATACAGTGTACATCATACCACCAATATACCGTGTCTGACCCACCTCTGATACAGTGTACGTCATACCACTGATATACCGTGTCTGACCCAACTCTGATACAGTGTACATCATACCACCGATATACCGTGTCTGACCCACCTCTGATAGAGTGTACGTCATACCACTGATATACCGTGTCTGACCCACCTCTGATACAGTGTACGTCATACCACTGATATACCGCGTCTTACCCACCTCTGATACAGTGTACGTCATACCACTATATACCGTGTCTGACCCACCTCTGATACAGTCTACATCATACCACTATATAACGTGTCTGACCCACCTCTTTTACAGTGTACGTCATACCACTGATATACCGTGTCTTACCCACCTCTGATACAGTGTACGTCATACCACTGATATACCGTGTCTGAACCACCTCTGATACAGTGTACGTCATACCACTGATATACCGCATCTTACCCACCTCTGATACAGTGTACGTCATACCACTGATATACCGTGTCTGACCCACCTCTGATACAGTGTACATCATACCACTATATAACATGTCTGACCCACCTCTGGTACAGTGTACGTCATACCACTGATATACCGTGTCTAACCCACCTCTGATACAGTGTACGTCATACCACCGATATACCGTGTCTGACCCACCTCTGATAGAGTGGTGTACGTCATACCACTGATATACTGTGTCTGACCCCCCTCTGATAGAGTGTACTTCACACCACCGATATAACGTGTCTTACCCACCTCTGATACAGTGTACGTCATACCACTGATATACTGTGTCTGACCCACCTCTGATAGAGTGTACGTCATACCACTGATATACCGTGTCTGACCCACCTCTGATACAGTGTACGTCATACCACTGATATACTGTGTCTGACCCACCTCTGATAGAGTGTACGTCATACCACTGATATACCGTGTCTGACCCACCTCTAATACAGTGTACGTCATACCACTGATATACCGTGTCTTACCCACCTCTGATACAGTGTACGTCATACCACCGATATACCGTGTCTGACCCACCTCTGATACAGTGTATGTCATACCACCAATATACCGTGTCTGACCCACCTCTGATACAGTGTACATCATACCACCAATATACCGTGTCTGACCCACCTCTGATACAGTGTACGTCATACCACTGATATACCGTGTCTGACCCACCTCTGATACAGTGTACATCATACCACTATATACCGTGTCTGACCCACCTCTGATACAGTGTACATCATACCACCGATATACCGTGTCTGACCCACCTCTGATAGAGTGTACGTCATACCACTG
The DNA here is from genome assembly GCA_036250195.1 of Mixophyes australis. Taxonomy (NCBI): domain Eukaryota; kingdom Metazoa; phylum Chordata; class Amphibia; order Anura; family Limnodynastidae; genus Mixophyes; species Mixophyes australis. Next base: position 13,704,649 of record JAVHZZ010000004.1, read on the forward strand.
ATATACCGTGTCTGACCCACCTCTGATACAGTGTACGTCATACCACTGATATACCGTGTCTTACCCACCTCTGATACAGTGTACGTCATACCACTGATATACCGTGTCTGACCCACCTCTGATACAGTGTACATCATACCACTATATAACATGTCTGACCCACCTCTGGTACAGTGTACGTCATACCACTGATATACCGTGTCTAACCCACCTCTGATACAGTGTACGTCATACCACCGATATACCGTGTCTGACCCACCTCTGATAGAGTGGTGTACGTCATACCACTGATATACTGTGTCTGACCCACCTCTGATACAGTGTACATCGTACCACTATATACTGTGTCTGACCCACCTCTGATACAGTGTACATCATACCACTATATACTGTGTCTGACTTACCTCTGATACAGTGTACATCATACCACTATATACCGTGTCTGACCCACCTCTGATACAGTGTACATCATACCACTATATACCGTGTCTGACCCACCTCTGATACAATGTACATCATACCACCGATATACTGTGTCTGACCCACTTCTGATACAGTGTACATCATACCACCGATATACCGTGTCTGACCCACCTCTGATACAATGTACATCATACCACTATATACCGTGTCTGACCCACCTCTGATACAGTGTACGTCATACCACCGATATACTGTGTCTGACCCACCTCTGATACAGTGTACATCGTACCACTATATACTGTGTCTGACCCACCTCTGATACAGTGTACATCATACCACTATATACTGTGTCTGACTTACCTCTGATACAGTGTACATCATACCACTATATACCGTGTCTGACCCACCTCTGATACAGTGCACATCTTACCACTATATACCGTGTCTAACACACTTCTGATACAGTGTACGTCATACCACTATATACCGTGTCTGACCCACCTCTGATACAGTGCACATCATACCAATATATACCGTGTCCTACCCACTTCTGATACAGTGTACATCATACCACTGATATACCGTGTCTGACCCACCTCTGATACAGTGTACATCATACCACTATATACCGTGTCTGACCCACCTCTGATACAGTGTACATCATACCACTATATACCGTGTCTGACCCACCTTTGATACAGTGTACATCATACCACTATATACCATGTCTGACCCACGTTTGATACAGTGTACATCATACCACTGATATACCGTGTCTGACCCACCTCTGATACAGTGTACATCGTACCACTATATACTGTGTCTGACCCACCTCTGATACAGTGTACATCATACCACTATATACTGTGTCTCACCCACCTCTGATACAGTGCACATCATACCACTATATACCATGTCTGACCCACCTCTGGTACAGTGTACGTCATACCACTGATATACCATGTCTGACCCACCTCTGATACAGTGTACGTCATACCACCGATATACCGTGTCTGACCCACCTCTGATACAGTGTATGTCATACCACCAATATACCGTGTCTGACCGACCTCTGATACAGTGTACATCATACCACCAATATACCGTGTCTGACCCACCTCTGATACAGTGTACGTCATACCACTGATATACCGTGTCTGACCCAACTCTGATACAGTGTACATCATACCACCGATATACCGTGTCTGACCCACCTCTGATAGAGTGTACGTCATACCACTGATATACCGTGTCTGACCCACCTCTGATACAGTGTACGTCATACCACTGATATACCGCGTCTTACCCACCTCTGATACAGTGTACGTCATACCACTGATATACCGTGTCTGACCCACCTCTGATACAGTCTACATCATACCACTATATAACGTGTCTGACCCACCTCTTTTACAGTGTACGTCATACCACTGATATACCGTGTCTTACCCACCTCTGAAACAGTGTACGTCATACCACTATATAACTTGTCTGACCCACCTCTGGTACAGTGTACGTCATACCACTGATATACCAAGTCTGACCCACCTCTTATACAGTGTACGTCATACCACTGATAAAACGTGTCTGACCCACCTCTGATACAGTGTACGTAATACTACTGACATACCGTGTCTGACCCACCTCTGATAAAATGTACATCATACCACTATATACTGTGTCTGACCCACTTCTGATACAGTGTACGTCATACCACTATATACCGTGTCTGACCCACCTCTGATACAGTGCACATCATACCACTATATATCGTGTCTGACCCACTTCTGATACAGTGTACATCATACCACCGATATACCGTGTCTGACCCACCTCTGATACAGTGTACATCATACCACTATATACCGTGTCTGACCAACCTCTGATACAGTGTACATCATACCACTATATACCGTGTCTGACCTACCTCTGATACAGTGTACATCATACCACTATATAACGTGTCTGACCCACCTCTGGTACAGTGTACGTCATACCACTGATATACCATGTCTGACCCACCTCTGATACAGTGTACATCGTACCACTATATACTGTGTCTGACCCACCTTTGATACAGTGTACATCATACCACTATATACCGTGTCTGACCCACCTTTGATACAGTTTACATCATACCACTATATACCGTGTCTGACCCACGTTTGATACAGTGTACATCATACCACTATATACCGTGTCTGACCCACCTCTGATACAGTGTACATCATACCACTATATACCGTGTCTGACCCACCTCTGATACAGTGTACATCGTACCACTATATACTGTGTCTGACCCACCTCTGATACAGTGTACATCATACCACTATATACTGTGTCTCACCCACCTCTGATACAGTGCACATCATACCACTATATACCATGTCTGACCCACCTCTGGTACAGTGTACGTCATACCACTGATATACCATGTCTGACCCACCTCTGATACAGTGTACGTCATACCACCGATATACCGTGTCTGACCCACCTCTGATACAGTGTATGTCATACCACCAATATACTGTGTCTGACCCACCTCTGATACAGTGTACATCATACCACCAATATACCGTGTCTGACCCACCTCTGATACAGTGTACGTCATACCACTGATATACCGTGTCTGACCCAACTCTGATACAGTGTACATCATACCACCGATATACCGTGTCTGACCCACCTCTGATAGAGTGTACGTCATACCACTGATATACCGTGTCTGACCCACCTCTGATACAGTGTACGTCATACCACTGATATACCGCGTCTTACCCACCTCTGATACAGTGTACGTCATACCACTATATACCGTGTCTGACCCACCTCTTTTACAGTGTACGTCATACCACTGATATACCGTGTCTTACCCACCTCTGATACAGTGTACGTCATACCACTGATATACCGTGTCTGAACCACCTCTGATACAGTGTACGTCATACCACTGATATACCGCATCTTACCCACCTCTGATACAGTGTACGTCATACCACTGATATACCGTGTCTGACCCACCTCTGATACAGTGTACATCATACCACTATATAACATGTCTGACCCACCTCTGGTACAGTGTACGTCATACCACTGATATACCGTGTCTAACCCACCTCTGATACAGTGTACGTCATACCACCGATATACCGTGTCTGACCCACCTCTGATAGAGTGGTGTACGTCATACCACTAATATACTGTGTCTGACCCCCCTCTGATAGAGTGTACTTCACACCACCGATATAACGTGTCTTACCCACCTCTGATACAGTGTACGTCATACCACTGATATACTGTGTCTGACCCACCTCTGATAGAGTGTACGTCATACCACTGATATACCGTGTCTGACCCACCTCTGATACAGTGTACGTCATACCACTGATATACTGTGTCTGACCCACCTCTGATAGAGTGTACGTCATACCACTGATATACCGTGTCTGACCCACCTCTAATACAGTGTACGTCATACCACTGATATACCGTGTCTTACCCACCTCTGATACAGTGTACGTCATACCACCGATATACCGTGTCTGACCCACCTCTGATACAGTGTATGTCATACCACCAATATACCGTGTCTGACCCACCTCTGATACAGTGTACATCATACCACCAATATACCGTGTCTGACCCACCTCTGATACAGTGTACGTCATACCACTGATATACCGTGTCTGACCCACCTCTGATACAGTGTACATCATACCACTATATACCGTGTCTGACCCACCTCTGATACAGTGTACATCATACCACCGATATACCGTGTCTGACCCACCTCTGATAGAGTGTACGTCATACCACTGATATACCGTGTCTGACCCACCTCTGATACAGTGTACGTCATACCACTGATATACCGCGTCTTACCCACCTCTGATACAGTGTACGTCATACCACTGATATACCGTGTCTGACCCACCTCTGATACAGTGTACATCATACCACTATATAACATGTCTGACCCACCTCTGGTACAGTGTACGTCATACCACTGATATACCGTGTCTAACCCACCTCTGATACAGTGTACGTCATACCACCGATATACCGTGTCTGACCCACCTCTGATAGAGTGGTGTACGTCATACCACTGATATACTGTGTCTGACCCACCTCTGATACAGTGTACATCGTACCACTATATACTGTGTCTGACCCACCTCTGATACAGTGTACATCATACCACTATATACTGTGTCTGACTTACCTCTGATACAGTGTACATCATACCACTATATACCGTGTCTGACCCACCTCTGATACAGTGTACATCATACCACTATATACCGTGTCTGACCCACCTCTGATACAATGTACATCATACCACCGATATACTGTGTCTGACCCACTTCTGATACAGTGTACATCATACCACCGATATACCGTGTCTGACCCACCTCTGATACAATGTACATCATACCACTATATACCGTGTCTGACCCACCTCTGATACAGTGTACGTCATACCACCGATATACTGTGTCTGACCCACCTCTGATACAGTGTACATCGTACCACTATATACTGTGTCTGACCCACCTCTGATACAGTGTACATCATACCACTATATACTGTGTCTGACTTACCTCTGATACAGTGTACATCATACCACTATATACCGTGTCTGACCCACCTCTGATACAGTGCACATCTTACCACTATATACCGTGTCTAACCCACTTCTGATACAGTGTACGTCATACCACTATATACCGTGTCTGACCCACCTCTGATACAGTGCACATCATACCACTATATACCGTGTCCTACCCACTTCTGATACAGTGTACATCATACCACTGATATACCGTGTCTGACCCACCTCTGATACAGTGTACATCATACCACTATATACCGTGTCTGACCCACCTCTGATACAGTGTACATCATACCACTATATACCGTGTCTGACCTACCTCTGATACAGTATACGTCATACCACTATATACCGTGTCTGACCCACCTTTGATACAGTGTACATCATACCACTATATACTGTGTCTGACCCACCTCTGATACATTGTACATCGTACCACTATATACAGTGTCTGACCCACCTCTGATAGAGTGTACATCGTACCACTATATACCGTGTCTGACCCACCTCTGATACAGTGTACATCATACCACTATATACTGTGTCTGACTTACCTCTGATACAGTGTACATCATACCACTATATACCGTGTCTGACCCACCTCTGGTACAGTGTTCATCATACCACTATATACCGTGTCTCACCCACCTCTGGTACAGTGTACGTCATACCACTATATACCGTGTCTGACCCACCTCTGATACAGTGTACATCATACCACTATATACCATGTCTGACCCACCTCCGATACAGTGTACATCATACCACTATATACCGTGTCTGACCCACCTCTGATACAGTGTACGTCATACCACTATATACCGTGTCTGACCCACCTCTGATACAGTGTACATCATACCACTATATACCGTGTCTGACCCACCTCTGATACAGTGTACATCATACCACTATATACCATCTCTGACCCACCTCTGATACAGTGTACATCATACCACCAATATACCGTGTCTGACCCACCTCTGATACAGTGTACATCATACCACCAATATACCGTGTCTGACCCACCTCTGATACAGTGTACGTCATACCACTGATATACCGTGTCTGACCCACCTCTGATACAGTGTACATCATACCACCGATATACCGTGTCTGACCCACCTCTGATAGAGTGTACGTCATACCACTGATATACCGTGTCTGACCCACCTCTGATACAGTGTACGTCATACCACTGATATACCGTGTCTGACCCACCTCTGATACAGTGTACATCATACCAATATATACCGTGTCTGACCTACCTCTGATACAGTGTACATCATACCACTATATACCGTGTCTGACCCACCTCTGATACAGTGTACATCATACCACCGATATACCGTGTCTGACCCACCTCTGATAGAGTGTACGTCATACCACTGATATACCGTGTCTGACCCACCTCTGATACAGTGTACATCATACCACTATATACCGTGTCTGACCCACCTTTGATACAGTGTACATCATACCACTATATACTGTGTCTGACCCACCTCTGATACAGTGTACATCGTACCACTATATACAGTGTCTGACCCACCTCTGATAGAGTGTACATCGTACCACTATATACCGTGTCTGACCCACCTCTGATAGAGTGTACGTCATACCACTGATATACCGTGTCTGACCCACCTCTGATACAGTGTACGTCATACCACTGATATACCGTGTCTGACCCACCTCTGATACAGTGTACATCATACCACTATATACCGTGTCTGACCTACCTCTGATACAGTGTACGTCATACCACTATATACCGTGTCTGACCCACCTTTAATACAGTGTACATCATACCACTATATACTGTGTCTGACCCACCTCTGATACAGTGTACATCGTACCACTATATACAGTGTCTGACCCACCTCTGATAGAGTGTACATCGTACCACTATATACCGTGTCTGACCCACCTCTGATACAGTGTACATCATACCACTATATACTGTGTCTGACTTACCTCTGATACAGTGTACATCATACCACTATATACCGTGTCTGACCCACCTCTGGTACAGTGTTCATCATACCACTATATACCGTGTCTCACCCACCTCTGGTACAGTGTACGTCATACCACTATATACCGTGTCTGACCCACCTCTGATACAGTGTACATCATACCACTATATACCATGTCTGACCCACCTCCGATACAGTGTACATCATACCACTATATACCATCTCTGACCCACCTCTGATACAGTGTACATCATACCACCAATATACCGTGTCTGACCCACCTCTGATACAGTGTACATCATACCACCAATATACCGTGTCTGACCCACCTCTGATACAGTGTACGTCATACCACTGATATACCGTGTCTGACCCACCTCTGATACAGTGTACATCATACCACCGATATACCGTGTCTGACCCACCTCTGATAGAGTGTACGTCATACCACTGATATACCGTGTCTGACCCACCTCTGATACAGTGTACGTCATACCACTGATATACCGTGTCTGACCCACCTCTGGTACAGTGTACATCATACCACTATATAACGTGTCTGACCCACCTCTGATACAATGTACATCATACCACTATATAACGTGTCTGACCCACCTCTGGTACAGTGTACGTCATACCACTGATATACCGTGTCTGACCCACCTCTGATACAGTGTACATCATTCCACTGATATACCGTGTCTGACCCACCTCTGATACAGTGTACATCATACCACTATATAACGTGTCTGACCCACCTCTGGTACAGTGTACGTCATACCACTGATATACCGTGTCTGACCCACCTCTGATACAGTGTACATCATACCACTATATACCGTGTCTGACCCACCTCTGATACAGTGTACATCATACCACTGAAATACCGTGTCTGACCCACCTCTGGTACAGTGTACATCATACCACTATATACCGTGTCTGACCCACCTCTGATACAGTGTACATCATACCACTATATACCATGTCTGACCCACCTCCGATACAGTGTACATCATACCACTATATACCATCTCTGACCCACCTCTGATACAGTGTACATCATACCACCAATATACCGTGTCTGACCCACCTCTGATACAGTGTACATCATACCACCAATATACCGTGTCTGACCCACCTCTGATACAGTGTACATCATACCACCGACATACCGTGTCTGACCCGCCTCTGATACAGTGTACATCATACCACTATATACCGTGTCTGACCCACCTCTGATACAGTGTACATCATACCACTATATAACGTGTCTGACCCACCTCTGGTACAGTGTACGTCATACCACTGATATACCGTGTCTGACCCACCTCTGGTACAGTGTACATCATACCACTATATAACGTGTCTGACCCACCTCTGATACAGTGTACATCATACCACTATATAACGTGTCTGACCCACCTCTGGTACAGTGTACGTCATACCACTGATATACCGTGTCTGACCCACCTCTGATACAGTGTACGTCATACCACCGACATACCGTGTCTGACCCGCCTCTGATACAGTGTACATCATACCACTATATACCGTGTCTGACCCACCTCTGATACAGTGTACATCATACCACTATATAACGTGTCTGACCCACCTCTGGTACAGTGTACGTCATACCACTGATATACCGTGTCTGACCCACCTCTGGTACAGTGTACATCATACCACTATATAACGTGTCTGACCCACCTCTGATACAGTGTACATCATACCACTATATAACGTGTCTGACCCACCTCTGGTACAGTGTACGTCATACCACTGATATACCGTGTCTGACCCACCTCTGGTACAGTGTACGTCATACCACTGATATACCGTGTCTGACCCACCTCTGATACAGTGTACATCATACCACTATATACCGTGTCTGACCCACCTCTGATACAGTGTACATCATACCCCTATATACCGTGTCTGACCCACCTCTGATACAGTGTACATCATACCACTATATACCGTGTCTGACCCACCTCTGATACAGTGTACGTCATACCACTGATATACCGTGTCTGACCCACCTCTGATACAGTGTACATCATACCAATATATACCGTGTCTGACCCACCTCTGATACAGTGTACATCATACCACTATATACCGTGTCTGACCCACCTCTGATACAGTGTACATCATACCACTATATACCGTGTCTGACCCACCTCTGATACAGTGTACGTCATACCACTGATATACCGTGTCTGACCCACCTCTGATACAGTGTACGTCATACCACTGATATACCGTGTCTGACCCACCTCTGATACAGTGTACATCATACCAATATATACCGTGTCTGACACACCTCTGATACAGTGTACATCATACCACCGATATACCGTGTCTGACCCACCTCTGATACAGTGTACGTCATACCACTGATATACCGTGTCTGACCCACCTCTGATACAGTGTACATCATACCAATATATACCGTGTCTGACCCACCTCTGATACAGTGTACATCATACCACTATATACCGTGTCTGACCCACCTCTGATACAGTGTACATCATACCACTATATAACGTGTCTGACCCACCTCTGATACAGTGTACATCATACCACTATATACCGTGTCTGACCCACCTCTGATACAGTGTACATCATACCACTATATACCGTGTCTGACCCACCTCTGATACAGTGTACATCATACCACTATATACCGTGTCTGACCCACCTCTGATACATTGTACATCATACCACTATATACCGTGTCTGACCAACCTCTTATACATTTTACCATATCTAGCAATATGGAATTTGCTGGCCCTATATAAATAAATGTTGATTATGTCTGATCCCTTTACACTATAACCCGTGCACTCATGGCACCAGGAGTGATATTCAGCATGAGTCTAGTTGTCCCTGGGGGGGGTGCACATGGTTTTTCGTGGGCCCCTATTATTATAGAGAATTCTGTTCCATATTGATCCATTTTCTGTTCACATTGAGATGGGGGAAGCCCAACACTGCAGGTCTCCCAGCCTTGTGTAGCCTGATTCTGGTTACAGCTTTTGAAGGGGACCCCACCCTTGTCTGTAAGCATCCCATGCAATAGCCCAAATTACTTATTTGGCAGAAGCGTAGGTTTGTTTTTTTATTTATTCTTATTTTTTTTAGAACCAGCAAATATAAAGAATAAGTCTGTGTCCAGTGACTAGGGGAGAGAGATCTCCAAGACTTAGCATCAGTCCTGAAGCGTTATCGTTTTTTGTGGGGTGATTAACCCTTTTGTGGTGACCACCAGGGCGTAAGACCTGTGGTAGGTGGATGGGCATGGCATTTTTGTCCCTTTGACACGTAAATCAGACCCGTCACTTGTGACATTGTGATATGTGAATCTGGCATGGTATCGGTAGCCCCTATGGCATGGAGATCTCTGGTTTATAGACAGGAAAGGCTAAGGTCCTCATGGTGTTTAGATTTAATCCCAGTGGGTCAAGAAACGTACATGGCTCATAGTCATGTGAACAAATAATGATTTAAATAAAGGCTCCAAAGCATTGTGCTAGCTTTAGACAGTGGTATTAGCGTTATAACAGAGTTCTTATAATTTGACCGGATGCCTTGAGGCTGAAGGGGAAGGCTCCAAGTGCGGACTATTTCATTATTTTTTTTGTTATGTTAAATTAAAGTTTCTAAAAGGCGTGTCACGTCCTTCTCTCTCCTTAGAACCAGTGTGATGTCTTTTTTTAAATTTTTTATTAGGCTGGTTACCCATTAACAAAGCAAATGCAATTGCGTTTGACATGCGGTGTGTAAGCTGCTTACACCAGTATTAAGCCTTAATTATGACCAGTTTTCTGTTAATTATCAGACAGACATACAAACTCTTGTCCCCAATAGCTGTACAGGTTTTTCATTACACTGAAGTGTAGCACACATAGGAAGAAATACACTTACAGGGATTCGGTATCGCTCCCGGACAGCCGCCCGCATTGCCATGGACACTGGTGGGCACATCAGACTGTTTCCTATATATCCAGCACATATGGGGTCCAGTAGAGGAAGACAGACGCACTCCCCAAAGTCATTGGCTGTCTTACACTGGAAGCAGGGGAAACACCACAATGCACAACAGCCTAGAACCAGAAAGGAGGAGAAGGGGGAAAAACAGACGAAAATGAAATGTAGCCTTCCAAGCAGTCCCCCCCACCTCCGCCCAGAGCCCCTCTGCCATCTTCACTGAAAAGATCACTTACATATCCCTATGTCATCACAGCAGTCACAGACCCCAGAGGCCCAGTTGTTGGCGTTCATTTGGATGAATGTCACTGACTGTGGAGCTGCCAATGGTTGCACCGAGACGGGCTGCATTGTGGGACTTTGTATGATCTAGAGGGAGAGGGCATGTGAACTTGACACTGTACACACATAGAGATCAGGAGACAACAGGGACAGGATATGTGTATTATTTATGTGATCACCCTCTATATTACAACATAAAAGGATTATTAGAACTGAGTGATGAATTAAGCCCAAAGAAGACTAAAAGCTGAGGTTTGTGTACATAACTAGTTGGGAAGGTGTGGTGATGCTTATGTGAGTGTCATAGGGGGCAGGATAAAGGGAACAGGCTATAAAATCTCAGGGAGGAGTCATTGGAGCCTGGACAGCGTTCCTCCCTCCCAGTTCGTTGTCAGGTTACGGAGTCGCCTTCCTGCTGATGTGCCCTGAGGTAGGGGAGATGCTTCCTATGTGTTTGCCCGGGTTCTGGTGCTGGCCTGAGGCTGTGTGATCAGCACGTTTTGGTTCAGCCCCGGAGGTTTGATAGGCCACGTGGTGCGCGAGGCCGTGGTTTGGTACAGTGTGCTGGTTCAGCCCTGGAGATATGATGGGTTATTTGGTGCACGGGCTTGCAGTATGGTACGGGTGCTGGTACAGTCCCAGAGGTATTTGGAGCCACTTGGTGCGCAGGGGCTTAATGCCAGGACTAGGGTCCTGCTGCTGGTGCAGCCTTTAGCATGGCAGGAGAACACTGTACAGATAATAGGCAAGGTTGGTAAAGAGCACATTGATTGTAGTGAGGCATTTGGAACCTGTTCCCTTCCAAGAGCTTAGGTTCGGTGCAAGTACAGCCCCTGGGGGCTGGCTTGTGGTGCATTACGGTTAGCCCAGAATGGTTCGGGTTCCGGAATGTCTGGGGTAAATTACAAGGGTGCATTTAGGTAAAATGGTGGATAAACACTGATGTCCCAAGGGTGGGAGCACCGTGATTGGACATCCTGATTAGCACTGATCAGTATCCAAGGCTGAGTACAGGGTTCTCCCTCCATCATATCAGTGAGCGGTTAATTAAATTTGCCAACAAATCGGTACGGTGTCATTATTACATAGCATAAGTGCTAAGGTTAACATTAAGGGCTAGATTTACTAAGCTGCGGGTTTGAAAAAGTGGGGATGTTGCCTATAGCAACCAATCAGATTCTAGCTTTCATTTATTTAGTACCTTCTATAAAATGACAGCTAGAATCTGATTGGTTGCTATAGACAACATCCCCACTTTTTTAAACCCGCAGCTTAGTAAATCTAGCCCTAAGTGTTTATAGTTATTTTATCATCCGCTAAGCATTTTATACCTTCACTCTCATGAATCATCAAAGCCTGAGGACACACTTCACCAATGGGTTTCTCCTCACTACCAGATGAATAGGTATTTGTGAATAAATTGACTTTTTTCTTGATTCCTGGCCTGGTAAGATGTTCATATTTTTGGAGGCCCTGGATATTTTTGTTGCCGGAAGACGCAGTGCAGTCGGCGGCTATTGATCGGTGGGCGCACATTAATGTGGTGTGGTCATTCCAAGTACCACCTTTGTGGGTCAGCTTGTGGGTGCACTCCTTTCAGCCCAGAGGGGTTGTATGTTCTTTATTGCCCAGGGTAACTGATCCACGGTAAGGTACATGTGTGCACCGGGTAAAGTTGATACCCACTTTTATTGATATCCATAGGGGAAGTTGACCCGTGTTGGGATATCCGGTTTTGGGCTTGGCCACCATATATTTTGGGAAAATAAACTCCTTTATTTTTGCCACAAATTCAAGTTTGTTGCCAGTTATTTGAGATGAGAAGAGAGTTTATGAAAGGTAAAGAATATCAAACGTTCAGCATTTTATTAACAACTAGAATGGCTTAAAATGTTCTAAAGAAAATTACAAAAAAATCCAAACTAAATTCACAATACAAAAACCTTTTGTTTTATCCCTTGTACAATCTTTCTAATCAACCTCTTCATTTTGAAGCAGGAATGAAGGAATTGTAGGAGCACATATTTTGGTGGCAGAAAACAAACTAATTTAGTGATGAAAGTTTTCTGTGTATTTATAAATTCACAATAGATTTATGTGTGTCCCATATTTTGTACAATAATATAACTGTACGGTTCCTCACCACCTCTGCTGGTTTGTTGTTACCTCCTTACTGGTCTTCCGCTAACCAGACTCTCATCCCTACAATCTAGTATCCTGGCAATATTTTCTTCTATTGTTGCTCAATCTGTCAGTCTGTACATTGGTTGCCTGTAATTTACCGAATCCCATATAAAATACTTCTACTAACATACAAGACCATAAAGAAACTGCACCTACATACATCTCTTCCCATTGTCTCATAATATCTCCCAACACGACCCCTCTGCTATGCACAAGATCTGCGTCTCTCATCCACCCTCATTACCGGCTCCCATTCCCCGGTACAGGACACATCTCAGGCTTCTCCCTCTTTGTGGAATTCACTCCAACATACAACAAGCCTGACCCCAGCTCCAAACATTCCAGCGTTCCCTGAGAATTCATCTCTTCAGACAGTATAGCTAATTCCAAAGTCTACCTCTTTCCCTCCCTGAGGCTATTCTACTTCATTACCCCCCTCCACCTCTACACAGTTCACATAAATCTTACATGTGTTCTTCTTCTACCCCCAAACAACCCTCTGACCCAATGACCTACACCGTTGTGTGGATGAATGTCAATGAATCAATCACAAGATCTGCGTCTCTCTTCCACTCTCATTACATCCTCCCATTCTCGGCTACAGGACTTTTTTCGGGCTGCACCCACTTTGTGGAATTCCCTCCCTCGCACAGTAAGACTTTCCTCTAGTCTTCAAACCTTCAAGCGTTCTCTAAAAACCCACCTCTTCAGGCAATCTTATAATATTCCTCAACCACCCTCTTAATCTCCCCTATTACCACTGTCTACACAGCAAACACAAGACAACAACCTTCTGACCAACATTGCCACACACAGCCCACTCAGTACTTTTATCTTTGTATTCTAGCTGGTCCAGTGTGCAATATGATGTAGCAGATGCCCTTGTGTTTCAAACTCCCATTGTCCTATAGATTGTATGCTTGCGAGCAGGGTTCTCTTACCTCTCTGTCTGTATGTATTACCCAGTATTGTCTTATTAATGTTTGTTCCCAATTGTAAAGCGCTACGGAATTAGCTGGTGCTATATAAATAAATGTTGATGTTGATGATGATGAATGGATTATTTAGCCCTCTAATCTCTTGCTACCATTGTAGTCTGGCTGGACCAATACGGTAATCTGCGATAGTTGCCCTCATGTATCATACTCCAATTGTCCTATAGATTGTAGGCTGTGAGCAGGATCTTCTTACTTATTTCCAATTGGGCTGATTATTATGCTGGCTATAGTAATACATGTTATAAATAGTAGTAACAATAATAATATAATATCACCCTTCTATGAAAATCGGAATTAATCGATAAACAGATTACTGACTATATATTGCAAATATTTAGGAAAAGGCAAATATCGCTCTATATAATACATATTTCCAGGCATTACACCTCTTTGCACTCACCTCTCTCCCGTTGTGTCTCTCCTGCCTCTGAATGTGACCCGTTAGAATCTAGTCTTGAAATGACTGAATCTGTCCCAACCGGTCTAGTTATTGTACAGGACAAGACGTAAGTCCTCTGTATTAATAAGACCCTCCCCTCAGAGTTTACTTTTGTTTTGTTGTTGACATAGCCAAGAAACATTTTCTGTTCTCCAAACTAACAAAAGTCCTGTTTGAAGAATAGGATGCCGGAGGGTAAATACCTGATAACTAGAAGCATAATGGCTGTTTTGTGTCGTATGTTGACTTGGATACGGAGCTCAGGTATAGGGTCATGTGTTGCAAGCAGTCAGTAATAATCTCTGGTCATATATATCTACACGTGCCCAGCCAGTCTAACCACTAAACCATCAGTGCACCTTCACTTCCTCCCCAATCACTTCCTATAGAAAACGATTTAACTGATTTTAATGGATTTTAATAAAGGGCACCGTACAAGACTTTGCTCTTACACTGATGCTCTTGGATGCCCCAACAAGCACTCATCAAGGTGCACACCTAACTTAGTTTACTAGGAGACTAGACATGCCTGCTGGCGTACCTCCAACCACTTTATTAACACCGCTTTCATTAAATACACCTACACCACCGCGCTGCACTGCATTGATCAGAGGGCATCACCTCTCCACCAGAGGGCATCACCTCTCCACCAGAGGGCAATATGAAGGTGAGAAATGAGTGATGTTAGAAGTGCAGGACGAGATCTAGAGACCGACGGCTCTGATGGCCTTAAAATGTGTCCTCTTTAACCCTTTAGCTCACCTCAGTAATCTTGCTCTGCAAATATAAATCTGGTCTCTGTCGTGCCCTGTAAAATGAGGCGCACTAGTAAGCTTACCCCCTATACCTCCACTCTGCCCATCTGCTGCCCTCTGACCAAGCAAACTTCTACTCCGCAAAGGTGCTGCCATCTTGCTTCATAAAACAATGGAAGTTGCCATGCCGGGGCTATTCTAGGAGCCCCTGTGAAGTCCCCCCTCCAGCATCGACTCTATTTACAATTTAATGGCAGCCAAGCGCTGCCGCTGAATGGAGGAAGTGCTATGAGCACGTTCATAGCGCTTCCCCAGGTGAGGGATCCAGCGAAGCCGGAGAGGCTTCAGCTGGACACCATAGAAAACAACCATCTGCGGATAGCAGAACTTCGCAGTCTCCATATTAATGTTTGGGAACTGTGTTAAGAAATGTTTGATATCTGCTGCCATAACCCCTTCATCAATTGTGCGATAGACATTTTACGGAGAAAAGTGCTGTTTTCTCAGTTTTAATGGCGGATTGCACTTTTTTTTTTTTAAATCAGGTATTTTTTATTACATTTTTCAAGACATATTTACTCCAATCAGGTAAATCAGTATACAAACATAAACAAACAAAAAGAAAAAAACAAGAAAAAATTGGCCGTTTTTAGCAGGGAGCCTTACAAAGTTATCACATCACAACAATTAAGTTACACTGGTGTCACAATGACAAAAGTATACAAAGTCAGAGTCATTAAGTATATGCAGAGGGAAGGCATCACATGCAATAAGAGCTAGAATGTACCACGAGTATCAGGGTAAGGAGGGAGGGGGGTGGAAAGTGATGTGGGGGACTCAGGGAGAAGGGTGTAGGTTGTGACCTTGTTCAGGTGTGTGCAAACCGTGTCTCCAATCATACCATGGGGACCAAACTATATGATATTTGAGTTTCGCCCGTCTGTCCGTATACATGTACCTCTCGTGATTCATAGTGACATTTACCAAGGCTTTCCATTTATAAAACTCTGGGTATTCCACTGCAAGCCACGTACGCCTATGATAAATTTGGCCAGGCTGGTAAGGATAAAAATATATTGGTAGAGAGGTCTATCGAAAACGATCTTCCGAGGCGATACCAAATAAACATATTTTGGGAGTCAAAGGGGTACCGTATCTCCAATACAAGCCCACACCCTCATCCAGAAGGTATGTACTTCCCCGGGCACTCCCACAGCAGGTAGCAGAAGTTGCAACCCGACAACCCACATTTAGGGCATTCAGAATGAGACCTCCCCCCAATATTAGCCAGAGAACTTGGAGTATGATATACTCTATGCAGTATCTAAAGGTGTATCTGTGGGAAATGGATACTCGCGGTAGCGTCTCGTATGGTTTTCAGAATGTGACACCATTCCTAGAGTGTTCCCAGATCAGATTCCCATTTGGCCTTAAAGGGTAACAAGCTGTTAATTGCGGAGTGATAATTGAGCTTTAGTGTATACCGTGGAGATAACTCTGCATTCGCGCATCCTTTTCAGAAGCTCTCTGATGGGAGAGACTAAAAGCGTGGGAGGAGAATCGCCAAATTGGGATTGTGTAGCATGTCTGAGCTGCAAATACCGGTAAAATGCAGTATGAGTTATATTAAAGTCCCTTGGAGCTGGGCTAAAGATTTAAAAAAACCCTCATCACAGAGATGACTGAATGCAGACACTCCGAGTCAGCGCCAGAAAGAGTCACCTCTCAATTTATTCAGCTCAAATAATATGACTTTGGGTGATTGCACTTTAATAAATAGACCATTATATCTGATATAGGCTGTATCTCGTTACAACGTTCATTGTAATAACCAGGGAACCTCTCACCTCGAGACCCAGTTATTACTCGTCAAGGTCACACTACAAAACGGAAAGGTCTGTACTCACATAATGCCTTATTCTACACCTGGGAGGGGGGTTATTATCATGGTATCCAGATCCCAGAATACTCACCATTTTGCCCAGGTAATTCCACTTCTGTTGAGATGTTAATGGGGCAATAAGTCACAGACTGAGAAGAGATTATGTCTCTAGTATACGTGATACGTGCGTACAAAGCCATGTGTAACTATATCTCCTGACTCTACTGGTTACTATTCATGTTATATTTACCTGTCTCATACGGGCGTGTGTATTCACAGACGTTGCTAGGTTTTTATGTTGCTAGCTGACAACATACAATGTACGTCGCTTGTCCAGGAATGAACAGGATTCTCTACTTCCTTCACCTCCAAACATCAGTTATCAGCTGGGACTCGAAGTGTCCAGGACGCCCATTTACTAACAGGGTACAATAAAATATACCTTATGGGGCAAAGAGATGCCAACTGCTGATGAAGGCAAAACTTCTATACTACCGATAGAAATCCGTGATTAGACTATTAGATGAGCCAGTAATAACAATAATTACAGTATTATATATAATATAATCTATATAATTACCTGTATTCGTATCCATCTATTCTTACATGAGATCCCCCACCAAGGGTCCTCCCAGAAGAACCCCTCCCTGTCTGCCCAACACACATTAATGTCACAAAGACAACTGGGGGATAATCCAATATGGGGCGTTTATTAACGAGCGAAGGTCGTTGGAGTGTGGGAGGGAACCGGAGCACCTGGAGGAAACCCAGATAAACTACAGGAGAACGTACAAGCTCCACACAGACATGGGCATGGAGGGAGACAAACCCACAATCCCAGTGCTGTGAGGCAGGAATGGTAACCACTGTGCCAGCCTATATGTACTGTTATATATATATATATATATATATATATATAGTATAATATATATTTACTGCTAGGCACTGTGCCACCATGTTGTCCATTCCAAAGACACACTCTGTCATTCAGTAATTCATGAACAAATATATGGCTCTATGAAAGCCAGTAAGAGGGGATGTGGCGCCTATGGTGTAGTATTGAGGGTCGTCTAGTCCCAAAAACCAGAGTGTGTGCACATGTGTACCAGATATATAATCGAGAGCAGCTCATCAATACACAAAGTAGGGTGCTTCACCGCAGTCATGTAGGTCCGCTGTAATCTTGTGTTCTCATATGAAGAGAGAAGAAAACCAAATAGTGTAATACCGTTATACAGGTAGAGTCAATATATCCCAGCCACCTAAGAGTAGGCGTACCAAAAAAACAAAATATTGTGCTTATCTGTAAGGTATCTTTAAACCGCTGGAGCTCTCCCTTGTACTCCTTACTCCATCTCAGGTTCATGACAGGTAGATATAGAATGAAAAATGTCCCATATACTGTAGTATGTTCAAAAATAAATACATTTATTATAAAAGAATCACACTCACAATAGAATAATAAAATCAAGATAATATGTGCCCCAGATGTAACACCCCCTTGTGTATTAAGCGTTGTGAGGGTATATATATATATTGAACCACGCAGATGCTTCTCACCTTGGTACTTGGTTTTCAGTGCCTCCACCCGAATCTCTGCTTTCTCTTCTGGGGGGTGTTCCAAAGATACACCAGGGGGAGATTCGGGAAACCCCCTGCCCAGTATTAACACTCTGTGACAAAATGTGTGCTGCAAAAGCCAGCCAGGCACATTTATTTAAATGGAAATCCTAAATGCAGCTTTGTAATTTTATAGAAAAATATACTTTGGTATAATTTGAAATAATAGTGCAAACAATACAATACAGTAATAAACAAGTGTGGATGAAAGTGGCGCACCACTTCTTACTATGCACACCAAGTTAACACAAAAACTTGCAATAAATCAATAACAGCATACAATATAATATAATATATAACAATATAACCATTAACTGTCACAGCTTTATACACATGAAAAAATATATCAGATATCTTACTTGCTCCTGATACTGTGAATATTTTGCAGGGTGAATTTATATATTTTCCCTTATAGCCCTACAATGTACTGCCAAACACACACAGCAGTATTCAAACACACCACACAAATAGAGCAGTGCACTGCAAGTTGGGGCCCTTCTGTATGTATGCAGCATGGCATGGAAACATCATGTGTCCAGTTTGCAGATGTTGGAGGTCTTTAAATCACTTGCAGTGAGGTACAGCAGTCACAGTATGCAGACCCTCCTCTAGCAACAACTGTAAAATCCTTTCTAATTTGTATCCTGGGACTTGTAGTTCCACAAGTGCTGATTAGACACACACTTGGTGCATATTTACCTGCCCACCCATCTATCCCTAACTCTTCAGCCCTTGTGGCCAGATATAGTCCAAACCCCACTTGAACAACAACAGATAGATAAAAATAACCAGTAACTTATCTGCACCAGTGTGTCACAGGTCTGAACTTGATTATCTCCAAAATGGCTGACTTGTAAAATGTCCTTCTTCAGAGATGCATGCAAACCTCCTCCTACAGCTTCAAACTGTGGCTTCCAGCAGGTTCTGTTCAGAACTGCACCCAGCTTTGATATTTCTGCAGACTGCTCTCTCTGCTCAGATCACTCATCCAGTGCCCTTCTCCCTAGGGTCACCTATCTGAACTGGTCACACAGCTCAGTCTCTCCCAGGATGCACCTCTCTCCCTCTCTCTCTCCGCCCTCAGGTTTCTCAGTCTTCTTAGGCTCCGCCCCCTCTTCATAACAGCTTTCTGGGAGATGTAGTTCCTTCTCCTTGACTGGTAAATAGCTATATGCATCTCTTTTCTTACTGATGCAAGTGTGATTATTAGCCCCTGGGTGCTCAAGTCCAACTGCAGCATCCCCAGGGGTTACACACTCCCCCTGTGGGGCAAGTCCACAATGAACAAATGATGAGGCTTGTCCCACATCCTGCAAATTTAAAGGGGTTAAGACATCCTGTCTAAATACACTTTCACATCCATACACAACAGGCCCTGGCATAACAGATATGGGAGTCAGATATGGCCACTGATAGACCCAGCTAGGATGAATCACCTTAGGAATCTCAGTCATATGACCTAGACTATCATAAGTCAACATCATTGGGGCTCTAGGGGTCCTTTTAGGCCGACCCTGGACTGGTGGGTTCCCTTCCTCTCCCCCCAACACCCTGTTGGGGCGTTCAGTGCATCCTCCATCTGGATCAACGACGTCCCCATCCATGTCAACTTCCTGGTTAGAGCCTTCCTCTACTGAACACTGAGAATCCAACCGTCCAGCTACTCTTGGGTTGACACTTTCATTTGAAATGGCAGGCATAGTTCTCCTTTCTTCTACTTGTGGAGATCTTACAGCGGCCCCCTCGGTAGACCTAGTGAGCCTTCTGATATCTTGTCTCCAATCTATTTCTCCCAATTTACCTGGAGCATCATACCCCCAATCATCTCCATCATCTTCTTCTGTGGTCGGTTCTCTGATTCGCCGTGATCTTCTGGGTGTGGACACTTTTGGCTCATCTGTTTCAGGCTCCTCCCAAAACCGGACACCATCTCTGATGGGAAGCAAATGTTGTCGATGGTATGTCTTTATAGGGCCTGTTAGCCCCTCGGGCCTAATTCGATAGGCTGGGATGTCTGGCAATTTTGCAACCACAACATGAAGATCCTTTCGCCAACGATTGGCTAACTTGTGTTTCCCCGGGAGGCCCAAGTGTCTAAGTAAAACCCTGTCACCTGGCTCCAGAATATGCTCCTTGACCTGTAGATCATAACGACCCTTGTTTCGTTGTCCAGCTTTTGATGCAGCTGCTTCCGCTAGTCTGTAGGCCTCCTTTAGTTCTTGTTTCAGCTGCTCCACATATTTCAAATGGGGCTTTTCTTGGGGATCAGCAGTGTCCATTCCAAAACAGATATCGATTGGTAATCTAGCCTCCCTTCCAAACATTAAGAGATATGGGGAGTACCCCGTGGACTCGTTTTTCGTGCAATTATAGGCGTGGACCAAATGGCTGATGTGCCTACTCCAATGTGCCTTTTTTTTAGTGTCCAAAGTGCCCATCATGCTGAGAAGGGTCTGATTAAATCTCTCCGGCTGCGGATCTCCTTGGGGATGGAAAGGAGTAGTCCTGGACTTCTTTATACCGCAGACCTCGCACAGTTCTTTTATTAGCTTGCTCTCAAAATCCCGACCCTGATCTGAATGAATGCGGGCAGGCAGTCCATAGTGGACAAAGAACTTTTCCCATAGGATTTTTGCCACGGTCACAGCTCTCTGGTCTTTTGTCTGGTAGGCTTGAGCATAACGGGTGTAATGATCTGTCACCACCAGAATGTTACACTTGTTGCTTTCATCCGGTTCCACTGATAGAAAGTCAATACAGACTAACTCTAAAGGCCCATTGCTGGATATATTCTTTAAGGGGGCAGCCTTTTCTGGGAGGGATTTTCGAAGTATGCATGTCCCACAAGATTTACAATAACTCTCAATGTCTATCTCCATTTTCGGCCAGTAGAATCTATCTGAAATTAAACTCATGGTCTTCTCTATTCCCAGGTGGCCGTGTTTATCATGCAACGCACGGAGAACCATGGGACGGTGCTTCTTTGGCAATACTAGCTGTTTCCTCTCTCTGCCATCTTTGCGGCTGGTTTCTCTATACAGTAGCCCCTGCTTCACCACCAATGACTCTCTCTGTCTGCTTAGCAAAATAGCTTCCTCCGTTATCAAACTACTCGGGTGGATTCTTTGTCTGTGTTTAACAGACCACCTAACTGCTGCTATAGAGGAGTCATTCTGCTGATCTTCTTTGACTTGGCTTGAACTCAACTTCTGAAGATCACTGAGCTCCATTTGACTCAGCCAGCAATATTGTCTTGGTAGTGCATCTGTCGTTGCCCCTAGAGCTGTTAAGCATTCTTTGACTGGAGGCACGACCACACGTCCCTCGTGACACATCCCCTTCACCTCTGGAGCTGGCAACTCTATCCATTCTTCTTCCTGAGATTCCACAAACCTTCCCGGTAATCTTGACAAAGCATCGGCATCTACATTTCTTCTCCCAGGCCTGTACTTTATTGTGAAATTGTAAATGGCCAGCGCCGCCAACCATCTGTGCCCAGTTGCATCTAGCTTTGCTGTGGTCTGCACATATGTGAGGGGATTGTTGTCTGTATGCACTTCGAATGGTACTCCATACAAGTAGTCGTGAAGTTTGTCAACAACTGCCCACTTAAGGGCCAGGAACTCCAACTTATGCACCGGGTAGTTCCGTTCACTGGGTGAGAGACCTCGACTGATGTAATAGACTGGTCTTAACCTTCCTTCTTGCACTTGGTATAGCACTCCCCCAAGTCCCTCAAAGGAGGCATCTACATGCAGAATGTATGGTAACTCTGGATCGGCATATGCCAGAACAGGCGCTTGAATCAGGCAGGTTTTCAATCCTTCAAAAGCTTGTTCGCAAGCCTCACTCCACCTTTCCCCGAACGCATCATTTACCCGGAACAACGGTTTCTCTTTCCGATGGGAACCTCTTGGAGCAGGATAACCTCGAGTTAGATCTGTAAGAGGCTTGACAAGTTTACTGTAGTTTGGGACAAACCTTCTGTAATAGCCACAGAACCCCAAAAAAGACCTTAATTCCTTCAGTATTGTTGGTCGAGGCCATTCTTTCACCGCTTCTATCTTCGCTGAATCTGTAGAAATTCCTTCCCGATCCACAACATATCCCACATACTTGACCTGGGTTTTACAGAAGCTACACTTGTCAAGGGACAACTTCAACCCTTTCTTTATTAAGCGATCCAATACCTTGAGGAGTCTTTCGTTGTGCTCATTCAATGTTTGGCCAAATACTATCAAATCATCCAAGTATACCAGCACTTCCCTGAAATTCATGTCACCCACAACATCATCCATGCATCGTTGGAAAGTGGCTGGAGCCCCTGATAATCCTTGTGGCAATCTTTTGAACTGAAAGAATCCAACCGGGCAGATGAAGGCGGTTTTCTCAGCATCCTTCTGACTCATCAATATCTGATAGTACCCGCTGCGTAGATCTAGCACAGAAAACCACTTGCTTCCCTGAAGACAATCAAGGGCTTCGTCTATCCTAGGGACAGTGTACTGATCAGGAATCGTGCGCTTGTTTAATGTCCGGTAGTCCACGCACATCCGTATTTTTCCCGTCTTCTTTCTAGCCACCACAATAGGAGAAGCATAGGGACTCTCAGATCTCTCAATCACATCATTCTCTAGCATCTCCCTTAAATGTTCCCGAATATCATCCAAATCAGCAGGGGCTAGGCGTCTTGACCGTTCTCGGAAAGGTCTGTCGTCCGTTAGCCTTATGTGGTGCTCCACTCCTGTCGCTAGACCTAAATCCCAGTCCCCCGAAGAGAAGGCAGCCTCTCTTTGTAGCATTTGCATAACTAACCAGTGTCGGTCTTCTTGACTAGCATCACTACCATTAAAGCATTGATCAAAACTTCCTATTTGTAATGTGGTTTCTTTCTGAGATTTTTTTCCCTCTTTCTTCTTATAAGCAGCAAGGCACATAGGATGAATCTTAAGTGTTTTACTATAACTTGCTCCTCCCACCTCTTGGCACCAGTTGGCCAGTATCTCGAACAAATGGGAGTTAGTTCCAATAATCACTGAGACATCTCGAGGTTCTCCTTCGGCCTCAGGACAGACAAGTGCAAGCACGTTCACCTCTTCTTCTATTCCAGCTACTTCCCGTGGGAACTTCAAAGGTACAGTGATGTACCCAAGGTAGGGATAATTCTTGTCACTCAGACCCCAGATGGTCAGTCCACACAATGGCTTTATGGGCAAGTCAGATAGATTATCTCGGTACCACTTCTCGAACACAATGGACACCTGTGAACCACTATCTAGCAAGGCCATACAAGGTCTCCCATTTAGACATGCCGGCACGTGAGGAGAGGGTCCCAGCAATCCTTTGGGCAAAAGACCCCATTCCAGGTGAGAGTTCCCCACAGTGTTAATGTCAGCTTTCTTTAGAGGGCCAGTGTGGGGGTTCCTGGTCCTCCCTTTCAGTTTTCCGAAAGCTTCCTATCCCGGTGGGATGGTGAGGGTGACCACCTTCCTCCCTTCCTCTGAGGACATTGTCTAACGAGATGCCCAACTTCTCCACAAGTGAAACAATTGTTCTGTTTCCGAGTAGTGTTAGCTTCGAGAACTTGCCGGGGGTGGATGTTCGGGTGCAGTTGCTCGGTAGTGTGGTATTTCAGCATCTGTGCTTGAATCTGCTTCTGCATCTCCAACAACTGAGCAATCTGCTCACCTTGTTTCTCCACAATCTTCATTAACTCAGTGTTGAGAAGGTCAGCCTCGGGCTTTGACTGTACGACCTTGACTTTCTTGGTCACCCTCTCTCGGGATTTAACTATAGCTTCCTCTTGTTTAACATCTTGTATCAACTGAAGAAAAGTAGGTGATGGTTGTCCCAGTTGAGCATTTCTTATCTTCATCGCTACTGGGTCATGGGACAGAGCACCCCGTAACAACTGTTGCATACGCCTGTCGTCTACTTCTGCTAGGGGTATTCCTTTCTTTGACACAATAAGGTGGATCAGCTTGTCCAGCCGATAGATATAATTGGACAATGTCTCCCCTGACTCCTGATAGGTGTGGCGTAGCTGATAGAGCAGATCTGTTGCATCCTCTGCCATCCCATATTCCTGATCTAGAGTCGCTAAGTAGTGTCGTGCAGTGGCTTGGGGGTCACTTCTCCGTACAGCTTGGATTAGTTCTCCAGCGGGACCTCGCAGACTTTCAACGATCCGCTGTCTCTTATAGGGTTCGGAGCAATGCCATTCCTCCAGGTATTGGGAAGCCATCTCTTTCCATGCCTCGTAAGTTTCTTCCCCAGTAGGGACTGGTTTTATTCCTGAGAAGAGCCGGAGCCTTCTGTAGCCCCCTTCATGCTGTGACTTTCCTAACTGGTCTACCAGTTTCTGTACAGCAGTGAGGAACAGTTCGCTTTGATCCTCTTCAGTTTTCCTAGTACTGGAGGGTGACTGAGAATTCTCTTCCCTGGCCTGAGGGAATACTTGTCGGTTAATATCTCCATCTGGAAGTTCAGCATTAAGAGGTGCTGCGACTAGCTGTTTTGGCTTTAACGGTATCACAATATGCCATTGTTGTTTTTGTGGCCCAGAAACGAGGGAGGGAAGAAAATCTTTATCCAATTCTGCTTGCGTCTCACAGAGGATCAGACTGGTCTTATGCTGATCTCTACCTTTCCATCCAAGGATTTTAGGATGTTCTACCCCATAAATCCTGTGGAGCACATGCAGGATTTCCTCATCTGTCACTCCCTGAGAGTCACCATAGATCCCTAAACATCGAGTTGGGGCCACAGTCTGTTGTTCACACCACAGAAACACTTCTTCTCTTATACTATCCATGACGTCTGTGCTGGTGGGTTTCACTGAGTGTGTCTTCAGTATCTCAGCAGTGCCTCCACTGTAACACCCCCTTGTGTATTAAGCGTTGTGAGGGTATATATATATATTGAACCACGCAGATGCTTCTCACCTTGGTACTTGGTTTTCAGTGCCTCCACCCGAATCTCTGCTTTCTCTTCTGGGGGGTGTTCCAAAGATACACCAGTGGGAGATTCGGGAAACCCCCTGCCCAGTATTAACACTCTGTGACAAAATGTGTGCTGCAAAAGCCAGCCAGGCACATTTATTTAAATGGAAATCCTAAATGCAGCTTTGTAATTTTATAGAAAAATATACTTTGGTATAATTTGAAATAATAGTGCAAACAATACAATACAGTAATAAACAAGTGTGGATGAAAGTGGCGCACCACTTCTTACTATGCACACCAAGTTAACACAAAAACTTGCAATAAATCAATAACAGCATACAATATAATATAATATATAACAATATAACCATTAACTGTCACAGCTTTATACACATGAAAAAATATATCAGATATCTTACTTGCTCCTGATACTGTGAATATTTTGCAGGGTGAATTTATATATTTTCCCTTATAGCCCTATAATGTACTGCCAAACACACACAGCAGTATTCAAACACACCACACAAATAGAGCAGTGCACTGCAAGTTGGGGCCCTTCTGTATGTATGCAGCATGGCATGGAAACATCATGTGTCCAGTTTGCAGATGTTGGAGGTCTTTAAATCACTTGCAGTGAGGTACAGCAGTCACAGTATGCAGACCCTCCTCTAGCAACAACTGTAAAATCCTTTCTAATTTGTATCCTGGGACTTGTAGTTCCACAAGTGCTGATTAGACACACACTTGGTGCATATTTACCTGCCCACCCATCTATCCCTAACTCTTCAGCCCTTGTGGCCAGATATAGTCCAAACCCCACTTGAACAACAACAGATAGATAAAAATAACCAGTAACTTATCTGCACCAGTGTGTCACAGGTCTGAACTTGATTATCTCCAAAATGGCTGACTTGTAAAATGTCCTTCTTCAGAGATGCATGCAAACCTCCTCCTACAGCTTCAAACTGTGGCTTCCAGCAGGTTCTGTTCAGAACTGCACCCAGCTTTGATATTTCTGCAGACTGCTCTCTCTGCTCAGATCACTCATCCAGTGCCCTTCTCCCTAGGGTCACCTATCTGAACTGGTCACACAGCTCAGTCTCTCCCAGGATGCACCTCTCTCCCTCTCTCTCTCCGCCCTCAGGTTTCTCAGTCTTCTTAGGCTCCGCCCCCTCTTCATAACAGCTTTCTGGGAGATGTAGTTCCTTCTCCTTGACTGGTAAATAGCTATATGCATCTCTTTTCTTACTGATGCAAGTGTGATTATTAGCCCCTGGGTGCTCAAGTCCAACTGCAGCATCCCCAGGGGTTACACAGATATAATCCATGTCTTCAATAACAATAGATCAGGATATCCTACGATTCAGTTACTGGTGAGCTGGAACAAATTGCCAGGTATGCGGGTACCAATGCACATTACATAATCCAACGCGTTTCATCCTTAAAAGGACTTCATCAGGAGATATATATGGCTCTTGTTAACTAGATGGACTTGAAGGTTCATTTCTGGCAACAAATTCTATGTTAAGGACAATTAACAGGTTCACGTGTATCATGGAACTGCCATCTGGTTTGTCAGGTTTTGTGTGTTTCACCCAGAAGAGACCATGATACCATTCCATTTTTGAATCAGGGTTGTTGTTGGCAGCTTTGTTCCCTGGGGACCTGACCTGACCCTTTGTACACATAACACCTATGTCTACACAAAGGCTACCCCCAGCGGATGATAAATGTAAGCGTTCTACCACTAGGGGTGGGAGGTGGATTCTACACTATTGCATGGGAATGAAGTGTAATGTTTACAACGGGGGTGTGATGTTGAAGAGGTCGTCTGGTGAGAGAGAACACAATGAATAAAATATTGGTCGTTTGTGACATACTTCACTATATGGGGTCATCTCCTCTTCCCTTCTATGTGGAGATTACATCCTTGAGTTTCAAAGTTTGAAGAAAAATAGCAAAAGAGAATATTCTACGATTTGTATATTAGACAGTAACTCTTTTAATATTCTTGAAGATGGACTTTATGTATGATATAGGTATCTATCATTTTTGTATAAATTTGAATTCTTTGGACCAGTTGGAGTCCTATTTGGTGGGACAGGGCACTTGTAATTGTGTTGGAGCTCTTGGGGAGATTATTTCTATTTTGTGTTTTAGACATTAGACATAACATCTATGTGGCCATTACCATGTTACTCAAGTCATTCTCAAAAGAGAAGGTTTCTGTCTTGCTTAGCTTGATTGTGATGCTGGGGAGGGGGGGGGGCAATTGCCACTTTGCTTTGCTGCTGGCCTTTAACATGGTGAATGATGTTTTATGGATAGGAAACAAAATATAGAAACATTGTGATACAGAAAGTTTAGGAATATTCTATGGAACCCATTGAACGTACCAGAGAGAAATGATTATAGTCTTGTACTACTAATGTAATGTATTTATATATAAAGATCCTTGGTCACCTGATAAAAGTTTATTTACCAAGAAGCAGGTATTTCTCTTGGTGGTTTTAGCCATATTTGGAGCTACTTGAAATGATTGTTGAATATATTGTGATTAATAACGATTTAAAACTTTTCTCTAAACCATATGTCTACAGGTCTCAGTGCTGAATATTATCTGTGCTATCATGTTATATCGCAATCATTTAGATGGACAAATCCACTATTGCTTGGTCACAACTAACCTCATATTCAGGTATGTCAGTCCACCTAAATCCATAATGTTCCAACCATGTTGGTCTATTTTATATTGTCGCCTTTGGTATTTCATGTTTCCAGTGTTACTGTGAGTGTATAATGAAGTACATTACGGGCAGGATTAGTTCCTCACCTCAGTACAAAGATCTAATGCTGTAGCGTATAGGGATGAGCGCACTCGGATTTATGAAATCCGAGCCCACCCGAACGTTGCGGATCCGAGTCGGATCCGAGACAGATCCGGGTATTGGCGCCAAATTCAAAAGTGAAACTGAGGCTCTGACTCATAATCCCGTTGTCGGATCTCGCGATACTCGGATCCTATAAATTCCCCGCTAGTCGCCGCCATCTTCACTCGGGCATTGATCAGGGTAGAGGGAGGGTGTGTTAGGTGCTGTTTAGTTCTGTGCTGTTTAGTTCTGTGCTGTTTAGTTCTGTGCTGTTTAGTTCTGTGCTGTTTAGTTCTGTGCTGTTTAGTTCTGTGCTGTTTAGTTCTGTGCTGTTTAGTGCTGTGCTGTGCTGTGCTGTGCTGTGCTGTGCTGTGCTGTGTTCTGCAGTATCAGTCCAGTGGTGCTGTGTGCTGTGCTCTGTCCTTCTGAGGTCAGTGGTGCTGCTGGGTCCTGTGCTGTGTCCTGTTCAGTCCAGTGGTGCTGTGTCCTGTGCTCTGTGCTTCTAAGGGCATAGTTATTTCCCCAATATTCCCCTGTGTTTAAAAAAATAAAAAAAAGTTTTTTTAAAAAATACCAAAAACTACTTTAATATTTTTTAATTACCACAAAATTTGCACAACCAATCCTGCAGTATAAGCCCATTGGTACTGCAATATTACCAAGTTCACACATTCAGCAGTAAAAGTCCAGTGGTACTGCAATATTACAAAGTTTACACATTCTGCAGTATCAGTCCAGTGGTGCTGTGTCCTGTGCTCTGTCCTGCTGAGTTCCGTAGTGCTGCTGGGTCCTGTGCCGTGTCCTGTTCAGTCCAGTGGTGCTGTGTCCTGTGCTCTGTGCTTCTAAGGGCATAGTTATTTCCCCATTATTCCCAAGTTTTTAAAAAATAAAAAAAAATAAAAAAAAAATAAAAAATTAAAAAAAAAAAAAAATATATAATAATTATAACCAAATTTGCAAAACCAATCCAGCATTATAAGTCCATTGGTACTGCAATATTACCAAGTTCACACATTCTGCAGTATCAGTCCAGTGGTGCTGTGTCCTGTGCTCTGTCCTGCTGAGTTCCGTAGTGCTGCTGTGTCCTGTGCCGTGTCCTGTTCAGTCCAGTGGTGCTGTGTCCTGTGCTCTGTGCTTCTAAGGGCATAGTTATTTCCCCACTATTCCCAAGTGTTTTAAAAATAAAAAAAAAGTAAAAAAAAATAAAAAATTTAAAAAAAAAAAAATATATAATAATTATAACCAAATTTGCAAAACCAATCCAGCAGTATAAGTCCATTGGTACTGCAATATTACCAAGTTCACACATTCTGCAGTATCTTGTGCTACATATAATGGAGACCAAAAATTTGGAGGATAAAGTAGGGAAAGATCAAGACCCACTTCCTCCTAATGCTGAAGCTGCTGCCACTAGTCATGACATAGACGATGAAATGCCATCAACGTCGTCTTCCAAGCCCGATGCCCAATCTCGTAGTACCGGGCATGTAAAATCCAAAAAGCCCAAGTTAAGAAAAAGTAGCAAAAAGAGAAACTTTAAATCATCTGAGGAGAAACGTAAAGTTGCCAATATGCCATTTACGACACGGAGTGGCAAGGAACGGCTTAGGCCCTGGCCCGTGTTCATGACTAGTGGTTCAGCTTCACCCACGGATCTTAGCCCTCCTCCTCCTCCCCCCCCCCTACAAAAAATTGAAGAGAGTTATGCTGTCAGCAACAAAACAGCAAACAACTCTGCCTTCTAAAGAGAAATTATCACAAATCCCCAAGGCGAGTCCAAGGGTGTTGGTGGTTGTCAAGCCTGACCTTCCCATCACTGTACGGGAAGAGGTGGCTCGGGAGGAGGCTATTGATGATGTAGCTGGCGCTGTGGAGGAACTTGATGATGAGGATGGTGATGTGGTTATTGTAAATGAGGCACCAGGGGGGGAAACAGCTGATGTCCATGGGATGAAAAAGCCCATCGTCATGCCTGGTCAGAAGACCAAAAAATGCACCTCTTCGGTCTGGAGTTATTTTTATCCAAATCCAGACAACCAATGTATGGCAATATGTAGCTTATGTAAAGCTCAAATAAGCAGGGGTAAGGATCTTGCCCACCTAGGAACATCCTCCCTTATACGTCACCTGAATAACCTTCATAGTTCAGTGGTTAGTTCAGGAACTGGGGCTAGGACCCTCATCGGTACAGGGACACCTAAATCCCGTGGTCCAGTTGGATACACACCAGCAACACCCTCCTCGTCAACTTCCTCCACAATCTCCATCAGATTCAGTCCTGCAGCCCAAGTCAGCAGCCAGACTGAGTCCTCCTCAATACGGGATTCATCCGAGGAATCCTGCAGCGGTACGCCTACTACTGCCACTGCTGCTGTTGCTGCTGTTAGTCGGTCATCTTCCCAGAGGGGAAGTCGTAAGACCGCTAAGTCTTTCACAAAACAATTGACCGTCCAACAGTCGTTTGCCATGACCACCAAATACGATAGTAGTCACCCTATTGCAAAGCGTATAACTGCGGCTGTAACTGCAATGTTGGTGTTAGACGTGCGCCCGGTGTCCGCCATCAGTGGAGTGGGATTTAGAGGGTTGATGGAGGTATTGTGTCCCCGGTACCAAATCCCCTCGAGATTCCACTTCACTAGGCAGGCGATACCAAAAATGTACAGAGAAGTACGATCAAGTGTCCTCAGTGCTCTTAAAAATGCGGTTGTACCCACTGTCCACTTAACCACGGACATGTGGACAAGTGGTTCTGGGCAAACGAAGGACTATATGACTGTGACAGCCCACTGGGTAGATGCATCCCCTTCCGCAGCAACAGCAACAGCTGCATCAGTAGCAGCATCTACAAAATGGCTGCTCATGCAAAGGCAGGCAACATTGTGCATTACAGGCTTTAATAAGAGGCACAACGCTGACAACATATTAGAGAAAATGAGGGAAATTATCTCCCAGTGGCTTACCCCACTTAGACTCTCATGGGGATTTGTGGTGTCAGACAATGCCAGTAACATTGTGCGGGCATTAAATATGGGCAATTTCCAGCACGTCCCATGTTTTGCCCACACCATTAATTTGGTGGTGCAGCATTACCTCAAGAGTGACAGGGGTGTGCAGGAGATGCTTGCGGTGGCCCGCAAAATTGCTGGACACTTTCGGCATTCAGCCAGTGCCTACCGCAGACTAGAGGCACATCAAAAAAGCTTGAACCTGCCCTGCCATCACCTCAAACAAGAGGTTGTGACGCGCTGGAACTCCACCCTCTATATGCTGCAGAGGATGGAGGAGCAGCAAAAGGCCATTCAGGCCTACACAGCCACCTACGACATAGGCAAAGGAGTGGGGATGCCCCTCAGTCAAGCGCAGTGGAGACTGATTTCCGTGTTGTGCAAGGTTCTGCAGCCATTTGAACTTGCCACACGAGAAGTCAGTTCTGACACTGCCAGCTTGAGTCAGGTCATTCCCCTGATCAGGCTGTTGCAGAAGCAGCTGGAGAAAGTGAGGGAGGAGCTGGTAAGCCATTGCGATTACACCAAGCATGTAGCTCTTGTGGATGTAGCCTTTCGTACGCTTTGCCAGGATCCGAGGGTGGTCACTCTTTTAAAGTCAGAGGAATACATTCTGGCCACCCTGCTCGATCCTCGGTTTAAAGCGTATGTTGTGTCTCTGTTTCCGGCGGACACAAGTCTACAGCGGTGCAAAGACCTGCTGGTCAGGAGATTGTCCTCTGAAGAGGACCGTGACATGCCAACAGCTCCACCCTCATTTTCTTCCACATCTATGGCTGCGAGGAAAAAGCTCAGTTTTCCCAAAAGAGGCACTGGCGGGGATGCTGATAACATCTGGTCCGGACTGAAGGACCTGCCAACCATTGCAGACATGTCTACTCTCGCTGCATTGGATGCTGTCACAATAGAAAAAATTGTGGATGATTACTTTGCTGACACCATCCAAGTAGACATGTCAGACAGTCCATATTGTTACTGGCAGGAAAAAAAGGCAGTTTGGAAGCCCCTGTACAAACTGGCTCTATTTTACCTGAGTTGTCCCCCCTCCAGTGTGTACTCAGAAAGAGTTTTTAGTGCAGCGGGGAACCTGGTCAGTGAGCGGCGAAGGAGGTTGCTTCCTCACAACGTTGAAAAAATGATGTTTATAAAAATGAATAATCAATTCCTCAATGAAGTACAGCACTGCCCTCCAGATACTACAGAGGGACCTGTGGTTGTGGAGTCCAGCGGGGACGAATTGATAATGTGTGATGAGGAGGAAGTACACACTGTAGGGGGAGAGGAATCAGAGGTTGAGGATGAGGACGACATCTTGCCTCAGTAGAGCCTGTTTAGTCTGTACAGGGAGAGATGAATAGCTTTTTTGGTGTGGGGGCCCAAACAAACCAATCATTTCAGCCAAAGTTGTTTGGTAGGCCCTGTCGCTGAAATGATTGGTTTGTTAAAGTGTGCATGTCCTATTTCAACAACATAAGGGTGGGTGTGAGGGCCCAAGGACAATTCCATCTTGGAATTTTTTTTTTTGCATTATATGACCAAGCAACAGTCGTTTGCCATGTTCAAAAAGTAAAACCAAATGTAAAAAAATTCAAGAAATTAAACCAAAAGTAAAATGCCGTGTCATAATTTAAAACAAGAGGTATTGACGTGCTCTAAAACTACTGTATTGTTGTTTATATTTTATAAACACTACACTTGAAAGCTCGAGTCTTTCAATAGAAAAGTAACTGTCCATTGCACGAATATTTGCAACAGGGACAATTTTAGGGTTAAGAAAGTCAACTAATAAATAATAACACTTCGACGCTGTGTGTCTTTATAAACACTACACTTGGAAGTTGGAGGAGGTATTGTGGCCCCGGCACCAAATTTACTACCGGGGACACTCCACTGTGCAGTTCATATTTAGGTGTATCAGATATTAAACAACGGTGACAGTTGATGCCCAATTTTTTAATTATATTGTGGCCTCATTATGTAACCCCCTGTCACTGTGTGTAGTGTGGGGTGCAAAGGGTACACAGTGCACCTCCTTATCAAGCCCTGGCTAGCTGATGGGCATGGGTGTAAATGATCAGGGGGTCCCTGCACATGCAGGTGTTTCTTTGTAGTTAGTGGGACACAGGTAATGTCACTTTGGTGCAGTGTAATAGAAGTCACAATAATTTGGGCGCCAGACCATCTCTATAACAAACTGAACTTTTATTTACACTCTTCCTCCAGCACGATAATCATAATGGTTGCAGAATATATACATCTCCTTACTCTCTCCAGCACAGTTATTAATGAGAAATACGAATATGGTTGCAAATATCTTATCACTCCTCCTGCACAGTTCTTAATGTTATCCAGATGTTAAATAACATAATTTACATGTCTCTTGCACTCCATACTCACTGCAGATCACCCTTTCTGCAGGGGCACATGCATGGATGCTAATAGGCAGGCAGCCTCTCCTCCATGCAGCTCTGACACACTCTGTGTACCTCTCAACTGCAGCTCATCCCTCCTCTGCGGGGATAATGTCTCCTGTGCTCTGACACGTCACTCTGTGTACTCTCAGCCTCAGGATCTGACACTACAACTACCATGCCTCTTGTAGCAGCCCTCACTCCAGGGCCTCTTCCATGTGCAGTGTCCCCCTCTCTCTTGGGTTCACTATAGTGGCATGGAGTTCTCCCCCTCATCCAGGGCACACATTCCTTGCCCTGGCTCAGTCACCACGCTCAGACTTCCAGGCAATGCTGGGGGAGCCTGGGAGCTTCCACCCCAGGTCCCCAGCTACAACTCTCCTCTCCTGTGTCTTCTCTCTCTTTCTGACACTTTAAAGATCGTGCCTTTAAATGAAAAAGTCAGTCTTCATTGCACGACTATGTGCAACAGGGACATTTTTTTGGGTTTACAAAGTCAAACAATAACACTTCGACCCTGTCTGTCTGGGGTCTCTCAATGACGAATTGTCTGTACCATGTTTGGAGGAGGTATTGTGGCCCCGGTATCAAATTGGGTACCGGGGCCACCCCACTATGCAGTCCAGATACTTGTTTGGTGGAATTCAGACACGTGGAGGGTTTTTTAATTATATTGTGGCCTCGGTACCAGATTGTGTACCGGGGCCACCCCACTACGCAGTCAAGATACTTGTTTGGTGGAATTCAGACCAGTTGAGGGTTTTATTATTATATTGTGTGGACCACTCTATCTATACCACACTACAACTCTATACCACTCTATTTCCTACTTTAATTCTATTTCATACTTTAATTCTATTTCCTACTTTAATTCTATTACTAATTAATTACCATAAAGAGGAACAAAATAAACCAATTTTACCAAAAGTATAATATGACTTAGACTTACAAACACTACACTTTAAAGATCGTGCCTTTAAATGAAAAAGTCAGTCTTCATTGCACGACTATGTGCAACAGGGACATTTTTTTGGGTTTACAAAGTCAAACAATAACACTTCGACCCTGTCTGTCTGGGGTCTCCCAATGACGAATTGTCTGTACCATGTTTGGAGGAGGTATTGTGGCCCCGGTATCAAATTGGGTACCGGGGCCACCCCACTATGCAGTCCAGATACTTGTGTGGTGGAATTCAGACACGTGGAGGGTTTTTTAATTATATTGTGGCCTCGGTACCAAATTGTGTACCGGGGCCACCACACTACGCAGTCAAGATAGATAGATGCGTATTGCGTATCATAGATAAAGTACATTCAGTGGTGTGGGGCAAATTGAAAAATATTCAAAATGCACTGACATTATCAAAAACAAGAGGTTGTCACACGCTAAAACTCCAACATGTATATGATGGAGAGGATGGAGGAGCAGCCGTATGTGTAGTGTAATGCAGATCTGTTGAAGGTTTTTTATATATTTTATTGTGGTGCCCAGTGCCCACTCCTCTACGCAGTCCAGGTACAATTATTGGTGCGAATCATAAAAGTTCAGGGTTTTTAAGATATTGTGGTGACCCACTCCTCTACGCAGTCCAGGTACAATTATTGGTGCGAATCATAAAAGTTCAGGGTTTTTAATATATTGTGGTGACCCACTCCTCTACGCAGTCCAGGTCCAATTATTGGTGCGAATCATAAAAGTTCAGGGTTTTTAATATATTGTGGTGACCCACTCCTCTACGCAGTCCAGGTACATTTATTGGTGCGATTCATAAAAGTTCAGGGTTTTTAATATATATTGTGGTGACCCACTCCTCTACGCAGTCCAGGTACAATTATTGGTGCGAATCATAAAAGTTCAGGGTTTTTAAGATATTGTGGTGACCCACTCCTCTACGCAGTCCAGGTACAATTATTGGTGCGAATCATAAAAGTTCAGGGTTTTTAATATATTGTGGTGACCCACTCCTCTACGCAGTCCAGGTACAATTATTGGTGCGAATCATAAAAGTTCAGGGTTTTTAAGATATTGTGGTGACCCACTCCTCTACGCAGTCCAGGTACAATTATTGGTGCGAATCATAAAAGTTCAGGGTTTTTAAGATATTGTGGTGACCCACTCCTCTACGCAGTCCAGAAAGATACCTTGTTGCAACGTTTTGGACTAATAACTATATTGTGAGGTGTTCAGAATACACTGTAAATTAGTGGAAATGCTTGTTATTGAATGTTATTGAGGTTAATAATAGCCTAGGAGTGAAAATAAGCCCAAAAACTTGATTTTTAAACTTTTTATGTTTTTTTCAAAAAAAATCCGAATCCAATACCTTAAATCCGAACCGAGACCTTTCGTCAAGTGTTTTGCGAGACAAATCCGAACCTCAAAAATAACGAAAATCCGGATCCAAAACACAAAACACGAGACCTCAAAAGTCGCCGGTGCACATCCCTACTTAAAATACACTAAGGTTTGATCTATTGTTGAATAGAGTGTCAGTTGCTGTCTGGTGAGGCAGGTGCCCAACTGGTGTACGGTATACAAGGCAGGTATACTGGTGGCGGAAACAAAGCAAGATTTTGCGACGCGCATCTAAGAGTAATCGCAACGTTTACTGATAACTAGTATCTTTAAGCGTTGCGGCAAGGCCGGTAATTGACTTTACCGGATGCTGCCAGTTGTAATAAACTCAACAGATTTGCTGGAGAGTCAGGGGTAATCAAGGAGCTGATAGGCCTTTAGTCCGCATTGATATTTCTGTATTAGGGGTCCTCGTTTAGTACGAGAGGAAGCGAGTAGACACAGCTTGTAGCAAATACGTCCACAGGCCGGTAAAATATCTCCAGCGGTAGATTGCGGGTGGCAGAGTGTTGAAAGTAGTGGCAGGATATTATATTCCTGGGACCCTATATTGTGACAGGATATTGTGATATTCCTGGGACCCTACTGTTCAACATGGGTGCTAAGCAGACACTAGAGATGGCCGATGTACTGCCTAAGGAAGGGCCTATTGGTTCAGCAAGGTTTCTTATGTGTACGAAATATGGTGCATACGCAACAGCGTATTGCGACACGTGGGTCAAGATGACCAAGGATTTTGTTAGGCCTTTCCCAACAATAGGGAATTTTAATTCAGAGGTACTAAATAATGTAAAAGATAAAGTGTGGTTGATTAAGTCAGCAAAAGTGAGAAATAAACATAATGATTGTTTGAAATTGTGGCAAATGGAGGGCAACACGTGGCAGAGCAGCAAGTGCACAGTGGAAGTAGGCGTGGCAAAAAGCACGCGCCCAACGGAAGTAGCCGTTGAGAAGCGTGGAGAACTTAGCGCAAGCGTGCCCCGCCACCCTATGTGGCGGGGGGAGTAAGTACAGCCGTTATTAAAAATGAAAAAAAGGAATTTGCTAAGTTATATCCTGCTTTAAGTCAGTTTAAAACAAGTGTTTCTGAAGAAGAGGATGAACCCACTGTAATTTCAGCCATTGCCCATGCTATTAATATGCTAGAGGTTTAGCGTAAGTATGGAAAGGGGGCAATGGCTGAGATAGGTGAGAGCAGTGGAGAGACCACTAGGAGGGAAAACATCCAAAGTACTGAAGTAGCAACTCCTGTAGGTAATCCTGAAGGTAGTGAACCGGTGGGTAGTTATCCTGTCCGCACAAAAGCAGTTCCCAATGGGAAGGCGGATAAGGATGGTATAGTCCCTGTAAGAAATGTTACAATGCATTGTCTCTGGACTAGATCATATTTACGTTCCATTATGACTGAATTCCCAGATCCTAGAAAAGAGTTGGCTAAGTGTCAGAAGTTTGTTAAAGACTTAAGACTTAGGAAATGCACATGAACCAACCAATAAGGATTGGTGTGTAGTGTTGAGGGCATGTATTCCTCCCAATACTAACATACAAAAATTAATTAAAGATTGTTTGTTGGAGGAAGACGACACATTGACTGATGAAGGTAATCAAGAGAATATTGAGAAAATTGTCACACATTTAGCCATCTATTTTCCAGTAGTAGTAAATTGGAGTAAGATTTTCACCATAAAACAAAAAGATAGTGAAACTGCATCGGACTATTCTGCTAGAGCTCTCACATCAATGACACAGTTTACTGGGGTATCAGATATAAGGGAGAACCCACATCATAGGGAGGTAGCTGTAACTGTACTGATGGATGATTTAAAGGAAACCTAAAGACAAGGGTAGAAACCTCAACCCCTGGTTGGAGGGGCAGCACGGTAGATTCTCTTAGAGAGATTGCCGTGGAACACGGCAAAAATATTTTTAGAAAGAGGGAAGAGAAGAGTGACAGGTTGATGACGGTGAGTATACAAGCGTTAGAGGGAATACATACACGACCACCAGCATATAACCCACATTACAGGAAACCTAGAATGTTGAGATGTTATAATTGCAAGGAAGAAGGACATATAAGGAAGGTTTGTGGAAAGGGAAGATACAATCCTAATGGAGGGTCACATAGATATCCTCCAAGGAGGAATTCACATAGACTAGAAGGTTCACACCTGTCCGCGCATGTAATAGTAGCAAATGCTGCGCGGGAAAGCGATAGTCAGCGCTAGGGGTCAGGTCATACCTGTAGTCTACAACCAGTGAGGTTAACAGAGAGTCTGAAGGAAGAACCAACAATGATAGTTGACATAGCTGGTAGGAAACAAACTTTTCTTGTAGATACAGGGGCGGCAGGATCTGTGATAACCTCTCCTTTCAATCTACAGATGACCAGTAAAACTATTCCAGCTATGGGGGTAACGGGAAGAGTGTTACATTATCCTTTAACTAAACCCACAGAAGTTACTATGGGGCCTCTACACACCAAGCATTCGTTTCTCTTGGCTGCAGCAGCTCCTACTAACTTGCTGGGAAGCGACTTGTTATGTAAAATGGGATGTGTCATATACTGTACCCCTGGTGTATTCCTAGATATACCAGAGAAGATTGCGCATGAGGTACAGGATATATTAGACACCCCACAAAAGTTAATGTTGCACTCTACTATTATAGAACAAAATCCATCTCAAGTAAAGGGGATGTTGCTGGAGATACCGGGTTCCCTATGCACCAGAGATGGACAGAACACTGGATTGATGGCAAATGTAGCTCCTGTGATGGTAAATCTAAAAAGTAGTAGGATAGCTCCAGGAAATGGTTGCTAGTGTAGGTAAGCTCCTTCTCCTTATACTTATGTGTCAAATGTGTTCCTACTGTGTTGAAGTGTGGAAAGTAGTCTTCTGGGGGAAACACTGAAAATGAGACTGAAAGGGTGATGAGAGATACCGAGATCATGGTCTGTGAAGAAGTGTTGTATAATCCTGAACTTGAAACAGTGATTTTGTGATAGTCTATTACACTATCAAAGGGTGGAGCTGTCGAAGTCAGCAAATTGGATAAAGTCATTTCAATTAACATCGAGCAAACTTGGTTGTCTTTGTTTGAAAAGATACGTAGAGCACGCTACGGCGTGGAAGGGAGTACCCAGCCGCAACACGTGGCAACAACAGTTTTTACACTTTTACACACATTCGCACAAACACACACCTTTGTAAATAGTACACATTAATTGTAGTTACAACACATAGTTATTTATGTTGAAATATAGTAGTGTTCATGCTTAATATTATAAGTTATATGCTTGTTAGTAAAACATATGGTTCAGGTTAAAGGAAATGTGTCATGTCTGGTATCATTTTAATCCCCTATTCATCAGCAGTTGGTTCCTTCGCCGAAGAGATCGCACATTGCATACTGTAATTATTGATGTTAGATAATAAACCTTTAAAGTAATACTGACTATAAAATGCTAATAGACTAGTTGAGACTGGATTCTTGGCTGGAAAGTCGGAGCACATCCCCTGGAGAGATGACCCCCACCTTTGGATATTTTGGTTTGAACTAGCCTATGATCTGCAACACCCTGGACCCTCCTGAAACCTGGACCAATAGAAGCCACGTCATCTGCATTGTTTCACTGTATTTCTGTTTGCATATAAGCAGGAGCTTTTCATCTAGTGAACAGTCATCTTGACCACAGACTTCAGACCTGAATGACTGTTCACTGGATCCAGGGCGCCTGCGATAAGTAACGGCTGTACTTATTATTATATCGCTTGAATTATTCTGCTACTTTTTGAGAATTAATATTTGTGCGTTGGAAACACAAATCGAGATTTGACAATCGTTATTGGAAAGCGACAAAACGTGCATAACAAGGCAGAAGTGCTAACCAGTTAGCCACTGTGCTGCCCATTACATAGGGATAGGGTGGCTGCACCTCAATAATCAGACTGGTTATGTTTTCGGCAGTTTTACCAGGTTACTGTCCGGTACATCCAATGTATAATGGATCCAACAATATCAGATCTATTGATGCTGTCTGGATTCAGAGTCCTAATTCTGGTGTAGTACACTGACTAGGATCTGTCATCCAAACAAGAATCCCACATTATTGGACATGTGGAGGGGACTGGTTAAAGTGTAAGCTCTTCAGTATTCAGTTCTGAACATCGCTATGATCAGAGGATCTGGGGCAAGGTAACACGTGGGATCATCTATGGTGCAGGGGATTGTGGGATACTTCTTTCAGTCTGGTATCTTATGCTCAGTGCAGATAGTATCCATCCCTGACTGATGTGTCAGCGATTATAATGCTCATGTTCCTCATTTAACCAGCGCCCTGATTGGCTTTAACTGGTTCCCGTGTAGTTCAAGACTGGATGACAATGCAACAATTTCTTTATTTACATTGTTTGCAAACATCGATAAATCTCTAAATAAAACTACTGATCTGTATTAAATGTGTCCTCCTCCTGCTGAGTGGACCTCATTTGTTGGATCTGACATTATGTTGTAGAATGAACCTGGAGAAGGCCCAGGCGGACCAAAGCTACGGCTAGTGTATCATATGTTCCCCAATGGACACCCGCCCTATTTAATACGAACCAATCACTGTGAAGTGTAGAGTTGTCTAATGGGAAACCAGAGACTACCGGGGGTGATGTCAGAGGTTATGAATGAGGTCACTGAATTTTGTGATCACCACAATAACCTGCAGCAGAAGTCCTTACATGAGCGTTTGGAAGATCCAGTATTGATGGAAGTGACAATATCTAATAGGGCAGAGCGGAGTGAATTGCAGCTGCCCAGAATCCCCCCTGTAGACCAGACTGTATTAGTGTCACGAATCCGATGGATATTTAGTGGATTCCTTGTAACTGCCAAATAATATGGCTCATTCAGGGGAGTGGAGTCTAACAGGTAGGTGGTTTTCACCAGTGACCCCCACAAGAGGGTATGGATTTTGCTGCACTTATCCCGAGGTCACGGTTCCCAGAATGAGTGTTGGCAGAGTAATAGGCAGAGCCTGATACAGAGGAGGGGTGACGGTAAGTCAGAGAAATACTGGGAGTAGTGGCAGGGAAGCTGGTCTCATAGTAATTCAAGCAGCGGTGAGTAGCGGAGATAGTAGAGAAAAAGTAGCTGATCCGTAGATGGTAACTCAGAGCAACAGCAGGTAAATTACTGGTACAGCGGCAGTTCCAATAGAAGTGATGATGAAGTAGAACTAGCTGATCCGTAGATGATAACTCAGAGCAACAGCAGGTGAGTTAGTGGTACAGCGGCAGTTCAATAGATGCAGTAATGGAATAGAACTTAGCTGATCCGTAGATGATAACTCAGAGCAACAGCAGGTAAATTACTGGTACAGCGGCAGTTCAAGTAGAAGCAGTAGCGGTGTGGAACTTAGCTGATCCGAGGGCGATAATGCAGAGCAACAGCAGGTGAGTCAGACCAAAGCCAAATCCTTACTGAGAGTAACTCGAAGAACAGGCATCAGATAGCAGGAAATGGGAAGGTTTAAAGAGTGCTCCAAAGTGCCAGGAAAAATGGGAACAGGTAGAAGGTCATAAGAGAGGGTGGTAGATAACACATGCGCAGAACAAGAGAGCAGATAGTGGATGTTGATCTGGGGATGTAATCAGGATACCGTGATCACCGCTTATAGGAGTGAGGTAACAATGGCGATGCCGGCGTGTGACAGCTGGCACTGACCCCTGTGTGACTTGTAGATATTCCTGGAGCAGAATGAATATATAAAGATATTGCTATTTACTGAAGAAGATTGAAGAACACACCACCGGGAGCTTTCTTCTATGTTCTCCACATTAGAGTCCGGGAATGTGGGCCCCACGCGTTTTATTGGGAATTCTGATGGGACATACTGAGCTATTCTGACAAACCTGGGTGCCCAGCTGTGTGAAAGGAGACCTACTCTTCCTTTAGGAAGTGACCAATAAACCAGGAGGAAGTGTTTGGAATTTATTTAAACTCGTTACTTTCATCCATATAAGCTGACTTTAGCATTTTTTTAAATGTACCTACAAATATTTATTTATCAACGTTTATGTATATTTATTATACTACACTATATATTCAATTTTTTGTCCATGTTCTGCTGTTGCCTGGAATTTAAGGGACCTATAACAGATAATAGGTTTACAGCTGTGGTTTCTACGGAGCACAGAATTACCTTTCTATATGTTTATATATACACACAGAAATATAATCCTACCTCTGTACTCCGGCGTGACGTATAGATCCTCCAGATACAGTGACCGCCCCTCAAATGTGCTATAGATAGGGTATGACAGAGCGTATCCCACTAGCTGAGGACCTGGAACATACAGGTTTATATGCAGTAAGTGCTGTGATTTCATATAGGAACATGCGTCACTGCATATACAGAACAGACGGAAAACTGCAGCAATACTTTGTTACTGAAATGTTTGTGCTCCTCACCGATCCATTTTATCCTTTACTAATGTATTGTACCTTTAATTGTATGCTGCCGAGGATATTGAGAGTCTCTGTTGCATGCTATGAATGCAGGAAGTCTAACATCTAGTGGTGATAATATGTAGTGTAATGAGATCCCTGTTCAACAAGAGTCATCATGAAATTCACCTCACAGAACACTCAGAGCTTATGTTTGGATTCAATAGAAGTAAAATAGATTTGCTTTTGTTTTCCGATGTCACTGATTGGTGTATTAACAGACCTGAAATAGCACAAAGTCAGAGCAGATAAATCTCTAAAAATGGTGCACTTATATATGCCCTAATCCAACAGTTGTCAATTCCATCTACCCCCTGACAAATACATACTGTAGTGATATATTCTGCAGATTATTACATTACTGACCTATTTAGAGATCTGCAGAACATTACTCTCTTCCATCTACCCCTGACTGTAGAATGTAAGATGCTGGCTGTCATATGCCAGCTAATTACTACTCATATAAACTACAAGTATGTATTTGTGAATTAATTCACAGTATTAGTTTGGGGTGGCTCAGATGAACTCTTTATCCAGCCATAGGTTAAAAATGAGTTAGGGGACTAAATTAATTTATCTCTTTAATTTGGTTTTTAAACCTTTTGCTCTACCCATGAGGTATGTTTGAA
Source organism: Mixophyes australis (assembly GCA_036250195.1). NCBI lineage: Eukaryota > Metazoa > Chordata > Amphibia > Anura > Limnodynastidae > Mixophyes > Mixophyes australis. The sequence goes on from JAVHZZ010000004.1 coordinate 13,748,522, forward strand.
TAAAGAGATACAAAAATGTAGTTTCAGATGAGCACCCAATATCAATTTATGGCACGAGTCGTAAAAGCTTAAGTCTTGGAAATCTCTCTTTACGATTCTATCAATAATATCCCATTAAAGACTCTTCACATTCTTGGGGTTCTGTGACACCACATCTTAAATAGGTGACTTAGCAGCTCAGATAAGTTTGAATGAAGGAGAATAAGGACAAAAGGAAGATGTAATATTTTCTCAAATATCTTCATTACAAGAGTAATGTTTGGCATGCAAATGAAAGAGGATGCAAGACCCGTTGTGTGGAAGTAATATAATATTTGTAGGACATTCTGGTAAGAAGTTATGCCAGTGTAAATAAATGCTGGCTTGAAAGGTGTTTGAACAGAAGTCAGAAAAACAGATTTGCATTTACACAGACTTTCTGGGTCCGACATCACAGGAAGAGGGATTGTGGGTACCTGCAGCATGGTTAAAATGTCCTGTAAATCTAGCAGATTTATTCACTTTTGGGAGTCAATTTCATATTGAGAAGTGTCCCAATATTACTTTCCTTCCAGCAAGTAGAAAACTTGTTCATTAGTAAGTTTACCATTTTCTGTTGTTTATTCCGTTTTATTTTACCAAAAGCTGTTGAAGTATATCTGTGTATGTCATTTTGTTAATTGTTTTCATCTTAAGCATTGTGGATTTATTGTCAATATTAAATTACAAAAAGTTCACATGTCAGACTTAGCTTGATATTAAAATGCTACATAGTTGAAATTGAGGAGATCATTTGGTTTATGATAACTCTGATGCAAGTAAATTGTGATAGATTAGTTTAATGGGAGAACCAAAAGCTTCTTGAGTAAGATTGTCAGCTCTTCACAAAAAAAACTTGGTGGTGGCATAGTTGGTAAGGGACAGACAGGGAGAGTAATAATCATTACTACACAGACCAGGTGGTTGCTTTTAATTAACCCTTTGCCACACACACACGGCACGGAGGTTCAGGTGAATGCTGGATGATGACACTGCTCCTGAAGCATCCATACGCCAAACATGCATCGTACACGGAACATGATCCTATATTATATCCATAAAGCTCAGAGGGACATCATAAGTAAGAGTTGTGTGTGTCTCCTGTGGTTTATTATTATTATTCCCTTTTAGATTAGGTCTTGGATGAATATCTCCTAAGGACTACTTCAGCAATAAAATCCCTTGGGGGTTTAAGGTGTTTAAGAAAATGGTTAATAAGTGCATGGGGGAATTTTAATTTCAATTAACCGGTTTTGAAAAGCTGTGTGTTTTGTATGTTTTATCTATTAGGTATGTTTGTGGAACTACATGTTCCAGCGTGTCTTGGTTGCCAGGACATGCTGAGACTTATAGTTCTAGAAACTTATTTATATTCTAACTTTCACCCATTACCCTGGCACCCGCTGTACCTAGTTGCCTGAAAGAACTCCTCTGCTACTACTCACGGGGGAGGTTTTCCTCTGTGCTGATCGGGCTAGCAGATTTTGCAGGAGGAAGGAGAGGTCACGCTCTTTGTCTCCCTGCTTTAGTGGCAAACTAGAGAGTGGGGTGAACTGGTGCTAATAATTCTTAGGGGTAAGGGAGACAAGCTGGCAGTTTTGTTTTCAACTGGGAATGTATTTTATGAGTTAATGACTTTTACAATGAGAGTTACTTAGTACCAATGGAAAATCCAGTGCTATGACCTCTGCTGGAGGAAAACGGTTTAACGCATGCTATATGTAATTTATCAGGGTCCTCTTACCTGCCTCCTGTGTCTTTTCATCTTCACATTCTACCACCAGACAACGAAAGAGAGGGGCGGGTTCTCCAAAACCGTCCCGTAGAAGATCTGAGGGTAAACAAACTGGAGATTACTACTCAGACAATTCTCACCATCCCTACATACCAGTACCATGAGAAGTCAACCATCACAATGCCAAATAGAGTGTAAGAGCTCATCCAATCAGGGGGAGAAGGGAAGAAGAGAGAGTGTAGTGTGCCCTCCGTCCTTCCTCTGCATGGGTACAGATGTGTGAGAGGGCTCCATGGGGCATGTAGTAATCTGATGGCATGTGAGGAAGAATGATGGGCATGTAAGCAGCTGTGAGGGCATATAGTGAGGACTGATGGGCATGTAAGGGACATGGGTAGAGGTCTGAGGGGAATGTGGGCATGTGTGATGGCATATAGTCAGAGCTGGATTAAGGCTTCGGGGGGCACGGGGCACTTAAGACAGGGGGGCCCCTAAGATCTAAAATTAAGACAGTGGTTCCCAAACTTTTGCATTTTGCGGCACACTTAGAGTCTCCATAATTTGAAACCGCACCTTAAAACTAGCAATGATATCGCAAAAAATGTAATGGGAAAGTAAGTGCATAGAGCATGATAGCTTTACAATGAAGGCACATGGGGAGGTGGCAGTATGGCATGCCAACATATATACCCGCACTTCCACCACTGTAGAATATATATTATATATATGTGTGATATATATATATATATATATGTGTGATATATATATATATATATATATATATACATATATATATATATATATACATATATATATATATATATACACACACACACTATATATATATATATATATATATATATATATGTATATATATATATATATATATATATATATATGTATATGTATATATATGTATATATGTTACAACTACTTACAGCTGCCTGCCTCTACTCAGATCCAGTGATCTCCTTCTGGAAAGCTGGTTAGGTCCACAAAGATTTGAAGGTATAATGGCCGGATGTAATATATATATATATTTTATATTAGTACAGGTACTTGTAAAATGTACAAACACCTCTGTATAAAACACATGTAAAATAATGCCATTGGGTATAAGTCTATAAGCATTGACACACCTACATCACCTACAGCCCACAGTAGGACACTTACAGCTCTCCCAGAGGGGCTCGCCTAGGTTGTCTGCATAAGACAAATCATTGCTTACACAAAACTAAAATACTGTACATTAAAACAATCATCAAAAGCCCACATTAAAATGTGTATTGACACCACACAGTAAAACTAGCAATGATACCGCACATTTAAACTAACATAAAAAATAAACATTGATATCTTAACACCAATTTTGACTATATGGGGCATATTCAATTAGGGTTCCGGGTTGGCTCTACCAGCCTAATATTAATGTTTAATGTATAATTATTTAAACACTAATGGTAAAATAAATAATCATATTTAAGAAGATTATAATATGTAAATTGTAGCCAGAATGTAATATATAAATATATATATATACTCTTACTGTTACAGGTGGCTACATTTTACATACTTAATCAAGAAATACCCATGTTATTTAGGGTTTTCTATATATATTTAGTTGTAGTATAATTATTTTTTCACTCACCTATTCTTCACTCTCTCTTCAGTCTTCATGTCGAGGAGGAGCTGCTAGAGCTGCACATGCGCAGCAGCTTCATTTCGTCCATTTTAGGTAATACAGCTGCTAAGAGTAGGCTCACATCGCGCATGCGTCAGCTGTCAGGTGGCCGTGGTTGCTGTCAGTTGCTGTCAGACAGTAACTGACAGCTAGTCATCATAAGGAGAGGTAATGCTTGCGGCGGCGGGGAGGACCCGCCACCCGCGGAGAGAGGGGGGCATGGTGCGGTTGCTGTCAGACAGCAGATGAAGTAATACTGGCGGCGGGGGGCCCTCAGAGAGAGGGGGGCCCGGGGCACGTGCCCCCCCTTAATCCGGCTATGGATATAGTGAGGACTGATGGGCATGTAAGGGGCATGTGAAGAGGTCTGATGGGCATGTGGGCAGGTGTGATGGCATATAGTGAGGACTGATGGGCATGTGAAGAGGTCTGATGGGCAAGTTGGTTACTTTTTTATCCCCACTGCAGCAGTTCCCTCCATACCAGCTTTGGATGCAGTGAAAGTATGGCTATTAGTAGTCCTTTCAACCATGTTCCACCAGACAAGGCAGCGAGGTCTGAGTTGTACAGATTTGATCATTATCTATAATATAAATGTCTAGTGGCGTGTGTTAGTCTGTCTGTGTGTAAAAAAAACAAACAAGCTGCAGCGCCACCTGCTGGGCAGAGTTATACACTGACCTATATATTTCTTGAAGGAGAAGTGACAGTTGGGAGTGGTTAATGGTTGCCGGGGGTGACAGTGGAAAGTTTTTAACACCTTAAGTAGCTTGATGTGACTAGAATGCATGAGTATCATGCACGGGTTACCTGACCTACTAAATTCTTAGTGTGTGTGGAAAAAAAACCTCAAAAAGGGCTGAAATTTGGTATACTGACATTATTGACGAGTTGAGGGGTCAAACTCATTTTCGTGAGGTAATTTTACCTCATGAACACACATGTGTACAGTGGCGGATCCAGGGGGGTGCGATCGCTGCAATCGCCCCCCCTAGCCGGGGTTTGCTGCCGACGACTGCACAGTATGTGCAGGTCCGTTTGGCAGTGACAGTTTGCTGCCCGGCTGCTCTGATTGTGTTTTAAACACCCTGTCCCTGCCTGTCACTGCCGAGCGGACCTGCACATACTGTACAACCCCCGGCACCCTCAGAAGTCGAAAAGGGGACGGGGCCTAAATCGCCCCACCCTAACATCCCCCCGGGGAACAAACATTTTCTAGATCCGCCCCTGCATGTGTAGCGGCGTGTGTTAGTGTGTGTGTGGAAAAAACTATTTTCTCAGAAAGGGCTCATCCGAATGACCTGAAATTTGGTATACTGACATTATTTGACAAAAAATTGCATGAGTATCATGCACAGGTTAACTTGTTGTGAATATTTTGGCAATGTCCCATATTGTGACTCCATCTTGGCGGTGCTGGAAACCCTCTCCTGGTCTCGCTGGGTGCACACCCTAATGATATGTGCTGTGTACACCTATGACCTGGTTTGACAGATGTTGATGGCCGAAATTGGAAAATTGGAGGCGACCCCAGGTAAAAGGAAGAAGTAATAGCCACTAACATAATCTATATTCCCTGTTATTTCCCCCCACCCTGGAAGTGATTCGAATGTACAACGTTCCGCACCTTCTGCCGTAATCTTCACCTGATCCGAAAACGTCTCATATTCAGCCAACTCCTGGAACACAGAGGACACAGCTGGTTACAGACGGAAGGGCCTGGGGGGGATAACTAATAATAGGACGTGATCTTTCATAGACAGCTCAGAACTAATCTCAATAGTGATACATACTAAGCCCATCTGTTGACCGAGTCCCTGTACAAATATATTTAGTGATTAAGAGAAGTTGTACTGTGCAGTTACCCATACATACAGAAAAGTAACAGATACTGAGAATTACATCCAGCATGTATTAGAAGAAAAGTGGTACTGTGCAGATATATATCCATAGAAAAAATTGCACCCAGCATACAGAACAAGAGAAGTGGTACTGTGCAAACTATCCCAAACAACCAGAAAGGTAACATATTCTGTGTATTGCATCAGTAGTACTGTCTACTTGTCTATATACACAGAATAAGACAAACTAAGGACATATACTGAGAGCTACACTCAGCATACAGACGATATAACACTATATATTGAGCATTATATAAGGGAAGTGGTGTTGTGCAAGTATCCGTACATACAGAGTAATAACAGATATTGAGCAGAAGTGTTACTGTGCAATATTACAGTAATGTTTATGATGTGTGAGTGACGTGTGGGTGTCAATGTGAATAAAACGGAGACTTAATGGATTTATGAATGACAAGATCTGAAAGGAAATTTAAGCTCCATACAGTTACCCATAATCATCTATTTCCTACTGATTGATGGCCACACACAGTGTTGTACAGATACATTGTGATACACGGATACATAGTAACTCCTGTATGATGTACAGACACAATGTTACAGTAGTCTGACATCTCCTTTGTATCTTCTGTATCTCACAGACATTGTAACTAGATTAATTATTACTATTATTATTTATAACTAGTCTCACTTTGGAGGAATTATCAAGCAATGCTACAATGTGTCAGTAAACTGTCTGTAAGTAAAGTTTGTGTCAGTGATTCATTTACACGGAGGGCATTCTCTATTCCTGCAGGGTTCTGGCATTGCACTAGATTTGGAAGAGAGGCGTGAGAAGAGGTGCACTCTGGGTATTATTATTATTATTACCATTTATTTATATAGCGCCACTAATACCGCAGCGCTGTACAGAAAACTCACTCACATCAGTCCCTGAGATATTGGGGCTTACAGTCTAAATTCCATAACACACACAGACAGACAGACACACAGACAGAGACAGACTAGGGTCAATTTGTGAGCAGCCAATTAACCTACCAGTATGTTTTTGGAGTGTGGGAGGAAACCGGAGCACCCAGAGGAAACCCATGCAAACACGGGGAGAACATACAAACTCCACATAGATAAGGCCATGGTCTGGAATTGAACTCATGACCCTGTGCTGTAAGGCAGAAGCGCTAACCACAGAGCCCCCCTCCATGGGAAGCTAGTGAGCTGTCATTGCAATGTGTATCATGACTGTTTAAAGAGCTGCAGGTAACACGGAGGACCTGGCAGCACTACAAACCCCAGCATGCCATGTTTACTGAATGTGATAATAGTGCACTATGTATAATATATAAAGTGTAATAATAATGGGAGGTAAGAGATATATCTAACATGGAGCAGTACAGTGCAGTGTATGGGACTGTTACCTGTATCATCCGCATTATCTCCTGACAGTCCCCCAGCTCCGCAGCTCTCACCCTGTAACCAGCCATTGTCTGACACACAGTGAGCAGAGAGGATCCCTCTCCCCACCTTATACCCCCAGACACCCCGCCCCCAGCAGTCACAAGTCCAAGGAGTACAGATAAGGTGTGAGACTGTGTCGGTGTATCAGTGTGTAAGTGTACTGGTGTGTGACATTCTGTGTGTATGTGTGTACTGGTGTGTGACATTCTGTGGACCTGAGTCATTAAGGAAAGTAAGGCAAAAAAAAGAGTAAATGTTCTCTTGGACAAACCATTTTCAAATGCACGGGGTGGAAATTAGTTTATTATTTTGCACATAAGATAAATACTGGCTGCTTTTACATGTAGCACACAAATACATGATAGCGTTATTTTTCCACTTAAATTTAAAATGGATGTAGGACAAGCCCTAGCCCAACTATAAATCTGTCCCCACATTGTAAATTTACCTCCCCCTCCAATGCATCATGATTTTGTCTAGGTGCAAGTTGTGTGTGTGTGTGTGTGTGTGTGTGTGTATGTGTGTGTACTAGTGTAGGTATCTATGTGTCTTTCTACTGGTGTGTGACATTCTATGTGTGAGTGTACTGGTGCGTGACATTCTGTGTGTGAGTGTACTGGTGCGTGACATTCTGTGTGTGAGTGTGCTAGTGTGTGACATTCTGTGTGTGAGTGTACTGGTGTGTGACATTCTGTGTGTGAGTGTACTAGTGTGTGACATTCTGTGTGTGAGTGTACTGGTGTGTGACATTCAGTGTGTGAGTGTACTGGTGTGTGACATTCTGTGTGTGAGTGTACTAGTGTGTGACATTCTGTGTGTGAGTGTACTGGTGTGTGACATTCTGTGTGTGAGTGTACTAGTGTGTGACATTCTGTGTGTGAGTGTACTGGTGTGTGACATTCTGTGTGTGAGTGTACTAGTGTGTGACAATCTGTGTGTGAGTGTACTAGTGTGTGACATCATTCTGTGTGTGAGTGTACTGGTGTGTGACATTCTGTGTGTGAGTGTACTGGTGTGTGAGATTCTGTGCGTGAGTGAACTGGTGTGTGACAATCTGTGTGTGAGTGTACTAGTGTGTGACATCATTCTGTGTGTGAGTGTACTGGTGTGTGACATTGTGTGTGTGAGTGTACGGGTGTGTGAGATTCTGTGCGTGAGTGAACTGGTGTGTGACAATCTGTGTGTGAGTGTACTAGTGTGTGACATTCTGTGTGTGAGTGTACTGGTGTGTGATATTCTGTGCGTGAGTGAACTGGTGTGTGACATTCTGTGTGTGAGTGTACTGGTGTGTGACATTCTGTGTGTGAGTGTACTGGTGTGTGACATTCTGTGTGTGAGTGTACTGATGTGTGAGATTCTGTGTGTGAGTGCACTGGTGTGTGACAATCTGTGTGTGAGTGTACTGGTGTGTGACATTCTGTGTGTGAGTATACTGGTGTGTGACATTCTGTGTGTGAGTGTACGAGTGTGACATTCTGTGTGTGAGTGTACTGGTGTGTGACATTCTGTGTGTGAGTGTACTGGTGTGTGACATTCTGTATGTGAGTGTACGAGTGTGACATTCTGTGTGTGAGTGTACTGGTGTGTGACATTCTGTGTGTGAGTGTACTGGTGTGTGACATTCTGTGTGTGAGTGTACTAGTGTGTGACATTCTGTGTGTGAGTGTACTGGTGTGTGACATTCTGTGTGTGAGTGTACTGGTGTGTGACATTCTGTGTGTGAGTGTACTAGTGTGTGACAATCTGTGTGTGAGTGTACTGGTGTGTGACATCATTCTGTGTGTGAGTGTACTGGTGTGTGACATTCTGTGTGTGAGTGTACTGGTGTGTGAGATTCTGTGCGTGAGTGAACTGGTGTGTGACAATCTGTGTGTGAGTGTACTGGTGTGTGACATTCTGTGTGTGAGTGTACTGGTGTGTGACATTCTGTGTGTGAGTGTACTGGTGTGTGACATTCTGTGTGTGAGTGTACTGGTGTGTGACATTCTATGTGTGAGTGTACTGGTGCGTGACATTCTGTGTGTGAGTGTACTGGTGTGTGACATTCTGTGTGTGAGTGTACTGGTGCTTGACATTCTGTGTGTGAGTGTGCTAGTGTGTGACATTCTGTGTGTGAGTGTACTGGTGTGTGACATTCTGTGTGTGAGTGTACTAGTGTGTGACATTCTGTGTGTGAGTGTACTGGTGTGTGACATTCTGTGTGTGAGTGTACTAGTGTGTGACAATCTGTGTGTGAGTGTACTAGTGTGTGACATCATTCTGTGTGTGAGTGTACTGGTGTGTGACATTCTGTGTGTGAGTGTACTGGTGTGTGAGATTCTGTGCGTGAGTGAACTGGTGTGTGACAATCTGTGTGTGAGTGTACTAGTGTGTGACATCATTCTGTGTGTGAGTGTACTGGTGTGTGACATTCTGTGTGTGAGTGTACTGGTGTGTGAGATTCTGTGCGTGAGTGAACTGGTGTGTGACAATCTGTGTGTGAGTGTACTAGTGTGTGACATTCTGTGTGTGAGTGTACTGGTGTGTGATATTCTGTGCGTGAGTGAACTGGTGTGTGACATTCTGTGTGTGAGTGTACTGGTGTGTGACATTCTGTGTGTGAGTGTACTGGTGTGTGACATTCTGTGTGTGAGTGTACTGATGTGTGAGATTCTGTGTGTGAGTGCACTGGTGTGTGACAATCTGTGTGTGAGTGTACTGGTGTGTGACATTCTGTGTGTGAGTATACTGGTGTGTGACATTCTGTGTGTGAGTGTACGAGTGTGACATTCTGTGTGTGAGTGTACTGGTGTGTGACATTCTGTGTGTGAGTGTACTGGTGTGTGACATTCTGTATGTGAGTGTACGAGTGTGACATTCTGTGTGTGAGTGTACTGGTGTGTGACATTCTGTGTGTGAGTGTACTGGTGTGTGACATTCTGTGTGTGAGTGTACTGGTGTGTGACATTCTGTGTGTGAGTGTACTGGTGTGTGACATTCTGTGTGTGAGTGTACTGGTGTGTGACATTCTGTGTGTGAGTGTACTAGTGTGTGACAATCTGTGTGTGAGTGTACTGGTGTGTGACATCATTCTGTGTGTGAGTGTACTGGTGTGTGACATTCTGTGTGTGAGTGTACTGGTGTGTGAGATTCTGTGCGTGAGTGAACTGGTGTGTGACAATCTGTGTGTGAGTGTACTGGTGTGTGACATTCTGTGTGTGAGTGTACTGGTGTGTGACATTCTGTGTGTGAGTGTACTGGTGTGTGACATTCTGTGTGTGAGTGTACTGGTGTGTGACATTCTATGTGTGAGTGTACTGGTGCGTGACATTCTGTGTGTGAGTGTACTGGTGTGTGACATTCTGTGTGTGAGTGTACTGGTGCTTGACATTCTGTGTGTGAGTGTGCTAGTGTGTGACATTCTGTGTGTGAGTGTACTGGTGTGTGACATTCTGTGTGTGAGTGTACTAGTGTGTGAGATTCTGTGCGTGAGTGTACTGGTGTGTGACAATCTGTATGTGAGTGTACTGATGTGTGAGATTCTGTGTGTGAGTGCACTGGTGTGTGACAATCTGTGTGTGAGTATACTGGTGTGTGACATTCTGTGTGTGAGTGTACGAGTGTGACATTCTGTGTGTGAGTGTACTGGTGTGTGACATTCTGTGTGTGAGTGTACTGGTGTGTGACATTCTGTGTGTGAGTGTACTGGTGTGTGACATTCTGTGTGTGAGTGTACTAGTGTGTGACAATCTGTGTGTGAGTGTACTAGTGTGTGACATCATTCTGTGTGTGAGTGTACTGGTGTGTGACATTCTGTGTGTGAGTGTACTGGTGTGTGAGATTCTGTGCGTGAGTGAACTGGTGTGTGACAATCTGTGTGTGAGTGTACTAGTGTGTGACATTCTGTGTGTGAGTGTACTGGTGTGTGATATTCTGTGCGTGAGTGAACTGGTGTGTGACATTCTGTGTGTGAGTGTACTGATGTGTGAGATTCTGTGTGTGAGTGCACTGGTGTGTGACAATCTGTGTGTGAGTGTACTGGTGTGTGACATTCTGTGTGTGAGTATACTGGTGTGTGACATTCTGTGTGTGAGTGTACGAGTGTGACATTCTGTGTGTGAGTGTACTGGTGTGTGACATTCTGTGTGTGAGTGTACTGGTGTGTGACATTCTGTGTGTGAGTGTACTAGTGTGTGACAATCTGTGTGTGAGTGTACTGGTGTGTGACATCATTCTGTGTGTGAGTGTACTGGTGTGTGACATTCTGTGTGTGAGTGTACTGGTGTGTGAGATTCTGTGCGTGAGTGAACTGGTGTGTGACAATCTGTATGTGAGTGTACTGATGTGTGAGATTCTGTGTGTGAGTGCACTGGTGTGTGACAATCTGTGTGTGAGTATACTGGTGTGTGACATTCTGTGTGTGAGTGTACGAGTGTGACATTCTGTGTGTGAGTGTACGAGTGTGACATTCTGTGTGTGAGTGTACTGGTGTGTGACATTCTGTGTGTGAGTGTACTGGTGTGTGACATTCTGTATGTGAGTGTACGAGTGTGACATTCTGTGTGTGAGTGTACTGGTGTGTGACATTCTGTGTGTGAGTGTACTGGTGTGTGACATTCTGTGTGTGAGTGTACTGGTGTGTGACATTCTGTGTGTGAGTGTACTAGTGTGTGACATTCTGTGTGTGAGTGTACTGGTGTGAGACAATCTGTATGTGAGTATACTGGTGTGTTACATTTTGTGTGTGAGGTGAACTGGTGTGTAACAATCTGTGTGTGAGTGCACTGATGTGTGTATCCATCTATCATTTTATTAGCTTATGAATGTATCCGTGTGTTATTGTACTGGTGTGTGAGAGTACTTTATGGGGGGAATTCAATTAACCACCAGCCACCAGATATTTTTTAACACTGCGTTCATCTAATTTAACACTGTTTCTTTGTCATTTTCGAGCGGGTTAACTTCATCCGCTATTCAATTACCTTTTTAACAGAGCTTTTTTTCATGAAAAGGTCCTCTTGCTCTCCAGTAGATGGGCCAGTGAAAGTGTAGAGGGGGTGAGAGCCGCCGCGTTAAAAGCTATTCAATTGTTTTTTAACGCGGCACGTTGAATAGGTCAATATGCTCTTTTATCTCGCACCTCTTTGGGGTGTGCTAAAATCAAAAAATTGGTTTAAAGTACATAAAAACAGGTAATAAGTTTAAAACATGGTACTAAGTTATTTCTAATTATTTTTCAAAATGAATTTTTTTTTAAAAAAAAGCATTTTAAAAAAAAATTAAAGTTTACTTATTTCCCTTTTAAAAAATAAGTTAGTGGTGCAGTCCTTTATTTTAAATACAACTGACACACTTTTTTTGTAGCAAAATCACTGGAGTGGACAGTGCTGAAGGACAGCTTTGTGGAGAGATAAATGTTGGCTGAGTGATTTGTTTTGTGCACACAACCTTCTCCTGCATTTCACTGAAGAGGTTTCTGGTGGATTATTGAGAATTTCCAAGGACATTATCCTATTGTTGTCTGGTGTTGTTTGTCCTAAAAATTAGGTCAATTAACATATTCATTTATCACTTCAACCAAAGTAAAATCCTTGTAAACTAGTACTTATCAAGGGCCCATTCTTCCCCTGCACAAACAGTCCTTCTCCCTACATTTTTTAAAAAATTTTTTTTTAGTTTAAAATGATACTTTTTAATCATCATCATTATCATCATTTATTTATATAGCGCTTCTAATTACGCAGCGCTGTACAGAGAACTCATTCACATCAGTCCCTGCCCCATTGGAGCTTACAGTCTAAATTCCCTAATATACACACACACACACACAGACAGACTAGGGTCAATTTTGATAGCAGCCACTTAACCTACCAGTATGTTTTTGGAGTGTGGGATGAAACCGGAACACCCAGAGGAAACCCACGCAAGCACAAGGAGAACATACAAACTCCACAAGGCCATGGTCAGGAATTGAACTCTTGACCCCAGTGCTGTGAGGCAGAAGTGCTAACCACTAGGCCACTGTGCTGCCCAGTGGCCTAAATAATAGTTTAGTGTCTATTTTTCAATGGAGCCAGTGTGGATGTACATGTATGCTGCATGTATGGAGGAGACTGCTTTGGATGCAATGCAAAGCGATGAAAATGTGGGAGTGTCTGGAGAGAATGTTGATGCTTGTGGTGTGAATGTGAGTATGGAACAGGGAGAGCCTGTGGGAGAGAATGGTGGACAGGCAATGGCAGCATTGTCAATTGAAGCAAGTAGGACTAGAATCCTCAGGCGTTTGCTTGATGGATTGCCCGACGAGGAGGTGAGAAGACTTTATCACCTGTCCTCCTCAGCAATTTACAATCTGTATGAGATTGTAGAAGAGGACCTGGAACCTCGTTCCACTGCTAACCGAACAGTCCCTGGACTTGCCAAACTGCTTGGTGCTTTGCATCTTCTGGCTTCAGGAACATTTCAGCCAACCCGGCACTTATTGTCGGGTTTTCTCTAGGGATGAGCGCACTCGGATTTATGAAATCCGAGCCCACCCGAACGTTGCCGATCCGAGTCGGATCCGAGACAGATCCGGGTATTGGCGCCAAATTCAAATCTGAAACTGAGGCTCTGACTCATAATCCCGTTGTCGGATCTCGCGATACTCGGATCCTATAAATTCCCCGCTAGTCGCCGCCATCTTCACTCGGGCATTGATCAGGGTAGAGGGAGGGTGTGTTAGGTGGTCCTCTGTCCTGGTAGATCTCGTGCTGTGCTGTTTAGTTCTGTGCTGTGCTGTTTAGTTCTGTGCTGTGCTGTGCTGTGCTGTGCTGTGCTGTGCTGTGCTGTGCTGTGTTCTGCAGTATCAGTCCAGTGGTGCTGTGTGCTGTGCTCTGTCCTTCTGAGGTCAGTGGTGCTGCTGGGTCCAGTGCTGTGTCCTGTTCAGTCCAGTGGTGCTGTGTCCTGTGCTCTGTGCTTCTAAGGGCATAGTTATTTCCCCAATATTCCCCTGTGTTTAAAAAAATAAAAAAAAGTTATTTAAAAAAATACCAAAAACTAATTTAATTTTTTTTAATTACCACAAAATTTGCACAACCAATCCTGCAGTATAAGCCCATTGGTACTGCAATATTACCAAGTTCACACATTCAGCAGTAAAAGTCCAGTGGTACTGCAATATTACAAAGTTTACACATTCTGCAGTATCAGTCCAGTGGTGCTGTGTCCTGTGCTCTGTCCTGCTGAGTTCCGTAGTGCTGCTGGGTCCTGTGCCGTGTCCTGTTCAGTCCAGTGGTGCTGTGTCCTGTGCTCTGTGCTTCTAAGGGCATAGTTATTTCCCCATTATTCCCAAGTTTTTAAAAAATAAAAAAAAAGTAAAAAAAAAATTACAATTAAAAATTAAAAAAAAAAAATATATAATTATAACCAAATTTGCAAAACCAATCCAGCAGTATAAGTCCATTGGTACTGCAATATTACAAAGTTCACACATTCTGCAGTATCAGTCCAGTGGTGCTGTGTCCTGTGCTCTGTCCTGCTGAGTTCCGTAGTGCTGCTGGGTCCTGTGCCGTGTCCTGTTCAGTCCAGTGGTGCTGTGTCCTGTGCTCTGTGCTTCTAAGGGCATAGTTATTTCCCCATTATTCCCAAGTTTTTAAAAAATAAAAAAAAAGTAAAAAAAAAATTACAATTAAAAATTAAAAAAAATATATATATAATTATAACCAAATTTGCAAAACCAATCCAGCAGTATAAGTCCATTGGTACTGCAATATTACAAAGTTCACATATTCTGCAGTATCAGTCCAGTGGTGCTGTGTCCTGTGCTCTGTCCTGCTGAGTTCCGTAGTGCTGCTGGGTCCTGTGCCGTGTCCTGTTCAGTCCAGTGGTGCTGTGTCCTGTGCTCTGTGCTTCTAAGGGCATAGTTATTTCCCCATTATTCCCAAGTTTTTAAAAAATAAAAAAAAAGTAAACAAAAATAAAAAATTTAAAAAAAAAAAAAAATATATAATAATTATAACCAAATTTGCAAAACCAATCCAGCAGTATAAGTCCATTGGTACTGCAATATTACAAAGTTCACACATTCTGCAGTATCAGTCCAGTGGTGCTGTGTCCTGTGCTCTGTCCTGCTGAGTTCCGTAGTGCTGCTGGGTCCTGTGCCGTGTCCTGTTCAGTCCAGTGGTGCTGTGTCCTGTGCTCTGTGCTTCTAAGGGCATAGTTATTTCCCCATTATTCCCAAGTTTTTAAAAAATAAAAAAAAAGTAAAAAAAAAAAAAAAAATGTAAAAAAAAAAATATATATAATAATTATAACCAAATTTGCAAAACCAATACAGCAGTATAAGTCCATTGGTACTGCAATATTACCAAGTTCACACATTCTGCAGTATCTTGTGCTACATATAATGGAGACCAAAAATTTGGAGGATAAAGTAGGGAAAGATCAAGACCCACTTCCTCCTAATGCTGAAGCTGCTGCCACTAGTCATGACATAGACGATGAAATGCCATCAACGTCGTCTTCCAAGCCCGATGCCCAATCTCGTAGTACCGGGCATGTAAAATCCAAAAAGCCCAAGTTAAGAAAAAGTAGCAAAAAGAGAAACTTAAAATCATCTGAGGAGAAACGTAAAGTTGCCAATATGCCATTTACGACACGGAGTGGCAAGGAACGGCTTAGGCCCTGGCCCGTGTTCATGACTAGTGGTTCAGCTTCACCCACGGATCTTAGCCCTCCTCCTCCTCCCCCCCCTACAAAAAATTGGAATTCAGACCAGTTGAGGGTTTTATTATTATATTGTGGGGACCACTCTATCTATACCACACTACAACTCTATACCACTCTATTTAATACTTTAATTCTATTTAATACTTTAATTCTATTTAATACTTTAATTCTATTGGTAGTTACCATAAAGAGGAACAAAATAAACCAATTTTACCAAAAGTATAATATGACTTAGACTTACAAACACTACACTTGAAAGATGGTGCCTTTAAATGAAAAAGTCAGTCTTCATTGCACGACTATGTGCAACAGGGACAGTTTTTTGGTTTACAAAGTCAACCAATAACACTTCGACCCTGTCTGTCTTTAACATACTTGATGGGATCTCAATGACGAATTGTCTGTACCATGTTTGGAGGAGGTATTGTGGCCCCGGCACCAAATTTACTACCGGGGCCACTCCACTGTGCAGTCCATATTTAGGTGTATCATATATTAAACAACGGTGACAGTTGATGCCCAATTTTTTAATTATATTGTGGCCTCGGTACCAAATTGTGTACCGGGGCCACCACACTACGCAGTCCATACCCTTTTTTGTGGAATTCTGACACGTGGAGGGTTTTTTAATTATATTGTGGCCTCGGTACCAAATTGTGTACCGGGGCCACCACACTACGCAGTCAAGATAGATAGATGCGTATCATAGATAAAGTACATTCAGTGGTGTGGGGCAAATTGAAAAATATTCAAAATGCACTGACATTATCAAAAACAAGAGGTTGTCACACGCTAAAACTCCAACATGTATATGATGGAGAGGATGGAGGAGCAGCCGTATGTGTAGTGTAATGCAGACCTGTTGAAGGTTTTTTATATATTTTATTGTGGTGCCCAGTGCCCACTCCTCTAGGCAGTCCAGGTACATTTATTGGTGCGAATCATAAAAGTTCAGGGTTTTTAATATATATTGTGGTGACCCACTCCTCTACGCAGTCCAGGTACATTTATTGGTGCGATTCATAAAAGTTCAGGGTTTTTAAGATATTGTGGTGACCCACTCCTCTACGCAGTCCAGGTACATTTATTGGTGCGAATCATAAAAGTTCAGGGTTTTTAATATATCTTGTGGTGACCCACTCCTCTACGCAGTCCAGGTACATTTATTGGTGCGATTCATAAAAGTTCTGGGTTTTTAAGATATTGTGGTGACCCACTCCTCTACGCAGTCCAGGTACATTTATTGGTGCGAATCATAAAAGTTCAGGGTTTTTAATATATATTGTGGTGACCCACTCCTCTACGCAGTCCAGGTACATTTATTGGTGCGATTCATAAAAGTTCAGGGTTTTTAAGATATTGTGGTGACCCACTCCTCTACGCAGTCCAAGTACATTTATTGGTGCGATTCATAAAAGTTCAGGGTTTTTAAGATATTGTGGTGACCCACTCCTCTACGCAGTCCAGGTACATTTATTGGTGCGAATCATAAAAGTTCAGGGTTTTTAATATATATTGTGGTGACCCACTCCTCTACGCAGTCCAGGTACATTTATTGGTGCGATTCATAAAAGTTCAGGGTTTTTAATATATATTGTGGTGACCCACTCCTCTACGCAGTCCAGGTAAATTCATTGGTGCGATTCATAAAAGTTCAGGGTTTTTAAGATATTGTGGTGACCCACTCCTCTACGCAGTCCAGGTACATTTATTGGTGCGAATCATAAAAGTTCAGGGTTTTTAATATATATTGTGGTGACCCACTCCTCTACGCAGTCCAGGTACATTTATTGGTGCGATTCATAAAAGTTCAGGGTTTTTAAGATATTGTGGTGACCCACTCCTCTACGCAGTCCAGGTACATTTATTGGTGCGATTCATAAAAGTTCAGGGTTTTTAAGATATTGTGGTGACCCACTCCTCTACGCAGTCCAGGTACATTTATTGGTGCGAATCATAAAAGTTCAGGGTTTTTAATATATATTGTGGTGACCCACTCCTCTACGCAGTCCAGGTACATTTATTGGTGCGATTCATAAAAGTTCAGGGTTTTTAATATATATTGTGGTGACCCACTCCTCTACGCAGTCCAGGTACATTTATTGGTGCGATTCATAAAAGTTCAGGGTTTTTAAGATATTGTGGTGACCCACTCCTCTACGCAGTCCAGGTACATTTATTGGTGCGAATCATAAAAGTTCAGGGTTTTTAATATATCTTGTGGTGACCCACTCCTCTACGCAGTCCAGGTACATTTATTGGTGCGATTCATAAAAGTTCTGGGTTTTTAAGATATTGTGGTGACCCACTCCTCTACGCAGTCCAGGTACATTTATTGGTGCGAATCATAAAAGTTCAGGGTTTTTAATATATATTGTGGTGACCCACTCCTCTACGCAGTCCAGGTACATTTATTGGTGCGATTCATAAAAGTTCAGGGTTTTTAAGATATTGTGGTGACCCACTCCTCTACGCAGTCCAGGTACATTTATTGGTGCGATTCATAAAAGTTCAGGGTTTTTAAGATATTGTGGTGACCCACTCCTCTACGCAGTCCAGGTACATTTATTGGTGCGAATCATAAAAGTTTAGGGTTTTTAATATATATTGTGGTGACCCACTCTTCTACGCAGTCCAGGTACATTTATTGGTGCGATTCATAAAAGTTCAGGGTTTTTTAAGATATTGTGGTGACCCACTCCTCTACGCAGTCCAGGTACATTTATTGGTGCGAATCATAAAAGTTCAGGGTTTTTAATATATATTGTGGTGACCCACTCCTCTACGCAGTCCAGGTACATTTATTGGTGCGATTCATAAAAGTTCAGGGTTTTTAATATATATTGTGGTGACCCACTCCTCTACGCAGTCCAGGTACATTTATTGGTGCGATTCATAAAAGTTCAGGGTTTTTAAGATATTGTGGTGACCCACTCCTCTACGCAGTCCAGGTACATTTATTGGTGCGATTCATAAAAGTTCAGGGTTTTTAAGATATTGTGGTGACCCACTCCTCTACGCAGTCCAGGTACATTTATTGGTGCGAATCATAAAAGTTCAGGGTTTTTAATATATATTGTGGTGACCCACTCCTCTACGCAGTCCAGGTACATTTATTGGTGCGATTCATAAAAGTTCAGGGTTTTTAATATATATTGTGGTGACCCACTCCTCTACGCAGTCCAGGTACATTTATTGGTGCGATTCATAAAAGTTCAGGGTTTTTAAGATATTGTGGTGACCCACTCCTCTACGCAGTCCAGGTACATTTATTGGTGCGAATCATAAAAGTTCAGGGTTTTTAATATATCTTGTGGTGACCCACTCCTCTACGCAGTCCAGGTACATTTATTGGTGCGATTCATAAAAGTTCTGGGTTTTTAAGATATTGTGGTGACCCACTCCTCTACGCAGTCCAGGTACATTTATTGGTGCGAATCATAAAAGTTCAGGGTTTTTAATATATATTGTGGTGACCCACTCCTCTACGCAGTCCAGGTACATTTATTGGTGCGATTCATAAAAGTTCAGGGTTTTTAAGATATTGTGGTGACCCACTCCTCTACGCAGTCCAGGTACATTTATTGGTGCGATTCATAAAAGTTCAGGGTTTTTAAGATATTGTGGTGACCCACTCCTCTACGCAGTCCAGGTACATTTATTGGTGCGAATCATAAAAGTTTAGGGTTTTTAATATATATTGTGGTGACCCACTCCTCTACGCAGTCCAGGTACATTTATTGGTGCGATTCATAAAAGTTCAGGGTTTTTTAAGATATTGTGGTGACCCACTCCTCTACGCAGTCCAGGTACATTTATTGGTGCGAATCATAAAAGTTCAGGGTTTTTAATATATATTGTGGTGACCCACTCCTCTACGCAGTCCAGGTACATTTATTGGTGCGATTCATAAAAGTTCAGGGTTTTTAATATATATTGTGGTGACCCACTCCTCTACGCAGTCCAGGTACATTTATTGGTGCGATTCATAAAAGTTCAGGGTTTTTAAGATATTGTGGTGACCCACTCCTCTACGCAGTCCAGGTACATTTATTGGTGCGAATCATAAAAGTTCAGGGTTTTTAATATATATTGTGGTGACCTACTTCTCTACGCAGTCCAGGTACATTTATTGGTGCGATTCATAAAAGTTCAGGGTTTTTAATATATATTGTGGTGACCCACTCCTCTACGCAGTCCAGGTACATTTATTGGTGCGATTCATAAAAGTTCAGGGTTTTTAATATATTGTGGTGACCCACTCCTCTACGCAGTCCAGGTACATTTTCTGGTGCGAATCATAAAAGTTCAGGGTTTTTAATATATATTGTGGTGACCCACTCCTCTACGCAGTCCAGGTACATTTATTGGTGCGATTCATAAAAGTTAAGGGTTTTTAATATATATTGTGGTGACCCACTCCTCTACGCAGTCCAGAAAGATACCTTGTTGCAACGTTTTGGACTAATAACTATATTGTGAGGTGTTCAGAATACACTGTAAATTAGTGGAAATGCTTGTTATTGAATGTTATTGAGGTTAATAATAGCCTAGGAGTGAAAATAAGCCCAAAAACTTGCTTTTTAAACTTTTTATGTTTTTTTCAAAAAAAATCCGAATCCAAAACCTTAAATCCGAACCGAGACCTTTCGTCAAGTGTTTTGCGAGACAAATCCGAACCCCAAAAATAACGAAAATCCGGATCCAAAACACAAAACACGAGACCTCAAAAGTCGCCGGTGCACATCCCTAGTTTTCTCAACCCACCTTTTCTAGGTTCCTGTTCCAGGTCCTAAAAGCAATCAAAAAGTACACTGCACATTTTATTAATTTCCCGCAGTCTGCCAATGAGTGGCGTCAGCTCAAAGCTGATTTTTATGCTTTGGCTCAAATGCCCAATGTGCTGGGTGCAATTGACTCCGCTAAGCAACCCTATATCTACCGCAGTAAAAAGGTACCAAACAGAACGTATTAGTACCAGGGATATTATTGAGAAAACCTTTGGTGCCCTTAAAATCCGGTTTCGCTGTTTAGACAGGTCCGGCGGTGTGATTTTATATTCACCCTCTAAAGTTTGTGATATAATTATTGGTTGTTGTATTCTGCAAAATATTTGTATTGCAATCCGATTGGAGGTTGATACAGATCCGCAGATTTCTTTGGATTTGGACCTTTCTACTGAGGTAGGACAGATGGTGAAGCTGGGAACTTATGTCCGGCAACGTGTAATAGAAGATTTCTTTTCATGTAAGTAATTTTTATTTTTAAACCCAAAGTTATGTTTGTGTTAAATAAAATGTTAAATAATATAAATATGACATTGTCATCCAATATACAGGAATGATGCCCAACTGTTTAGCTGTCACCAAAGAGGATATTTTGTTATATCGCATGATAATGGGTAAGAAAAGGAATTAATCATCCATGGTGAGTATAGTGTTATCTTTTTTTCATTACTCTGCGTTCAATTGTTGTTTGGCATTTATATATAAGGGAGTGATGTGAACTGGATTTGTCAATTGATAACCTAATTCTTTTGGCAAAATTGCTGACCCTTATTTATTTTGTTAATGATTAAATTAAAAATGCATCTAAATTGAATGTATTACTGACATTATTTTTCTTTTTCTAAGATCTTCACAACAAGTAAACGTATCAGCATGGATCAGCTGTTTTCTGACACAGTACATTAGTATGCAGAGCTCAGCAGTGAGGTGTCCCCTAAAAATATAATTAATTTTTAAATAATTGAAGATAAATTTAAGTAAATGAAATCCTAATAATATTTTATTACAATAAGTGAGCAGTACCTCTCTGTAGATTCGCAAGTAACCTGACCTCGCCTATGGGACAGAGTCATCATGAATGTGCTTTTTGACCAATCAATCTTTGCTTTTATTAATACATTCTCTAACTAAATTTAATTTTGAGTGTTTTTTTATTACGTAACCACATATTAAAAGTGTAATGGCTTACTATAGGTTACACCGCAATTTACTTGTTATACAAAACAGCCACTAGATTTAAATGAAGATAAGTGTTGACCAAACATAATGTGAATTGTGTTAAATATAATTTTGCCTATCCCAAAAAATCTTGGCTGATCAGTGCAGTGGAGGTGTCCAACAAAGCCTCCCAGGGAAATCCCTGTGGCGGGTTTGAAGACCGTCTGCAGCGTTGTCCTATTTCCTCAGCCTGACAATGATATACCACTTGCCAGTCTAGAATACGTTGCCCTTGCCAAGTGTGTAAGGCTTCCTCATGGAGACCGTCACCCTTCTCTCCTCTCTCTGGATTGGACAGTTACCCACAAAGCGAGCTTCAGATCTTGCTGTTTTCACCGCCTCCCAGTATCTTTTGCAGATGGCTATGGAGGTGATGGTGACATAGAAGATGCCCTTAATGTAGCTCTGGATGCTGAACGTTACAGCCTTAGAGAAGCCCTGTTGAAAGACCATCTTCTTATCAAGGGTCTACACTGTCATTTCTGGAAGCCTTCCTTCCACCTCCTTCAGCTTGAGGATGGCAGTCTGCCTCATTTAGAGTTCCAGCATGGGAGTTCCCTGGAGGGGATCCTGGCTGAGCTTCTTATGTTCTGAAGCTGGTGGGGCTGTGGAGGCAGAGGTTCCGGCCTCAGGGAGAGCCTTTTCTGGATTCATTCCTCCCTACTTCCTAGGGGCAGAAGTAGAGATAGAGGCAGGAATTGGAGCAGCTAAAGCCATCTTCCTGGCTCTTTTCCTGGAGCAGAAGAGGCTGGAAATGTGTTCTGGATAAAGATTTCTTCTATGGGGTTGAGCTATGCAAATATTCATCCAGCTGGGCAGAAAAGAAGGAGTTCTTCCACAGAGAAGATGGGGGTTCTGCTGCAGGGAAGAGGGGGGTTCCAGCACAGTGAAGAGGGGGTTCTTTCACAGAGGAGAGGGGGTTCTGCTGCAGGGAAGAGGGGGGTTCCAGCACAGTGAAGAGGGGGTTCTTTCACAGAGGAGAGGGGGTTCTGCTGCAGAGAAGAGGGGGGTTCCAGTGCAGTGAACAGGGGGGTTCTTCCACAGAGAAGAGGGGGTTCTGCTGCAGAGAAGAGGGGGTTCCAGTGCAGTGAAGAGGGGGTTCTTTCACAGAGGAGAGGGGGTTCTGCTGCAGGGAAGAGGGGGGTTCCAGCACAGTGAAGAGGGGGTTCTTTCACAGAGGAGAGGGGGTTCTGCTGCAGAGAAGAGGGGGATTCTTCTACATTGAAGAGGGGGTTCTGCTGCAGAGAAGAGGAGGGTTCTTCCACAGAGAAGAAGGGTTTCTTCTACTGGGTTGATTCCACAGTTTTCTCTTGCTGGTTCAATTCTGCAGAGTTTCTTTCCCTTTAGTTGATTTTCTTCATTGCTTTCTTCAAGCTTCCTCTGCAGCCATTTAAAGTTAAAGCAGCTTAGTTCTTGAAAGAGCAGTTGAGGTACGAGAAGCAAGATGCAGCTCAGTCTTACAATAATACTGTTAAGAACAGATACTACACTGGGGGGGGCAGGAGGGCAGCTCTGCCTTTTGGGAAGAATGGAAATATTACCCCAATTTTACACAATCTTTTATTCAAAGTCTTTATTTAGGATGTTGTTCCAAGTGGGATGTATGTTCAAATAATACCAGTGATTTATTGAGTGAATATAAGAAACTACTAGCAATAAAAGCCAACAAAAATGAAGTGATTCAATCATATCTACTTAGCTTCAGTAGTATAAACAGATCAAAGTTCAGGGAGTCCCTCTGTCATTTCAGCATCTAAATACTTTAGGGAGAGGTAGACTGGACACCGTTCCTTGGTCTAAGGATGAGGTTGCTTTGTTCTAGGTGAGTTCCTTCCTAAATAAAAGTTATCTGGTCAGTGGCTCTCTGGACTGTGACCATATGCGATCATAATATAAATGTACATAAATGATTTGCTTAGCACAGCATACATAGTGAATGGTAGAAACAATAGCTTATAGTATACATGGCATTACAGATACATAACCACATAAAAATTATAATATCTTTATTACCCTGACAGATGTAAAAATTTTATTTTTGTCCTTTTCTGTCCATAGTAATCTACACAATTTCTGTACTTAGAGGTTTAATAGTTATTTATCAATATTAATGTGACTCAGATATGTTACAAACAGCTACGTAACGAGTTTATTGTGGCATTAACTGGACTGCACCCACTCATTAGTATAAGAAGAGGTGGGGAACTGGTGATATATACAGTATGGGGTGTACAGCAAGATGATGACAAGATGAGGGGATGTTTCTAATCCTGCATTTATTAATAACTACCATCATTATAACACAGGACTCTGAAACAGTATTTAACAAAGGATAAACCATTCTTTATTAAACCAACAGATACAAAAGGGGTCACACGGGGAGGATATCCTGATGCTCTATAAATTTTGGTGTATGAGCTACAGATAAATGAGTATGATGTTGTCACATTGGTAAGAGACCCTGATAATCTGTAAGTTGGGTGTTTAAGCTGAAGATAAATGAAGGAGATGGGGTCACATGGGGTGGAGATTCTGACTATCGATAAGTTAGGGTGTATGAGCTGAGGATACATAAGGGTGATGGGGTCTTCATGGAAAAGCAGTCCGTGACTCCCTACAAATTGGGGTGTATGAGCTATAGATACAAGAGGGTGTTGGGTCACACAAGGAGAAGGCTATGACTTTCTATAAACTGTGGTGTATGAGCTGTAGAATCATGTGGATGATGCAGTAACATGGGGAGTAGACCCTGACTCTCTATAAATCGGGGTGTAGTAGCTGTAGATACATTGGATGATGGGGTCACACAGGGAAGAGACCCTGGCCCCCTATAAATTTGGGTGTATGAGAGGTAAAAACATGTGGGTGATGGGGTCACACAGGAAGTAAAACTCTGAGCTGTATATACATGTGGTTGATGGGGTCATCCAGGAAGTGGTGCTGAGGGTGATGGGGTCACATAGGGTAGGAGACTCTCATCTGTAGATAGATGTGGGTGATGGGGTCACACAGGGAGAAGACTCTGAACTGTAGATACATGTGGGTGATGGGGTCACCCAGGGAGGAGACTCTCAGCTGTAGATAGATGTGGGTGATGGGGTCACCCAAGGAGGAGACTCTGAGCTGTAGATACATGTGGGTGATGGGGTCACACAGGGAGGAGACTCTGAGCTGTATGACTCATAGTCCATGCGGACTATGGATCATATATGAAGGAGACCCAGATCATCTGTATTTTGGGGTGTGTTGAATATTGAATGTCAGTAACTTGTTGTTGTTAGGGAAATGGGGTGTCCGGTGCCCTATTATAACTTGCATCCAGGAAAATGGTCAGGGTCCCGAGGCTGGTGAACACGATAAATGTCCACAGAAAGAGGCGGTCCACGACCATTGCAACGTATTGCCAGTCCTCCTTCAGCTGTGAGAGAGAAGAGAGAGGACTCAGTTCATCTAGCTGTGCCGATAATCCCTACGTTATTATTCCTTAGTGCTGTACACATCTGCCAATCATCCCTATTGTATTATTTTCCTGATACTGTACAGTTCTGCAGTACATCCCTATAATTCACCTGGCACTATATACCTCTGTAGAATATCCCTATTTTATTATTCTCTGAAACTGCAAAGCATTTACACTTTAACCCCACATGCTGGGACCAGGCATCACTGGCTTAAGCCTGGGGTGTATTATTACCAATGCCTGGCCCCCTATTCCTCCCACAAGACCCCACTCACAGCGTCATAGTCTTCTTGTTCCTGCAGCTGCTGAGCAAGGTATCGGATCGCACTCACTGCTGACTGTAGTTCTGGAGGGAGTGTTAGCCCAAGACTGGGACCCTCCAAAAACCATTTCATATCTCGAGAGAAGGCGTCTGCCTGATACCTGTGGGGGGAGATACTGAAGGTCACTTCTGATATCTGCATATTAATCAAGCAATCAGCACAGTTTATACAGTTTAGATATAACATATTACCAGCATATATTTACTTTGGAATGTAGGTCCATTTGCAGGGCAAAAATTTGCATTTCAATATGGTAGATGTGCCTCAAAATACATCCATACTTAGATATTAGCATATCTTAGACTTACAGCCCCCTAACACCTGGAGAGCAACAGTGGCAGAGGATAGTAAGTTGTGCACAATATCTGTGTTTTTTTCTTTTGTAATTCTGTGGTCAGCACGGTGATTTAGTGGTTAGCACTTCTGCCTCACAGCGCTGGGGTCATGAGTTCAATTCCCAACCATCGGATTATCTGTGAGGAGTTTGTATGTTCTCCCCGTGTTTGCTTGGGTTTACTCCGGGTGCTCCGGTTTCCTCCCACACTCCAAAAACATACTGGTAGGTTAATTGGCTGCTATTAAATTGTCCTTAGTTTCTCTCAGTCTTTGCGTGTGTGTGTTAAGGGATTTAGACTGTAAGCTCCGATGGGGCAGGGACTGGTGTGAGTGAGTTCTCTGTACAGTGTTGCGGAATCAGTGATGCTATATAAATAAATAGATGATGATGATGACACATCCCCAGATACACGTCGTAGGTGACACATCCTTTAGTGGAGGCCTTGTATAAAAATATGTGATGATGATGATACTAGCAGCACTGTCTACTGATTGGCCGTTTACGCACTGACCCCTCCAGCTGTCACAGCTATATGACAACAAGTCACCACCATCCATTCGGATTACTTATTTATTATTACCTCTATTGCTGAACATACTCTGCTATGTCTCATGCTATTGGGTAAGTCCCTGACGCACTGAATGATTCTGTGAAGGGTGTCGGCAGCACCCGTGTGTCAGGAATTTAGTGCCCATATGCCGTTAGCCTTAGGGGTCAACATTTTAATATCAAGAGAAATAAAAGTATTGTAGGAAGCTGGACACTATGTATTATATATCAGAAGATGTGGGGTATTCTATCCCACAGAGTCCATTTACACAGACTCCATTCAATTGTAGAGTGTATTTATATTCACCCCAATAAAATATGACTAAAGGTTGGTGCGTGGTAAGAATAGGAAAAAGTCAAACCAAAGTCCAGCTTCCTACCTCTTTAGCACCACCCTTCATTCAAGGTGTACGTAATTAATGGTTATCCAATCAGTGTAAATGCCAAGCTAAACGCCCCTCTGTGTAACGGCATCAAGATTATGCCCTGGTCCGTGTACACGGGCGCTAGTAAACTTGACTCCATTCTTCATCAAATTATCTGAGATTCCCTTCTTCTAAACAGCTACGTCATTTTCAAGCAAAAAATTACATTATTTTTACCCATCCCCTTTTGTGAATTTGGCCACAAATTTCTAGAAGGTTCATACCTGTCTGGTTTAGGAAATATAAAGTCATTTTCCGGCCTGCGTATAAAGTACTCATCTGCGTGACGTGGAGCAGCCACTGGACGTAATGTCGGCAACACTGGAAGGGGGGGCTCTGGCTTTGGGCGACTGATCCGGAGATATCGCGGAAGATGCATGATACAGATCTAAGACAGAATAGAAAAATGAGGAGGAGGTGACTGAGACAGAAGGAGGAGACCACACCACGGAAAACGACCTCTTCCTCCAAGCCTAGGCAGCCTTATCTAATTCTAGGAGTTCAAAAAATATATCAACTTTGAAATACTGTGTAGACCATTAATATCTGAAATCTCAAAAACCCTGTTAGGATCCAACTTCCGAAGAGTGGGAAGGATAGGACAACTCAACGTGGACAAGGACAGACAGACATGACATACCTGTCGCACCCACTGCGGCATGTGGTGAGTGTTTGGCGACCGATGATGCAAATTCAGGACAACCACACTCAGAATGACAGAGAAAGTGACGAGTATCATTGTGAACATGAGATAGTTGACTATGATTGGGACGGCTAACGAGGTCTCTGGAACTTTATCAGCCAGAAGCAGCAAGAAGACAGTAAGAGTGAGGAGGGCGAAGATAGACAGTGTCATCTTCTCACCTGGAGCGGAGGAACATAGAGTTAGAGGAGAAAGAATCTCAGAGATTATAGAGCCTGTCTTGAAGTGTATGGATGAAAGGTATGGATATACGAGGTGATATCAGACCAATGTGTGTGTAGAAAGTGACCTATTGATCCTAATCTGCTCTTTTAAAAAGTCTGCTAGACCAGGTCTTGTGTGTGGTGGTGGTGGTGGTGTACCTATAGAGACATGGATCTCCGAAAGTGTCTCACATTCATATAAAATGTCTCACAATCTTCTGACCTTGGACTGGAACAAGTCATTTTTGGTGCACGCTCCCCTCTAAGAGATATCTGGGAGCAGGGAAAGAACACTAATGTTTACCTGCGTCCGGTGGAAGATAAAAGACAAAGATAGCCAGAATAGTAATCAGGATACAGGGTACGATGATATTCACAATATAAAATAGCGGTTTCCGTTGGATCACCAGGTAAAACGTTATGTCCTCATAGGATGGGTCTGTGGGGAGAGTGTTCTTACGGGAAGATCGATGATGTATCTCCCATTGCCCATTTTCTGCAACAATAAGCATTTATGCTAAGAAACCCAGCACATACATGATATACACCTGTATCTATGTGTCCTTAGTATGTTAGTGTAGAATATACCGCTGAATACATACAGAGACTAACTTATAACAAATACATCCAGTTTGCACTATGAAGAGCACCCCATGACATCGGTAACACAGGTAACACCACCATGCATGACTTATATATTGCCCAGTTTCTCACCTTTGAATGTGTTATGAAAAATGACAGCTTGCGTTATTTCCCGTCCCTGGGCATCCCTGGGGTGTACAAGTGTCACCTCCTCTGCACCATACGTCTGAGAGCGGAACACCATGCTGCAGTTCTGCCAGTCAAAGGGAAAGTACTGGACCTAACGTGGTAGATGAGTGATTACTGGATCACATAGATTGGCAACCTGATGACTCAAACCTGATGACTCAAACCTGAGGTCTATGTAGACAGGAAATATATAACCTGGAGTCTATGTAGGCAGGAAATATATAACCTGGAGTCTATGTAGGCAGGAAATATATAACCTGGAGTCTATGTAGACAGGAAATATATAACCTGGAGTCTATGTAGACAGGAAATATATAACCTGGAGTCTATGTAGGCGGGAAATATATAACCTGGAGTCTATGTAGGCAGGAAATATATAACCTGGAGTCTATGTAGACTGAAAATATATAACCTTGATTCTATATAGACAGGAGATAAATAACCTGGAGTCTATTGATAAAGAAATTAAATGTCTAGATATCGATAAAGCATAGTTCATTTATTGCAATAGAGCCAGCCATCAATATAGATAGCATGGCTCCCGAGATAGAGGCAGATATACCATGTGTTCCTGGGCCATATAAGGAACATACAATTCACTGACACACTGGTAACACAGTTGAAGAAAGGAGAGTTTGCAATGCTAAAAACAGATGTCTCTGTCTTAGAGAGTTAGTTACACAAAGACAGCAGCATAGTAGATTCCACAACTGCTGCATACTTATATTTAAGCCAGTTAACCCTTAATCTGCCTCCTCTATCCCAACTTTTGTCATGATTTTCATCAATGACAACAATAACAAATATTTGCAAGAATTTAATTTAAGAAGGTTCAGGAAAAGCAACAAGCAGAAAATCGCATGAATGTACTAAATGTACAGGAGGAGATATCCCCTTTTTGAGACTAATATCAAGCAGGTCCGTGACCTTTCTGTCTGACCATACAATGGTTCATGCTGCCCGTCACCATCACAAGACCCTGCTGTTCTTGTAAAGCTTTTTTCTCAGTTTAAAAATGTCAGTCTTAGTAGAAATTCTATTCCTACCTATGGACTTTACACAATTTAGCGATACATATAACTACTAATGAATAGGAAAACCTCTATCTTTATCTCCCACTAGAACTATAACCCTATTACAATTAATATTTATTTATTTATTTTTACCAATACTCCTAAACCTTCCAAATATAGACCATATTGTCTTAATCAATTATCCAATTTTTCATGGGAGTCTAATATGTAAGTGTTACACTCTTAACCTATTAGAGCAAATATACTTCCCTTTGAAGTTAACACAAACCTAATACTTTTCTAATTTATAAGGTTACTTTCCTTACCTGCCTTAATTCTTCATTAAACACGTATGTCCTTAGATGTTTCATTAGCTACTTATCAAGAAGTTTTGTTTTTCTAACCTATTATTCTTTTAAGGAATAAGTATAATGCCTACCATAGGGGAAATACCAACTATTTAATTTTGAGTGAAAATTCATCTTCTCTCATTTCTTATAATTTATAAAATCATCCTCTGGAATCTTGGTTAATATTCTTATTGCTAGAAATCACAATACCCACAGTACAATTTCCTAGATATCTCTATTAATTCCACTTATATACCCTGTAGTCTCATAAATAATACATTCCCTAGGGTAAATATATATGACTACATTATAGCAGGTGGCCTATATATTGAAATACCATGTCAATCGCATCCTGGACTCATCTTAGGTTGTTACTGTCCCTTTGTCTATACCTTGTTGTGTATCTAGTCAATTCTGTTCTTCTTTCACAACCTGCAGTAATATTACCATAAAACTTTTAGATAAATCCAAACTCCACTCAAAACGTTCTGTCTTCTCTTTCTGCACGATACAAGTAACACAACTCAGGGGTTCCTTGAAAAGCAATTTGTGCAAATAGTTTGTAATATATTCAATTTTCACTGCAAAGATAAAACCTGTCACTAAATCAGCAACAACAGGTGGTCGAGAGTCTTCTGGTCCAGGCCAACGCTCCAGAAGGGACTCTGCACACTGCATGTTACGTCTTGTCCAAAGGGTATTTGTAAACATTATCAGCAAAGTCAAATTGTTTCAGCCATCAGTTGCAGTTCTCTGATGAAAAGATTGTCAGCAAGTTAAACATGTTTTCCAAGCAATTGTAACGTACTTCATACCTGTAAACCAAAGTTCTAATAAACTCAGCATGTACATTATATCATGAAGGTTGCTGTATGTTCATCACTTCTTCCCACAGGGAGACTCTAAATCCCATACTGGGTAGGGAAGGAGGGGTGTTATTATGACCGTTACACTCTCTAGGGTCTACTCCAGAGAGCCACCTCTTCCCTCGGTTCTTGATCTGGTGGTTGGTGGTGAAATAGGTACAGGGAGAGAGACCGTTTTAGTTGCTGTTGATTGAAGTGCTCCGATTGCTCTGCAGACTTCACTTGCTTATATTGAGAAACATGTGATAGCTCAGTTTATCAGCTGTGGGTGTGACAGAATGTCAGAAGCCACGGCGGTGCCTCAAGCCACCGCAACTCCCCGTGCCCGCAGGACGCGCCAGCGCCGTCACTTCCGTCCTCCTCGTCCCCTTTGCCTAGGCAACAACTGGGACACTTTTGTCTCCCTGCCGCCGCTTCCGGACAGTTGTCAAACAGCCCGGCGCGCGCAGGTCTCTCAGCTCAGCCTCCTTAGCTGATTAGGGCGTGTTCCTCTAGCCACCAGGGCTGATTAGTCTGCTGGACACTCTGTCTTTCCATTGGACAACTTCACTATTTAAGACAGTGAGGACTGACCCTCACTGCCGGTTATAGCGTCCTGTTTCCAGTTAGCTGACCTGCTCCTGTGCTGTATTTGGTGAAAGAATTTTGGATTGATTTCTGTGAATGACCTCTTTCTTTCTCCTGGATCTTGATACCTGCTTGTTGCCCTGACCTTCTGCCCATTACCTGGACCTGAATCATCGCTTGTTGTTCTGACCTTCTGCCTGTTACCTTGATTTGAATCTCCGCTTGTTGCCCTGACCTTCTGCCTTATACCTGGACTTGTACCATCGCTTGTGGCCCTGACCTTGTGCTTGTTACCTGGACTTGTATCATCGCTTGTGGCCCTGACCCCGCTTGTTTCTGACCTTCCCGTCTGTTCTCAGTTTAGGCCAGTCAGACATTATCTCTCACTTCCGGACCGCAGACCTCTGGCCTGTTCCTACTCTGTGTTATTACCTCCCACTCCTGTGTCCTGCTGAGTGACTATAAACTTGTACTACATTGAGTGTAAGACCTGGGGGCATCCGAGTACCTGTGAGCATAACCAGTCTCTACGGGAAAGGAGGCTGCTATAGATGAAGACCTCTTCCACTAGTTCTACAACTTTATGATGCACTAGTGGCCATAACAGTTTATTGGGGTGATTTTCAGGGGGATTTTCAGGGGGTCAGCAGCAGGTTGTATAAAATCATCAGATCTATTAAGTCAGGTTTTATAAGTAATTATTTGTAAAGAGAGTTGTTTTGATATCAGAAATTCACCTCTGATGAGACAAAAGGCCAACAATGCAGCTTGGGGAAAAAAGAGTACAGTAAACAGAAAAGAACGTAATTCCACCTGTAGTATGGAAGGGAAGTAATGCTGGTAGAGCAGAGGGTATTGATTTGTAACAGATAGCTTGAGTACTCCTCGGTGGTGCCTTCTACCCCCTCCCGGTCTCTTCCCCTCAATATAAATATCTGATAAGAAAGTAAAGTGATTCCACCTGCAGAAAAGAAGGGAAGTTATCCCTGGGCACAAACTACAGATTTTTCAGCCGGTTATCGGGCCAATCACACGATAAGTATAGTATAGTGTATACGGTCCAACGATCAACAATTATCGTTCAAAAGCACATTGTATTGTTTGATTTGATTTTATAAACAGACTAAAAATCTGTATAAACAATAAAACGATGTTGTGCTGATTCTGAAGTATATATACACTCACGGCCAGCAGTGTAGGCAGATCTCCATCGTGTAGAGAATCACGATCTTCTCAGCAGAGAGTTATGAGACATGAAGATCACAGATCTGATGGTAAGTCGTGTAGGTATGTACACATGGATCGGCTGCTGATCGGGACTTTTTTTTTATTCAGTCATTGGTAAAATCTTTACTGATATGGCAGAAATTTTCTGTAGCATGTACCCATCCTAATACAGGTAGAGTAGGGGGTAGGGATTTTTAGCCCATACATATGGGAGACAGTGAGCTTCTTTACACCCCACCGTCAGACATGAGTGGCCCACGGTGCCTTCTGCACTCTCCCCATCTTCTCTCCTCTAATTGTACTCTGTCACTCACCGGACTGTGAGTGCTTCTTCCCGGACATTTAGGAACCGTGGCCGTCCTCCATCCTGAGGGTCTGCGCATGCGCAGCCCTTTCAAACCCTTCAGTACATGTTCCTTTAACTTAATTGGCAGATCAGGCAACACTCCCTATATTAAGCACCTGTGGTCAATACCACGTTGCCTGATCTTGGAGTCTCATTCCCCATGAGCCTCTGAAGGTGTTCCTGTGTTTCCTCGTGTATTCAGCGCTGCTGATTCCTGTGGTTTCCAAACCACTTCTACCTCTGTGGTTTCCAAACCACTTCTACTCCTGTGGTTCCCATACCACTTCTACCCTCCTGTGTATCATCGTGACTGTTAGCTGATTCCTATCCGCTGCCTCCGTGCACTACAGTCTTCAAGCCACTTCAACTCTATTATATCATTGTGACTGTTAGCTGATTCCTATCCGCTGCCTCCGTGCACTACAGTCTTCAATCTACATCAACTCACCTGTGCATCATCGTGACTGTTAGCTGATTCCGATCCGCTGCCTCCGTGCACTACAGTCTTCAACCTGCAACTCGTCTGTGTTTCATCGTGACTGTTTGGCTGATTCCTATCCGCTGCCTCCGTGCACTACAGTCTTCAACCTGCAACTCGTCTGTGTTTCATCGTGACTGTTAGCTGATTCCTATCCGCTGCCTCTGTGCGCTTCAGTCTTCAGCTCATCTCAACTCTCCCGTGTTTCCTCGAGACTGCTTCTACTATTTGCTATCCGCTACTCTCCGTGATCAACAGTTCCAGCTCAGCTCTGCTTCCCCGTGTGCCAAAGTTACTGCACCTGCTGGTTGCTATTGGCTACCTCCGTGTGTCTGCAGAGTCCTGCTGCTGCTACTCCTCAGCTCTACTCGTCCTTCTACAGCTGATCCGCTCTCCACGCTTTCCTGTGTTCCCGCTGGTCTCTACCCGCCTGTTAGCATCGGATCTGCGCCTCACTACTTACCTCTCAGCTAGACCATCGCTTCCCTTCAGGGTCCTCCAGGAGTCCAGTTCTACATACTACTGCTTCCTGAGTATTTGTTTCCCTGCTGGTCTACCTACCTGTGCGCTGCACCTACTTGACTACCGCTTTACCCATCCAGGGACTTCGCATCCTGCCGGCCTCCAGCCGTTCAGGTATCTCTGCACTCCTGTCTGACAGCCTGCTTCTGAACCACGGTATGCATACTTCTCATTGACTGTGCTGATGTATTGCATATCTTGCTGGACTGTGTTGGTTCTCCTCTGGAGTTTGCTATCCGCTGAGTCTATTACCATCATTGACTGTGTTATCTTGTGCTGGATTACCTCAAGTGACTTTCTATTATTGCAGTGCTGTTCAGTCATTTATATATTGTGCATATTATTGTAGATCAAGATTAAGGTGCCCGTGTATCTCCTGTATTGCAGTCTCTCCCCGTGCTCCTCCTCACATATATATTCAGTGGTACAACTTGCTAGAGGCAGACCACTGATCCCTGTTTCCTGTGTCACCTGTTCCAGTATCCTCTCACATAGCAGTGGTACAACTTGCTAACGCAGACCACTGACTCCCCGGATACCTCCACTTGGATTCCATTCCTTCACTCAGACAGTGGTACAACTTGCTATCCGCAGACCGCTGACTCTCCTCACCTCCTCGTTTCTGTTGGACATTCCTCCTCACTATAGCAGTGGTACAACTTGCTACCGCAGACCACTGACTACCTTCACGTGTCCTTTGTCCATACAGTTCCTCGTGTATTATTACCTCCATATTACCAGTGCTGCTAGTCATAGACTTTCCTGAGCATCTCATCATCTGCTATTTCCTGTTCCGTGATCACCCTGCTACCAGAGTACCATATTACCACCTATACTGCTCTGGTAAGCCTACCACCTGGTGATCCCTGGGTAAAGACTCCTAGTGCCCGTGACAGTAAGATCAGGCCATGACAGACCCAGATACGGAACCTACAGCCAAAGAGATGCTGCAGCATCTGGTCAGCCGTGTGGAGCAACAGGATGCTCGCCAACAGCTGTTACTTCAATGTTACCAATCGTTAACCTCCCAAGGAACATCTGGACAGACTGTTACAGCTAATATTGAAGCTCCTGTGCTTTCCTCCGTTTCCCCAGTGCCATCCCAGGTGTCTACAGCTCCCACGCTTCACCTGCCTACTCCGTCAAAGTACGTTGGGGACCCCAAAACTTGTAGGGGTTTTCTTAACCAATGCTCAGTTCATTTTGAGCTCCAACCTCAAAATTTTTCTACCCATCGTTCCAGAGTGGCCTATCTTATCTCATTGTTTTCTGGACAAGCTCTGGCTTGGGCCTCCCCTCTGTGGGAGAGAAACGATCCTATACTACAAGATAGTGCCAAATTCATTTCTACGTTCCGAAGTGTGTTCGATGAACCAGGTCGTGTGACCTCCGCTGCTTCCAGCATTCTTCGTTTACGACAAGGTTCTCATACAGTAGGCCAGTATGTCATCCAATTTAGGATCTTAGCCTCTGAACTTCAGTGGAACACTGAAGCATTAATTGCCGCCTTCTGGCAGGGGCTCTCCGATAAAATTAAAGATGCACTGACTACCCAAGAGCTTCCTTCGTCTCTAGAAGATTTGATCTCTCTTTGCCATCGTGTAGACATGAGATTTCGTGAAAGAGAATCTGAGAAAACAACTTCTGTTAAAGCACCTCTTCGTTCAACCCCTCAATTTCGTCCAGCTTCACCTTCGGTGATTCCCATGGAGATAGGACGTTCCAAATTATCTTTAGAAGAGAGGAAACGAAGAGTAAAGAATAGACTCTGTATCTATTGTGCTGATTCCACACATATGCTCAGTTCTTGCCCTAAGAAATCGGGAAATGCCAGGCCCTAACTAGTTCTGGAGAGGTGAAGTTAGGGTCCCTGGAGTCCTCTCCATCTTCTATGAAATTAAAAGTCTGCGCTTTTGATGTTACGATTTCCTTTGCTACCAAATCCTTTGAGTCACAGGCATTGATTGATTCTGGAGCAGCAGGAAATTTCATTTCTAAATCCCTAGTGAATCAATGGTCCCTACCAGTGATTACTTTAAAAACACTGATTACTGTGACTGCTATCGATGGATCACGTCTCATCAATGGTCTCATCACCCAGAGTATGTCTCCAGTAACACTTCAGATTGGTGTGCTACACCATGAAGAAATTTTGTTTTTAATTCTTCCAGTTACGACAAGTCCGATTGTCTTAGGCCTTCCATGGCTTCAGTGTCACTCTCCGCAGATTGACTGGCGCACTCCTCAAGTTACGTCTTGGGGAGCTGAATGTCATCATCGCTGCCTTTCCCAAGTCATTCCTCTTAAAGTACAGCAATCTTCCATCTCATCTTCCTCACCGGGACTCCCTCCTCAGTATGCTTCATTTGCCGATGTGTTTGATAAAGCTCAGTCTGAACGTCTTCCTCCTCATCGTTCTTGGGATTGTCCGATCGATCTTCTACCTGGCAAGACTCCTCCCAGGGGTCGGGTCTATCCACTTTCGTTACCTGAAACTCAAGCCACATCTGAGTACATACAGGAGAATCTCCAGCGAGGGTTTATTCGACCTTCCACCTCTCCCGCTGGAGCCGGGTTCTTCTTCGTTAAAAAGAAGGATGGATCACTACGCCCCTGCATAGATTTTCGTGGACTCAACGCCATTACTATTAAAAATCGGTATCCCATTCCGCTGATCACTGAGTTATTTGATCGCATCAAGGGAGCTCGGATCTTTACCAAGTTGGATCTTCGTGGTGCCTACAATTTAATTAGAATCCGTTCCGGTGACGAATGGAAGACAGCGTTCAACACCAGAGATGGGCATTATGAATATCTAGTAATGCCTTTCGGGTTGTGCAATGCCCCCGCTGTTTTCCAAGGCTTCATCAATGAGATCTTTCGGGACTTATTATATGTATGTGTCGTTGTCTACCTGGACGACATTTTGATCTTCTCACAGGACCTGCCTTCTCATCACCAACATGTGGCCGAGGTCCTCTCCAGACTCCGGAAAAATTCATTGTTCTGTAAATTAGAAAAATGTTCATTCGAGTTGCCCCAGATTCCATTCTTGGGGTATATAGTTTCCGGAGTTGGCCTGAAGATGGATCCAGACAAGGTGAATGCTGTATTACATTGGCCCCAGCCAACTACTCTTCGTGCTATTCAGCGTTTTTTAGGTTTTGCCAATTACTATAGACGCTTCATTCAAGACTTTTCATCCATTGCATCTCCTATTGTGGCCCTGACTCGTAAAGGGGCTAATACTAAGCAATGGTCATCTGAGGCTCTCCAAGCCTTTCAAATTCTCAAAGAGTCCTTCTCCTCTGCTCCCATTCTTCGACAGCCTGATGTGACACTTCCCTTCTTCCTAGAAGTAGATGCCTCTAATGTGGGCTTAGGAGCCATTCTCTCCCAACGCTCGGAGCAACAAAAATTCCATCCTTGTGCCTTCTACTCTCGGGGTCTCCTGCCTGCAGAGAAAAATTATACAATCGGGGACAAGGAGTTGCTGGCTATCAAAGCTGCATTAGAGGAGTGGAGATACTTATTGGAAGGAGCTCGCCATCCGGTGACGATTTTCACGGATCATAAGAACCTGTCATATCTACAATCTGCTCAATGCTTGAATCCTCGTCAAGCAAGATGGTCTCTTTTCTTTTCCCGTTTTGAATTAATTATAACCTTCAAACCATCTGCTAAGAACAAAAAAGCTGACGCTCTATCTCGAGCTTTTGTGACGTCCTCTGACGTTGAAGAGGTTCCCAACCATGCTATTCTAGATCCCAAATGTATCTCGCTGGCTGCTTCGTCCACCAAAATGCTACCATTTGGGAAGACCCTCGTGCCTCCTACTCTGAGGAGGAAAATCCTTTCGTGGTTCCATGCCTCTCGTTTTTCTGGACACGCCGGTGAACGCAAGACCTTTGAGATTCTCTCTCGAAGTTACTGGTGCCCTTCGATGAGGAGAGACGTCAAAGAGTTTATTGCTTCCTGTGATTTATGTTCTCAGTTTAAATCTTCCCGCAGAACTCCAGCAGGGTTGCTGCGACCACTACCCATTCCGCCCAAGCCTTGGACCCATATTAGTATGGATTTCATTACTGATTTGCCACCTAGTAAGAATTATAATACTATTTGGGTAGTGGTAGACAGATTTTCGAAGATGGCTCATTTTGTCCCTTTGTCTGGTTTGCCTTCCTCGTCTACTCTGGCTGAACAGTTCATTAAAGAAATCTTTCGTATCCATGGATGTCCGTCTGAGATTGTGTCAGATAGAGGAGTACAATTAGTTTCCAGATTCTGGCGGGCCCTTTGTAAAACCTTGGGCATACGATTAGCACTCTCATCTTCTTACCATCCGCAATCTAACGGACAAACTGAACGGGTCAATCAAGATCTCGAGACCTTTATAAGGATGTTCTCATCAGCCAATCAAGACAACTGGGTAGAATTGCTTCCTTGGGCTGAATTTGCCCATAACAACATGTACCATGAGTCATCATCCAAAACTCCATTCTTTGTGGTCTACGGTCACCATCCGTCTTTTCCGGAATTTCCTGCCCTCCCGTCCACCCAAGTTCCTGCTGTGGAGACTGCTTGTCAGACCTTCAAAAATATCTGGTCTCAGGTCAAAACCTGTTTAAAGAAGACATCTAACAAATATAAGTCTTTCGCAGATAAGAAGAGGCGGGCTATTCCACCACTAAAAATTGGAGATCGTGTCTGGTTATCTACCAAAAATATCCGTTTGAAGGTCCCATCTATGAAATTCGCTCCTCGTTTTATTGGTCCATATAGGATCATTCAAGTAATCAATCCAGTGTGTGTTAAACTTCTACTCCCTAAGAATCTTCGGATTTCCAATGCCTTCCATGTCTCCTTGCTCAAACCTCTCATCATCAACTGTTTCTCGACTCCTCCTTCAGCACCTCAGCCAGTTCAAGTTCATCAGGAGGAAGATTTCGAGATTACTGAGGTATTGGATGCAAAAATTTCGCGAGGAGTTCTCCGTTTCCTCGTTCATTGGAAGGGCTTTGGTCCTGAAGAGCGCTCATGGATCAAAGCTGAAGATCTCAATGCCCCAGCTCTTCTGAAGAAGTTTTATTCCAAAAATCCGGACAAGCCCGGTTCCAGGCGTTCTGTGCCCACCTTTAAAAGGGGGGGTACTGTCACTCACCGGACTGTGAGTGCTTCTTCCCGGACATTTAGGAACCGTGGCCGTCCTCCATCCTGAGGGTCTGCGCATGCGCAGCCCTTTCAAACCCTTCAGTACATGTTCCTTTAACTTAATTGGCAGATCAGGCAACACTCCCTATATTAAGCACCTGTGGTCAATACCACGTTGCCTGATCTTGGAGTCTCATTCCCCATGAGCCTCTGAAGGTGTTCCTGTGTTTCCTCGTGTATTCAGCGCTGCTGATTCCTGTGGTTTCCAAACCACTTCTACCTCTGTGGTTT
The DNA here is from genome assembly GCA_036250195.1 of Mixophyes australis. NCBI lineage: Eukaryota > Metazoa > Chordata > Amphibia > Anura > Limnodynastidae > Mixophyes > Mixophyes australis. The sequence goes on from JAVHZZ010000004.1 coordinate 13,787,545, forward strand.
CCAAACCACTTCTACTCCTGTGGTTCCCATACCACTTCTACCCTCCTGTGTATCATCGTGACTGTTAGCTGATTCCTATCCGCTGCCTCCGTGCACTACAGTCTTCAAGCCACTTCAACTCTATTATATCATTGTGACTGTTAGCTGATTCCTATCCGCTGCCTCCGTGCACTACAGTCTTCAATCTACATCAACTCACCTGTGCATCATCGTGACTGTTAGCTGATTCCGATCCGCTGCCTCCGTGCACTACAGTCTTCAACCTGCAACTCGTCTGTGTTTCATCGTGACTGTTTGGCTGATTCCTATCCGCTGCCTCTGTGCGCTTCAGTCTTCAGCTCATCTCAACTCTCCCGTGTTTCCTCGAGACTGCTTCTACTATTTGCTATCCGCTACTCTCCGTGATCAACAGTTCCAGCTCAGCTCTGCTTCCCCGTGTGCCATCGTTACTGCACCTGCTGGTTGCTATTGGCTACCTCCGTGTGTCTGCAGAGTCCTGCTGCTGCTACTCCTCAGCTCTACTCGTCCTTCTACAGCTGATCCGCTCTCCACGCTTTCCTGTGTTCCCGCTGGTCTCTACCCGCCTGTTAGCATCGGATCTACGCCTCACTACTTACCTCTCAGCTAGACCATCGCTTCTCTTCAGGGTCCTCCAGGAGTCCAGTTCTACATACTACTGCTTCCTGAGTATTTGTTTCCCTGCTGGTCTACCTACCTGTGCGCTGCACCTACTTGACTACCGCTTTACCCATCCAGGGACTTCGCATCCTGCCGGCCTCCAGCCGTTCAGGTATCTCTGCACTCCTGTCTGACAGCCTGCTTCTGAACCACGGTATGCATACTTCTCATTGACTGTGCTGGTGTATTGCATATCTTGCTGGACTGTGTTGGTTCTCCTCTGGAGTTTGCTATCCGCTGAGTCTATTACCATCATTGACTGTGTTATCTTGTGCTGGATTACCTCAAGTGACTTTCTATTATTGCAGTGCTGTTCAGTCATTTATATATTGTGCATATTATTGTAGATCAAGATTAAGGTGCCCGTGTATCTCCTGTATTGCAGTCTCTCCCCGTGCTCCTCCTCACATATATATTCAGTGGTACAACTTGCTAGAGGCAGACCACTGATCCCTGTTTCCTGTGTCACCTGTTCCAGTATCCTCTCACATAGCAGTGGTACAACTTGCTAACGCAGACCACTGACTCCCCGGATACCTCCACTTGGATTCCATTCCTTCACTCAGACAGCGGTACAACTTGCTATCCGCAGACCGCTGACTCTCCTCACCTCCTCGTTTCTGTTGGACATTCCTCCTCACTATAGCAGTGGTACAACTTGCTACCGCAGACCACTGACTACCTTCACGTGTCCTTTGTCCATACAGTTCCTCGTGTATTATTACCTCCATATTACCAGTGCTGCTAGTCATAGACTTTCCTGAGCATCTCATCATCTGCTATTTCCTGTTCCGTGATCACCCTGCTACCAGAGTACCATATTACCACCTATACTGCTCTGGTAAGCCTACCACCTGGTGATCCCTGGGTAAAGACTCCTAGTGCCCGTGACAGTAAGATCAGGCCATGACAGACCCAGATACGGAACCTACAGCCAAAGAGATGCTGCAGCATCTGGTCAGCCGTGTGGAGCAACAGGATGCTCGTCAACAGCTGTTACTTCAATGTTACCAATCGTTAACCTCCCAAGGAACATCTGGACAGACTGTTACAGCTAATATTGAAGCTCCTGTGCTTTCCTCCGTTTCCCCAGTGCCATCCCAGGTGTCTACAGCTCCCACGCTTCACCTGCCTACTCCGTCAAAGTACGATGGGGACCCCAAAACTTGTAGGGGTTTTCTTAACCAATGCTCAGTTCATTTTGAGCTCCAACCTCAAAATTTTTCTACCCATCGTTCCAGAGTGGCCTATCTTATCTCATTGTTTTCTGGACAAGCTCTGGCTTGGGCCTCCCCTCTGTGGGAGAGAAACGATCCTATACTACAAGATAGTGCCAAATTCATTTCTACGTTCCGAAGTGTGTTCGATGAACCAGGTCGTGTGACCTCCGCTGCTTCCAGCATTCTTCGTTTACGACAAGGTTCTCATACAGTAGGCCAGTATGTCATCCAATTTAGGATCTTAGCCTCTGAACTTCAGTGGAACACTGAAGCATTAATTGCCGCCTTCTGGCAGGGGCTCTCCGATAAAATTAAAGATGCACTGACTACCCAAGACCTTCTTTCGTCTCTAGAAGATTTGATCTCTCTTTGCCATCGTGTAGACATGAGATTTCGTGAAAGAGAATCTGAGAAAACAACTTCTGTTAAAGCACCTCTTCGTTCAACCCCTCAATTTCGTCCAGCTTCACCTTCGGTGATTCCCATGGAGATAGGACGTTCCAAATTATCTTTAGAAGAGAGGAAACGAAGAGTAAAGAATAGACTCTGTATCTATTGTGCTGATTCCACACATATGCTCAGTTCTTGCCCTAAGAAATCGGGAAATGCCAGGCCCTAACTAGTTCTGGAGAGGTGAAGTTAGGGTCCCTGGAGTCCTCTCCATCTTCTATGAAATTAAAAGTCTGCGCTTTTGATGTTACGATTTCCTTTGCTACCAAATCCTTTGAGTCACAGGCATTGATTGATTCTGGAGCAGCAGGAAATTTCATTTCTAAATCCCTAGTGAATCAATGGTCCCTACCAGTGATTACTTTAAAAACACTGATTACTGTGACTGCTATCGATGGATCACGTCTCATCAATGGTCTCATCACCCAGAGTATGTCTCCAGTAACACTTCAGATTGGTGTGCTACACCATGAAGAAATTTTGTTTTTAATTCTTCCAGTTACGACAAGTCCGATTGTCTTAGGCCTTCCATGGCTTCAGTGTCACTCTCCGCAGATTGACTGGCGCACTCCTCAAGTTACGTCTTGGGGAGCTGAATGTCATCATCGCTGCCTTTCCCAAGTCATTCCTCTTAAAGTACAGCAATCTTCCATCTCATCTTCCTCACCGGGACTCCCTCCTCAGTATGCTTCATTTGCCGATGTGTTTGATAAAGCTCAGTCTGAACGTCTTCCTCCTCATCGTTCTTGGGATTGTCCGATCGATCTTCTACCTGGCAAGACTCCTCCCAGGGGTCGGGTCTATCCACTTTCGTTACCTGAAACTCAAGCCACATCTGAGTACATACAGGAGAATCTCCAGCGAGGGTTTATTCGACCTTCCACCTCTCCCGCTGGAGCCGGGTTCTTCTTCGTTAAAAAGTAGGATGGATCACTACGCCCCTGCATAGATTTTCGTGGACTCAACGCCATTACTATTAAAAATCGGTATCCCATTCCGCTGATCACTGAGTTATTTGATCGCATCAAGGGAGCTCGGATCTTTACCAAGTTGGATCTTCGTGGTGCCTACAATTTAATTAGAATCCGTTCCGGTGACGAATGGAAGACAGCGTTCAACACCAGAGATGGGCATTATGAATATCTAGTAATGCCTTTCGGGTTGTGCAATGCCCCCGCTGTTTTCCAAGGCTTCATCAATGAGATCTTTCGGGACTTATTATATGTATGTGTCGTTGTCTACCTGGACGACATTTTGATCTTCTCACAGGACCTGCCTTCTCATCACCAACATGTGGCCGAGGTCCTCTCCAGACTCCGGAAAAATTCATTGTTCTGTAAATTAGAAAAATGTTCATTCGAGTTGCCCCAGATTCCATTCTTGGGGTATATAGTTTCCGGAGTTGGCCTGAAGATGGATCCAGACAAGGTGAATGCTGTATTACATTGGCCCCAGCCAACTACTCTTCGTGCTATTCAGCATTTTTTAGGTTTTGCCAATTACTATAGACGCTTCATTCAAGACTTTTCATCCATTGCATCTCCTATTGTGGCCCTGACTCGTAAAGGGGCTAATACTAAGCAATGGTCATCTGAGGCTCTCCAAGCCTTTCAAATTCTCAAAGAGTCCTTCTCCTCTGCTCCCATTCTTCGACAGCCTGATGTGACACTTCCCTTCTTCCTAGAAGTAGATGCCTCTAATGTGGGCTTAGGAGCCATTCTCTCCCAACGCTCGGAGCAACAAAAATTCCATCCTTGTGCCTTCTACTCTCGGGGTCTCCTGCCTGCAGAGAAAAATTATACAATCGGGGACAAGGAGTTGCTGGCTATCAAAGCTGCATTAGAGGAGTGGAGATACTTATTGGAAGGAGCTCGCCATCCGGTGACGATTTTCACGGATCATAAGAACCTGTCATATCTACAATCTGCTCAATGCTTGAATCCTCGTCAAGCAAGATGGTCTCTTTTCTTTTCCCGTTTTGAATTAATTATAACCTTCAAACCAGCTGCTAAGAACAAAAAAGCTGACGCTCTATCTCGAGCTTTTGTGACGTCCTCTGACGTTGAAGAGGTTCCCAACCATGCTATTCTAGATCCCAAATGTATCTCGCTGGCTGCTTCGTCCACCAAAATGCTACCATTTGGGAAGACCCTCGTGCCTCCTACTCTGAGGAGGAAAATCCTTTCGTGGTTCCATGCCTCTCGTTTTTCTGGACACGCCGGTGAACGCAAGACCTTTGAGATTCTCTCTCGAAGTTACTGGTGCCCTTCGATGAGGAGAGACGTCAAAGAGTTTATTGCTTCCTGTGATTTATGTTCTCAGTTTAAATCTTCCCGCAGAACTCCAGCAGGGTTGCTGCGACCACTACCCATTCCGTCCAAGCCTTGGACCCATATTAGTATGGATTTCATTACTGATTTGCCACCTAGTAAGAATTATAATACTATTTGGGTAGTGGTAGACAGATTTTCGAAGATGGCTCATTTTGTCCCTTTGTCTGGTTTGCCTTCCTCGTCTACTCTGGCTGAACAGTTCATTAAAGAAATCTTTCGTATCCATGGATGTCCGTCTGAGATTGTGTCAGATAGAGGAGTACAATTAGTTTCCAGATTCTGGCGGGCCCTTTGTAAAACCTTGGGCATACGATTAGCACTCTCATCTTCTTACCATCCGCAATCTAACGGACAAACTGAACGGGTCAATCAAGATCTCGAGACCTTTATAAGGATGTTCTCATCAGCCAATCAAGACAACTGGGTAGAATTGCTTCCTTGGGCTGAATTTGCCCATAACAACATGTACCATGAGTCATCATCCAAAACTCCATTCTTTGTGGTCTACGGTCACCATCCGTCTTTTCCGGAATTTCCTGCCCTCCCGTCCACCCAAGTTCCTGCTGTGGAGACTGCTTGTCAGACCTTCAAAAATATCTGGTCTCAGGTCAAAACCTGTTTAAAGAAGACATCTAACAAATATAAGTATTTCGCAGATAAGAAGAGGCGGGCTATTCCACCACTAAAAATTGGAGATCGTGTCTGGTTATCTACCAAAAATATCCGTTTGAAGGTCCCATCTATGAAATTCGCTCCTCGTTTTATTGGTCCATATAGGATCATTCAAGTAATCAATCCAGTGTGTGTTAAACTTCTACTCCCTAAGAATCTTCGGATTTCCAATGCCTTCCATGTCTCCTTGCTCAAACCTCTCATCATCAACCGTTTCTCGACTCCTCCTTCAGCACCTCAGCCAGTTCAAGTTCATCAGGAGGAAGATTTCGAGATTACTGAGGTATTGGATGCAAAAATTTCGCGAGGAGTTCTCCGTTTCCTCGTTCATTGGAAGGGCTTTGGTCCTGAAGAGCGCTCATGGATCAAAGCTGAAGATCTCAATGCCCCAGCTCTTCTGAAGAAGTTTTATTCCAAAAATCCGGACAAGCCCGGTTCCAGGCGTTCTGTGCCCACCTTTAAAAGGGGGGGTACTGTCACTCACCGGACTGTGAGTGCTTCTTCCCGGACATTTAGGAACCGTGGCCGTCCTCCATCCTGAGGGTCTGCGCATGCGCAGCCCTTTCAAACCCTTCAGTACATGTTCCTTTAACTTAATTGGCAGATCAGGCAACACTCCCTATATTAAGCACCTGTGGTCAATACCACGTTGCCTGATCTTGGAGTCTCATTCCCCATGAGCCTCTGAAGGTGTTCCTGTGTTTCCTCGTGTATTCAGCGCTGCTGATTCCTGTGGTTTCCAAACCACTTCTACCTCTGTGGTTTCCAAACCACTTCTACTCCTGTGGTTCCCATACCACTTCTACCCTCCTGTGTATCATCGTGACTGTTAGCTGATTCCTATCCGCTGCCTCCGTGCACTACAGTCTTCAAGCCACTTCAACTCTATTATATCATTGTGACTGTTAGCTGATTCCTATCCGCTGCCTCCGTGCACTACAGTCTTCAATCTACATCAACTCACCTGTGCATCATCGTGACTGTTAGCTGATTCCGATCCGCTGCCTCCGTGCACTACAGTCTTCAACCTGCAACTCGTCTGTGTTTCATCGTGACTGTTTGGCTGATTCCTATCCGCTGCCTCTGTGCGCTTCAGTCTTCAGCTCATCTCAACTCTCCCGTGTTTCCTCGAGACTGCTTCTACTATTTGCTATCCGCTACTCTCCGTGATCAACAGTTCCAGCTCAGCTCTGCTTCCCCGTGTGCCATCGTTACTGCACCTGCTGGTTGCTATTGGCTACCTTCGTGTGTCTGCAGAGTCCTGCTGCTGCTACTCCTCAGCTCTACTCGTCCTTCTACAGCTGATCCGCTCTCCACGCTTTCCTGTGTTCCCGCTGGTCTCTACCCGCCTGTTAGCATCGGATCTGCGCCTCACTACTTACCTCTCAGCTAGACCATCGCTTCTCTTCAGGGTCCTCCAGGAGTCCAGTTCTACATACTACTGCTTCCTGAGTATTTGTTTCCCTGCTGGTCTACCTACCTGTGCGCTGCACCTACTTGACTACCGCTTTACCCATCCAGGGACTTCGCATCCTGCCGGCCTCCAGCCGTTCAGGTATCTCTGCACTCCTGTCTGACAGCCTGCTCCTGAACCACGGTATGCATACTTCTCATTGACTGTGCTGGTGTATTGCATATCTTGCTGGACGGTGTTGGTTCTCCTCTGGAGTTTGCTATCCGCTGAGTCTATTACCATCATTGACTTTGTTATCTTGTGCTGGATTACCTCAAGTGACTTTCTATTATTGCAGTGCTGTTCAGTCATTTATATATTGTGCATATTATTGTAGATCAAGATTAAGGTGCCCGTGTATCTCCTGTATTGCAGTCTCTCCCCGTGCTCCTCCTCACATATATATTCAGTGGTACAACTTGCTAGAGGCAGACCACTGATCCCTGTTTCCTGTGTCACCTGTTCCAGTATCCTCTCACATAGCAGTGGTACAACTTGCTAACGCAGACCACTGACTCCCCGGATACCTCCACTTGGATTCCATTCCTTCACTCAGACAGCGGTACAACTTGCTATCCGCAGACCGCTGACTCTCCTCACCTCCTCGTTTCTGTTGGACATTCCTCCTCACTATAGCAGTGGTACAACTTGCTACCGCAGACCACTGACTACCTTCACGTGTCCTTTGTCCATACAGTTCCTCGTGTATTATTACCTCCATATTACCAGTGCTGCTAGTCATAGACTTTCCTGAGCATCTCATCATCTGCTATTTCCTGTTCCGTGATCACCCAGCTACCAGAGTACCATATTGCCACCTATACTGCTCTGGTAAGCCTACCACCTGGTGATCCCTGGGTAAAGACTCCTAGTGCCCGTGACATACTCTCTTTATACCGACCAGTGGTTTCTACAATACACTGATACTTCTAAAACAATACTAATACTATAAGTGAAGTTATTATATTCCTCGGATGAGGTTAAACAAGAGAAGAACAAAGTGACAATAGTTACTAAGCTAAAATGTCTCATGGGAAACAGGGCTGACCTACTTCACCTGAGCATAATAGGACTTTACCTGTCGCCTACACACAATGACTGCCACTGCTATAAAGACAGGGATAATAAAGGAGGGATCATCCTCACCTCAATGCTGCAGCTGCTGTGATACAGGGCAGGCGGGAGCCAGGTAACATTCCCATCCCAAGTGACCAGAACATCGACCTGTAAGCCCACATCAAACTCACCGTCATAACTGGGGGACAGAGAGGGGAATACAGAGTACGTTAGTAGGGTACAGGATTTGGGTCCACCTCTGAGTAAGACCCCCATCTCTCCAGTCACTCACTTGTTCATAAGGACAATGTCTGGTTTCCACACCTCTTCAGAGGCGATCCTCAGATGCTCGATCCCGTCATATGTTTTGGGGTCCCAGGTAAGTCTGAGATCATTCCAGGCCTGAGAGCAAATAGATCATTGCGTCATTTAGAGTTGGACACAATCCACATTTTTTAGAGTAAAGTAGGCATTTTTGCAAGAACATATATCTTTGCATCCACATTAAGATTTCTGTGAATGCCAGACTGGACTAAAGAGAAGGAACTGGAGAGGGAATCGGTGTAATTGCTATATAGTTAGAGGTTGAAACAGCCGTAAACACACCTGTCAGGAGGCGTATTTAATGCGGGTGCTCTACTCTTACAGCACAGATCCACAAAGCTGCTGATGATGATGATATTGGTGATGGTGATTGAGATGATGATGGTGATGGTGATTAAGATGATGATGGTGATGATGATTGTAATGGTAATGATTACGGTGATGATAAATATGATGATACTAAATGCATCACTGTTACACTGCCCCTGTCTATACAGCCGGAGGTGCGGGAACTGTCAAAAGTTTAAAAATAGATAAAAGTTTTAAAAAACAATTTTGTGGGGTCTCTTCTTGGCCAATAAAGCCCCTGCTGCTTGCAGCTTTCTTTTCTTTAGCCCAGGAGGGCCCCATATTTGTAATCCATATCCGGAACATGCTTGAGAAAAACACTAAACCCAGTTTACAGACAACGCGTCTTCTGCTTGTGGAGTATACAAGCAGACTGGCGCTACAGAATAGAATCCAGCCGCGAGGTCTATTTATAGTCTATGGGGATTTACCACGATGTCATGGGGATTCCATGCAAATTTTTTCCCCGATTTAACGTAACCAGCAGTAGGCTGGCAGCATGAGGGTTAATAGTGGCCGGGCGGGGGGACCCCACGCTTTTTATTTATTTATTTATTTTTAACTTTTATCTATTTTTACACTTTAAACAGCTGCCGGACCTCGGCTGTGTAGGCAGATAATGTAACAGTGATATTTTTACTAATCATGCAGATAACACAGGTAAGTTAGCTAAACATGGGAGTGTTTGACATCGCAGCAAATCGCCAGAGACGACCAGCGATTTTTAAGATCAGAGTAAAAATCGCAGTTTAATACATCTGGCAACTTGGGGACTAAAATCGCGGGTTATTATCCGCAATTTGCAGCGATTTTAAAACGCTGAAAAAATCAGACCTTGATACATTTACCCCTAGAGTCGGTGTTGTGTATCCTGTGACCTGTCCCTGTATCTGCCCTGTGTTCTGATTCCTTAGTTGCCTTTCATGGTCTTTGTCTGCTGCCACCATGTAGCATACTAGCATAGGTCAACAGTGGACAGGTCGGCCCAGTCCCCAGGACACAAGTGTCCTAGTGGTTAGCACTACTGCCTCACAGCAATGGGGTCATGAGTTTGATTCCCGACCATGGCCTTATCTGTGTGGAGTTTGTATGTTCTCCCTGTGTTTGCCTGGGTTTCCTCCGGGTGCTCCGGTTTCCTCCCACACTCCAAAAACATACTGGTAGGTTAATAGGCTGCTATCAAAAATTGACCCTAGTCTCTCCCTCTCTGTCTGTCTCCCTGTCTGTTTCTGTGTGGGAGTGTGTGTCTATATTAGGTAATTTAGACTGTAAGCTCCAATGGGGCAGGGACTGATGTGAATGAGTTCTCTGTACAGCGCTGCAGAATTAGTGGCGCTATATAAATAAATGATGATGATGATGATGATGATGAAGTGTTTGCGACACAGAGGTACTGGAGAATTGGAGTACAGAAGAGATATAGAGGATTCTAAGACCCTGCGGTACTTTCTATGTGCCCTAGACCACCCCCTACCCTGAGCTCCAGCACTACACATACCATATTCATGTAGACCTTCGTCGTAAGCTCCTCATCCTTCTCATTCTATAAAGGGAGAGACAGAGTATTAAAGTCATTAACCAAGATCTACTGTCATGTGCGATTAAATCTGCACCCGATCCCTGGCCATAAAATGAATCTCAGCCCCCACCTCTGACGTCTTGGAGATTCTGTGACTCTAATGCAATTTACTTTGAGCTTATAAATATGCATCAGATAAAGTTTGACAACAGCCTGGAATATTGGGGTTTAAGCAGCCAGTAATACCACTGGATGGAGAGACAAAATATTAGTAACATTATTATCCCTTTTATAATGTTATAATGGATATTGTACCTAACTGCTGGGAGAGACTGTTAAACAGATTTATCCTCCTTTATATACTTATTATTTACTTCAACTGAATCCAGGACTTATCAGAATTCATTGAGGATTCTGATTTGCTAGCCCTGGCCTTTGTAGTGGGTGCTTATACTTACCAGACTGACGAGCTGTGAGAGAATCATCCCCACTTGTGCCGTCACCTTCTCCTGCGGGGTCCTGGTGGGTCGGACATGGACATTGTAATCCTGGAACAGCTTATCCCTGAGGGATCCCTCAACGGAGGCCGCCGTGGATCCTGTAAGTGACATACGTGTCATGTGAGGAGCACATTGCAAACAGATATGTACATAGCCGTCCAGGGTACAGGAAATAAGCCCCAAATAACGTATAGAGGATCCCCAGGATTCCTGATGTCTCACTGACAAGTTCACCAACTGCAGAGTAATAGTTCTTAGGCTGCACTTACTGAGTCTGAGTCATTAAGGAGAGCAAAGCATAAAAAAGGAGCAACTTTGCACCTGGGCAAAGCCATGTTACATTGGAGGGGGAGGTAAACGTAAAATAAGGGGACAGATTTATAATTGGGATAGGGCATTTCTTAGATCAACTTTAAATTTCAGTGTAAAAATAAAGCCATCAAGTATTTGTGTGTTACATGAAACAGCAGCCAGTGTTTAAATTATGAGCAAAATAATAAAATAATTTGAACCCCTTGTATTGTATTATTGGGGTGCTCTGGTAATGTTGAGGTGTTTGGTGTATTTTTGGGGTGTTCTGGTAATGTTAAGGTGTTTGGTGTATTATCAGGGTGTTCTGTTAATATTGAGGTGTTTGGTGTATTATCAGGGTGTTCTGGTAATGTTAAGGTGTTTGGTGTATTATCAGGGTGTTCTGGTAATGTTAAGGTGTTTGGTGTATTATCAGGGTGTTCTGTTAATATTGAGGTGTTTGGTGTATTATCAGGGTGTTCTGTTAATGTTGAGATGTTTGGTGTATTATTGGAGTAATCAGGTAATGTTGAGGTGTTTGGTGTATTATCGGGGTGTTCTGGTAATGTTGAGATGTTTGGTGTATTATTGGAGTAATCAGGTAATGTTGAGGTGTTTGGTGTATTTTTGGGGTGTTCAGGTAATGTTGAGGTGTTTGGTGTATTTTTGGGGTGTTCAGGTAATGTTGAGGTGTTTGGTGTATTATCACGGTGTTCTGTTAATATTGAGGTGTTTGGTGTATTATCAGGGTGTTCTGTTAATGTTGAGGTGTTTGGTGTATTATTGGAGTAATCAGGTAATGTTGAGGTGTTTGGTGTATTTTTGGGGTGTTCAGGTAATGTTGAGGTGTTTGGTGTATTTTTGGGGTGTTCAGGTAATGTTGAGGTGTTTGGTGTATTATCAGGGTGTTCTGGTAATGTTGAGGTATTTCGTGTATTATTGGGGTGTTCTGGTAATGTTGAGGTGTTTGGTGTATTATTGGGGTGCTCTGGTAATGTTGAGGTGTTTGGTGTATTATTGGGGTGTTCTGGTAATGTTGAGGTGTTTGGGGTATTATTTGGGTGTTCAGGTAATGTTAAGGTGTTTGGGGTATTATCAGGGTGTTCTGGTTATGTTGAGGTGTTTGGTGTATTATCAGGGTGTTCTGGTAATGTTGAGGTGTTTGGTGTATTATTGGGGTGTTCTGGTAATGTTGAGGTGTTTGGTGTATTATTGGGGTGCTCTGGTAATGTTGAGGTGTTTGGTGTATTATTGGGGTGTTCTGGTAATGTTGAGGTGTTTGGGGTATTATTTGGGTGTTCAGGTAATGTTGAGGTGTTTGGTGTATTATTGGGGTGTTCTGGTAATGTTGAGGTGTTTGGTGTATTATCGGGGTGTTCTGGTAATGTTGAGGTGTTTGGTGTATTATCGGGGTGTTCTGGTAATGTTGAGGTGTTTGGTGTATTATCGGGGTGTTCAGGTAATGTTGAGGTGTTTGGTGTATTATCAGGGTGTTCTGGTAATGTTGAGGTGTTTGGGGTATTATTTGGGTGTTCAGGTAATGTTGAGGTGTTTGGTGTATTATCAGGGTGTTCTGGTAATGTTAAGGTTTTTGGTGTATTCTCAGGGTGTTCTGGTAATGTTGAGGTGTTTGGTGTATTCTCAGGGTGTTCTGGTAATGTTGAGGTGTTTGGTGTATTATCAGGGTGTTCTGGTAATGTTGAGGTGTTTGGTGTATTATCAGGGTGTTCTGTTAATGTTGAGGTGTTTGGTTTATTATTAGGGTGTTCTGTTAATGTTGAGGTGTTTGGTGTATTATCGGGGTGTTCTGGTAATGTTGAGGTGTTTGGTGTATTTTTGGGGTGTTCAGGTAATGTTGAGGTGTTTGGTGTATTTTTGGGGTGTGCAGGTAATGTTGAGGTGTTTGGTGTATTATTGAGGTGCTCTGGTAATGTTGAGGTGTTTGGTGTATTATTGGGGTGCTCTGGTAATGTTGAGGTTTTTGGTGTATTATCAGGGTGTTCTGGTAATGTTGAGGTGTTTGGTGTATTGTTGGGGTGCTCTGGTAATGTTGAGGTGTTTGGTATATTATTGGGGTGCTCAGGTAATGATGAAGTGTTTGGTATATTATCGGGGTGCTCTGGTAATTTTGAGGTGTTTGGTGTATTATCAGGGTGGTCAGGTAATGTTGAGGTGTTTGGTGTATTTTTGGGGTGTTCAGGTAATGTTGAGGTGTTTGGTGTATTATTGGGGTGTTCTGGTAATGTTAATGTGTTTGGTGTATTATTGGGGTGTTCTGGTGATGTTGAGGTGTTTGGTGTATTATCAGGGTGTTCAGGTAATGTTGAGGTGTTTAGTGTATTTTTGGGGTGTTCTGGTAATGTTGAGGTGTTTGGTGTATTATTGGGGTGCTCTGGTAATGTTGAGGTGTTTGGTGTATTATTGGGGTGCTCAGGTAATGTTGAGGTGTTTGGTGTATTATCAGGGTGTTCTGGTAATGTTGAGGTGTTTGGTATATTATTGGGGTGTTCTGGTAATGTTAATGTGTTTGGTGTATTATTGTGGTGTTCTGGTAATGTTGAGGTGTTTGGAGTATTATTGGGGTGCTCTGGTAATGTTGAGGTGTTTGGTGTGTTATCAGGGTGCTCTGGTAATGTTGAGGTGTTTGGTGTATTATCAGGGTGTTCTGGTAATGTTGAGGTGTTTGGTATATTATTGGGGTGTTCTGGTAATGTTAATGTGTTTGGTGTATTATTGTGGTGTTCTGGTAATGTTGAGGTGTTTGGTGTATTATTGGGGTGCTCTGGTAATGTTGAGGTGTTTGGTGTATTATCGGGGTGCTCTGGTAATGTTGAGGTGTTTGGTGTATTATCAGGGTGTTCAGGTAATGTTGAGGTGTTTGGTGTATTATCGGAGTGCTTATATATATATACTACTCTACACTGTATACTCTACACAACTCAGCCCTGTACGTCCTACTGTCCTCCCTACCAGCCCACTTCCCCTGACTCCTCACACTCACCTCTGTGTGTGACCCCCACACTCCTCACCCCTTACCTCCGCCTCCTTCTATGTACTCTCCCTATCCTCTCCCTGCTCCTCTACATTGCTCAGCCCTGTACGTCCCACTGTCCTGCCTCTCAGCCCACACTTACCTTGTAGAAGTGTCGCACACACCAGCAATATCTGTAGCAGTCTTCCCAGCTCCTCCATGTCTGTTTGTGTCCTTCTGTCCCTCTCCCCCTTCTCCTCTGTCTGGGACTGGTCATTGGTTGCAGCTGCCGGACGTGTCTGTGACAGGCAGGACGGGTGGGGGTCTGCCGCTGTCATTCAGAAAAACTCTGCACACCTGTCACCAGGACGACCCTTACACTGCTGGAACATACTGACACGTATGTCCCAGATCTCCACATGTTTATATTCAAGCAGATGGTGTGCACGTAGTAAGTTAGTCAGTGTGTGTGGTATTTGTATGGGTGTTTATATATATATAAATAGATAGATAGATAGATAGATAGATATGAGAGATAGATAGATAGATAGATAGATAGATAGATAGATAGATAGATAGATATCAGATAGATAGATAGATATGAGATGGATAGATAGATAGATAGATAGATAGATAGATAGATAGATAGATAGATATGAGATATATAGATAGATAGATAGATATGAGATAGATAGATAGATTAATAGATAGATATGAGATGGATAGATAGATAGATAGATAGATAGATATCAGATAGATAGATAGATAGATATCAGATAGATAGATAGATAGATAGATATCAGATAGATAGATAGATAGATATGAGATGGATAGATAGATATGAGATAGATAGATAGATATCAGATAGATAGATAGATATGAGATAGATAGATAGATAGATAGATATGAGATAGATAGATAGATAGATATGAGATAGATAGATAGATAGATAGATAGATAGATAGATAGATATGAGATGGATAGATAGATAGATAGATAGATAGATAGATAGATAGATAGATATGAGATAGATAGATAGATAGATAGGTATCAGATAGATAGATTGATAGATAGATAGATATGAGATAGATATCAGGTAGATAGATAGATAGATAGATAGATAGATAGATAGATAGATAAGAGATAGATAAATAGATAGATAGATAGATAGATAGATAGATAGATAGATAGATAGATAGATAGATTTTGGATCTGGATTTAATTAACAATTGTGAAAAATAGATAAAATAATGTGATTTTGACCTGTCTGCAGCATTAAAAGTAATTTACATTCTTTTTTCTAATGATCTCTTCACAAATGTCCAACTTTTCACGAATTTTGGCCAAAGTATTGTTACTGCCCCTCTGCAATGTGTCACACATGCTGCCTAACATTTACCTACCTGGTATATCTTCTTTCATTTATAATGTAAATGTAATTGATGTAGACATCTTTTATGAGAATGATGATGAGGGTGATGATGAGGGTGATGATGAGGATGACAAGGAGGGTGACGATGAGGGTGATGATGAGGGTGATGATGAGGGTGATGATGAGAGTGATGATGAGGGTGATGATGAGGATGGATGAGGGTGATGATGAGGGTGACGATGAGGGTGACGATGAGGGTGACGATGAGGGTGACAATGAGGGTGATGATGAGGGTGATGATGAGGGTGACGATGAGGGTGACGATGAGGGTGAGGATGAGGGTGACGATGAGGGTGATGATGAGGGTGACGATGAGGGTGACGATGAGGGTGATGATGAGGGTGATGATGAGGATGACAAGGAGGGTGACAATGAGGGTGATGATGAGGGTGATGATGAGGGTGACGATGAGGGCGATGATGAGGGTGATGATGAGGGTGATGATGAGGATGACAAGGAGGGTGACGATAAGGGTGACAAGGAGGGTGACGATGAGGGTGACGATGAGGGTGACGATGAGGGTGATGATGAGGGTGATGATGAGGGTGATGATGAGGATGACAAGGAGGGTGACGATGAGGGTGACGATGAGGGTGATGATGAGGGTGATGATGAGGATGACAAGGAGGGTGACGATGAGGGTGACGATGAGGGTGATGATGAGGGTGATGATGAGGGTGACGATGAGGGTGACGATGAGGGTGATGATGAGGGTGATGATGAGGGTGACAAGGAGGGTGACGATGAGGGTGACGATGAGGGTGATGATGAGGATGACAAGGAGGGTGACGATGAGGGTGACGATGAGGGTGATGATGAGGGTGACGATGAGGGTGACGATGAGGGTGACGATGAGGGTGATGATGAGGGTGATGATGAGGATGACAAGGAGGGTGACGATGAGGGTGACGATGAGGGTGATGATGAGGGTGACGATGAGGGTGATGATGAGGGTGATGATGAGGGTGACGATGAGGTTGACGATGAGGATGATGATGAGGGTGATGATGAGGGTGACGATGAGGGTGATGATGAGGGTGACGATGAGGGTGATGATGAGGATGACAATGACGGTGATGATGAGGGTGATGATGAGGGTGATGATGAGGGTGATGATAAGGGTGATGATGAGGGTGACGATGAGGGTGACGATGAGGGTGAGGATGAGGGTGCTGATGAGGATGATGATGAGGGTGATGATGAGGGTGACGATGAGGATGTTGATGAGGGTGACGATGAAGGTGATGATGAGGATGACAATGACGGTGATGATGAGGGTGATGACGAGGGTGATGACAAGGATGACGATGACAGTGATGATGATTGATGAGAGTGATGATGAGGATGATGACGAGGGTGATGATGAGGATGACAAGGAGGGTGTTGATGAGGGTGACGATGAGGGTGATGATGATGGTGACAATGACGGTGAGGATGATAATGAAGGTAACAATGACGGTGAGGATGAGGGTAATGATGAGGGTGATGATGAGGGTGATGATGAGGATGATGACGAGGGTGATGATGGGGACGATGACGGGGGTAATGACAAGGACGATGACGGTGATGATGATGAGTGTGATTTTGAGGGTGATGACAAAGATGACGATGAAGGTGATGACGAGGATGACGATGACGGTGATGACGAGGATGATGATCGGCCTCCCTCTATAACCAAACCCTCTCCTCCGCCCTTGATGCGGTCGCCCCTGCCCAGCCCATCCGCCTTCTCTGCTCCAATCCCCAACCCTGGCACTCCAAACTTACCCGCTTCCTCCAAAAATGCTCTCGTACTGCCGAATGCCACTGGAGAAAATCTCGCTCCCTGGCTGATTTCCTCCACTTCAAGTTTATCCTCTCCTCCTACAGCTCTGCCCTCTCGCTCGCTAAGCAATCCTTCTTTAAATCCCTCATCTCCTCCCAGTCCTCCAACCCCCGCCACCTCTTCGCTACCTTTAACACTCTCCTGTCTCCCCCCCCCCTCCCCCCTCCCTTCCTCCTTATCTGCCACTGACTTCACCACCTTTTTCTCCTCTAAAATCGCAGCCACCAGACTTGAAATCTCCTCCTCCACCCACTCTTCCGCCACCCCCCCTCTCGCCCTTCCTCCCCCCTCCACTCTCCCCCCCCCCTCTCCCCCAGCCACCAACTCCTTCTCTCCTTCCGCCCCACCTCGTCTCACCCATTCTCAAGAAACCCAACCTTGACCCCACCTCACTCTCTAATTACCGCCCCATTTTCCTTCTCCCATTTGCCTCCAAAATACTCGAGAGACTTGTCTGCAACCGTCTCTCCACCTACCTCTCTGAACACTCCCTCCTTGACCCTCTCCAATCAGGCTTCCGCCCCCTCCATTCCACTGAAACTGCCCTGGCTCAAGTTACGAACGATCTCCTCTCGGCTAAAGCCCTGGGCCACTACTCCCTCCTGATTCTCCTTGACCTCTCAGCGGCCTTTGACACCATTGACCACCCCCTCCTGCTTCACACCCTTCAGTCCATTGGCCTCTCCGGTACCGTCCTCTCCTGGTTCACCTCTTACCTTGCCGACCGTTCCTTCTCTGTTTCCACCTCTGATTCTCTCTCCCCATCTTCCTCCCTTCCAGTCGGGGTCCCTCAGGGCTCTGTCCTTGGACCCTTACTATTCTCACTATAAACCTCTTCTCTGGGTGCACTCATCAGCTCCTTCGGTCTCAAGTACCACCTTTATGCTGATGACACTCAACTCTACCTTTCCTCTCCTGATCTCTCTCCCTCCCTTCTCTCCAGGGTATCCGCATGCCTCTCTGCCATCTCCTCCTGGATGTCCTCTAGATTTCTTAAACTCAATCTTGCTAAAACTGAACTCATTGTCTTTCCTCCCTCTCGTACCTCCTTCCTCTCTGACCTCTCTATCAATGTTGACAACTCATCTATCTCCCCTGTTCCCCAACTCCGCTGCCTAGGTGTCATCCTCGACTCCTCTCTCTCCTTTGCCCCTCACATTCACTCTCTCGCCAAATCCTGCCGTTTCCAGCTTCGCAACATTGCCCGCATTTGGCCCATCCTCTCCCAGGATGCCACCAAATCTCTCGTCCACTCTCTGATCATCTCCCGCTTGGACTACTGCAACCTTCTCCTTATCTGCCTCCCCCTCTCTAATCTCGCTCCCCTTAGATCTGTACTTAACGCCGCTGCTAGGCTTATTTTCCTCTCTCGCCGTTCCACCTCTGTCTCCCCACTCTACCAAGCCCTTCACTGGCTCCCCTTCCCCTACAGAATCCTTTTCAAGCTCCTCACTCTGACTTACAAGGCCCTCGCCAACTCCACTGCTCCCTACATCTCTAACCTTATCTCTATTCACACTCCCTCCCGCCCACTGCGATCGTCCAATGATCGTCGCCTCTCTTCCCCTCTGATTACCTCCTCTCACGCACGTATCCAAGACTTCTCCCCTCCATTGGAACAAGCTCCCCCACTCCATCAGAACTTCCCCTAATCTGTCCTCTTTCAAACGAACATTAAAAACCCACCTTTTCCTTAAAGCCTTCCAGTCTCATGCCTAAACTCCCACCGGTCGGCTACCTCTCTTTCTCATCCCTTCTTCCCTTTTCCCCCTTCCTCGACTCCGTCTCCGTTTCTCCCGTCTCTCCGTCTCATCCATGTGTCTGTCTGTCTTCCCCTCACTTTAGATTGTTCGCTCCTTTGAGCAGGGCTCTCCTACCTCCTGTTTCTATCACTTTTAACTGCGCTCTCCAGCTACTCAGCTCACCTCCTCTCGGTCCCTCTGCCCTCTGTCTCCTCTCGCTTCTCTCCGCTCCCCTCAGTGACTCTCAACCTGTCATCTGTGCCCACCCTCTTGGGCCATAGTTACCTGCCTGTACTCACTTTTCCCCTCCCTCCCTCTCTTTCATGCTGTGCCTGAGCCCCCAGAGTTATAGTGCTTACTGTTACTTGTACTGTGCTGTTTCACCTTGTACTGTGCCATTGTTTGTCCCTGTACGGCGCTACGGATACTTTGTGGCGCCCTATAAATAAAAATTAATAATAATAATAATAATAATAATAATAATGAGGGTGATGATGAGGGTGATGACAAGGATAACAATGAGGGTGATGATGAGGATGATAATGAGGGTGATGCTGAGGATGATGATGAGGGTGATGATGAGGGTGATGATGAGGGTGATGATGAGGGTGATGATGAGGGTGACGATGAGGGTGATGATGAGGATGACAATGACGCTGATGACGAGGATGATGATGAGGGTGATGATGAGGGTGATGATGAGGGTGATGATGAGGGTGATGATGAGGGTGATGACAAGGATAACAATGAGGGTGATGATGAGGATGACAAGGCGGGTGATGATGAGGGTGACAATGACGGTGATGATGATAGTGATGAAGAGGATGACAATGAGGGTGATGATGAGGGTGATGATGAGGGTGATGATGAGGGTGACGATAAGGGTGATGATGAGGATGACAATGACGCTGATGACGAGGATGATGATGAGGGTGATGATGAGGGTGATGATGAGGGTGATGACAAGGATAACAATGAGGGCGATGATGAGGATGATAATGAGGGTGATGCTGAGGATGATAATGAAGGTGATGACGATAACGGTGATGATGATGATGGTGATGAGGGTGATGACGAGGGTGATGATGAGGGTGATGATGAGGGTGATGATGAGGGTGACGATGAGGGTGATGATGAGGATGACAATGACGCTGATGACGAGGATGATGATGAGGGTGATGATGAGGGTGATGATGAGGGTGATGACAAGGATAGCAATGAGGGTGATGATGAGGATGATAATGAGGGTGATGCTGTGGATGATAATGAAGGTGATGACGATAACGGTGATGATGATGATGGTGATGAGGGTGATGACGAGGGTGATGATGAGGGTGATGATGAGGGTGACGATGAGGGTGATGATGAGGATGACAATGACGCTGATGACGAGGATGATGATGAGGGTGATGATGAGGGTGATGATTAGGGTGATGACAAGGATAGCAATGAGGGTGATGATGAGGATGATAATGAGGGTGATGCTGTGGATGATAATGAAGGTGATGACGATAACGGTGATGATGATGATGGTGATGAGGGTGATGACGAGGGTGATGATAACATTGACATTTGTCATCATTGAAGAAGTTGACCAGTGACCACTGTTATCTAAATTCCCATGATTCATTTGTTAACTTCCCTATCTATTCTCCAGTTCAACAACCAAAGTGTTGGCTTTTGTGGGGGCCCAAACAAATCAAACACTTCAACCACAAAAGTGTCAGCCCCTGTCACTGAACTGCTTAGTTTGTTAAACTATGTACATGTCATTATCAACATATGGGTTTGTGGGCCCAAGGACACTGCTATTTTGACTTGCACCAATTAACATTGTGCCCTCTCATCGTTTTTTAAGTGTTTACTAATGCTGCTGTCCGTAGTTGAGGTCCTCACTCTCATCTTAATGAAGGATTTTGTAAATCTGCCATCTTGGCATTTACTTTCTCCGATTCAAATAAAAAAATAATGAATCAGTCTACCCCCATCACTTAGCTTAAATCATCAGCCATCGTATTTCCATTTATCTATGAATTCTTTGCCAGTGCCAAACTCGGTCCTCTTAATTTCTCAGAATGTGGACATTGCATTGTCTCGACAAGACAGATGTTTTTGCCAACCAAATCTGTATCAATGTCAGTTATACACATTGGCCTATCTGAACTATTGCATTGAAATTGTCTCAGATCATACAAAAGTAAACACATGTAATACATAATGGCATTTTATTCTGTACAATAACAGATAACCATAGTACGCTGATTTGGATATTAATATTGATACATAGTAAAACACTGTTTGTATGATTTTCTTTTAGATGAGTTATCAGAAGAATCATGTTGGAGACTCCAGCAATAGTCTGCCATCATGTGTCTGTCCCATCTGACTTGATACCTTTCCTCCATCACATTTATATCTTGATGAAACCTTCCCTTTGTTCCTCACTAAAATCACCAAGATCCTCCAGAAGTCTGTGTAAGTGGCTTTGGAGAAGGTACCTTTATGTTAAGTAAAGAGGGCAGGACAAGAGCTCCCAAGACGTGATTCTCGATGAATAGCGCTATTTTGGCCCCACCTCTCCTCCCACGGTCATTGCATAGTGGGCGCAGGGCAAAAAATTACGCCATTGCAGTGATCCCCTCCTTCCTCACCCTACCTCCCCCCTTCCCGGGATCTCTTGGAGGTGTAAATTAAAAATTAGGTGAGTATGATATATAAACCCCTTGCTGCTTTGTTCTAGTGCTCTTTGTGGGTTCAATTTACACTACTGACCAGTTTACTAATCAAATATTTACAACTAAAGTCTTGTTGGCTTTACGTATCCTTGAATTGTTGTTAAAAGTCAGCTTAGGCCTTGTAAGGGAATGTAATGGCAGACATTGCTCACTGATAACCAAACTAAGCAGAGTCTTCTACACCAATTACATGTTTTTAAAATATATTGTTATTTTGTAGTTCTATTTTTGTTACAAAGCTGCTCTACTGTCTCTTTCTAAGACATTGAGGCCCTAAACTATGAAAAAGGTAAACTAAGAAGATGCACTAGTACTTCATGTGTGTGTTCCAGTGATCACACAAATCTGTGAATTAGCAGCTCCACCCAGAGCAGTCAAGAGGAGTTTGGGGCCACGGTACAACTTTCTGTGCCCCCCTCCACACACAGCAGGAGAAGGGATGCACGACACATGGCAGTGGTGGCACAGTCGAAAGAGCCATGGCCACATAGTGATGGGGGCATAGTCAACATAGGCTGTGGCTGCACCTCTTCACACATGACATTATGGGGGGAATTCAACTAGCTGCAAAGTGTCTCTGGAACATCTGTGAGACACTTTGCAGCGGAGCTTTTGACAGAAATTTCTACCGTAATTGCTGGCAATGTGTGCAGATCGATGTCTGCACTCCACATCACCGACAATGTGTGCAGCACGATATCCGCACTCCACATCACCGGCAATATGTGCTACACGATGTCCACACTCCACATCACCGGCAATGTGTGCTGCACGAGGTCCGCACTCCATATCACCGGCAATGTGTGCAGCATGATGTCCGCACTCCACATCACCGGCAATGTGTGCAGCGCATTGTCCGCACTCCACATCACCAGCAATGTGTGCTGCATGAGGTCCGCACTCCACATCACCGGCAATGTGTACAGCACAATGTCCACACTCCATATCACTGGTGTAAAGAAATAATGTGTGATACGATTCCTTATAAAATAATGTGTGTGTTGAAATATATGTATTCAGATATATGATTTCTTATAAGTATGCACAGATATATTTAAGTGGAAAAATACAGATATGTGCAAGTTGCAAGTGAGACCTCTGTGAGACCTTTGTGACAGGAACAAGCCTGGAAGGTGATAACATCTACCCCTGCAGTCAAGATGCAATATCAGACATATCACAAGATGTTACACCCATAAGATGTTCTAACTGTTCCAACCACAATTGGGAGGTGTTTCCTCACAGAAGTGATAAACAATTCAATATATGGACATGTTATACGGTAAGTGCTTTGGCAATAATCAGCAGAATCTTTTTGCTTTGTGTACTGCCTATAAAAGGCTCCCTGAATAAAGTAGCAACAGCTCAGTTTATCTTGACCTCAATTGTGTATGTCATGATTTCTGGACTCCTGATTGATCAGTAAAGAACACATATGATATCTGAAGGTAGTTGGTTTCAAGGACAAGAATTTCCTTAACACTGGCAATGTGTGCAGTGTGATGTCCGCACTCCACATCACCGGCAATGTGTGCGGCATGATGTCCGCACTCCACATCACCTCCATTGTGTATTAAAAAGGTGTTGCTCTCACCTATCTGTTATTGCAGATTTCACAACCTGGTACTGGATTCTTGTCTGGATCCTGGAATGTTGGGACCTGTTTGGAAAATGTATAGGTACACAAAATATGGAAAATAATTAGTGCACACAGTACACAGCACAGATCACACAGTATATAATTATATAACAAGCAACATATGTGTGATAAAAATAATCTCAGATATCTATATGCTTGGAAATGGTCAGATAATGAAACAGAATTATAAGTGTATAAGAGAAATGGCTACCTCTAGGGGCTCTGCAACCCCATACAAAGATAAGTACACAGCAAAAAGTAACATATATATATTAGAGATGCTCAGGCTCGATTCCTTGGGAACCGAACAAACCCGAACTTAGGGGAACTTAATGGTTGTCATGGCATTCAATGAGGACTGACTTTCTGAGATGAACCAGAACAACTAATTTATTTTCAGGAGTCTGAGCTGTATCAATTTTTTGGAACTGGGGGAGTGTAGCCCCAAGATCTTGAGTAAGAGCGACATGAATGGAGGAAGAGGGAATAATAGGTTGTGGGTCAGGAGGCTGAGGATGGCATGCCATGAAACTTCAGGACAAAGAATCAGCTTTGGTGTTCTTTGAACCTGGATGAAAAGTTATGATGAAATTAAACTGGGTAAAGAACAAAGGTTTTAGCAGTCTGGATATACTGAAGTTTTTTGTGGTCAGTGAAGATTTTAATGACATGGATTGCTCCCTCTAACCAGTGTCGCCACTCTTCAAAGGCCCACTTGATGGCCAACAGCTCTCGATTCTCGATGTCGTAGTTGATTTCAGCGGGCGAGAATTTTCTGGAAAGGTATGGGTAGGGATGCAATTTTTTACTCTGTGGATCCTTTTGAGAAAGGATGGCACCTCCCCCAACATCCGATGCATCTACTTCAACTTCTGGGTTTGGGTGCCTAAGAACGGGTGCAAAGGAGAAGATGACTTTGAGGGCTGAAAAAGTTGCAAATGCTTCTGGAGACCAATTAGCCTTGTCGGCACCTTTCTGGGTGAGGACAGTGATAGGAGCCACTAAGGAGGAGAATGAGCATATAAACCTTCAATAGTAATTGGTGAAGCCAAGGAATCTCTGAATTGCCTTCAAATTAGTAGGAAGGACCCAGTCCTGAATTGCTTGAACCTTACGGGGTCCATAGAGAAACCAGATGAAGAGATAATGTACCCCAGGAAGGATACACTGGAGACCTCA
Source organism: Mixophyes australis (assembly GCA_036250195.1). Classification (NCBI taxonomy): domain Eukaryota; kingdom Metazoa; phylum Chordata; class Amphibia; order Anura; family Limnodynastidae; genus Mixophyes; species Mixophyes australis. Next base: position 13,811,912 of record JAVHZZ010000004.1, read on the forward strand.
AACTAACACTTCTCCAATTTTGCATAGAGAAGATGTTGGCATAATTTTTGCAGAACCTCACGAACATGTTGGCGGTGCTGAAACAAGGATTGAGAGTAAATTAAAATGTCATCCAGATAAACCACAACTGTTTTTCCAAGGAATTCTCGTAAAACGTCATTGATGAGGTCTTGGAAGACTGCCGGAGCATTGCACAAACCAAACGGCATAACTAGATACTCATAATGTCTTGAGTGAGTGTTGCAAAGGATATGTGTTCTTGACCGTGATTTTGTTCAGGCCACGATAATCTATACAGGGTCTCAGGCTGCCATTTTTTGGCCACGAAGAAACAACCAGCTCCTACTAGAGATTTGGAAGGGGAGATGAATCCTTTTGCAGTTTCTCCTCCACATATTGCTCCATAGCTCGGGTCTCAGGGATAGATAAAGAATACAGACTCCCTTTGGGCAACTTAGAACTAGATACAAGATGAATTGCACAGTCATAATCCCGATGAGGCGGAAGAGAGTCAGCTTTCTTCTTACAGAACACATCACTAAAGTCCTGGTAGGGCACAGGTAACAATTCCGAACTAGGCTGAAGAACTCTGAGAGGTAGGGTCAAGCATGTAGCAGGGCACTCTGGACTCCAATGGATGATCTCCCCTTTTTCCAATCAATGAGGGGATTATGGCTATGAAGCCAAGTATACCCCAGAATTAAAGGAGCAAAGGGACAGGCGATCAGGAATAAATAGAGCTCCCCTGTATGGAGGACTACTACAGATAATCGAACCAATGGAGTCTTAGTGAGCATTCTACCCTCAACCAAGGGGTTACCATCCAAGCCGCAGACGGTAACGCTCAAACCCAATTTGATATTAGGAATGCCAAGTGAATGAGCCAAGTGATATCCAGAAAGTTGCCTGCTGCACCACTATCAAAGAAGGCTGACACATCTGTAGAATGATCTCTGAAGATTAAGCATGCAGGGACGCTGAAGATTAAGCATGCAGGGACTATCAAAGAATTTTCTGAAGAGACTATTTGGAAACCTAAGCGCACCCCTTCACCAGCGCTTAGGTTTAGGCGTTTCCCGACTTGATAGCGCAGGTATGAACTAGGTGGCCCGATTGACCACAATACATGCAGAGAGCCAGGGATCGTCATCTGGAACGTTCTTCAGGAGGCAGACAGTAAGCGCCCAACTGGTAGGACATTACTTTGGTGGTGAGCAAAGAGGTATAGATGACTCTCTCTTGGCTTTACTCTCCTTGATTCTGCAATCAATTTTGATAACAAGTTGCATCAAACTTTCAAGTGAGGATGGCGTAGACTACTATACTAAGGAGTCCTTGATTTGCTCAATAAGGCCTAAGCGGAACTGACTCCGAAGTGCTGGATCATTCCACTCACTATCGGTCGACCACCACCTGAATTCTGCACAATACTCCTCAGCAGTGCACCGTCCTTGTCTCAAAGCCCGGAGATGAGACTCAGCTGAGGCCATTCTGTCTGGGTCATCATAAAGCAAGCCTAAGGCTTGGAGAAAAGCATCAACGGTTTGTAAGGAGGGACTTGCTGGTGGGAGAGTGAAGGCCCAGGACTGGGGATCGCCCTGGAGCTGTTATGAGCCACGGCGGTACGCCGCATCCTGGCGTGAGGTAGCAGCCGAGCACATGCATTAGTTTCAATGCACTGTTATATTTGTGGAGGGTGTAGGAACATCCTCCAACTCCAGGGGGGGCTCTCTCATGATTCTATTTGTCATTCATACATGTTCCTGGTTTGTGATATGACCTATGCTAGTTACCAACTAGTAATTATTTAGCAGCCTCCTGCGGTTGATTGTCAGCCTCCTCCTCCTCCTCCTTTCTGATTTGTTCATCACAGTATTTAAGGCAGTGAGGACTGGGCCTCACTGCTGGTTATAGTTCCTGCTCTGTGCATACTTACCTGCTCCCTGCTCTGTTCCCCTTCTCTGGCTTTGGATTGATCTTGCTGTGTATGACCTTGGACCGTGTACTGGACTCTGCTGTATTGCCTGTGACCTTGATCTCTGCCTGTTAACTGGATTCGTTGTTTGTCGCCAGCCCTGACCTTTTGCCTGGACTACACCACCGCTGCCTGCTGTACCCCTTGACCTCGGCCCGTTTGGACTTTGGTATTCTTCCACCTGGCCCTCGCCTGCACTGCGGTAGGGTTATAAACTTGTACTACTTTGAGCTTAAGACCTGGGGGCATCCGAATACCTGTGAGCATGTTCAGCTCTACGGGAAATGCGACTGCTATAGGCGAATACCTCTGTGACCTGTTCTACAAGTTTGCCGTCAGCCATAACAGGAGTAAGGAGATTACAATACCAACTCTTTGCTGCTCAGAGCCAGAGGAGCGTGATCTCAGGTGAAAATATAGTTTGCAGCTCTCCTTGAAGTTGCAGAAGGAGGATCTGTTTCCAGAAAATCGATCGGGCAAGTTCAATTTGGTCTCTGTAATAATGCCAGAGGAGGCCTGTTGAACCTGCAGACTTCTGGCGGACTATTTTTGTATTGACATGCGATGAGACAAACTCTGTACTACCAGTGACAAGGTCTGGATCTGATTCGCCAGGACCTGGGCTGGGGAAGGATTCGTCTCGCTGTCCTCCATTAAAGAAATTACCTCCAATCTTCACTGGCCGGTTATAAAGTTTTGGCCATCAGTGCGTCATAAACTTGTAGAACTAGCGTAAGATGTCTTCACCTATAGCAGCCGCCTTTTCCATAGAGACTGGTTATGCTCACAGGTACTCGGATGCCCCCAGGTCTTACACTCAGAGTTGTACAAGTTTATGGTCACACAGCAACACTCTGGATTGAGAGGTAATACATGGAGTAGGGACAGGCCAGAGGTCTGCGGACTGGAACAGAGATGGTAATGTCTGACTGGCCTCACAGAGCACAGGCGGAGACGTCAGATACAAGCAGGGTCAGGACCACAGGAAAAGATGCAAATCCGGTAACAGGCAGAAGGTCAGGGCAATAAGCAATGGTTCAAGTCCAGGTAACAAGCAGAAGGCCAGGGTAACTAGCGACACCTCAGAGTCCAGGTAACAGGCAGAAGGTCAGGGAAACTAGCGACACATCAGAGTCCAGGTAACAGGCAGAGGTCATACACAGAAAGCAATCCAAAGGTATTCACCAACACAGCACAGGAGCAGGTAAGCAAGCTGGGTATCAAAACGCTATAACCGACAGGGAGGCTAAGGCCTCCTTGCCTTAAATACAAAAGATACCAATCAGAGCTTTGCCCTGAAATCATCCCCAGGCACTGTTAATTAATAAATTGGATGTTTAATTAGACTGCAGGCTGTAGGAGTCCCTGCGCATGCGCCCGGCTGCCCTGTGTTGCTGGGGCATGCACATCTGTGAAATCGGCGCCCGGACATTGCCTTAGCAACGGTCGGGCCGAGAACCGGAAGTGATGTCCCGTTCGTCATAGAGACTGCCGGGACGCCAGGAAGAAGTGAAGCGCGACGGTGTACGCAGCCGCCACTGCTCCTATCAATATATATATATATATATACCATACCATGGCTGAGATTAGCATACCCAAGTGACATCTTGTATATGGTATATCATCTCCTTCATCTGAGTCTGGTCTAATAATTAATTTTATAACAATGCATTGTGTACATATTTTGCTCTTAAGAGATTTGCTGCCATATCTCTCACACTTGCATCTGTGTAAAGCTCTATCTTTAGCTTAGCTTTCTCGTTTTATGTCATTTCTAAATCTCTGTCTACATCAAAATACAAGGATCTTTACATTTGGTTTTGGCATTGTGACTACTGTATTACACCTATTGAAACTAATTCTTCCGTCTTGAAGTACTTGTTGTCCCAAGGCGGCAGTGTATATTCCTTGAGGTGTCATCATTTTAATCTCTTCTATTGTTTTATTAAAACAAACAGGAATTTATTCAGTTAGGTGTGGTGCTAAAACTATAACCGGAGGTTTAGTCAAGTTATATTTACTTTCAACAATCACTAAGATCACAATTTTGTTCTTGACATTTTATATCAGGACTAATATGTGTCAATTCTTCATAAGATACCGGAACTGGTAACATTGGCATATTTTTACTCAATAAAGGAGTTTTAGTACACACCCAAAAATTTGTAACGCCTAACACTTCACCTAGCATAACATGCAATTGGTCAACTAGATATTCTTTCTTGTAATACTCATTATTATCAGACCACCATATTAAACACCATTCTTTTGGTGAAGTACCACAATACTCACAAATGCATTTTGGAATTGGTGGTAATCCTTTACAATTTCTGAATTTCCTTGATTTCCTGTTTAGAAAAGAAGCAAAAATGGTCTTATTAAAATCATCCTCATCTAATATATCAGATGGGCTATCACCTTACCCACCCTCTTCTCAAATTCCTCTCCAAAATATATAAAGAACGTGTTGAGGCTTCAAATATCATTGTTCCTACAAGACAGGCAAAAAGGTTGAAGGCTCTTCATGTCATAAGTCGATAACCATGTAGCTGATTATACATCATCACTTCCATCTTGATTGAAGAGTTCTTTTAAATATAACTCAGTCTCTTTATCTGTGTTCAGTTCTGAGTCCTTTGGTTCCTGTAAGCTTGGGTCCTTGACCTGTTTGCAATGGGAACTGTGGATCCAAGTGTCTTTTCCTGCAACCTTTACAGCAGTATCAGTCGTTAATAGAACTTGCCTTTAGTAGGACCATACCATCCATCTGTAAGGGAACCAGAGCGTAAGATATTTCTTACCATAACATAGTCTCTAGGTTGTATTCTGTGCAGGCCCAAGAGCTGCTTCTGGTTAAATGTCTTTGTTCAAGTGTTCTTCTGGACCTTCTGAAGCTTCTGCAACTTTTCAGACAACTGTATGACATTTTGAGCAGTTAGATCATGATGTAGCTTCAAGTTATTCTGTGAATAAATAACATATCTATATATAAGTCCAATAACAGTTCATATGGAGAGAGATTGAGAAGAGGTTTAGAAGAGATTCTAATATTATGATGCACTAAAGTAAGTGCCATTCCTGGTTCCTTTGTAAGCTTTGTTATTCTTTAATTACTCCATTTATTCTTTCAACTTTCTCTGAAGCTTGAGAATGATATAGGGTGTGAAGTTTTGAATCTATTCTCATCATATTACATATTCTTTGAAATATTTTTTCTGTGAAGTTAGTTCACTCTCTGGATAAACTACATCTACATACAAATTCTGGCAAAATATTTTTAGTAGTAAATTGCACAATGTCTGAGGCAGTTATATATCAATACCAACTAACACATACTGTAACCTTCTTAGCATTTTTTTCCCTCGTAGCTCTTTTTTTTACCTTAACTGAATAAAATCAATAAACTAATTTGTAACCTCTGAAAAGGTTATACTAGGCACCTGTCTGACCTCAGTAGGTACTGTCTTTCCTTCATTGTCCTTAAGACAAATTATACATGTTTTAAACTTATTAACTGTAGTAATTTCTGGGCATACCAACAAGATATTACAATACTAATCCTGTTATCTGTTCCCATGTACACATAAGCACTTCTTGCAAGAGCTCGTAACAACAATTTTAATGCTACTGCTTTATTTTCTATATCTACCCAAATTTCAGTCTCTGTTTCATGACATTGTTTCATTTTCCATGTACTAATTTCATTAAGTGTAGCTTGTTCCTGACAGTATCGCAAAACACGTTTGAGTACCGATGTCAATGTCATGAAAAATCATCAACTGAGTCTGTGACTGTAAGTTTGGTTACCTGAACTGAGTGTAAGCTTAATGACTTAGCTTCGATTATCTCATTATGTATAGTGACTGCATATCATGTCACTAGTGAACCATCATGTGTTTATCGATGAAACATGTTCATCAGTAATGAAAGTTAATTCTGGATTCTCCAATGTAGTCTCAGAAATGTCTGGTAATACAGAAAGACTTACACATGTACTTAATACAATGCTCATTGTCTTCCTTGTCCTGTGAAGTTTCAGAGGGCAACAATGTAGCAGGATTGAGATTCTAACATTTGTGTATTGTAATGTTAGGAGTAATGTAATATAATTTAATTTTAATTTAATATTCCATTGTATAAACCTTGCTACAGACACATATCTGGTCTGTGAGACAACCCGAGGGACAAACAAATGTAACCCACGTTGCAACACAATATCCTGTATCTTTTTCACAAGAAAAGCTGCTATGGCCGTACACCTTAAACATGAAGGTAATGCTTTTGCTACCTATCTAACTGTACATTAATTATCTTCTAAATATCCTAAACAGTAATCTCATCATCAGTACAACAGAAAATATTTCTTATAATTGTGGATGCCTAATGCCAGGGTACTGGGCAGTAGACGGGGGCTTGGCTTGACCGGACATGTAGCTGGACGCTGTGCGTTTGCTCTCCCTGAGAAATCCTGGTTAAATATCTGTTTTCTCTGCACCTCCAGGTAAAATACAGGCACCTACTCGGCGATTAGGCTCCCTGGAGTGTTTGGAGTCTGGGTCTGGCTGTCTGGTCGGCTGGGGTCACTGAAGGCTTTGGAGAGTACCGGCGGCAGAGGAGCTCCGGAGCGAGCTTGTGGCTTGGGCACTTCTGTTGTTCGGCTGACCGAAGGGGGTCACCCCCCCCCCCCTCAGAAGACCGCAGGAAGATCTGTCTGAACTAGTTTGTATGCCAGAGCAGGAGTGCGCCCAGAAACCGGATGGTAGGCGGCCATTTTAGGAGGTAGCTGAAGTGGGACAGTGGCCGGGTGAGTCTACCCCTCCCCCCTCCTGCCTTCCTGACACACGGTCTTCATTTCTTTTTCCCTGGACCTCTAACTGCGCTTCCCAAAAGAGCCCTGCTTGTAATAGACACTCTGTCCTCCTGGGAATCAACCTGCGCTATTACATTGATTTCCCAGATATATGCAAGACGCTGAGGCATCAGTCTATTGTGCTGGACATTAACAACCTCCTGTATATTAATACTAAGAGACCCTCTGGCATTGTATAACAAATGCTGAAACTGTGATTGGCTACGTGAATATATTGTTCAGGAAGATCTCGGTGCCTGTGCTGTACTAACACAACAGTATACAAGAGAGGCGCGTGTCTTGCTGACTTCGTCCTAAGTATAAACAAGGACTGCAATTTACCTTTTCTCCTCACTGAGAGTTGCCCTGTGGTGTGAGGATTACGTTACTATCCCTTGTAGAACAAATACAGAGGAGGTCTGCTGCCATCTAGTGGTGAATCGAGAATACTGCCCTATGCTTTTGCCATTTATATTGACACACAACCTGCAAAATCTTGAGTGTTTATACTTGCAACAAGTGAATTCCTGTGTGCTATACTTACCTGTTTATAGAGAAGCTTGGTTTGGTTCCTTCTCCAGTGTAAGCCTATGAAGTCGGTGCCTCTGAGTCGCCTTTTCTTAGTTACCCAAAGATGGGAAGACCAACGCTGCAACTGCAGCTGCAAAATTGGAGAAATATGCGAGGCATCCGGGCCTGCAAGGTCTGTTCCTCCTGGGACTGAAGCCCCCTCTACATCCACAGAAGACCCCAGTTACGTCCAGCAGGTCCTCCTCGCTATAACTTCCTCTGAAAAGGGAGTGACGGATCGCAGAGGGATGGTACAATATTAATTCGATAAGATCTACAGAAAACGAGGGAGCAAGTTGGTGAGGCGGAACACTGAATTTCCTCGCTAGAAGATGCTGTGGCCCCGTTGAGTGGAGAAATTTCAGATTTAGCCACTCAAGTCAACAATGTCTGCTTTGTGGGCTTTCCTGAGCGCGCGGAGGGATCCGCTCCTGAAACTTTTCTTGAGACCTGGCTTGTCCGTGAATTTGGCAGTTTGCAGTTGAGCGTCCCCATCGCCTCCCATCTCAAGCTCCTGTGCCAGGGACTCTGGCCGTACATTCATAGCCAAGATGCTTCACTTCAGAGACAGAGACACAATTCTTCATCTGGCCAGAAGGAAGGGACCTCTCAAACACCGAACCGGCTGTATCCCGGACTACTCTCCTGCTTCAACCCTGGTACTGCATGTTGGACAGACTTCTGTGTACCGAACCGGCTGTATCCCAGACTACTCTCCTGCCTCACCCTTGGTACCGCATATTGGACTGACTCCTGTGTACCGATCCGGCTGTGTTCCTGGCTACCCTTCTGCCTAAATCCTGGTACCGCATATTGGACTGATTCCTGTGTACCGAACCGGTTGTATTCCTGACTACCTCTTCTGCCTCACCCCTCGTGCTACACCGTGGATTGATTCCTGCATACCAACCAGCTTCCACTCCAGGCTGCTACCTTCTAGATATATGGTTAGTGAACCTGATCGTCAGTTCCCTGAAGACCTGTTCGTACCTCTGCTTGTCCATCTCATAGAACTCTCTCCTTACGTCAGTAGGCTAACCTGGGGGCCGCGACCTGCGGTTCTTCGGCAGCAAAACCCACCCTCCTTGCGGCGGTTCTTGGAGAAGACCGGGAGGGGCGTTAGACTCCGTGCCCTAGGGGGGCCGGCGTAAATACTGACTAAGGTAACCTTGAAACCTAACAATGTGGTGTCGGTGTTTGTTGACTTTGCTATTGAATTCCAAAACGGCAGAGCACAATTCACCCAAATCAAGCGGCAGCTTCGAGATTTACAACAACCATATGCAATGCTTTTCCCTTCAAGGCTCTGGGTGGTTGCAGATAGCCGCTCTCACTTCTTCTCCACGCCCAGGGAGGCTGCAGACTGGCTGGACGGCAGGCCCCGGGCTGATCTTCAGGTGAGATGAGGACTACTCCTGGTTGGAAACGACTTGATTATTATAATGTTGATTTATCTATTCTACTAGTGGTTTAGCGAGGAGGTTTTGTTGCATTTTATGTTCTACCTCTTAATTGTGTAGGGTGCAGAGGCTATACTCTGAGGGAGGGCCTTGTGTCATAAGCTAGGATCAGGTAGCTCTCTCAAATATTGGTAATATTGTTAAAGTTGCTTAGTTAGATAGGGGATGGTTAAGGGAGTAAGTATACCATTGTTTTTGTCTAGGTGTGCGGGGTGGGGGGGGTTGGGTTGGGTGTTAAGATGTTGAATGTAGTTCTGCTAATATGTTTAATAAATACTACATTCATGCTCTTTACTCTGAATCTGCAAGATGCTTTGTGCTTTTTCAATACTATAGGTTGTTGTATGCTAATTTTAATGAATCCCTTTGAAATTTTAATAGAGGATGGGGTCTCCTAGGCTGAGATGGGGTCTCCTAGGCTCCTTATGTGTAATATACGGGGACTTAACAATAGTATTAAAAGGTCCTTGGTCCTTACACAAGTGAAAAAATACAATCCAGATGTAGCTTGATTGGTGGAGACTCACTTGGTGGGAGGTAGAGTCATGGCCTTGAAGAAATCTTGGGTAGGTTGGGCATATCATTGGATGCATTCTTCATATTCACAGGGTATATCGGTATTGATAAAAAAAGAGTCTAAGATTTGTGATAGAAGAGGTACAATTGGACCCCCTTGGTAGATATTTGTTCCTTAGAGTTCTAATAGATAATTCCCCTGTCATGCTCCTTGCAGTGTACATTCCCTAGCCCTTTAATTTGGAAGTACTTAAGAAGGCCTCCAAATTTATTGCCCTCTCCCCACACGTCCCGGTAATATGTCTTGGAGACTTTAATGCAGTTATGGACGAGGGTCTTGATAGCTGGCGAGAGTCAACTCTGGTGATGAGTAGTGGGCCTTCCTCATTTGCTAAACTAGTAACGGACATGGGATTGATAGATATTTGGAGGACTCGGTATCCTCCTCAAAAAGTATTTTCCTGTTACTCGCTATCCCACTATGTTTTTTCTCATATTGATCTGGCTTTAATATCCACTAGGTTGGTCCCGTTGGTTAGAGAAATCGTGTGCCTTCCTAGGGGAATCTCTGATCAATCTCCTTTATTGTTGGCTGTAGCCCTGACTCCCATTGCCAGATTTAGATTTTGGAAATTTAACCAGGTTGTGGGACAAAAGAAGTCCTCCAGGGGACTACTCAATGTGAGACTGAGAAAATTGCTATAGTTTTTCGAGCCTATTATGAAGATTTGTACACTTCCAGGGCGGACTATTCCACTCCCCAATTAGATGATTGTTTATGTCGTGTGAGTCTACCCAGGCTTTCACTGGATGATGTGAACTCCCTCAAGACCTCAATCACTGTAGAAGAAATTGAAGCGGCCATAGCATCCTCTCCGTGTAACAAGCCCCCGAGGGTGGACCGGTTGCCCATGGAGCTGTACAAAAAGTTTGGTACCTTCTTTGTCCCTACATTAAGGGAGCATTATAAAAAAAATTGTGAGGCTGCCGCTCTACCGCCTTCTATGTTGGAAGCAGTAATAGTGGTGATCCCCAAGCCGGGGAAGGACCCATTGCTGCCTGAATCTTACAGGCCCATCTCCCTTTTGTCAACTGACGTTAAAATCTTAGCCAAAATACTTGCAATGAAGCTGAGTAGAGTTATTGATCAGCTGATCCACCCAGACCAGACAGGGTTTATGCCAGGGAAGTCCACGGCCTATGACCTGCAGTACACTGGACCTTCCTGATGCCTGGACCAATAGAAGCAAGCCACATCATCTGCATTGTTTTACTATATTTCTAACTGCATATAAGCAGGGGCTCTGGAGCTAGTGACCAGTCTTCCTTGAATACAGCCTTCAGACCTGAATGACTGTTCATTGGATCCAGGGCGCCTGCGATAAGTATCGGCTGTACTTATTTTTATTTTGCTTGAATTATTCTGCTACTTTTGGATAAAAAATTACTTTGTGCTTTGGAAACACAAATCGAGATTCGAAAATCGTTATTGGATAGCGACAAAACTGCATAACATATGATAAGAGCACATCCTGGAATCTGTAGACTCAGGGCTGTGGATGGGGTAGACAAGGTTGCACTTTATGCTGAAGACATGCTCCTTTTTCTACGAGACTCTGGGTCATCTCTGGCCACTCTGCTGTGTTTGGTGGCTTCTCTGGCCTGAAGATAAACTGGACTAAATCTAGCATTTTTCCCATTGGTGGGGGGGGGGGGGGGTCCCAAAGAGTGTGACTGGGTCCCATCCTTTGCAATGGACGCTGAAATTTAAGTATTTAGGAATATGGATCACCAATTTACATACTGAATATATATCTCTTAACATCGATCCAGTGATTAATTGTCTTCAGTCCAAGACATCTACCTGGGCTAGACTACCTTTATCGGTGTCAGGTAGGATCAACTTAATTAAAATGGTCTTGCAACCAAAATTCTTGCATCCACGGCATCATTCTCCGGTTTATCTTCCAAGGAGGATTTTCTCCAAAATTAAGTATATGTCCTCTCTGGTCGGGGGTGAGAAGCGAGCGCGAGTTAGGTTGACTGCCTTGTGTCGTCCTCGAACGTCAGGTGATCTGGCTCTCCCTAACTTTAGAGCCTACTACTTTGCTGTGCAACTGGCTCAAATTCGGGATTGGATTGGAGACTCACTGACAATTGACCTCATGATGTTCCTGAAAGGTTGTGTGGAGTTTGACAGACCGCCCAAATGGGCCCTGTTGGGCACAAGGGTCAATAGAACAGTCCTGCCATTAATTAGGCAGGCTCTGATGGTCTGGGGTGTTGTTAGAGGGGCTGGATGGGGATACCCCAATATGGATTAATAACACTTTACCGGAACTATACAAATTGAGAGTATTTCCTAAATGGAGAGATGCAGGTATTATTTTCCTGGGGCAATTATATTACCGAGGTACCCTTAAATCCTTTGCAGAACGACAGACAGATTTCTGTCTACCAAACAACTTATTTTACACATATTTACAATTAATGCATGCTCTGGTGGCACAGTTTGGCAGCGCCCGTCTTGTATTCACTCCGGATCCTCTTCGCCTACTTCTTAGAAAAATAGGATCTTTAAAGACCATGGGGTAAATGTATCAATCTGCGGGTTCTTCAACACCTGCGTGTTCAGCCTCTTCCGCGATTAAATTTCAAGCGGCGCTGCATTGTAAAGGGTTAACTTCCCTTTACAATGCAGCGCCGCTTGAAATTTAATCGCGGAAGAGGCTGAACACGCGGGTGTTGAAGAACCCGCAGATTGATACATTTATCCCCATATCAGTGTTATACGCTAATATACTCCCTATAATTACCCCTGATGACTTGCCTCGCCTGCGACAGGGTTGGGAAGTGGACCTGGGACCTCTGACTGATGAGGACTGGACCTATATGCTTGACAGAGCTCAGGAGGCCACCACTTGTACCAGATATAGACAGGTTCAGATGCACATTTTACATAGAGTGTATTACTTGCCTTGAAGGTTGCTCCAGATGGGTGCCAGATCCAACTCTAATTGTCCAAAATGTGGGGATGCTCCGCTAACTTCTGGCATCTGCTCTGGGGCTGCCCTGTGGTAGGGGACTTTTGGTCATGGGTGGTGGACTGTATTCAAGACACAGGTATAGATATACCATTATTGTACCCCAAGACTTGTATATTTGGTCTAGGTGTCAGTCTTTTGTTGGGAAGGTCACAACTAGATATGTCCTCAACCTTTTTGCTTTAGCTAAGGTTGCAATTGCCAGGGTGTCGATGACACGGGAGGGGCCGGACTTTGGCGCTTGGTTGGTTCTGGTGAATGCCGTGGTGGGGGACGAAAGATTTACTTATCAGTCCCGGGGAACCATGTCAAAATATTACAAGATATGGTCAAGATGGGCGAAATCGAGGTACACGATTAGTTCCTTGGCGGCAGACTTTGCTCCTATGTAACTTGTCATTTGGGCTCTGGCTGATATGGTGAAGTGCTCCGTTCAACACAAGTATCAGTGTATGAGACATTTCTAACTAATTTCCTTTACATATGTATTCTCCAGGCAGTGTTTATTACTGATATCAATATTAATATGTCCCTTGAGTAAATATGAATTTGAAGACCCATTCAGTATATTATACTACATAACACAATGCATCTTACCATATCCTTATAAATTGTTACTAAACCGAACCAATTGTGTGCCAACCAATGTAATATCTTTTTGATAGTTGAGATAAGTTACTGGTGTTGAAATGCTTTCTCTTTGTTATGCAGATTGTAGGCTTATGTGGAACTACGTCATTTATCTCTGTACTTTTATTTCTCTTGTTTGATTTTTGTTTTGCTTTGTTTTTATGTTAAAAAACTCATTAAAAAATATTTGATTTAAAAAAAGCCCATCTCTTCAAATGCTTTAATGGATTCAGGAGTGTGTTCAACTTTATCTGGCATGTAGCTCATACTTGCCAACTCTCCCGGAACGTCTGGGAGACTCCCGCATTTTGCGTGAGTCTCCCAGACTCCCGAGAGAGTGTGACAATCTCCCTGATCTGCCCAGAAGTGGGCAGAATACGGTTGAACCGCCGCGATTCACCGGGAATAGCGGCATTTGGCCTGACTGTAAAATGACGCGATTTGCGTCATTACGTCACGGGGGCAGGGCAAAAATGACGCGATTTTTGGGGCCCCGCCTCCTACACGCCCATCTCCTACTGGCAGCTCCTGGAAAAAAATATGAAATGTTGGCAAGTATGATATAGCTATGGCTGAACATCCTGGTATTCACTGACTACAGAGTAGTGACATACTGCCTCTTTTTTTTTCTATGCCTCTGAGGTAGAGGGTGTTCAAATATCAGGACCACCCTTTAGGAAATCTAAATATCTCTGGCCAGGTGTCAAACAGTTTAACCTCGTTAGTACATAATTGAATTGTCTTTTTCTTGGATACTCCTACAAGAAAACACAATAGTTGTTTAGTATCTTCAAAAAATATCTGAAACGATTTAGAGCACAGCAGAATCACCACTGATGGGTGCAAAAGATTGCAAATTATTCTGCAAACATTATAACAAATAATTAGAACTGTCTATGAAACCTTATGTAAAGATTGAACCCCCCCTGTAGGTAACAGCAAAATAAAATATTGTGTATAGTTCTTTGTAGTATTAAAAAGAATGCTGCACAAATCTATGACTGTACTAATATCAACAGAGACCTCCATTAGAATGTAGGGCGGGGTCCAGTCATCTGTCCGTTCTGTGGTACAAAGACTGTGTTCAATCTCAGACTACCATATAAACACATACAGGATTCTACATGTAACCAACATCATTATCGCTACAGACACATTTAGTAACACATGGAGGAAACATCACAGGATATAAAAAAAAACAAAAAACATTTGTTTTCAGGGAGAGCTGGAATATGAGAATTCAAGGACTATATACATATATATATATATATATATATATACGCTGCGCGGTGGCTGTATCGTGTCTGCTGCTTTTTGAATTTATACAATTTTGACTGCTCGTATCACTTATTCACAACTAACAATTACATTCTGTCTTATTTTTCACTTTACTCTTATAGGAGAATTTTATCCCTCATTACGTCTTGGGTTCAACATTAAAAATTCCAGTCTCTGGGAAACACATTTTATAACTTCTTTGTTATTTTCCCCAGCATCACTTTTCAGAGTTTCATGCAATCAGGATTGAAACTCTACAGGAAACACTTTTGCCCGGGTGCTACTTTTCCTCTTCTTGGCAATGAAATCTCATATCCTGATTAGAGATTCCATTAGTGTCAAAAGATACTTCTATTGCGAGGAACAGGCATTTCTACTCACATATTAACTTATTAACTTTCCAAATAAGTCCACAGAGTAGTTCACAAAACACCATAATGCCTTCTGATAGATATAGGTGATCAGCCTATACTGTAAAAGCATTTTATTTAACACATTAACTTTTGCAAATCACATCTCTTCACTTTGCAAACAAGTATACACTGTGTTAAAACACTAAAATGTCTTTGGCCAGTTATGGGTGGCCGGTCCATACTGAAGAAAAGCACATTTTAAAAACATTTAAAACTAACAATAGTTTCTGCAGAAACACATTACATTAACATTAACAACAACACATTTAGGAATTAGGTCCAAGGTTCTTTTACCTTTCAGCTACCACACCCTCTTCCCTCTGTTCAATCACCACTTCAAATACAGATATGAAATACATCAGATACCCATCGAGTGTTCTGGTCAGCGTCTCCAGCTTCTCCCCCCTGACGAGGTGGTGATGAACAGAGCAAACTGTGATGGGTGAAAGTTGGACACGAGCCCCCAGCTTGTATAAGAATTTTCTAATCTTCTCTTTAAATAATAATTGAGATGAACAGGCTTCCAAAATATAATATTTCTATTCTTTATTAAAAGATATTTTGCATAGATACAGCCATACTGGATGAAGCAGACATACACCCAGGGTCTCAATTGACAGTCTATATTTGATTACGTCATTCATTTATACCATATGTTACCCATCATTAATTAAAACACACCTTCCCAGCTTACATCACTGCTGGCACTCTAAGGGCTAGATTTACTAAGCTGCTAATGTGTTACTTGGCATTATAGGTTGGTTAGATACATTCTCTAGTAAAGTCTATCTAACAACTGCCATGACCTCAGCTTCATCACAGGACAGAACTGGTGTCAGAGTCAGGGTGACTAATAATATCATTACTACATTGTAAGCTCTCTTATGTATGCCGAGACAGTACCTGGGAATAAGTGCGGGTGGTGTTATATAGGCGTGGTATACAGAGGGAACGCTATATAATAGACATTATTATAATAGTTATACTTATACAAATATACAAATGAAGTAAAAACTTAGTAATGAGGCATGCTGGAAGTTGTAGTCCAACCACTATTATGCTCTATAATAATATTTTGATAATGATGATGATAATACATCAATTGGCAGACAGTTATTTCAGCCAATCATAGTTATCAATGAGTCAAAGATGGAGAAAACCTACATAAATCACCCAACACCTGGTGCAATACATGAGGGGCTTCGCTGTAGCACCACCCGCTGCTTCATTCTATTGCCTAAATGTCCCACCAATCAGATTCCCCTCCCTGTGATGTCACCAGTGTTTAAGCAGATTTATCCCAGCTCCTGACTCCCCAGATATCTGTATACAACCTTCATCTACATAGAACACCCCATGAAGGGGCTCAGTGAAGGTGGCAGTGACGGTGTGTAAGTGTCTGATCGGGTCACACAGAGAATAGAAGGACAGCTGCCCAGCCTCATAATCCAGACATATCCTCACTCTATCACAGGGAATATTGTCAGGTAACTGGATCACTTTACTGTCATGTATCACTGCAAACAGATTATCATACCTACACAAACACCAGGACTTGTTATTATCTCCAATCCCTGAATGACCTCCTCTCCTGTCTATACTGGGATAACACATCCCTACTCCCCACCACCCTGATTGCCTGATCTCCACTTTCCAGTAATGTCGCCCTGAGGAAAATCTCTCAGTGCTTATTACCTGGGGAAAAATCTGAAATCTCTCTGGTGTTTCTGGACGATTCTGGTCTATATCTGATTCTGCTGCAGTTTTCATGTCGCCTGATATATGTATATAATTACCAGCTGTGTTCACATCCAGTATTACATCTGCAGGTTCTTGCATATAGACCCATACATTTATACCTTTAATTATATCAGATAATCCTCTGTGTAATGTCCCTGAGATGAGACCCACATCCAGATCTCCTACATCATGGACCTGGTCATCATGTCTCTCTCTGTCCTCAATATCACACAAGTCACCTGTGTCTGGTTCCTGTAAGACAATCACTGGATCAGACATGTTACACAGCTCCTCAGTATCACACAAGTCACCTGTGTCTGGTTCCTGTAAGACAGTCACTGGATCAGACAGGTTACACAGCTCCTCAATGTGACGCATTTTTCTGGACAACTTGTCTTTCTTCATTTCCAGCTGCTGAATCAGATCAGAGACTGAGAGTAAAATGCTCTCTTCCAGCTTGGAGATCTCGCTCAGAACTCTCTTCTCTAGGTCTTCCAGCTGTCTCCTGATGTCTCTAAACAGGGCAGCGACTCTCTTTGTTACATCAGCTGCTTTTTCCTGATCTTCTCTCCTGCGCTCCTGCAGACTCTGGACTCTTTTCTCAGTCTCCTCTCTCTTTGTGGTCAGTTTCTGCAGAACATTCTTAACTTTCTCCTTCTTCTTCTCAGAGGCCTCATCCAGTGACTCCATCTGATGTCCTCTATGTTCCCCATCCAGTCTGCAGGATACACAGATACAAACAGAATCTTCAGTGCAATAATAGTCCAGGATTTTCTTATGGACGGAACATTTTCTCTTCACCAGGGAAGTGCTGGGATCAGATAAGATATGTTCTGCTGACTTGCTGTGTACTCTCAGGTGATTATCACACAAATAAGCTTCACAATGCAGACAGGATTTAGCAGCAGGTACAGGAGAGTCCACACAGTAAGTGCAGAAGATCCCAGACTCCTCCTGATCTGGCTGAGTAGACAGGAAGTTCCCCACTATGTTACACAGAGTTATGTTCCTCTGCAGTGCAGGACGCTCTTGACACTCTGCTCTGCATTCAGGACAGGTATAAATTCCAGACCCCTCCTGTGTATCCAGCACACGATCAATACAGACCCGGCAGAAGTTGTGTCCACATCTCAGTGTTACAGGATCTGTATAAATGTTCAGGCAGATGGAACAGTCCAGCTCCTGTCTCACATCAGCAGACGCCATCGCTGAAAGCACAATAGAGGAATGAAACTGAAAGTCTCTGACACTCAGACACCAGTGGGTGTGTTTCACATTCTCCACACAGGGCGAGGCTGAGCTTGTCACTCACATTATATCTATAGACTTAGTTATACTAAGGGACACACCTAATACATAAAGGGACATCATGCAGAAAATGTAGTTATTTTAGAATAGAGGCTATTTAATTAGCTGAGAATTATTAAGTTTCCAAATTTGCAGACATTACATAATATTTACTGTGTTAAGTAATAATACATACACATCATTTACTGGCCCTGTTGCCATATATTAGGCAACATTTATCACTAATTTGTCACATAGATACAACATTCAACATACTGGGATTACAAAGAGAGAAAAAAAAACCTTTTGATACAGGCGCCAAAAAATATAGAAGGTGGTGCAAATGCTATAGTCCAGCAGCTGTTAAGGGAAGGTGCAAGTCTCCCAAATAGACAACAACAAGAAAAAGGAGAAACATCACAATAGGACCAGGGCCCTCTTAACAACATTTTGGGCCCCCGGGCAAAGCAGTGATCCGGGGCCCCTATATATATATATATATATATATATATATATATATATATATTAAAAAAAAAAAAAAGTGATTATATATATGGGCCCTGCAGACCAGGGGGGCCGTCAGAGGCAGCGCAAAAAAAAAAATCTGAAAAAAAAAAGAAAATACTTACCTTGCGGTCAGCTGGAGATCCGGCTCCCTCCCTGTCTCCTCCTCCGTGCGGCGCTCCGCAATGGATGTCGGGCTGGCGTGATGACGTCACGCCCAACATGCACTGCCAGCGCCGCACGGAGGAGGAGACCAGGGAAGGAGCCGGATCGCCAGCTGACCGCAAGGTAAGTATTTTCTTCAGGATATTTTTTTTTGCACTGCCTCTGACGGGCCCCCTGGGCTGCAGGGCCCCCGGGCACCTGCCCATTGTGCCCAATGGAAGAGACGGCGCTGAATAGGACAACTGCATAAAAATATAAATAAAAAATGTAAAAAAAAATAATAATGAGTAGGATAATAATGATTTATAAAAACATGTAAAAATATATAACCACGGATCATCAATATAAAACATCAAATTTAATATATAAAGCATAAAAAACTTACATATGAATATGATAAATGTGTACAGAATAAAACCCTGCAAACAACAACCAGTAACAGTGAAAATCAAATCTAGTGATGAGATTGGTGCAGTCTTATTATAAGTTGACACCGTATGTGTCAAACCCAGATGTAAATGCAGGAAAATGAATATTCCATATTAGTCAAACTTTAATCTGTTAGTAAGGAGCGTGGAAAGAAAACCATGAGTCGTAGTTGATGGAAAATCATAAAAACGATTATTGGTACTTGGAAAAGACACTCTGTAAGTAATAAATGGCGATTGTGTGTATAAGCTCATAGGATATCGCAGGCTCGTAAGATGGAAAAGTTACCATCCACTTGTAAGACCGCTCTCTCAGAATAACGGCGGCACCCAGGAATGACTCCCCGCGTCTGTGACCCCACGGACGAACAGATCTAGGCGCACTCACATGACTGAGGGAAGAAAGGAGCTGTAAAGTGTGCCTGGACTCCTCCGGCTCAACTGACGGCCGCAAGTAGATCGGCAGTCCGTAATAAAGCGGTGTAGGCAGCGTGCGTCCTGGGATAGCGTGTTGAGTGAGCGCATGCTCAAAAATGGTGAAATAACAATCCTGCATAATAAATCCAATCCAGTGAATCAAAGATAGTAGTTGTAGTTTTACCCGGGTTATCTAACGCGTTTCACTACACTAGGTAACTTTATTAGAGGGATAGCACAGATGATCTAGCAGGGTTCCAAACCTCATTAAATAGCTGAATCCAATTAATTAATCAATCATGCATGCATCTGGTGATCTGTGGTTAAACCAATAACAAAATAACCTATATATAAAAAGATTAACCTCATGTGGGTGAGACTTGCCTCTCGGAAAAAAGTTTCCAGTGGGAGGAGATCCTCACTGGGAGAAAGCGTTTTCAGTGAGAGGAGCGTGTAGATGTCGCTTTAGTGTCACGAGCCGCGGCGGCTCCAGGCACCGCCGCGACTCTCCGCCCTCATGTTCCGGCCGTCATCATGACGACCGGGACGTCACTTCCGGGTCGTCCCGGCCGTTGCCAAGGCAACGGTCAGGACGCATTCAGACTCCTGCGCTGCGCCCCGGCATGCAGGACAGCCGGGCGCATGCACAAATAAGAAGAAAGCCAGCTGGCTAATTATGCTCCCCGGGGCTGCCTTCCTCTCATTGGCCAGGGTTAGTATTTAAGGCAGGGAAGGGCAATCCTTCCCTGCCGGTTATAGTTCCAGCTTGCTGTGCTTAGCCTGCTCCTGTTATTTGCTCTGGTGACTTTGGATTTATTTACTACTGCCGACCTTTGCCTGTTTCCTGACTCCGTTTGATTGCCTGTGACCTTTTGACCCTCTGCCTGGACATTGACTACGATTATTGCTTGTGACCCCTGATCTTCTGCCTGGCTATTTACTACGATTGTTTGCCTGTGACCCCTGATCTTCTGCCTTGATACCGAATCTGCTGGCTTGCCCATCTCCTATTGGACTTCTGCTGGACCCTCACTTCACTCGCCTGGGTTCTCCACAGTCAGCACGCAATTCATGACCCTTTGTTGTGTGCAGCCAAGTCTGTCCCCACCACTAGGGGCTCCAGCGAACACCAAACTTCAGAGTAGACTCCGGGTATTGTGGTGCAGATTGTTGGGTTCCTAACTATTAGAAATGTGTAGCTCAGCGGACGTGCAATTGTGTGTGCCCTGTATTGGTTATCATTTGCCATTTTCTTGATTTACCCTAGAGTTCTGAAGGACCATAGACATGGGAGCCAGGCAGGCATGACAAGGGGCAACATTAATTCAGCATAAGTATACGGTAGAACCTGAAGGGTCTGCAATATACATTATGAGTAGGAAATATGGTCACAGAGTAATTGTGTATTGTGACACAAATAACTTTGTATGTGTGAAAATCTTTCCTAATGTTGGTATCTTTGACCCTGAGATATTGAATAGAGATAAAGATGAAATTTGTATGCTAAACTCACGAAAAATTGCAAATTAAACATATCACGTGTTCACATTTATGGCAGTGTGAGGGCAAAGTTTGTCTCGTAAAATTAGCACAAGAGCAAGTGGATAAAGAAAAATTGTTCAAAACCTGAGTACACAGACCGCCACCACCACCTTATGTGGATAGTAACAAGAGTACAGCCAGGGAAAACAGTGAACCCTGTAAATGATATCCTTTGTTGTAAAAAAGTAAATGTATTAATTTTAGTAAAAGAGATGGTTATGAGCTTCTTTTAATCTCTGCAATAGCTCAGACATTACCAGAAGGTTTTCATCGATTAGGAAGAGGGTGATACTGTTCTACCCTTATTTTCTGCTACAGACACCAATAAAATCCTCACACATACTAGTAAGAACAGCAACATCCATTATGCAGAAACAATAGTTCCAGCTACTGAACCTGGGAGAAGTGATATTGTAGAATTACCCAGTTAGGACAATATCAGTACCTAATGGTAAGGCAGATAAGGATGGAGTAGTTCCAGTCAGGAATGTAGCCATGCATTGGCCATGGAGTTGATCTGAATTGTATTATTACTGATTTCCCTATTCCTAGGAAAATTTTAGCTAATTGTCAAAAATGTATTAAAGATCTGGGGAATACACAGGAACCAACTAATAAAGATTGGCGAGTAGTGTTGAGGGCTTTTCTCCCTTCCAATGCTGATATTCCAAATTTTATCAAAAATAGTCTAGATAAACTAGAGGAGGACAGAACTCTAACTGATGAAGACAATCAGACAAATATAAAGAACATTAATGTTCAAATAAGTGTATACTTTGCTGTTGTAATTAATTGGCACCAAATATTTACCATTAAACACAAGGATAGTGAAAGAACTGCAGATTATTTTGCAAGGGCAATGTCAGGCATGACTATGTACACTGGAATTCAGGACATCAAAGATAATGTTCACCATAGGGAGGTAGTGCTATCAGTTCTAATAATGGGTTTAGAGAAAGTTTAAAGACTAGGGTACAGATAGTTAATACAAACTAGTGCGGCATAACAGTAGATGCCCTCTGGGAATCTACTGTCAATCATGATAAAAATATTGCCAGGAAGAAAGAAATGCAAGCTTCTCAGGAGCAGTGTTCGTCACTACAAACACAGGAGCATACAGTAAAATGTTATAATTCTGGGAGAGAAGGACATTGTGCTAGGCGTTGCAGACAGGATAAGAAGCCCTTTGATTCTCATGCAAATAACAGGAGACAGAGCAATTGGCAAAGAATAGATAGAGAGAGGTCAGCATCAGGTATGTAGTCACTCAATGGCAGAAAATGTCATGAGCACTCATGCTAATCTCTAAAATCTGGGCCACACCTGTAATCTACAGACTGGTAAATTAACTAATAAAAAGAACAAACAAACAAAAGTAAAAATTCATATATATGGTATTAATCAAACTTTTCTTGTAGACACCGGGGAGTTCAGATCTGTATTAACTTCTCCTCTAAATTTGACTATCACTAGGGAAACTGCTCCAGCTATGGGAGTCACAGGAGAAGTATATGTTATCCGTATATGGGCAGCGCGGTGGCTCAGAGGTCAACACTTCTGCCTTACAGTACTGGGGTCATGAGTTTGATTCCCGACCATGGCTTTATCTGTGTGGAGTGTGTTCTCTCCGTGTTTGCGTGAGTTTCCTCCGGGAGCTCTGGTTTTCTCCCACAATCCAAAAACATACTGGTAGGTTAATTGGCTGAGATCAAAATTGACCCCAGTCTGTGTTTCTGTGTGTGTATATGTTAGGGAATTTAGATAGTAAGCTCCAATGGGGCTTGTGAATGTGTTCTCTGTACAGCGACGCTATATAAATAAATGATGATGATGATCCTTTGATGCACCGGCAGAAGTTACTATTGGGCCATTGCTGCTGTCCATACTAACTAACTTGGCAGAGATTTGTAATATAAATCGGGGTGATTAATATACTGTACTTCTGATGGTGTGTTTTTAGACATTACAGGAAAGCACGCACAGGGAGTACAAGATATACTGGACATCCCACAAAGATTAATGATGCACTCCTCGGTTATAGTGGCAAGTCCAACACAGATAGAAGAAATATTGTCCCGGTGGATTGATGGCTAATGTAGGTCCCGTAATGGTTCACTTAAAAAGTGTCAGACAAGCTCCAAAAATACCACAGCACCCATTAAATCCTGAGGTGGAAATGGGGGTTTATTCTAGAGATGAGCGCACTCGGATTTATGAAATCCGAGCCCACCCGAACGTTGCCGATCCGAGTCGGATCCGAGACAGATCCGGGTATTGGCGCCAAATTCAAATCTGAAACTGAGGCTCTGACTCATAATCCCATTGTCGGATCTCGCGATACTCGGATCCTATAAATTCCCCGCTGGTCGCCGCCATCTTCACTCGGGCATTGATCAGGGTAGAGGGAGGGTGTGTTAGGTGGTCCTCTGTCCTGCTATATCTCGTGCTGTGCTGTGCTGTGCTGTGCTCAGTCCAGTGGTGCTGTGTCCTGTGCTCTGTCCTTCTGAGGTCAGTGGTGCTGCTGGGTCCTGTACTGTGTCCTGTTCAGTCCAGTGGTGCTGTGTCCTGTGCTCTGTGCTTCTAAGGGCATAGTTATTTCCCCAATATTCCCCTGTGTTTAAAAAAATAAAAAAAAGTTATTTAAAAAAATACCAAAAACCAATTAATTTTTTTTTTAATTACCACAAAATTTGCACAACCAATCCTGCAGTATAAGCCCATTGGTACTGCAATATTACCAAGTTCACACATTCAGCAGTAAAAGTCCAGTGGTACTGCAATATTACAAAGTTCACACATTCTGCAGTATCAGTCCAGTGGTGCTGTGTCCTGTGCTCTGTCCTGCTGAGTTCCGTAGTGCTGCTGGGTCCTGTGCTGTGTCCTGTTCAGTCCAGTGGTGCTGTGTCCTGTGCTCTGTGCTTCTAAGGGCATAGTTATTTCCCCAATATTCCCCTGTGTTTAAAAAAATAAAAAAAAGTTATTTAAAAAAATACCAAAAACCAATTAATTTTTTTTTTAATTACCACAAAATTTGCACAACCAATCCTGCAGTATAAGCCCATTGGTACTGCAATATTACCAAGTTCACACATTCAGCAGTAAAAGTCCAGTGGTACTGCAATATTACAAAGTTCACACATTCTGCAGTATCAGTCCAGTGGTGCTGTGTCCTGTGCTCTGTCCTGCTGAGTTCCGTAGTGCTGCTGGGTCCTGTGCTGTGTCCTGTTCAGTCCAGTGGTGCTGTGTCCTGTGCTCTGTGCTTCTAAGGGCATAGTTATTTCCCCATTATTCCCAAGTTTTTTAAAAATTTTAAAAAAGTTATAAAAAAAAATAAAAATAAAAAATTAAAAGAAAATATATAATTATAACCAAATTTGCAAAACCAATCCTGCAGTATAAGCCCATTGGTACTGCAATATTACCAAGTTCACACATTCAGCAGTAAAAGTCCAGTGGTGCTGTGTCCTGTGCTCTGTCCTGCTGAGTTCCGTAGTGCTGCTGGGTCCTGTGCTGTGTCCTGTTCAGTCCAGTGGTGCTGTGTCCTGTGCTCTGTGCTTCTAAGGGCATAGTTATTTCCCCATTATTCCCAAGTTTTTAAAAAATCAAAAAAAAGTTATAAAAAATATTAAAATGAAAATTTTTTAAAAAAAGTAATTATAACCAAATTTGCAAAACCAATCCAGCAGTATAAGTCCATTGGTACTGCAATATTACCAAGTTCACACATTCTGCAGTATCTTGTGCTACATATAATGGAGACCAAAAATTTGGAGGATAAAGTAGGGAAAGATCAAGACCCACTTCCTCCTAATGCTGAAGCTGCTGCCACTAGTCATGACATAGACGATGAAATGCCATCAACGTCGTCTTCCAAGCCCGATGCCCAATCTCGTAGTACTGGGCATGTAAAATCCAAAAAGCCCAAGTTAAGAAAAAGTAGCAAAAAGAGAAACTTAAAATCATCTGAGGAGAAACATAAAGTTGCCAATATGCCATTTACGACACGGAGTGGCAAGGAACGGCTTAGGCCCTGGCCCGTGTTCATGACTAGTGGTTCAGCTTCACCCACGGATCTTAGCCCTCCTCCTCCTCCCCCCCCCCTACAAAAAATTGAAGAGAGTTATGCTGTCAGCAACAAAACAGCAAACAACTCTGCCTTCTAAAGAGAAATTATCACAAATCCCCAAGGCGAGTCCAAGGATGTTGGTGGTTGTCAAGCCTGACCTTCCCATCACTGTACGGGAAGAGGTGGCTCGGGAGGAGCCTATTGATGATGTAGCTGGCGCTGTGGAGGAACTTGATGATGAGGATGGTGATGTGGTTATTGTAAATGAGGCAGCTGATGTCCATGGGATGAAAAAGCCCATCGTCATGCCTGGTCAGAAGACCAAAAAATGCACCTCTTCGGTCTGGAGTTATTTTTATCCAAATCCAGACAACCAATGTATGGCCATATGTAGCTTATGTAAAGCTCAAATAAGCAGGGGTAAGGATCTTGCCCACCTAGGAACATCCTCCCTTATACGTCACCTGAATAACCTTCATAGTTCAGTGGTTAGTTCAGGAACTGGGGCTAGGACCCTCATCGGTACAGGGACACCTAAATCCCGTGGTCCAGTTGGATACACACCAACAACACCCTCCTTGTCAACTTCCTCCACAATCTCCATCAGATTCAGTCCTGCAGCCCAAGTCAGCAGCCAGACTGAGTCCTCCTCAATACGGGATTCATCCGAGGAATCCTGCAGCGGTACGCCTACTACTGCCACTGCTGCTGTTGCTGCTGTTAGTCGGTCATCTTCCCAGAGGGAAAGTCGTAAGACCGCTAAGTCTTTCACAAAACAATTGACCGTCCAACAGTCGTTTGCCATGACCACAAAATACGATAGTAGTCACCCTATTGCAAAGCGTATAACTGCGGCTGAAACTGCAATGTTGGTGTTAGACGTGCGCCCGGTGTCCGCCATCAGTGGAGTGGGATTTAGAGGGTTGATGGAGGTATTGTGTCCCCGGTACCAAATCCCATCGAGATTCCACTTCACTAGGCAGGCGATACCAAAAATGTACAGAGAAGTAAGATCAAGTGTCCTCAGTGCTCTAAAAAATGCGGTTGTACCTACTGTCCACTTAACCACGGACATGTGGACAAGTGGTTCTGGGCAAACGAAGGACTATATGACTGTGACAGCCCACTGGGTAGATGCATCCCCTTCCGCAGCAACAGCAACTGCTGCATCAGTAGCAGCAACTACAAAATGGCTGCTCGTGCAAAGGCAGGTAACATTGTGTATTACAGGCATTAATAAGAGGCACAACGCTGACAACATATTAGAGAAACTGAGGGATATTATCTCCCAGTGGCTTACCCCACTTAGACTCTCGTGGGGATTTGTGGTGTCAGACAATGCCAGTAACATTGTGCGGGCATTAAATATGGGCAATTTCCAGCACGTCCCATGTTTTGCCCACACCATTAATTTGGTGGTGCAGCATTACCTCAAGAGTGACAGGGGTGTGCAGGAGATGCTTGCGGTGGCGCGCAAAATTGCTGGACACTTTCGGCATTCAGCCAGTGCCTACCGAAGACTAGAGGCACATCAAAAAAGCATGAACCTGCCCTGCCATCACCTCAAACAAGAGGTTGTGACGCACTGGAACTCCACCCTCTATATGCTGCAGAGGATGGAGGAGCAGCAAAAGGCCATTCAGGCCTACACAGCCACCTACGACATAGGCAAAGGAGTGGGGATGCGCCTCAGTCAAGCACAGTGGAGACTGATTTCCGTGTTGTGCAAGGTTCTGCAGCCATTTGAACTTGCCACACGAGAAGTCAGTTCCGACACTGCCAGCTTGAGTCAGGTCATTCCCCTGATCAGGCTGTTGCAGATGCAGCTGGAGAAAGTGAGGGAGGAGCTGGTAAGCCAATGAGATTACACCAAGCATGTAGCGCTTGTGGATGTAGCCCTTCGTAAGCTTTGCCAGGATCCGAGGGTGGTCACTCTTTTAAAGTCAGAGGAATACATTCTGGCCACCGTGCTCGATCCTCGGTTTAAAGCGTATGTTGTGTCTCTGTTTCCGGCGGACACAAGTCTACAGCGGTGCAAAGACCTGCTGGTCAGGAGATTGTCCTCTGAAGAGGACCGTGACATGCCAACAGCTCCACCCTCATTTTCTTCCACATCTATGGCTGCGAGGAAAAAGCTCAGTTTTCCCAAAAGAGGCGCTGGCGGGGATGCTGATAACATCTGGTCCGGACTGAAGGACCTGCCAACCATTGCAGACATGTCTACTCTCGCTGCATTGGATGCTGTCACAATAGAAAAAATTGTGGATGATTACTTTGCTGACACCATCCAAGTAGACATGTCAGACAGTCCATATTGTTACTGGCAGGAAAAAAAGGCAGTTTGGAAGCCCCTGTACAAACTGGTTCTATTTTACCTGAGTTGTCCCCCCTCCAGTGTGTACTCGGAAAGAGTTTTTAGTGCAGCGGGGAACCTGGTCAGTGAGCGGCGAAGGAGGTTGCTTCCTCATAACGTTGAAAAAATGATGTTTATAAAAATGAATAATCAATTCCTCAATGAAGTACAGCACTGCCCTCCAGATACTACAGAGGGACCTGTGGTTGTGGAGTCCAGCGGGGACGAATTGATAATGTGTGATGAGGAGGAAGTACACACTGTAGGGGGAGAGGAATCAGAGGTTGAGGATGAGGACGACATCTTGCCTCAGTAGAGCCTGTTTAGTCTGTACAGGGAGAGATGAATAGCTTTTTTGGTGTGGGGGCCCAAACAAACCAATCAGCCAAAGTTGTTTGGTAGGCCCTGTCGCTGAAATGATTGGTTTGTTAAAGTGTGCATGTCCTATTTCAACAACATAAGGGTGGGTGTGAGGGCCCAAGGACAATTCCATCTTTGAACTTTTTTTTTTGCATTATATGACCAATCAACAGTCGTTTGCCATGTTCAAAAAGTAAAACCAAATTTAAACAAATTCAAGAAATTAAACCAAAAGTAAAATGCCCTGTCATAATTTAAAACAAGAGGTATTGACGTGCTCTAAAACTACTGTATTGTTGTTTATATTTTATAAACACTACACTTGAAAGCTTGAGTCTTTCAATAAAAAAGTAACTGTCCATTGCACGAATATTTGCAACAGGGACAATTTTAGGGTTAAGAAAGTCAACTAATAACACTTCGACGCTGTCTGTCTTTATAAACACTACACTTGGAAGTTGGAGGAGGTATTGTGGCCCCGGCACCAAATTTACTACCGGGGCCACTCCACTGCGCAGTCCATATTTAGGTGTATCAGATATTAAACAACGGTGACAGTTGATGCCCAATTTTTTAATTATATTGTGGCCTCGGTACCAAATTGTGTACCGGGGCCACCACACTACGCAGTCCATACCCTTTTTTGGTGGAATTCTGACCCGTGGAGGGTTTTTTAATTATATTGTGGCCTCGTTACCAAATTGTGTACCAGGGCCACCACACTACGCAGTCCATACCCTTTTTTGGTGGAATTCTGACCCGTGGAGGGTTTTTTAATTATATTGTGGCCTCGGTACCAAATTGTGTACCGGGGCCACCACACTACGCAGTCAAGATAGATAGATGCGTATCATAGATAAAGTACATTCAGTGGTGTGGGGCAAATTGAAAAATATTCAAAATGCACTGACATTATCAAAAACAAGAGGTTTTCACACGCTGAAACTCCAACATTTATATGATGGAGAGGATGGAGGAGCAGCCGTATGTGCAGTGTAATGCAGACCTGTTGAAGGTTTTTTATATATTTTATTGTGGTGCCCAGTGCCCACTACTCTACGCAGTCCAGATACTATTTTTGGGTGTAATTCTGACCTGTTGAAGGTTTTCTATATATTGTGGTGGCCAGTGGCCAGTCCTCTATGCAGTCCAGATACTATTTTTAGGTGTAATTCTGACCTGTTGAAGGTTTTCTATATATTTTTTATTGTGGTGCCCAGTGCCCACTACTCTACGCAGTCCAGATACTATTTTTGGGTGTAATGCAGACCTGTTGAAGGTTTTCTATATATTTTTTATTGTGGTGCCCAGTGCCCACTACTCTACGCAGTCCAGATACTATTTTTGGGTGTAATTCTGACCTGTTGAAGGTTTTCTATATATTTTTTATTGTGGTGCCCAGTGCCCACTACTCTACGCAGTCCAGATACTATTTTTGGGTGTAATGCAGACCTGTTGAAGGTTTTCTATATATTATATTGTGGTGGCCAGTGGCCAGTCCTCTATGCAGCCCAGATACTATTTTTGGGTGTAATTCAGACCTGTTGAAGGTTTTCTATATATTATATTGTGGTGGCCAGTGGCCAGTCCTCTATGCAGTCCAGATACTATTTTTGGGTGTAATTCAGACCTGTTGAAGGTTTTCTATAAATTTTTTATTGTGGTGCCCAGTGCCCACTACTCTACGTAGTCCAGGTACATTTATTGGTGCGAATCATACAAGTTCAGGGTTTTTAATATATATTGTGGTGACCCACTCCTCTACGCAGTCCAGGTACATTTATTGGTGCGAATCATACAAGTTCAGGGTTTTTAATATATATTGTGGTGACCCACTCCTCTACGCAGTCCAGGTACATTTATTGGTGCGAATCATACAAGTTGATGGTTTTCTTATTATATATATTGTGGTGACCCACTCCTCTACGCAGTCCAGATACATTTATTGGTGCGAATCATACAAGTTCAGGGTTTTTAATATATATTGTGGTGACCCACTCCTCTACGCAGTCCAGGTACATTTATTGGTGCGAATCATAAAAGTTCAGGGTTTTTAATATATATTGTGGTGACCCACTCCTCTACGCAGTCCAGGTACATTTATTGGTGCGAATCATACAAGTTGATGG
Organism: Mixophyes australis; assembly: GCA_036250195.1. Taxonomy (NCBI): domain Eukaryota; kingdom Metazoa; phylum Chordata; class Amphibia; order Anura; family Limnodynastidae; genus Mixophyes; species Mixophyes australis. Next base: position 13,841,638 of record JAVHZZ010000004.1, read on the forward strand.
TTTTCTTATTATATATATTGTGGTGACCCACTCCTCTACGCAGTCCAGGTACATTTATTGGTGCGAATCATACAAGTTGATGGTTTTCTTATTATATATATTGTGGTGACCCACTCCTCTACGCAGTCCAGATACATTTATTGGTGCGAATCATACAAGTTCAGGGTTTTTAATATATATTGTGGTGACCCACTCCTCTACGCAGTCCAAGTACATTTATTGGTGCGAATCATACAAGTTCAGGGTTTTTAATATATATTGTGGTGACCCACTCCTCTACGCAGTCCAGGTACATTTATTGGTGCGAATCATACAAGTTCAGGGTTTTCTTATTATATATATTGTGGTGACCCACTCCTCTACGCAGTCCAGGTACATTTATTGGTGCGAATCATACAAGTTCAGGGTTTTTAATATATATTGTGGTGACCCACTCCTCTACGCAGTCCAGGTACATTTATTGCTGCGAATCATACAAGTTCAGGGTTTTTAATATATATTGTGATGACCCACTCCTCTACGCAGTCCAGGTACATTTATTGGTGCGAATCATACAAGTTGATGGTTTTCTTATTATATATATTGTGGTGACCCACTCCTCTACGCAGTCCAGAAAGATACCTCGTTGCAACGTTTTGGACTAATAACTATATTGTGAGGTGTTCAGAATACACTGTAAATTAGTGGAAATGCTTGTTATTGAATGTTATTGAGGTTAATAATAGCGTAGGAGTGAAAATAAGCCCAAAAACTTGATTTTTAAACTTTTTATGTTTTTTTCAAAAAAAATCCGAATCCAAAACCTTAAATCCGAACCGAGACCTTTCGTCAAGTGTTTTGCGAGACAAATCCGAACCCCAAAAATAATGAAAATCCGGATCCAAAACACAAAACACGAGACCTCAAAAGTCGCCGGTGCACATCCCTAGTTTATTCTATGATTGAAAGGCTGCTGCAACAAGGAATTTGAATTCGCACATCCAGCACAACTAACAGTCAAATTCTACCGGCGAAAAATAATGGGAGGAGGGGCTACAGATTAGTACAAGAATTAAGGGTGATCAATAAAGTAGTTGAGAGATAATTGATAATTCCCCGTATTGCCCAATCCAACTGTCATCCTGATGCAAATTCCTCCTTCTGCCAGTCATTTAACGGAAATTGATTTTCCTCTGCTTTCTTCTCTGTCACCCCACATCCTGACTGTTAGCACCTCTTTGTTTTCTCCTATAAAAGGGTGCAATATACATGAACAAAATTGCCTCAGAATCTTTTCCCAAGCATTGCGTAACTGTTCACAATCTTTTCATCCAAGCAATGAGTCTGATCTAATTCCCTATGTAGATGATTTATTGCTGTGTTCTGATGTGTTTATGTCATCAGTGTCTGATACAAAACACTTGTTAATTCATCTCTCACAAACAGAACACAAGGGGCTAATGCATTAAGGAAAGTAAGGCAAAAAAATAAGCAAGTTTTCTCCTGCACAAAACCATGTTACAATGCAAGGGGTGAAAATTAGTTTATTACTTTGCACATAAGTTAAATACTGGCTGTTTTTTCACGTAGCGCACAAATACTTGATGGCTTTATTTTTACACCGAAATGCAAAGTTGATCTAGGACATGTCCTACCCCGGCTATAAATCTGTCCCCACATTTTAAATGTACCTCCCCCTCCAATGCAACATGGTTTTGCCAAGGTGCAAAGTTACTCATTTTTTTGCTTTACTTTCCTTAATGAATCAGGCCCAAGGTTGGAAAGACTAAATTACAGCCATGCCAGGCTAAGACATTTGACAACGGACAGAATTCAGGCCATACAAGACATGACACTGCCGCAGAACCAGCAACAGATTCGTACTTTCTTAGGGATGTGTGGGTACCGTAGATCATGAATACCAGGTTATTCTATATTGACTTTACCATTGCAGGAGTTCGTTTCATCCTCTAAACCTAAGCGTGTTACACATACAGAGGAGTCAGAGCATTCCTCAACCTTAAAGAGAGCCTGAGTAAAGCCCCTGCCCTGGGAATATCTGATTATGAAGAAAAACCTTTTGAGTTATACTGTACTGAAGCTGCTGGTTGTACTGCAGGAGTAACATGGTGCCGACCGGTCGCATACTACAGTGCACAATTGGACACTGTGGTAAGATCTCTCTCTATGTGTTTAAGAAGTGTATCAGCAACAGCTCTTCTGGTAAGTAAGAGTGAGGACATAGTACTGGGACATGATTCAGCTGTCTGTACACCACATGCGGTATCTGCCCTCCTAAATTCTGCTCAAACTAGGCATGTCTGCTCAGCAAGATTCACAAAATGGGAGTTAGCACTAATGGCGCCTGAAAACATCCCAATTAAGAAGTGTAATATGTTAAATCCAGCTACATACCTACCATATGTGTCTTGAGATGCACAATGGGTGGAAGGAGGGGAGACTCTAGTTGAAGATGAATTTGGCAGATATACAGATGTATTGTATACACATGATTGTATAGAATATTTTAATCAGACCTTTACCGTAACACCTGACATACGTGACCAATGGCAGTCTTCATAGCGAGGCTGGAAAACTCAACAGCACATACTCTGACATGATGACACTGATGGTGTCATCCCTGACACACTCTTCAGACCGACTGCTTGAATATGCGACTTGAAAGAATTCTGAATAATAAAGATTAAAGGCGCCTACAATCACGTCACTTTGAAGGACAACTGTATTATTGGTGCTGTTAATGTAGTAATTTAAGGCAATGGCTGTACAATGTACAAGCCTTTGTAAAGCACATTGTGCAGCCAGTGTTATAGAAGCTAAACCCCTTGGCCCACCTCACTCAACATAGAGAAATGCATGTGAGTTGGCGGAGGGTAAATCAGTATATATAACATTATCTCTAGGTTCGCCTTTGGGGTAGTGCATGAATTTCGGGCCCTCTGGCGTCTTAGGAATTTGATGACAGTGACAGGCACACCAATAGCACACACAACACATAAAAGGACTTCTAACATAGATACAACTACCTAAGGAAGTATCCGTTACCAAGTGTAAAGCACACACATACAACAAGGACCCCATATCACTTGGTAACTGTAGAGAAGATGAGGTTGCTAAGAAAACAATAGGCTCACTCATAAAAACAAATGAAATCAAATGAATGACTTTTGAAGCTCTCAGTGTACAAACATGTAAAAAAAAGTGTATAAATTAATAGTGTGACATGATTGACCTATGCCAACCGTCCCACCATCACCAATATAAAATGATAAGTACTTTTGCAATGCTATACAGAGGTGCATTGTGCCCCTAATTAAAATCAATGTCTTCAATGAGTTATTCTGCTTGATCCAGCCACAAATAAGTTATTTATAAGTTATCCAGCCTGTCACTCACCGGAGTGTGAGTGCCTCCACTCTGGTACGTGGTTCTCCATCTTTCCCGCTCACACCTGTGTGGAACCGCGGCCGTCCGCCTTCCTGTCGCACTGGGCATGCGCAGGTCCCTCTAACAACTACACCTGACCACTAATGTGATTGATGGATCAATCACCCCTCCCTACTTAAGGCACCTGCAGCCTTAGGTAGTGGCCTGATCTTGAAGTCTGACTCCCAGTGAACTTCTATAGGTGTGTGCAGTTTCCAAACTGCTTCCAGCTCTACTCCTGTGTGCAGTTTCCAAGCTGCTTCCAGCTCTACTCCTGTGTGCAGTTTCCAAGCTGCTTCCAGCTCTACTCCTGTGTGCAGTTTCCAAGCTGCTTCCAGCTCTACTCCTGTGTGCAGTTTCCAAGCTGCTTCCAGCTCTACTCCTGTGTGCAGTTTCCAAGCTGCTTCCAGCTCTACTCCTGTGTGCAGTTTCCAAACTGCTTCCAGCTCTACTCCTGTGTGCAGTTTCCAAGCTGCTTCCAGCTCTACTCCTGTGTGTAGTTTCCAAACCGCTTCCAGCTCTACTCCTGTGTGCAGTTTCCAAGCTGCTTCCAGCTCTACTCCTGTGTGCAGTTTCCAAGCTGCTTCCAGCTCTACTCCTTTGTGCAGTTTCCAAACTGCTTCCAGCTCTACTCCTGTGTGCAGTTTCCAAACTGCTTCCAGCTCTACTCCTGTGTGCAGTTTCCAAGCTGCTTCCAGCTCTACTCCTGTGTGCAGTTTCCAAACTGCTTCCAGCTCTACTCCTGTGTGCAGTTTCCAAACTGCTTCCAGCTCTACTCCTGTGTGCAGTTTCCAAACTGCTTCCAGCTCTACTCCTGTGTGCAGTTTCCAAACTGATTCCAGCTCTACTCCTGTGTGCAGTTTCCAAGCTGCTTCCAGCTCTACTCCTGTGTGCAGTTTCCAAACTGCTTCCAGCTCTACTCCTGTGTGCAGTTCCCAAACTGCTTCCAGCTCTACTCCTGTGTGCAGTTTCCAAACTGCTTCCAGCTCTACTCGTGTGTGCAGTTTCCAAACTGCTTCCAGCTCTACTCCTGTGTGCAGTTTCCAAACTGCTTCCAGCTCTACTCCTGTGTGCAGTTTCCAAACTGCTTCCAGCTCTACTCGTTCTTCAGCTTCCACGCTGCTCCCTGCTCAACTCAGCGGCGGTTCCCATACCGCTACAACGCTTCACTTCTCAGCTGATTCCGGATCTACACAACTGGGTATGCTCTACTGACTATTGACTATTGCCTATTGCTCGCATACCAGTTGTATCCATTATTGTTTGCTGCACAGGGTACAAGTACCCATATAGACTGTGTTACTGCACTGCTTCATTTAGGACAAGCTTTCACTCAAGCTACGATATCTCCTCACGCTACTACTTAGCGTTATTGTGCATATCTGCTGTGACCAGCTTCTCCTCACTGCAAGGCATCTACTCCATACAGACTATTCATTGTGCCTTCCATCTCTGCCTCACAAGAAATTGCTCTACTCGCGCTGTTTCCATACAGCCACAGTTTGCCTTTCAACTTCACTCTCCTGCACCTGGACAAGTCCTCATTCCTTCTCACAGCAGTGGTACAACTTGCTGCACGCAGACCACTGACTTCCCTGCTACCTACCCGCACCTGGACAAGTCCTCCTATCACAGCGGTGGTACAACTTGCTATACGCAGACCACTGACTCTCCTATTACCTACCTGCACCTAGACCAGACTCCTCACCATAGCGGTGGTACAACTTGCTGAACGCAGACCACCGACTACCCTGCTACCTACCTGCACCAGTACTATTCTTCCCATCACTACAGTGGTACAACTTGCTGTACGCAGACCACTGACTCCTCCTCTACCTACCATCACCTATCCACGTCCACTCCTCGTGTCTACATTATCTTCAGCCTCCAGTTTACTGCTCCAAGTCGCTGACTTTCCTCTAACCATAGCTGCAAGTCGCTGACTTCCTCAGACTATCTCTATTCTCCTGCTGTTGTGTCGCTCCAATCATTCACCTGCCTGCTTTGAGGTGCGTGCCATAACCCCGCCTCTCTAGCAGAGTTCCATCTGGTGAAACTCGGGTAAGCAACTCCTAGTGCCCGTGACACAGCCATAAATAGAAATGCAGGATTCATGTCCCCTACAGGAGAAGACTGTATGGAAGTCAAAGGGATGTAGTCAAGAGTCATCTGGACTCTGAAAAGATGGACAAGGTAGGCTAATAGCTCCCAAGGCATATCTTCCAAGCTTAGCACGGGTGGCACATGGTCTGACTAACCTGGGTAAAGAGGCTATGTGCAAATTGTTAAGAGCATTTTGGTGTGCACCGTGCTTCTCTTCACAAGCTAGTAAGAAAGCAATATCTTGTCTTACTTGTCTGAGAAAGAATATGGGAAGAGTAATACCAACAAAGCCATCCCACATTTCTCCTAAAGATGGACCTTTCCAGGTCATACAAATCGACTTGATCCAATTACCACCCTGCAGGATTCTCAAGTATGTATTAATATGTATTGATGTTTTCTAAAACGGAGTATAGGCTTATCCAGCTGCTTCTGTACTGCTGTTTTCACTGCTAAGAAAATCATTCAGGAATTTGTTTGTAGGTTTTGTATACCCAAAATCAATGAAAGTGACCAGGGCACACATTTTACTGTGGATGACTTTCAGCTTATGTGTAAGCTCATGGGTATTGATAGATAGTTACACACTCTCTATAGGCCTCAAGCCAGTGGGAAAGTAGAGCTGGTAAATAGTACTATCAAGAACCAATTGAGTAAGGTGCTGGCTGAAACTGGATTGGTGTGGCTGAAAAGCATTGCCAATAGTTCTCCACCGCATCAGAACCACTCCTAGACCACTTCTTAACCTTTCACCTTTTGAAATACTTTTTGGCAGACAGTCTCACTTGATGGTAGATCTCCAAGATGATTTAAAATGCAACAATGAAGTTACTGTGCTGTATCTTATAAAGATTAGCAAACAGCTGAGACAGCAACAAAAGAACCTCAAGCTACTGTCTCATGATATACCAGGCACTAACTGTCATGATGTTGAATCTGGGGAATATGTTATGATCCGCAATTTCTTACACTCAGGCTGTTTATCAGACTGGGAAGACCCGTATTGATGGCCAGCACCACATCTCTGAAAGTAGCAGAAAGAGACACTTGGATCGATTCCACCCACTGCAGATAAGCCAACAATCTGTAGAAGACAAGGCCGAGGCTGACACTACAACCGCATTACTCGTGAATCTGTTCCGTGAGACTTAAAATCGCAGTCAAAAACATCTGAGCCAAGTATTTCATGAGGTCTGCTCTCTCATCATGGAGTGACAGGTTCTCTATTTTTTTTTCTAGTGTTTTTCTCATCCTTATTTTTTCCAGGACAATCTATTCTTGCAAAGGTGATCAGATGATGGAGGATGGTTCAGGTGATGATACTGATGTTGTGTAAATGTAGGATGTTAGCACAATCAGTTCAGCCTAACATTTTATTCAATTCAGGTGGCGTAGTGGTTAGCACTTCTGCCTTACAGCACTGGGGTCATGGGTTCAATTCCCGTCCATGGCCTTATCTGTGAGGAGTTTGTATGTTCTCCCCGTAATCCAAATCCGGAACATGCTTGAGAAAAATACTAAACCCAGTTTACAGACAACGCGTCTTCTGCTTGTAGAGTATACAAGCAGACTGGCGCTACAGAATAGAATCCAGCCGCGAGGTCTATTTATAGTCTATGGGGATTTACCACGATGTCATGGGGATTCCACGCGAATTTTTTCCCCGATTTACCGTAACCAGCAGTAGGCTAGCAGCACGAGGGTTAATAGTGGCCGGGCGGGGGGACCCCACGCTTTTTATTTATTTTTTGTTTTTTTACTTTTATCTATTTTTACACTTTAAACAGCTGCCGGACCTCCGGCTGTGTAGGCAGATAATGTAACAGTGATATTTTTACTAATCACGGAGATAACACAGGTAAGTTAGCTAAACACGGGAGTGTTTGACATTGCAGCAAATCGCCAGAGACGACCAGCGATTTTTAAGATCAGAGTAAAAATCGCAGTTTAATACATCTGGCAAATTGGGGACTAAAATCGCGGGTTATTATGCGCAATTTGCAGCGATTTTAAAACGCTGAAAAAATCAGACCTTGATACATTTACCCCTAGAGTCAGTGTTGTGTATCCTGTGATCTGTCCCTGTATCTGCCCTGTGCTCTGATTCCTTAGTTGCCTTTCATGGTCTTTGTCTGCTGCCACCATGTAGCATACTCTGGTGAGACAGCATAGGTCAACAGTGGACAGGTCGGCCCAGTCCCCAGGACACAAGTGTCCTAGTGGTTAGCACTCCTGCCTCACAGCAATGGGGTCATGAGTTCAATTCCCGACCATGGCCTTATCTGTGTGGAGTTTGTATGTTCTCCCTGTGTTTGCGTGGGTTTCTTCCGGGTGCTCCGGTTTCCTCCCACACTCCAAAAACATACTGGTAGGTTAATTGGCTGCTATCAAAAATTGACCCTAGTCTCTCCCTCTCTGTCTGTCTCCCTGTCTGTCTATGTCTGTGTGTGAGTGTGTGTCTATATTAGGGAATTTAGACTGTAAGCTCCAATGGGGCAGGGACTGATGTGAGTTCTCTGTACAGCGCTGCGGATTTAGTGGCGCTATATAAATAAATGGTGATGATGATGATGATGATGATGAGGTGTAAAGGTGTAAAGAAAAGGTCTGCTAACCTTGGAGCTCGGAGACAGTGTGAGGGTCTATTGTCTGAAGAATATTGTGTCTGTAAGTACTATGACCCCATAATCAAATAGAAGTACATCCAGCAATGGCAGGCTAATAATAATATGAACCTGGGTGGACTCCATTAGATGATTATCATTCACTGGTGGGTAAGGTCTTAAACCAAACTGAATGCTGGGTGTGTTCTCACATGCTTAAGGGACAAAATAATGTAGGACTAGTACCCTTTCCACTAAATATCCCTGAGGTTCTCTAATTACAGGGGGGAGACCAATAGAAAGGAGATATAATATTACAAGATTCCCTAGTTTGACACCTCGCCAATACTCAGTAGACAGGTTTCTGTTGTGTCTGAATTTTATGGAAAGAAATTTTAGTATTGGAAAGCAGAACGGAATGATCAGACAGAAGCCCACTCCACAAGTATTGATGAAACATCAAGTGATAACATTAAAGTACATTTAATCAAAAAGATTGAAGAGTATCTTAAACTAAGCTATGTTAATGGACATAAGAAAGTGTCGGGGTTCCTCGGGGTTACTTTTTAAACGTTATCCAAGCTGAAACGTGTCTTAAACAGATGGAAATACAAGGAGTGGGTAACTTTACCAAGACTTTGTGTAATATTATAATGGAGTATTTGTACCTTATATACTTCAAGATGATGTATATTACATTTGTGGATGAAGTGCTTACAAATGGTTAACTCTGAGCTCCAAACATATATGTTTTCTAGGTAAGTTAGTTCCTGAAATAATGACTCCCATGATAAAATGACTGACATTCACAGAACAATCTCACCTCCATACACACACAGTATGAACACAGAGTCAAAAGCAATATGATTGCAGGGGAAGAACCTATAGCTTATGTATACATATTTCTCTGTAAACTCAGATTGTACCGAGGTGCTGACGAGCATGTACATATTAGTCTATGTATTATTATTAGAGATGAGCTGTTAGGATTCTGAGAAATCCGAGAGAACTGGATTTTGGGTATCGAGTCTACCTGAGTCATGACCCGATTTCTGGTGCCAAATTTGCATCTAACTAGGGATGAGCGCACTCGGATTTATGAAATCCGAGCCCACCCGAACGTTGCGGATCCGAGTCGGATCCGAGACAGATCCGGGTATTGGCGCCAAATTCAAAAGTGAAACTGAGGCTCTGACTCATAATCCCGTTGTCGGATCTCGCGATACTCGGATCCTATAAATTCCCCGCTAGTCGCCGCCATCTTCACTCGGGCATTGATCAGGGTAGAGGGAGGGTGTGTTAGGTGGTCCTCTGTGCTGTTTAGTTCTGTGCTGTTTAGTTCTGTGCTGTTTAGTTCTGTGCTGTTTAGTTCTGTGCTGTTTAGTTCTGTGCTGTTTAGTGCTGTGCTGTGCTGTGCTGTGCTGTGCTGTGCTGTGCTGTGTTCTGCAGTATCAGTCCAGTGGTGCTGTGTGCTGTGCTCTGTCCTTCTGAGGTCAGTGGTGCTGCTGGGTCCTGTGCTGTGTCCTGTTCAGTCCAGTGTTGCTGTGTCCTGTGCTCTGTGCTTCTAAGGGCATAGTTATTTCCCCAATATTCCCCTGTGTTTAAAAAAATAAAAAAAAGTTTTTTTAAAAAAATACCAAAAACTACTTTAATTTTTTTTAATTACCACAAAATTTGCACAACCAATCCTGCAGTATAAGCCCATTGGTACTGCAATATTACCAAGTTCACACATTCAGCAGTAAAAGTCCAGTGGTACTGCAATATTACAAAGTTTACACATTCTGCAGTATCAGTCCAGTGGTGCTGTGTCCTGTGCTCTGTCCTGCTGAGTTCCGTAGTGCTGCTGGGTCCTGTGCCGTGTCCTGTTCAGTCCAGTGGTGCTGTGTCCTGTGCTCTGTGCTTCTAAGGGCATAGTTATTTCCCCACTATTCTCAAGTTTTTTAAAAATAAAAAAAAAGTAAAAAAAAATAAAAAATTTAAAAAAAAAAAAATATATAATAATTATAACCAAATTTGCAAAACCAATCCAGCAGTATAAGTCCATTGGTACTGCAATATTACCAAGTTCACACATTCTGCAGTATCAGTCCAGTGGTGCTGTGTCCTGTGCTCTGTCCTGCTGAGTTCCGTAGTGCTGCTGGGTCCTGTGCCGTGTCCTGTTCAGTCCAGTGGTGCTGTGTCCTGTGCTCTGTGCTTCTAAGGGCATAGTTATTTCCCCACTATTCCCAAGTTTTTTAAAAATAAAAAAAAAGTAAAAAAAAATAAAAAATTTAAAAAAAAAAAAATATATAATAATTATAACCAAATTTGCAAAACCAATCCAGCAGTATAAGTCCATTGGTACTGCAATATTACCAAGTTCACACATTCTGCAGTATCTTGTGCTACATATAATGGAGACCAAAAATTTGGAGGATAAAGTAGGGAAAGATCAAGACCCACTTCCTCCTAATGCTGAAGCTGCTGCCACTAGTCATGACATAGACGATGAAATGCCATCAACGTCGTCTTCCAAGCCCAATCTCGTAGTACCGGGCATGTAAAATCCAAAAAGCCCAAGTTAAGAAAAAGTAGCAAAAAGAGAAACTTTAAATCATCTGAGGAGAAACGTAAAGTTGCCAATATGCCATTTACGACACGGAGTGGCAAGGAACGGCTTAGGCCCTGGCCCGTGTTCATGACTAGTGGTTCAGCTTCACCCACGGATCTTAGCCCTCCTCCTCCTCCCCCCCCCTACAAAAAATTGAAGAGAGTTATGCTGTCAGCAACAAAACAGCAAACAACTCTGCCTTCTAAAGAGAAATTATCACAAATCCCCAAGGCGAGTCCAAGGGTGTTGGTGGTTGTCAAGCCTGACCTTCCCATCACTGTACGGGAAGAGGTGGCTCGGGAGGAGGCTATTGATGATGTAGCTGGCGCTGTGGAGGAACTTGATGATGAGGATGGTGATGTGGTTATTGTAAATGAGGCACCAGGGGGGAGAACAGCTGATGTCCATGGGATGAAAAAGCCCATCGTCATGCCTGGTCAGAAGACCAAAAAATGCACCTCTTCGGTCTGGAGTTATTTTTATCCAAATCCAGACAACCAATGTATGGCCATATGTAGCTTATGTAAAGCTCAAATAAGCAGGGGTAAGGATCTTGCCCACCTAGGAACATCCTCCCTTATACGTCACCTGAATAACCTTCATAGTTCAGTGGTTAGTTCAGGAACTGGGGCTAGGACCCTCATCGGTACAGGGACACCTAAATCCCGTGGTCCAGTTGGATACACACCAGCAACACCCTCCTCGTCAACTTCCTCCACAATCTCCATCAGATTCAGTCCTGCAGCCCAAGTCAGCAGCCAGACTGAGTCCTCCTCAATACGGGATTCATCCGAGGAATCCTGCAGCGGTACGCCTACTACTGCCACTGCTGCTGTTGCTGCTGTTAGTCGGTCATCTTCCCAGAGGGGAAGTCGTAAGACCGCTAAGTCTTTCACAAAACAATTGACCGTCCAACAGTCGTTTGCCATGACCACCAAATACGATAGTAGTCACCCTATTGCAAAGCGTATAACTGCGGCTGTAACTGCAATGTTGGTGTTAGACGTGCGCCCGGTGTCCGCCATCAGTGGAGTGGGATTTAGAGGGTTGATGGAGGTATTGTGTCCCCGGTACCAAATCCCCTCGAGATTCCACTTCACTAGGCAGGCGATACCAAAAATGTACAGAGAAGTACGATCAAGTGTCCTCAGTGCTCTTAAAAATGCGGTTGTACCCACTGTCCACTTAACCACGGACATGTGGACAAGTGGTTCTGGGCAAACGAAGGACTATATGACTGTGACAGCCCACTGGGTAGATGCATCCCCTTCCGCAGCAACAGCAACAGCTGCATCAGTAGCAGCATCTACAAAATGGCTGCTCATGCAAAGGCAGGCAACATTGTGCATTACAGGCTTTAATAAGAGGCACAACGCTGACAACATATTAGAGAAAATGAGGGAAATTATCTCCCAGTGGCTTACCCCACTTAGACTCTCATGGGGATTTGTGGTGTCAGACAATGCCAGTAACATTGTGCGGGCATTAAATATGGGCAATTTCCAGCACGTCCCATGTTTTGCCCACACCATTAATTTGGTGGTGCAGCATTACCTCAAGAGTGACAGGGGTGTGCAGGAACCTGGTCAGTGAGCGGCGAAGGAGGTTGCTTCCTCATAACGTTGAAAAAATGATGTTTATAAAAATGAATAATCAATTCCTCAATGAAGTACAGCACTGCCCTCCAGATAGTACAGAGGGACCTGTGGTTGTGGAGTCCAGCGGGGACGAATTGATAATGTGTGATGAGGAGGAAGTACACACTGTAGGGGGAGAGGAATCAGAGGTTGAGGATGAGGACGACATCTTGCCTCAGTAGAGCCTGTTTAGTCTGTACAGGGAGAGATGAATAGCTTTTTTGATGTGGGGGCCCAAACAAACCAATCATTTCAGCCAAAGTTGTTTGGTAGGCCCTGTCGCTGAAATGATTGGTTTGTTAAAGTGTGCATGTCCTATTTCAACAACATAAGGGTGGGTGTGAGGGCCCAAGGACAATTCCATCTTGGACCTTTTTTTTTGGCATTATATGACCAATCAACAGTCGTTTGCCATGTTCAAAAAGTAAAACCAAATTTAAAAAAATACAAGAAATTAAACCAAAAGTAAAATGCCGTGTCATAATTTAAAACAAGAGGTATTGACGTGCTCTAAAACTACTGTATTGTTGTTTATATTTTATAAACACTACACTTGAAAGCTTGAGTCTTTCAATAAAAAAGTAACTGTCCATTGCACGACTATGTGCAACAGGGACATTTTTTTGGGTTTACAAAGTCAAACAATAACACTTTGACCCTGTCTGTCTGGGATCTCAATGACGAATTGTCTGTACCATGTTTGGAGGAGGTATTGTGGCCCCGGTATCAAATTGGGTACCGGGGCCACCCCACTATGCAGTCCAGATACTTGTTTGGTGGAATTCAGACACGTGGAGGGTTTTTTAATTATATTGTGGCCTCGGTACCAAATTGTGTACCGGGGCCACCACACTACGCAGTCAAGATAGATAGATGCGTATTGCGTATCATAGATAAAGTACATTCAGTGGTGTGGGGCAAATTGAAAAATATTCAAAATGCACTGACATTATCAAAAACAAGAGGTTGTCACACGCTAAAACTCCAACATGTATATGATGGAGAGGATGGAGGAGCAGCCGTATGTGTAGTGTAATGCAGATCTGTTGAAGGTTTTTTATATATTTTATTGTGGTGCCCAGTGCCCACTCCTCTACGCAGTCCAGGTACAATTATTGGTGCGAATCATAAAAGTTCAGGGTTTTTAAGATATTGTGGTGACCCACTCCTCTACGCAGTCCAGGTACAATTATTGGTACGAATCATAAAAGTTCAGGGTTTTTAAGATATTGTGGTGACCCACTCCTCTACGCAGTCCAGGTACAATTATTGGTGCGAATCATAAAAGTTCAGGGTTTTTAAGATATTGTGGTGACCCACTCCTCTACGCAGTCCAGTTACAATTATTGGTGCGAATCATAAAAGTTCAGGGTTTTTAAGATATTGTGGTGACCCACTCCTCTACGCAGTCCAGGTACAATTATTGGTGCGAATCATAAAAGTTCAGGGTTTTTAATATATTGTGGTGACCCACTCCTCTACGCAGTCCAGGTACAATTATTGGTGCGAATCATAAAAGTTCAGGGTTTTTAAGATATTGTGGTGACCCACTCCTCTACGCAGTCCAGGTACAATTATTGGTGCGAATCATAAAAGTTCAGGGTTTTTAATATATTGTGGTGACCCACTCCTCTACGCAGTCCAGGTACAATTATTGGTGCGAATCATAAAAGTTCAGGGTTTTTAAGATATTGTGGTGACCCACTCCTCTACGCAGTCCAGGTACAATTATTGGTGCGAATCATAAAAGTTCAGGGTTTTTAAGATATTGTGGTGACCCACTCCTCTACGCAGTCCAGGTACAATTATTGGTGCGAATCATAAAAGTTCAGGGTTTTTAAGATATTGTGGTGACCCACTCCTCTACGCAGTGCAGGTACAATTATTGGTGCGAATCATAAAAGTTCAGGGTTTTTAAGATATTGTGGTGACCCACTCCTCTACGCAGTCCAGGTACAATTATTGGTGCGAATCATAAAAGTTCAGGGTTTTTAATATATTGTGGTGACCCACTCCTCTACGCAGTCCAGGTACATTTATTGGTGCGATTCATAAAAGTTCAGGGTTTTTAATATATATTGTGGTGACCCACTCCTCTACGCAGTCCAGGTACATTTATTGGTGCGATTCATAAAAGTTCAGGGTTTTTAATATATATTGTGGTGACCCACTCCTCTACGCAGTCCAGGTACATTTATTGGTGCGAATCATAAAAGTTCAGGGTTTTTAATATATATTGTGGTGACCCACTCCTCTACGCAGTCCAGAAAGATACCTTGTTGCAACGTTTTGGACTAATAACTATATTGTGAGGTGTTCAGAATACACTGTAAATTAGTGGAAATGCTTGTTATTGAATGTTATTGAGGTTAATAATAGCCTAGGAGTGAAAATAAGCCCAAAAACTTGATTTTTAAACTTTTTATGTTTTTTTCAAAAAAAATCCGAATCCAATACCTTAAATCCGAACCGAGACCTTTCGTCAAGTGTTTTGCGAGACAAATCCGAACCTCAAAAATAACGAAAATCCGGATCCAAAACACAAAACACGAGACCTCAAAAGTCGCCGGTGCACATCCCTACATCTAACACCAAGGAACAACATAATTTCCAGAAAAATGTCAGATCTCATGAATTTCGAACCAATATCTTCTATATATATAGCCTTCCCTCTTTTTCTCAGCTGTCATTTTAGCATTAATAGCATGTCAGGAGGATGTTTGCTATAATTGTGTACTCATAAAGTGGCTTGTAGAGGGTTGGACAGGGTGAAAGAGGGAATATATATGGAAATAATTGTGATTTCAATGCACAAACCTTAACAGGTTACAGATCAGTCTCCTGGAATTATGTGCTGATAAATTGGGTGTGAGAGAGTGAACAGTAGACTATCAGTGGCTACAGGTAGTAATAGTATATTACTAAACTAATTAGGAAACATTCCTACTTGCATTTAAAATCAAAGTGATCCAATCTGAAGGCAATTGTGTCAGGGGCGGTATCACTTCTATTAGCAACTCTAATAGAAAAAACAAGAGCTATTACGGTATTAATAGTGGGAGAATTGAGATACAGAAGAGGGGTGTTAGGTGGAGGGGCCGTATGACTAAGATAGATAAGGTTACTAGCTAGTAGAGGAGTTCAGAGTCTTTATGGGAACACCTGAGCTAATGAGAGAACTGAGATACAGAAGAGGGGTGTTAGGTGGAGGGGCCGTATGACTAAGATAGATAAGGTTACTAGCTAGTAGAGGAGTTCAGAGTCTTTATGGGAACGACTGAGCTAATGAGAGAACTGAGATACAGAAGAGGGGTGTTAGGTGGACGGGCCGTATGACTAAGATAGATAAGGTTACTAGCTAGTAGAGGAGTTCAGAGTCTTTATGGGAACGACTGAGCTAATGAGAGAACTGAGATACAGAAGAGGGGTGTTAGGTGGAGGGGCAGTATGACTAAGATAGATAAGGTTACTAGCTAGTAGAGGAGTTCAGAGTCTTTATGGGAACACCTGAGCTAATGAGAGAACTGAGATACAGAAGAGGGGTGTTAGGTGGACGGGCAGTATGACTAAGATAGATAAGGTTACTAGCTAGTAGTGGAGTTCAGAGTCTTTATGGGAACGACTGAGCTAATGAGAGAACTGAGATACAGAAGAGGGGTGTTAGGTGGACGGGCCGTATGACTAAGATAGATAAGGTTACTAGCTAGTAGAGGAGTTCAGAGTCTTTATGGGAACGACTGAGCTAATGAGAGAACTGAGATACAGAAGAGGGGTGTTAGGTGGAGGGGCAGTATGACTAAGATAGATAAGGTTACTAGCTAGTAGTGGAGTTCAGAGTCTTTATGGGAACACCTGAGCTAATGAGAGAACTGAGATACAGAAGAGGGGTGTTAGGTGGAGGGGCCGTATGACTAAGATAGATAAGGTTACTAGCTAGTAGAGGAGTTCAGAGTCTTTATGGGAACGACTGAGCTAATGAGAGAACTGAGATACAGAAGAGGGGTGTTAGGTGGAGGGGCCGTATGACTAAGATAGATAAGGTTACTAGCTAGTAGAGGAGTTCAGAGTCTTTATGGGAACACCTGAGCTAATGAGAGAACTGAGATACAGAAGAGGGGTGTTAGGTGGACGGGCCGTATGACTAAGATAGATAAGGTTACTAGCTAGTAGTGGAGTTCAGAGTCTTTATGGGAACACCTGAGCTAATGAGAGAACTGAGATACAGAAGAGGGGTGATAGGTGGACGGGCCGTATGACTAAGATAGATAAGGTTACTAGCTAGTAGAGGAGTTCAGAGTCTTTATGGGAACACCTGAGCTAATGAGAGAACTGAGATACAGAAGAGGGGTGTTAGGTGGAGGGGCCGTATGACTAAGATAGATAAGGTTACTAGCTAGTAGAGGAGTTCAGAGTCTTTATGGGAACACCTGAGCTAATGAGAGAACTGAGATACAGAAGAGGGGTGTTAGGTGGACGGGCCGTATGACTAAGATAGATAAGGTTACTAGCTAGTAGAGGAGTTCAGAGTCTTTATGGGAACACCTGAGCTAATGAGAGAACTGAGATACAGAAGAGGGGTGTTAGGTGGAGGGGCCGTATGACTAAGATAGATAAGGTTACTAGCTAGTAGTGGAGTTCAGAGTCTTTATGGGAACGACTGAGCTAATGAGAGAACTGAGATACAGAAGAGGGGTGTTAGGTGGAGGGGCCGTATGACTAAGATAGATAAGGTTACTAGCTAGTAGAGGAGTTCAGAGTCTTTATGGGAACGACTGAGCTAATGAGAGAACTGAGATACAGAAGAGGGGTGTTAGGTGGAGGGGCCGTATGACTAAGATAGATAAGGTTACTAGCTAGTAGAGGAGTTCAGAGTCTTTATGGGAACACCTGAGCTAATGAGAGAACTGAGATACAGAAGAGGGGTGTTAGGTGGACGGGCCGTATGACTAAGATAGATAAGGTTACTAGCTAGTAGAGGAGTTCAGAGTCTTTATGGGAACGACTGAGCTAATGAGAGAACTGAGATACAGAAGAGGGGTGTTAGGTGGAGGGGCCGTATGACTAAGATAGATAAGGTTACTAGCTAGTAGTGGAGTTCAGAGTCTTTATGGGAACGACTGAGCTAATGAGAGAACTGAGATACAGAAGAGGGGTGTTAGGTGGAGGGGCCGTATGACTAAGATAGATAAGGTTACTAGTTGGTAGAGGAGTTCAGAGTCTTTATGGGAACGACTGAGCTAATGAGAGAACTGAGATACAGAAGAGGGGTGTTAGGTGGACGGGCCGTATGACTAAGATAGATAAGGTTACTAGCTAGTAGTGGAGTTCAGAGTCTTTATGGGAACGACTGAGCTAATGAGAGAATTGAGATACAGAAGAGGGGTGTTAGGTGGAGGGGCCGTATGACTAAGATAGATAAGGTTACTAGCTAGTAGAGGAGTTCAGAGTCTTTATGGGAACACCTGAGCTAATGAGAGAACTGAGATACAGAAGAGGGGTGTTAGGTGGAGGGGCCGTATGACTAAGATAGATAAGGTTACTAGCTAGTAGAGGAGTTCAGAGTCTTTATGGGAACACCTGAGCTAATGAGAGAACTGAGATACAGAAGAGGGGTGTTAGGTGGACGGGCCGTATGACTAAGATAGATAAGGTTACTAGCTAGTAGAGGAGTTCAGAGTCTTTATGGGAACGACTGAGCTAATGAGAGAACTGAGATACAGAAGAGGGGTGTTAGGTGGACGGGCCGTATGACTAAGATAGATAAGGTTACTAGCTAGTAGAGGAGTTCAGAGTCTTTATGGGAACACCTGAGCTAATGAGAGAACTGAGATACAGAAGAGGGGTGTTAGGTGGACGGGCCGTATGACTAAGATAGATAAGGTTACTAGCTAGTAGAGGAGTTCAGAGTCTTTATGGGAACGACTGAGCTAATGAGAGAACTGAGATACAGAAGAGGGGTGTTAGGTGGAGGGGCCGTATGACTAAGATAGATAAGGTTACTAGCTAGTAGAGGAGTTCAGAGTCTTTATGGGAACGACTGAGCTAATGAGAGAACTGAGATACAGAAGAGGGGTGTTAGGTGGACGGGCCGTATGACTAAGATAGATAAGGTTACTAGCTAGTAGAGGAGTTCAGAGTCTTTATGGGAACGACTGAGCTAATGAGAGAACTGAGATACAGAAGAGGGGTGTTAGGTGGAGGGGCCGTATGACTAAGATAGATAAGGTTACTAGCTAGTAGAGGAGTTCAGAGTCTTTATGGGAACACCTGAGCTAATGAGAGAACTGAGATACAGAAGAGGGGTGTTAGGTGGAGGGGCCGTATGACTAAGATAGATAAGGTTACTAGCTAGTAGAGGAGTTCAGAGTCTTTATGGGAACACCTGAGCTAATGAGAGAACTGAGATACAGAAGAGGGGTGTTAGGTGGACGGGCCGTATGACTAAGATAGATAAGGTTACTAGCTAGTAGAGGAGTTCAGAGTCTTTATGGGAACGACTGAGCTAATGAGAGAACTGAGATACAGAAGAGGGGTGTTAGGTGGACGGGCCGTATGACTAAGATAGATAAGGTTACTAGCTAGTAGAGGAGTTCAGAGTCTTTATGGGAACACCTGAGCTAATGAGAGAACTGAGATACAGAAGAGGGGTGTTAGGTGGACGGGCCGTATGACTAAGATAGATAAGGTTACTAGCTAGTAGAGGAGTTCAGAGTCTTTATGGGAACACCTGAGCTAATTTGGATAGAGGATCCATAACTAAAAGATTGGAGAGGGGGAATTAATCAGACAAAAGAAAGAGTAACAGGAGAATCAGGGATAACATAGAGAGAAAAGTAGGGACAGAGGAGCCGGATGTCTGCTGTGACAGCATCCAGAACCTAGACAGACAGTGGAACAATACACATACATGTGGATGTAGACACACATATATACATACACCCTCCTATAACACGTCTCATCATCATTATCATCACGGGGGAGAGGGGTGGAAACACTGCACATACATGTGGATGTATACATACATATATACATACACCCTCCTATAACACGTCTCATCATCATTATCATCACGGGGTAGAGGGGCGGATGCACTACACATACATGTGGATGTAGACACACATATATACATACACCCTCCTATAACACGTCTCATCATCATTATCATCACGGGGGAGAGGGGTGGAAACACTGCACATACATGTGGATGTATACATACATATATACATACACCCTCCTATAACACGTCTCATCATCATTATCATCACGGGGTAGAGGGGCGGATGCACTACACATACATGTGGATGTATACATACATATATACATACACCCTCCTATAACACGTCTCATCATCATTATCATCACGGGGGAGAGGGGCGGATGCACTGCACATACATGTGGATGTATACATACATATATACATACATCCTCCTATAACACGTCTCATCATCATTATCATCACGGGGGAGAGGGGTGGAAACACTGCACATACATGTGGATGTATACATACATATATACATACACCCTCCTATAACACGTCTCATCATCATTATCATCACGGGGGAGAGTGGTGGAAGCACTGCACATACATGTGGATGTATACATACATATATACATACACCCTCCTATAACACGTCTCATCATCATTATCATCACGGGGGAGAGGGGTGGAAACACTGCACATACATGTGGATGTAGACACACATATATACATACACCCTCCTATAACACGTCTCATCATCATTATCATCACGGGGGAGAGGGGTGGAAACACTGCACATACATGTGGATGTATACACACATATATACATACACCCTCCTATAACACGTCTCATCATCATTATCATCACGGGGTAGAGGGGCGGATGCACTACACATACATGTGGATGTATACATACATATATACATACACCCTCCTATAACACGTCTCATCATCATTATCATCACGGGGGAGAGGGGTGGAAGCACTGCACATACATGTGGATGTATACATACATATATACATACACCCTCCTATAACACGTCTCATCATCATTATCATCACGGGGGAGAGGGGTGGAAACACTGCACATACATGTGGATGTAGACACACATATATACATACACCCTCCTATAACACGTCTCATCATCATTATCATCACGGGGGAGAGGGGTGGAAGCACTGCACATACATGTGGATGTATACATACATATATACATACACCCTCCTATAACACGTCTCATCATCATTATCATCACGGGGGAGAGGGGTGGAAACACTGCACATACATGTGGATGTATACATACATATATACATACACCCTCCTATAACACGTCTCATCATCATTATCATCACGGGGTAGAGGGGCGGATGCACTACACATACATGTGGATGTATACATACATATATACATAAACCCTCCTATAACACGTCTCATCATCATTATCATCACGGGGGAGAGGGGTGGAAGCACTGCACATACATGTGGATGTATACATACATATATACATACACCCTCCTATAACACGTCTCATCATCATTATCATCACGGGGTAGAGGGGCGGATGCACTGCACATACATGTGGATGTATACATACATATATACATACACCCTCCTATAACACGTCTCATCATCATTATCATCACGGGGTAGAGGGGCGGATGCACTGCACATACATGTGGATGTATACATACATATATACATACACCCTCCTATAACACGTCTCATCATCATTATCATCACGGGGGAGAGGGGTGGAAGCACTGCACATACATGTGGATGTATACATACATATATACATACACCCTCCTATAACACGTCTCATCATCATTATCATCACGGGGTAGAGGAGTGGAAGCACTGCACATACATGTGGATGTATACATACATATATACATACACCCTCCTATAACACGTCTCATCATCATTATCATCACGGGGGAGAGGGGTGGAAGCACTGCACATACATGTGGATGTATACATACATATATACATACACCCTCCTATAACACGTCTCATCATCATTATCATCACGGGGGAGAGGGGTGGAAGCACTGCACATACATGTGGATGTATACATACATATATACATACACCCTCCTATAACACGTCTCATCATCATTATCATCACGGGGTAGAGGGGCGACTGCACTACACATACATTGACGTCTCCTGCACAGGCCGCAGTGTGGGTGCCGGCCCCTGAGCTCGGGGTGTCACTGTGGGTTGGATTCACCGCTCTCTTCTTGTAGGTCAGTGACGATCTCTGTCTCCAGCCCTAGGACTGAGAGGCATCTTACCCAGGAGAACAACATCTCTGAGCTCACCTCGCAGCACCACACAATGTCTATTTATTTGGGATATATTGTTACAATTCTAGGTGGTAAGTGAAGTGGTGCAAGGGTTCAATAACTATGTGTTTATACTTGAGGAAGTTAGAAATTGATTTAGTCAGAGGAGGATTTTTTTTAATACTATATATATTGCATTTTGTGCACATGTACCGTATCTATTGTCCTCTGTACACATATTACTAGTGTTACTAGATAGATAGTTACACGTGTGATGTAAGATGATGTGTAGTTGTGTGTTATATAATGTGTACATTACACTGACTTCATGTTACCTTATCCCCACCCTATGTATTTCTGTACCCCCCATGAGACTAAAACATGAATAAAAAGAAAGATAAACATGTTTTATTGATGCGTCTCATTATTTAGTACAGAAGAAGCAGAAACAACAGCAGTAATTTACTCATCACACCCCGAGAATGTCACAGGGTAAGGAGGGAACATAGACAGACTATGATATATTATACACTACATGATGTGTCACAGTCTGACAACCAGTCTAATGATGGGGTTAGAGGGGATTTCCCCCCAGGATGCTGGAAGCCCCCAATATGACACAACACAGGGTAAGGAGAGAACATAGACAGACTATGATATATTATACACTACATGATGTGTCACAGTCTGACAACCAGTCTAATGATGGGGTTAGAGGGGATTACCCCCCAGGATGCTGGAAGCCCCCAATATGACACAACACAGGGTGAGGAGGGAACATAGACAGACTATGATATATTATACACTACATGATGTGTCACAGTCTGACAACCAGTCTAATGATGGGGTTAGAGGGGATTTCCCCCCAGGGTGCTGGAAGCCCCCAATATGACACAACACAGGGTAAGGAGGGAACATAGACAGACTATGATATATTATACACTACATGATGTGTCACAGTCTGACAACCAGTCTAATGATGGGGTTAGAGGGGATTTCCCCCCAGGATGCTGGAAGCCCCCAATATGACACAACACAGGGTGAGGAGGGAACATAGACAGACTATGATATATTATACACTACATGATGTGTCACAGTCTGACAACCAGTCTAATGATGGGGTTAGAGGGGATTTCCCCCCAGGGTGCTGGAAGCCCCCAATATGACACAACACAGGGTAAGGAGGGAACATAGACAGACTATGATATATTATACACTACATGATGTGTCACAGTCTGACAACCAGTCTAATGATGGGGTTAGAGGAGATTTCCCCCCAGGATGCTGGAAGCCCCCAATATGACACAACACAGGGTAAGGAGGGAACATAGACAGACTATGATATATTATACACTACATGATGTGTCACAGTCTGACAACCAGTCTAATGATGGGGTTAGAGGGGATTTCCCCCCAGGGTGCTGGAAGCCCCCAATATGACACAACACAGGGTAAGGAGAGAACATAGACAGACTATGATATATTATACACTACATGATGTGTCACAGTCTGACAACCAGTCTAATGATGGGGTTAGAGGGGATTTCCCCCCAGGGTGCTGGAAGCCCCCAATATGACACAACACAGGGTAAGGAGAGAACATAGACAGACTATGATATATTATACACTACATGATGTGTCACAGTCTGACAACCAGTCTAATGATGGGGTTAGAGGGGATTTCCCCCCAGGGTGCTGGAAGCCCCCAATATGACACAACACAGGGTAAGGAGGGAACATAGACAGACTATGATATATTATACACTACATGATGTGTCACAGTCTGACAACCAGTCTAATGATGGGGTTAGAGGGGATTTCCCCCCAGGGTGCTGGAAGCCCCCAATATGACACAACACAGGGTAAGGAGGGAACATAGACAGACTATGATATATTATACACTACATGATGTGTCACAGTCTGACAACCAGTCTAATGATGGGGTTAGAGGAGATTTCCCCCCAGGATGCTGGAAGTCCCCAATATGACACAACACAGGGTGAGGAGGGAACATAGACAGACTATGATATATTATACACTACATGATGTGTCACAGTCTGACAACCAGTCTAATGATGGGGTTAGAGGGGATTTCCCCTCAGGATACTGGAAGCCCCCAATATGACACAACACAGGGTAAGGAGAGAACATAGACAGACTATGATATATTATACACTACATGATGTGTCACAGTCTGACAACCAGTCTAATGATGGGGTTAGAGGGGATTTCCCCTCAGGATGCTGGAAGCCCCCAATATGACACAACACAGGGTAAGGAGGGAACATAGACAGACTATGATATATTATACACTACATGATGTGTCACAGTCTGACAACCAGTCTAATGATGGGGTTAGAGGGGATTTCCCCCCAGGGTGCTGGAAGCCCCCAATATGACACAACACAGGGTAAGGAGGGAACATAGACAGACTATGATATATTATACACTACATGATGTGTCACAGTCTGACAACCAGTCTAATGATGGGGTTAGAGGGGATTTCCCCCCAGGGTGCTGGAAGCCCCCAATATGACACAACACAGGGTAAGGAGGGAACATAGACAGACTATGATATATTATACACTACATGATGTGTCACAGTCTGACAACCAGTCTAATGATGGGGTTAGAGGGGATTTCCCCCCAGGGTGCTGGAAGCCCCCAATATGACACAACACAGGGTAAGGAGGGAACATAGACAGACTATGATATATTATACACTACATGATGTGTCACAGTCTGACAACCAGTCTAATGATGGGGTTAGAGGGGATTTCCCCTCAGGATGCTGGAAGCCCCCAATATGACACAACACAGGGTAAGGAGAGAACATAGACAGACTATGATATATTATACACTACATGATGTGTCACAGTCTGACAACCAGTCTAATGATGGGGTGAGAGGGGATTTCCCCCCAGGGGGCTGGAAGCCTCCAATATGACACAACACAGGGTAAGGAGAGAACATAGACAGACTATGATATATTATACACTACATGATGTGTCACAGTCTGACAACCAGTCTAATGATGGGGTTAGAGGGGATTTCCCCCCAGGGTGCTGGAAGCCCCCAATATGACACAACACAGGGTAAGGAGGGAACATAGACAGACTATGATATATTATACACTACATGATGTGTCACAGTCTGACAACCAGTCTAATGATGGGGTTAGAGGGGATTTCCCCCCAGGGTGCTGGAAGCCCCCAATATGACACAACACAGGGTAAGGAGGGAACATAGACAGACTATGATATATTATACACTACATGATGTGTCACAGTCTGACAACCAGTCTAATGATGGGGTTAGAGGGGATTTCCCCCCAGGGTGCTGGAAGCCCCCAATATGACACAACACAGGGTAAGGAGAGAACATAGACAGACTATGATATATTATACACTACATGATGTGTCACAGTCTGACAACCAGTCTAATGATGGGGTTAGAGGGGATTTCCCCCCAGGGTGCTGGAAGCCCCCAATATGACACAACACAGGGTAAGGAGGAAACATAGACAGACTATGATATATTATACACTACATGATGTGTCACAGTCTGACAACCAGTCTAATGATGGGGTTAGAGGGGATTTCCCCCTCAGGGTGCTGGAAGCCCCCAATATGACACAACACAGGGTAAGGAGGGAACATAGACAGACTATGATATATTATACACTACATGATGTGTCACAGTCTGACAACCAGTCTAATGATGGGGTTAGAGGGGATTTCCCCCCAGGGTGCTGGAAGCCCCCAATATAACACAACACAGGGTAAGGAGAGAACATAGACAGACTATGATATATTATACACTACATGATGTGTCACAGTCTGACAACCAGTCTAATGATGGGGTTAGAGGGGATTTCCCCCCAGGGTGCTGGAAGCCCCCAATATGACACAACACAGGGTAAGGAGGGAACATAGACAGACTATGATATATTATACACTACATGATGTGTCACAGTCTGACAACCAGTCTAATGATGGGGTTAGAGGGGATTTCCCCCCAGGGTGCTGGAAGCCCCCAATATGACACAACACAGGGTAAGGAGAGAACATAGACAGACTATGATATATTATACACTACATGATGTGTCACAGTCTGACAACCAGTCTAATGATGGGGTTAGAGGGGATTTCCCCCCAGGGTGCTGGAAGCCCCCAATATGACACAACACAGGGTAAGGAGGGAACATAGACAGACTATGATATATTATACACTACATGATGTGTCACAGTCTGACAACCAGTCTAATGATGGGGTTAGAGGGGATTTCCCCCCAGGGTGCTGGAAGCCCCCAATATGACACAACACAGGGTAAGGAGGGAACATAGACAGACTATGATATATTATACACTACATGATGTGTCACAGTCTGACAACCAGTCTAATGATGGGGTTAGAGGGGATTTCCCCCCAGGGTGCTGGAAGCCCCCAATATGACACAACACAGGGTAAGGAGGGAACATAGACAGACTATGATATATTATACACTACATGATGTGTCACAGTCTGACAACCAGTCTAATGATGGGGTTAGAGGGGATTTCCCCCCAGGATACTGGAAGCCCCCAATATAACACAACACAGGGTGAGGAGGGAACATAGACAGACTATGATATATTATACACTACATGATGTGTCACAGTCTGACAACCAGTCTAATGATGGGGTTAGAGGGGATTCCCCTCAGGATGCTGGAAGCCCCCAATATGACACAACACAGGGTGAGGAGGGAACATAGACAGACTATGATATATTATACACTACATGATGTGTCACAGTCTGACAACCAGTCTAATGATGGGGTTAGAGGGGATTTCCCCCCAGGGTGCTGGAAGCCCCCAATATGACACAACACAGGGTAAGGAGAGA
The DNA here is from genome assembly GCA_036250195.1 of Mixophyes australis. Taxonomy (NCBI): domain Eukaryota; kingdom Metazoa; phylum Chordata; class Amphibia; order Anura; family Limnodynastidae; genus Mixophyes; species Mixophyes australis. The sequence goes on from JAVHZZ010000004.1 coordinate 13,868,155, forward strand.
ACATAGACAGACTATGATATATTATACACTACATGATGTGTCACAGTCTGACAACCAGTCTAATGATGGGGTTAGAGGGGATTTCCCCCCAGGGTGCTGGAAGCCCCCAATATGACACAACACAGGGTAAGGAGGGAGCATAGACAGACTATGATATATTATACACTACATGATGTGTCACAGTCTGACAACCAGTCTAATGATGGGGTTACAGGGGATTTCCCCCCAGGATGCTGGAAGCCCCCAATATGACACAACACAGGGTAAGGAGGGAACATAGACAGACTATGATATATTATACACTACATGATGTGTCACAGTCTGACAACCAGTCTAATGATGGGGTTAGAGGGGATTTCCCCCCAGGATACTGGAAGCCCCCAATATGACACAACACAGGGTAAGGAGGGAACATAGACAGACTATGATATATTATACACTACATGATGTGTCACAGTCTGACAACCAGTCTAATGATGGGGTTAGAGGGGATTTCCCCCCAGGGTGCTGGAAGCCCCCAATATGACACAACACAGGGTAAGGAGGGAACATAGACAGACTATGATATATTATACACTACATGATGTGTCACAGTCTGACAACCAGTCTAATGATGGGGTTAGAGGGGATTTCCCCTCAGGATGCTGGAAGCCCCCAATATGACACAACACAGGGTGAGGAGGGAACATAGACAGACTATGATATATTATACACTACATGATGTGTCACAGTCTGACAACCAGTCTAATGATGGGGTTAGAGGGGATTTCCCCCCAGGGTGCTGGAAGCCCCCAATATGACACAACACAGGGTGAGGAGGGAACATAGACAGACTATGATATATTATACACTACATGATGTGTCACAGTCTGACAACCAGTCTAATGATGGGGTTAGAGGGGATTTCCCCCCAGGATGCTGGAAGCCCCCAATATGACACAACACAGGGTAAGGAGGGAACATAGACAGACTATGATATATTATACACTACATGATGTGTCACAGTCTGACAACCAGTCTAATGATGGGGTTACAGGGGATTTCCCCCCAGGATGCTGGAAGCCCCCAATATGACACAACACAGGGTAAGGAGAGAACATAGACAGACTATGATATATTATACACTACATGATGTGTCACAGTCTGACAACCAGTCTAATGATGGGGTTAGAGGGGATTTCCCCCCAGGATAGTGGAAGCCCCCAATATGACACAACACAGGGTAAGGAGGGAACATAGACAGACTATGATATATTATACACTACATGATGTGTCACAGTCTGACAACCAGTCTAATGATGGGGTTAGAGGGGATTTCCCCCCAGGATAGTGGAAGCCCCCAATATGACACAACACAGGGTAAGGAGGGAACATAGACAGACTATGATATATTATACACTACATGATGTGTCACAGTCTGACAACCAGTCTAATGATGGGGTTAGAGGGGATTTCCTCCCAGGGTGCTGGAAGCCCCCAATATAACACAACACAGGGTAAGGAGAGAACATAGACAGACTATGATATATTATACACTACATGATGTGTCACAGTCTGACAACCAGTCTAATGATGGGGTTAGAGGGGATTTCCCCCCAGGATGCTGGAAACCCCCAATATAACACAAGGGATATCTCAGCCAATAGGAATAAGCATAGCACTGACTACAGTAAAATGTTATATTCTGATTGACAGACAGTTATTGCAGCCAGATATAGACATAAATCACCTCATGCCTAATGCAAAATAGAAGTTGTTAGCTGCAGTTTCACTAACTGCTTTATTCTATTGGATAAATTCCCCCCATACAGATTGTTCTCCCTGTGATGTCACCAGTCTCTGGGCAGACTTCTCCCAGCTCCTGATCATCCAAGTATCTTTATACAACCTCCCCCCACACCTAATACAGCATGAAGGGGCTCAGTGAAGGTGGCAGTGACGGTGTGTAATTGTCTGATCGGGTCACACAGAGAATAGAAGGACAACTGTCCAGCCTCATAATCCAGATGTATCCTCACTGCCTCACAGGCTATATTGTCAGGTAACCGGATCTCTTCACTGTTGTGTCTCACTGAGTACTGATTATTATTCCGACACAAACACCAGGACTTGTAATTATCGCCAATGTACGACTGATCTCCTCTCCTGTCTATACTGGGATAACACATCCCAACTCTCCACCTCATTGATTCCTTGATCTCCACTTCCCAACAATGTCGCCCTGAGGAAAAACTCCCAGTGCTTAATACCTGATTATACTGAAATCTCTCTCCTCTTACTGGATAATCTTGGTTTAAATCTGACCTGGATGCAGTTTTCTTGTCACCTGATATATGTATATTATTAGCAGCTGTGTTTACATCCAGTAATATGTCTGTAGCCTCCTGCACATCGAAGGAGACATTTATACCTGTTATTATATCAGATAATCCTTTGTGGATTTTCTCAGAGATGAGACCCACATCCAGATCTCCTACACCATGGACCTGGTCATCATGTCTCTCTCTGTCCTCAGTATCACACAAGTCACCTGTGTCTGGTTCCTGTAAGACAGTCACTGGATCAGACATATTACACAGCTCCTCAATGTGACGCATCTTCCTGGACAGCTCGTCCTTCTTTATTTCCAGCTGCTGGATCAGATCAGAGACTGAGAGTGTAACGCTCTCTTCCTGCCTGGAGATCTCACTCAGGACTCTCTTCTCTAGATCTTCCAGCTGTCTCCTGGTGCCTCTAAACAGGGCAGTCACTGTCTCTTTTACACCAGCTGTTTTTTTATGACATTTTCTCCTGCGTTCCTGCAACTTTCGTACTCTTTCCTCAGTTTCTGCTCTCTTTGTGGTCAGTTTCTGGAGAACATTTCTCAGTTTCTTCTTTTTCTTTCCAGAGGCCTCACCCAGCATCTCCAGTAGATGTCCCCGGTGTTCACCAGCCAAAGTGCAGGACACACAGATACAGGCAGAGTCCTCAGTGCAGAAGTATTTGAAAAGCTCCTTATGGACGGAGCATTTCCTGTTCTCCAGGGAAGTGTTGGGATCAGATAAGACGTGTTCTGCTGACTTGCTGTGTACTCTCAGGTGATTATCACACAGAGAAGCCTCACAATGCAGACAGGATTTAGCCGCAGGTACAGGACAGTCCACACAGTAAGAGCAGAAGATCACAGAGTCCCCCTGATCTGGCCGAGTGGACAGGAATCTCGTCACTTTGTTACACAGAGCTATGTTCCTCTGCAGTGCAGGATTATTCTTGAACTTCACTTTACATTCAGGACAGGTATAAACACCAAACCCCTTCTGTGCATTTAGCACACGATCTATACAGACCCGGCAGAAGTTGTGTCCACATCTCAGTGTTACAGGATCTGTATAAATGCTCAGGCAGATGGAACAGTCCAGCTCCTGTCTCACAGTAGCAGACGCCATCGCTGACAGCAGAATAGAGGAATGAGAGTGAGAGTCTCTGACATTCAGAAAACAGAGTGTGCATTGCAGAAATTCCACACAGGGCGAGGCTGAGCTTGTCACTCAGGTGGTATCTATTATACTAAGGAACACACCTAATACAAAGAACTTCATGGCTAGAAATGTACTTATTCTACTAATCGCAAAGGTTATTTCACAAACTGAGAGTTATTAAATTTGCACATTTTGCTGTCAAGAATGGCCTGTATTTATTACACATACGGGTACTTAGTTTGATACAATTTTGCTATTATAAAAATTTTAATAAAAACATCAATTACAGTGCAGTATTATAAAGAAAGTGGAAAGGGAACACAAGGTACAGGTAATAAGTCGATTGCAATATGGCGAGTTGGGAATGTTTTAAATATAATCATTTAGGGCCTGACTAATTAGCAAACGCAAATGCCGATATCTGCTTGCGTAAAATCACTCTGCGCAGGCGCACAACTAGACCATACACCAGTGAACGGAGCAACATCAAAGGGGGGAGGGGAAGGGGGGTTGTACACATAGTCAATAGACAGTAACGGTGTTCACCAGCAGATATGTGCAATTCAAGATCTATCGCACGCAGAGGTACGCTGCTTTTCAGACATAAGGTTTTCACCTACTCAAGGTCCATCTTACATATAGCCGGGCATGGACATAGTTGAAGCCCAAAATCTGGAGTACGACAGGTTTTGTCCCCTTCGAAACCAGTAACTGGTACAATATTACCGGCCCAGGAAGTGTCCTCAGGTCACATCTCAGCCTCATTGGGATGTCTCATGCTGAGGTGACTTCCACCTCATGTCATCATGGACACTCTGTGCATTGTGTAGAGTGACCTAGAACCTTTGTGCAACATCCCGACGGCAATACTGCCATTGACAAAGCTCTTGCTGGTATTGCACTTCTGTGCATCTGGATGTTTCCACACCACAGTGTGTGTCGTGGCAGGATTGTCCCAGTCGTGTGCTGAGGATATACAGTGGGTTATTTCAACAGCACAGTGTGTGTTGTGGCAGGATTGTCCCAAGACACCTTTAGATTTGCACTGAGGTTGTGCTGCAGGTTTTCCTGCCGCACATCCGGCACTTCATCCATCTGCCACTCGATGTGGAGTCCCTTGTACCCATAAAGCGGCAGTTTTCCACCATTGCCGGCTTTCCTCATGTTATGGGAGCAGAAGATGGTACACATGTAGCACTGGTCCTGTCGGGTGGAAAAGAAAGTATTTCCACTGGACCAATGTCAGGCTATATGTGATGCATCTCTCCAGATTCAATGCCTGGTTGCTAGATGGCACCTATGACTCCTTTCTTTGTCTTCAGGTATTTGATGCAGAATACAACAGAGGTAATTGAGATGCTAGGCTACATGGTGACGCGTGCCTATTAGGTATTATTTTCTCTGACATCATTGTGGCAATAGGGGCAGTTTGCCACATACTAATAAAGAAGAAACTAATAGTTTCCCTGGGAATTTGCAGCCTCAAGCTACAGACAGGGTTAAGTCTGCTTATTCTTCCACACACACAGCACAGGAACACAGGGGGGGCACCTGGGTGTAATTAAGGGACCAGCAAGTGTACTGTTTGGGAGGAAGCTTAAACAGCCGGACTTGTGCTGTGGGTGGTGTGACCTATGCCAATGAGTGGTGTCCAGTTAGGGGACTAACTCTAGTTAGTGTTAGGGTCGCATGATTCTGTAAATATTTTTTGGTGTGATTGCTGAAACTGCTAGAGAAGCTGTTCATTCCATCCTGACAAGCCTGAAAAAAACAGCAGAGTGGTTCAGCAAATATGTGTAGGAAGCATTTAGGTGGTTTGATTTTAAAAAGTGGTGTCATCGTGGGATTGGCAAAAAAGACAGCCAGATCCTGCTGTCCACCAAATCCAGGGTGGTGAGTGATGCAAAACCTGCTTACTACAAATGTATATTTGCTGTATATGTGGGAAATGACAAGAGACATAAAACCTCTTTCACAAACAAAACTATTTAATTTATGCTTAGGAAGCAATATTTTGCTTTCCTATACGCCAAAATAGCAATATGGAGGAACTCTTGAGGACTTTGGTGATTGGGGCCGCTATGCAATAAGCGCAGCTCAAATGCTGCAGGTCGCAAAGCCCAGATAGAATATTAAACTTTTGCGTGAAGAGCTAGCTCAAGAGAGGCAAGTACATGATGTGTCTGAGGTGTGTGTCTTGCAGAAAATGACGGGGTCAGATGATGCTGAGGCAAATCCCGTAGCCTTTGAGAGAATCGCAACAAAAATTAATTGGCCACCAAGAGTCTGTGTGGAAAAACTGGCACCATATTTGAGTTGTGAAGCTCAGAGGGCTTATGTTGATTTGTCTGATAAACAGGCTTATGTCTATCAGCAAGTAAAGGCTGAGATTTTGGTCTAGATAGGTGTGAAAGGACCCGGGACTCATTTCATTACAGGACTTTGCTAAGGATCAAAGTAATGATGTCTTCCTAGAAAATGCATTTAAATCTGTTGTGGAAGTGTTATGTGCGTATTGTCGCTAACCAATAACGATTGTCGAACCTCGATTTGTGTTTCCAACGCACAAAGATTTATTCGCAATAAGTGGAAAAAATATGCTCAAGCGAAGTAATAGTAAATACAGCCGTTACTTATCGCAGGCGCTCTGGATCCAATGCAGTCATTCAATCCTGAAGTCTGGGGACAAGATGTCTGCACTCTGGATCACAAGCTGCTGCTTATATACACAATCAAATACAGTAATACAATGAAGATGGTATAGCTTGCATCTATTGGTCCGGGTCTCAGGAATGTCCAAGGGGTCGTCAATCATTGGCTGGTTCATCCTAAGGAATCCAAAGGAGGGGGTCATCTCTGCAGGGGGTATGCTCTGCTCTTCCCGCCAAGATTCCTTAGTCTTAAGTAGTTCATAATTCCCTATCATTCATAACTTGTGTATGCACTCTGCGATTCCCTCGCAGAGTGCACCAAACAGTAGGATATGTAACAAGGTTCATTATGATACCACTCATGATGTTATTCCTTTAACCCGTTCTGTGTATTTCACTAATATGCATGTAATTCTGATATAACATATAAATACTACTATATTTCGACATAACTATGTGTTGCAACTACCATTAATGTGTACTATTTTATAAGTATGCGTGTTTGTGCGAATGTATGGTAAAAGACCAATTACTGTTGCTGCCACGTGTAGTGGATGCGTACGCCATTTCACGCCGCAGCGTGCCCTGGTACGTCGTAGCGTACCGTACGCATCTATTCAGACAAAGACAACCAAGTTCGCTAGACTTTAATTGAAATGACTTTATCCAATTTGCTGACTTCGACAGTTCCACCCTTTGATAGTGTACTAAACTATCACCCAATCATCGTTTCAAGTTCAGGTTTATACAATGCTTCTTCACAGACCATGATCTCGGTATCTGGTACCACCCTTTCAGTCTCTTTCTCAGTGTTACTCCTATGAGACCGTTTTCCACACTTCAACACAGTAGGAACACATTTGACAACTAAACCAATTGCTAAGATGACACCCAGTATAAGGAGAAGGAGCTTACCTACACTAGCAACCATTTCCTGTACCCACTCCCCCAGACCGGAGAACCATTTCACAGGGTTCAACCATGAGAACCAACCCGCCACCTTTTCCCCGACCTCATATAACGAAGAATTATGGCTCTTTCGAAATTCCCATTTCAGCTGCAAAATTTCATCCATCTTCCGGTCTATAACCTCTTTAGGGTCATCCGTATTATTAGTAATGTACGTGCAACATTTGACACCGAACTGGGTGGCCAGTGTCACACAGTACCCACCAGTAATAGAGGTGAGATAATTTAGTACCAGTCTATGTTGCACCAACTCCTTCTTGTACGCTTGTAGCTCCCTTCCAGTATACCTGAAAGTGTCATCATACATCTCGGTGATGTTATCTATTAATTTGGCTAGGTCTTGGATATATTTAAAGTTTAATGTTCCCCGAGCGGTCCTGGTGAGTTCTAGAGCAACCATAACTTGGAAACCAGCAGTTTCACTAATCAATTTTGTAGCTATGGGTTCCTCACCAGGAATCATATTTCTCTTGCCACGGTGTTCATACTGTGTGTGTATGTATGGTGGTGATGTAGTCTTGTGAATACCAACCATTTCTTCATGAGTAATAGTCATGATTTCAGGAACCAGTTTAGCTAAGAAACACAAGACCTTGGAACTTGGAGTCACCCAGGAATAAGCTTTCCTCCCACAAACAAAATACACATCATCAGGGAGAACATAAGGAGCAGTATGCCCATGAATTATATCACACAGAGTTTTGATAAAACTACCCATGCCCAGTGTCTCCATTTGTTCTAGACACGTGTCGGCATTAATGACATTTTTACATTTATCTGTAGAGACTTTTCCAATGGATACCTTCTTATGTTTGGTTATACGCCCTAATCTGTGACTTCCATCAACATTCCTGCCTAGTAGTGACCTTGTAAGTCTCCCTCTAAAATGAGTGTGGCGAGCCATTGTCTGATCTGATAGGTCAGCCTCCCAATTCTCCAGGCGCTTTGCATGAGATATGTTTAGGCGCAGCAAAGATCTGCCTATGGAGTATTGTCGAAGCGTCACACTAGAATACCTAGTGTTATTGTACCTCCCGTCTATGGGCCTCCCACCCCTCAATTCGAGTACTTCAGATATGTTTAGAGGGAATGGCACTAGTCCTATATTATGCTGCCCTTGAGGCACGTGAGAGCACACCCAACACTCGGTTTGGTTTAGCACCTTACCCACCAGGGAGTGATAATCCTCCAAAGGATGCCCGCCTATATTCAGAGTACTGGGGGACTGGCATCGTTGGATGCATCTCTCTTCAACTAGGGAGTCGCAGAACTTGCAGATACAATACTCATCAGACAATAGCCCCTCACACTGCCTCCGAGTTCCTGAGCTAGCAGACCTTTTCATAACCCCTGGACCAAGTTTGATAATGGGCTGCTCTGAGTATCCTATTAACTTTTCTTCTGCCTCCATTTCATCCGTATCACTCCCAGAACTCTCCTCCGTCCTCCATCCTCCTTCACAAAAATAGAATGTCCTAGAAAAAGTAAAAACAAGGAAAATCCTGGAACAAAAGAAAAACAAAAACCGCCACTCCATCGCTGGAAAGATAGTTCTGAGGCAACGTCTCTGGTTCAGGTGTCTCGACTGCAGGCTTTAGGTCTCCCGGAACAGGCTCACAAGTGACAGCTCTGTGTCGTCGGTCTTAGTTTTATCTTGCACTTTCTCCGGATTATGGACTCTCCTGCAGTGGGTGGAATGGACCCAAGTGTCTCTCTCTGCAACCTTCAGTGATGTAGTACTGGTCAGCAGCACTTGGTACGGGCCTTCCCAACGGTCTGTTAAACAACCTGAACGTAAGAAATTGTGGCTCATAACATAGTCTCCAGGTTCAACATTATGACAGTTCGTTTCTGGCATACCAGGTGACAGCATTTTTAGTTTTTGTTGTTGTTGTTTTAGCTGTCTACTCATTCTTATAAGATATTGTACAGTCACTTCATTATTACACTTCAAGTCGTCTTGTGGACTCACGATCAAATGAGGTTGTCGTCCGAACAGTATCTCAAAGGGGGACAGATTAAGAGGAGGTCTAGGAGTGGTTTGAATGCTATGGAGGACCAATGGCAAAGCCTCAGGCCATGCCAACCCAGTTTCAGCCATTATCTTACCCAGCTTGTTCTTTATAGTACCGTTTACTCTCTCCACCTTACCACTGGCTTGTGGTCGGTAAGGGGTGTGAAGTCTGCTACTGATTCCCATGAGTTTACACATATTTTGGAAGATATCACCAGTAAATTGGGTACCCCTATCACTTTCAATGATTCTAGGGATACCGAACCTACACACAAAGTCTTGTACAATTTTCTTTGCAGTGAACACAGCAGTATTAGTGGCTGCCGGATATGCTTCTACCCAACCGGAAAACACATCAATACACACTAACACATACTTTAGATTCCTGCACGGTGGTAATTGGATATAGTCAATTTGTATTACCTGGAAAGGTCCGTCTGTAGGAGGGATGTGGGATAGCTCAGTTGGAATAGTTTTCCCAACATTTTTCCTCAAACAAGTAAGACATGACATTGCTTTCTTACCAGCTTGAGAGGAAAATCCGGGAGCACACCAGTATGCTCTCACCAGTTTGCACATACCTTCTTTACCCAGGTGAGTCAGGCCGTGTGCTGCTTCAGCCAGGCTTGGATAGTATGTTCGGGGAGCTACAGGCTTACCTTGTCCATCCCTCCAGAGACCTGAGGACTCTTGACCACATCTCTTCGCCTTCCAGACCGCCTTTTCCTGCAGGGAACACAAATCTTGCATTTCAATTAATTTCTGCATGTCGAATGTCTGAAAAACCATCATAGTCTCGGTCGATACAGTCATAGGTTGCCCTGCTGCCCATTTAGCAGCTTCGTCTGCCCTGTTGTTGCCCAATGACACTGGGTCTTCTTCAAAGGTATGGGCTTTGCACTTTATGACGGCTACTGTTCTGGGTAACTGTATCGCTGTCAGAAGTCCTTTTATGTGTTGTGAGTGTGCCACTGGTGTACCTGCTGCTGTCGTAAAGTTTCTAAGACGTCAAAGGGCCCCAAAATCGTGCACTACCCCGAAGGCATACCTAGAGTCAGTATATATATTGGCTGATTTACCCTCTGCCAATTCACACGCTCTCCTTAGTGCTACTAGTTCCGCCACCTGGGCTGAGTGAGGTGGACCAAGGGGTTCAGCTTCTACCACATCCTGATCGTCTACCACAGCGTAACCAGTACATAGCTCTCCTGTCTCTGTCTCTCTATGGCAACTTCCGTCTGTATAAAACGTAAAATATACATTTTCTAAGGGGGTGTCACGTATGTCGGGCCTTGCAGTAAAGGTCTGATTCAGGTGTTCCATACAGTCATGCGTGTCAGTATTCTTACCTAACTCATCATCAACCAGGGTCTCCTCACCTCCCACCCTTTGTGTCTCTAGAGACACATACGGAAGGTATGTAGCTGGATTTAAGTTGCTACATCGTTTGATGGTGATGTTTGAGGGTGCCATCAGGGCTAGTTCCCACTTTGTGAATCTAGCTGAAGAAACATGTCTGGTTTGGGCTGAATTTAACAGAGCTGATACAGCATGGGGTATATAGATAGTTGAATTATGTCCTAATACTACGTCCTCGCTCTTACTCACCAGAAGAGCCGTTGCTGCTACACTTCTGAGACATGTTGGGAGTGATCTTGCCACATTGTCTAATTGTGCACAGTAGTATGCTACCGGTCTGCTAGCGTCACCATGTTTCTGTGCGAGGACACCTGCTGCACAACCATCAGCTTCTGTACAAAATAGCTCAAAAGGCTTTTCATAATCAGGTATTCCCAATGCAGGTGCTCTCGTCAGACTATCTTTAAGATTAAAGAACGCTTGCTCTGACTCTTCTGTGTGTACAACACGTTCTGGTTTTGAGGAAGAGACTAGCTCCTGCAATGGTAATGCAAGAATAGAAAAACCTGGGATCCAGGATCTACAGTATCCACACATCCCTAAGAAAGTATGAATCTGCTTCTGGCTCTGCGGCAGAGTCATGTGTTGTATGGCCTCAATTCTGTCGGTTGTCAGGTGTCTTAGCCCCTTGGTGAGGCAGTGTCCTAAGTATTTGACCTTAGTCTGACATGGCTGTAATTTATCCTTTGCCACCTTGTGCCCTGTTTGTGAAAGATGAAGCAACAACAATTTAGTATCATGTAAACATGACATAAAAGAATCAGAGCACAACAACAAATCGTCCACATATTGAATTAGAACAGACCCATTGTGGGGTTGAAAGGATTGCAAACAGTCATATAAGGCTTGGGAGAAAATACTGGGGCTGTCAATGAACCCCTGGGGTAGTCTGGTCCATGTGTATTGCACTCCCCTGTAGGAGAATGCAAAAAGGTATTGGCAGTCAGGGTGAAGAGGGACTGAGAAGAAAGCAGAACATAGATCAATGACAGTAAAGTGACTAGCAGACGGTGGAATCTGCATAAGGATGATAGCTGGATTCGGCACTACGGGGAATTGGCTCTCAACAACTTTATTAATTCCCCTTAAGTCCTGGACTAATCTATAGCCCCTCCCCCCATTCTTCTTCACAGGGAAAATGGGACTATTTGCTGTACTGGCTGTACGAATTAAAATCCCTTGTTGTAACAGCCTCTCAATAACAGGATATACCCCTAGTTCCACCTCCGGTTTTAATGGATACTGTGGGATTTTTGGAGCTATCCTACCACTTTTTAGATTTACCATGACAGGGGCTACGTTTGCCATCAGTCCAGTGTCCTGTCCATCTCTGGTCCATAGTGAAACTGGTATTTCCAGCAACATCCCCTTTACTTGAGATGGACTTTGTTCTATAACAGGAAAGTGTAACATTAACCTTTGAGGGGTGTCCAATATATCCTGTACCTCATGTGCGACCTTCTCCGGTATATCTAGGAACACACCATCTGAAGTACAGTATATGACACATCCCATTTTACATAGCAAGTCTCTCCCTAGCAAGTTAGTAGGAGCCGCTGCAGCCAAGAGAAACGAATGCTTAGTATGCAGAGGCCCGATAGTAACTTCAGCGGGTTTAGTTAGAGGATAATGTAACACTTTTCCCGTTACCCCCATAGCTGGAATGGTTTTACTGGTCACCTGTAGATTGAAAGGAGAGGTTATAACAGATCGGGCCGCCCCTGTATCTACAAGAAAGGTTTGTTTCCTACCAGCTATGTCAACTATCATTGTTGGTTCTTCACTCTGACTCTCAGTTAACCTCACTGGCTGTAGACTACAGGTATGACCTGACCCCTAGCGCTGACTATTGATTTCCCGCGCAGCATTTGCTGCTGTAATATGCGCGGGTAGATGTGAGTCTTCTAGTCTATGTGAATCCCTCCTTGGAGGATATCTATGTGACCCTCCCCTCTGTGTATTGAGTCTTTCCTTTTTACAATCTCTCATGTAATGTCCTTCCTTGTTACAGTTGAAACACCTGATCACTTTAGGTTTCTTGTTATATGGATTGTATGCTGGTGGTCGTGTATGCACCCCTTCTAGAGCCTGTATACTCACCGTCATTAACCTATCACTTTTCTCTTCCCTTTTTCTAAAAAGGTTTTTGTCATGCTCCACAGCAGACTCCCTAACAGAATCTACCGTGACGCCTCTCCAATTAGGTAATGTGGTTTGTACTCTCGGCTTTAAATTTTCTCTAAGGCCATCCATCAGTACTCCTACAGCTACCTCTCTGTGATGTGGGTCCTCACTTATGTTGGATATCCCAGTAAACCGTGTTATCGCTGCTATAGCTCTAGTGAAGTAATCTGCTGCTGTTTCACTATCCTTTTGTTTAATGGTGAAAATCTTGCTCCAATTTACTACTACTGGAAAATAGATGGCTAAGTGTTTGACAATTTGTTCTATATTATTTTGGTTAATCTCATCAGTCAAGGTGTCATCTTCCTCCAACAAACAATCTTCAATGAATTTTTTTTTATATGTTAGTATTGGGAGGAAGACACGCCCTCAACACTACACGCCAATCCTTATTGGTTGGTTCGTGGGCATTTCCTAAGTCTTTAACAAATTTCTGACACTTAGCCAACTCTTTTCTAGGATCTGGGAATTCAGTCATAATGGAACGTAAATCTGATTTAGTCCAGGGACAATGCATTGTAACATTTCTTAAAGGAACTACACCATCCTTATCCGGTTTCCCATTGGGAACTGATATTGTGCGGACTGGGTACGCACCCTCTGGTGCACTGACTTCAGGGGACACTACAGGATTTGCTGGTTCTAGATTTAGAACGCTTTCACTCCTAGTGATCACGCTACTCTCACCTATCTCAGACATTTTCTCATACTTGCGCTGAGCCTCTAGTACACTAACAGCATGGGCAATGGCCGAAATCACAGTGGGTTCATCTTCATTTTCAGATACCCTTGATTTAAACTGGCTTAAAACAGGGTACAACTTAGCAATTTTTCTATTTTCAGTTTTAACAACGTCTGTACTTACCCCTCCTGCCACATAAGGTGGCGGGGGCGCGCTTGCGCTGAGTTCGCCACGCTTCTCAACGGTTACATCCGCCTTGCACGCGCTTTTCGCCACGCCTACTTCCGGTTTGCATTCGCTGCTCTGCCACGTGTTACCTTCCATTTGCCACAATTTTAAACAATCATTATGTCTATTTCTCTTTTTCGTTGACTTGATCAACCATACTTTATCTTTTACAGTATTTAGTACCTCTGCATTAAAACTTCCTATTGTTGGGAAAGGCCTATCACAATCTTTGGTCATCTTGACCCACGTGTCACAATACACAGTTGCGTATGCACCATATTTCTTACACATGAGAAACCTCGCTGAACCAATAGGGCCTTCCTTAGGCAGTACACTGACCATCTCTAGCGTATGCTTAGCACCCATGTTGAACAATATACCTTCTACCCGGAACACAGACACACCGCAATGCTCTGTTCCTTCCGGCTAACAATTTCAACCCTGTTGCTACAATCACAGCTAGAGATCTCTAATGCTCGGTGAACGTATTTTCTTTAGCCGCGTTCACTCGCTTTTCTCGCACCAGGCGAGGATCCCTAATACAGAAATATCACTGTGGGCCCCAAGGGCTATCAGCTCTTCGATACCCTGGCTCAACCACAAAAATCTGTTGAGTTTATTATAACTGGGAGAACAAAGTCATAAAATCAACCAGCCTTTCCAATATAATTCCTCCTAGCTGCTTCACCAATTTGCACTAAAGATGCGGTTAGATCGCACTGCCTACCAATACTAATTATTAGCAAACCTTGCGATCTATTGGTAGCGCTTTGCGAAAACCCGGTTTTCGCATTCGGTATACCTGCCCTGTATACCGTCCTTCAGTTGGGCAATCCGCCTCGTCAGACAACAACTGAGCACAATGAATAATGAACAGTGTATCTACGTTACAACATCACACACTATACACCTTTTCTGCGCAGAAAATCAAAAGTTCCCAACAACAGTAATAATATCTCAGAGGCTTTCACAAGTAATTATACTATACATGTATAATAACTATCAAAACGATTGTTTAACCACGTGGCAAATCTACCGGAAGTTCGCGTACGCACAGCAGGAAATACACATACGCTAAGCAATGCAATTCAGTTAAAACGCACAATGACAGAAAAAAGAAACAGTTTTCTCTTTTGTCCCTAGGTTCTAGTTAGCGTAAAAGACCAATTACTGTTGCTGCCACGTGTAGTGGATGCGTACGCCCTTTCACGCCGCAGCGTGCCCTGGTACGTCGTAGCGTACCATACGCATCTATTCAGACAAAGACAACCAAGTTCGCTAGACTTTAATTGAAATGACTTTATCCAATTTGCTGACTTCGACAGAAGTTAATGGTGTGGTAAAAGCTGCCAGGCCGGCAGAAGGTGTACCTTAATTTTTTGTTAAAGGGGATTTGTTGTGTAGGGCGGTGATTGTTCAGGAGAAAAATGTTGAACAGCTGTTAATAGCGCAGGTCCAAGTACCTTTAGGTTTGAAAGCCGTACACACACAGACTCGGGTAATAGTACTACTACGCTGTTACTGGCCAGGTATACGTATGGCAATAAAAAGGTATTGTCTATCCTGCCCAGAGTGTAAAATTACCTCTCCAAAAGCTGATTACAGGGCCCCATTGTTGTATGGAAGGATGAGACAAATAGGTCCTCTGGGGAACAACACTTAGAGGATGTCCAGGATCGCCAGGAAAGGCGTTATGACACTCTGGCAGTAGTTTGTGTTTTCAACTCGGGCGACAAAGTTTTAGTTTGTGGATGATGTTGATCTTAGTCTTCCAGATTCCAAAGACTATTCTAGCTTCAAAGAATATGTGATTTAAACATACTTTACATTTAAGTACTGTGACTGGATCACTATTAAAAAACTTTTGGTAAAAATGTATTTAAAGCGAATAACGCAGGGCACCGTTTTATGTAATTGCGCGTGCACTTATTTTTTGATATTGTGAGATAGGAAATCGTTATTTCTGAGACCAGGGGAAGAAATGTGTCTCTTGTTTAACCTTGCTATAGGATATGCCTATGTCTGATGTATATATCTGATACAATGACCCTGTGTTTACCAAGCCTTTGGTGTATTGTGACGTGGGGAAGTTGCTTTTTTTTTTTTTGTTTTTTTTGTTCTGTAGGAATGGGTATTCGGTGACTGTCTGAAGTATTCATGCCCGTCAGACCGTTTGACTTGACTTGCTAGTGGGTCTCTTGCTTCTGAAATAAGATCCAGGAAATCACAGCAAGGGTTTTAAGAATTTCATAGCTAAGTAGAGATGCTCACTGACCCCCGTGTTTTGGTTTTGTTTTTGGATCTGGATTACCGTCGTGTTTTGGTTTTGGTTTTGCAAAACCGCCATTGCGTGTTTTGGTTTTGGTTTTGTTTTTGTTTGGTTTTGTTTTGCCATTTTTGAAAAAAAGAAAAAAAATTTGGTCTAAAATAACCTAATTTAGTGCTCCACTAGTTTCTTGGATAAGTAAGGTAATTCTAAAGCTAATAAATTATGAAAAAAAACAGTTTAATCCCTGGTAGGCTGTCCTTAATGCAAACACTTGCCTGCAAATTATACAGACACACCTGGTTGTCTACCTCCTCCATCTTTGATTATTGGCAATGTAGCCATCGTCTTTGGTTGTATATTACACCCTCCACTTGTAGTTGAATAGAAAAAAAGTAGCCTGCATAGACTGTGGAATTAGAAAGTAAAAATGAATGGATCAAGGTAGCTTGGTGGCTATCTATGCCCCCCCCCCCCCCCCCCACCCTCCACTTGTAGGTGAATATAAAAAAAGCAGCCTGCATAGACTGTGGAACTAGAAAGTAAAAATAAATGGACCACGGTAGTTTGGTATCTGTCTGCATCAGACCCCCTCTCCACTAGGAGTAAAATAGAAAACATTTTAGCCGTTATAGACTCTAGAATATAAATAGAAATTGAGAAAGGCAATTTGGTATCTGTCTGCATCATAATCATCAACATCATCATTAGCGCCCTCATCGCCTACACAAATCTCCCCCTCATCCTCTTCTAATTCCAAAGTGGCATCCTCAATTTGTGTATCACCGACTACACTCGGGCTGTTCAGGCACACATCAGCAGGACTGCTAAAAGGTTCCCTCTTTATGGGTTCACTAACAGAATGCTCACGATTAGACATCCCACTGTTGGATGGACTCTCCACAGGGATTGGTGTCATTTCTGATTCAGAGCAAACATTATCCTCTAATGCCTTACTGTTATCTTGCAGCTCGGCTTTGACGCGTAACAGTACTTGTGCACCACTTTTAGACTCCAAATTACTTGGTTTTGCTTTCTCACGAGTGTCCGTACAAGAAGAAGGCTCAGTAACATTTTTTGATCTGCCACTAATAGAGAAAGGCAAAGGCCTCATTCTTTCTTTGCCCCTGTGTGTGTAGAATGGCATGTTGGCATTTTTTTTTTTATCGGCAATTAACTTTTTCTCAGTTACACTTCTTTTTCCCTTCAACACGGTACATTTTTTTGGGTGTGTGTTTTTTTTACTGATTTCAAAAGACTGTGTAGTTTGACATCGCCTTTCCCAGATTACGTACTGGGAACACTACCATCAGGACTGGTGACAGAACCTGGTTGCTCATTCTGCTCATATGTGGACTGCTTTGAATCCATTTTGAGCCCAAAGCACTTGTAGTGCTACAAATTGTTTTAGATACTGCTGACAAAT
This sequence comes from Mixophyes australis, assembly GCA_036250195.1. Lineage (NCBI taxonomy): Eukaryota > Metazoa > Chordata > Amphibia > Anura > Limnodynastidae > Mixophyes > Mixophyes australis. The sequence continues at coordinate 13,885,452 of JAVHZZ010000004.1, forward strand.
AAGACTTTTGACAGCCAGAAATATTAATTCAAAAGAATAGGGGACACCCCAAAAGCACTTGGAGGGCTAAAAATTATTTTTCAGATTGCTGACAAACAGGACTTTTGACAGCCAGAAATATTAATGCAAAAGAATGGGGGACACCCCAAAGCACTTGTAGTGCCAAATATTGAAAAAAAAGACTCCTCTATCCTCCTCTCTTCTCTATCAATTGTAATCAGAATTGTAATCAGAATTGTAATCAGAATTGTTATCAGAATTGTATTCTCTGTCCCTGCTCTAATCAGCCTGTGACTACACCCTGCTCTCTCCCTCTGTCAAATGGTGAGGGATTGCTGTGGAGGCAGGTATTTATAATTTTCAAGTATCGCGAGAACCGAGCCCCGAGATCCGACGACGTCACAATGACGTTCGGCCTCGATTTGGAATCCGAGCGGGCGGGAGAGTACCGAGCCTGCTCGGCTCAGCTCAGTACTCGAATAGGCAAAGTTCGGGTGGGTTCGGTTCTCGGGGAACCGATCCCGCCCATCTCTATAGCTAAGTATAAATATTAGTGGCTTTGCAATGCATGTAAATCCATGTTTTTGTAAATAGAGTATATCCTGATGCTAAAAATAGCATGTGTCTGAAAGGTATAAATGCTCTGACTTGTAAAACTGAAATGTATCATTCTGATGTTTCATCTGACCTGACCACTGATACCTTAAATCAGTGGAACTGTCCTTGTCAGGACACTTGAGCAATAAACATCACTCTGCTTCAAAGACCTGCTTGACAACTTCTTCAATATCGTTGTAATCCTGTGACCTGGCGATTAGACCCTAAATCTAATCCGTTCTCCGGCTGATTCTGAGGTTTGGACCCAGCTCTCCAGTACCACGGCTCTGCCGCTACCTGCAGCTCTGGTCAGTGTGATAGGAAGGATCCATCCACAGCATCCCTGATCCATAGTAAGAGGTCCGGAGTTACCAGCCCAAGTGTACCAGCACAGGAGTACACTAGCAGTGACAGTTACCCAGAAGGAACGTGGTTTTGAGCGCCATAAAGGATTTCATTGGTCGCAGCATTGTAAGCCCCTCCTACTGTGGCAAGAGGGTGCTTTTGGGATAACGAAAGGGAACGGTGGCAAAGTAAGCTCAGCCGGTTCCCAGCAACAACAGACAGGGTGGCATAGGCGGTCCATCCTGTCATAATAATAATTTAGGTGGAGCAGGAAGGTGGGTTTTTTTTTTCAGATGCAGTTAGTGGTCAGACTATCTTTTACCTTATCATGTGCCTGCTGAATGTCAGCTCCATCTAGTTATATGACAGTTCCTCCTCATCATCCCCACTTCGCAAACAGTTCAATGTCATTTTAATTTAAGAGACTATGTCAACATAATCTACATACATTTATTTTGGGGATTCTAAGTAAATTGGATGAGGATGCATCATCTCTACTTTAATTTTCTTCATTATCACTGACATTGACCTTGCTTCTTTTCCTGTACAATGTACTGTTAGCAATGTGGGGTTTTGTGAGCAGATTTGTTATTGTTTGCTCATCTGCTTATTAAATGATTTATTTGTTTCGAAGCAAAAACTATCCTCTTTTCCCAACGTTACCTGTCTCCGTATATCCCCTTCTTCTCCTTAGAAGATTTTTCTTCTCTCTCACCTTCTATTACCCCCTTCTTAACTCTTATGTTCCTTCTTTCTGTCCTCTGGTAACTGCTTTCTACCTAAACTGTGCTTAACGTCCTGTTCTTCCTACCGGATTATCTCTCTTATAGTATTGGCTCCTTCCACCGGTCAATCTCTTCCTGGCATTAGTCTTTGTCTCCTCCCCATTTGTTCCTGCTCTCAGCCCTTCTACCTATTACCCTCACATGCTTATATGTACCCCATTGCTATAGTCCCTGTGTTTTCTATTATTTTTGTTGGATGTAACATTTTTTACTTCCCTTTGTCACCCTACTACCTCCTCTTACTATCTTTACTGTCGGCTTTTCCTAACAATTGTCTCTTCTTTTCATTTTGGCTTTTATTATGGCTCTGTCCGTGGCCTTCTGACCCTTCCAGCTCCTCAAGCTGACGATGCTGGTTAAGCAAAGCTGCCCAGTGCTTGCTCAGCTCCCACGTTATTGACGTCTGATTCAGCCATCTTGAGGCATCACCCAACTTTAGTGCCTTATTGAAGGCTGTACATTCAAATTTCAATACACCACACTAAACCATATATTTTACATTTTTCACTTTCAATACAATGTACTAAACTATTACTGTACTGAACAGTCCCACCTCCCGGGCTTCCTAGAGTGCTGACAATATATCTGTTAGGTGGACAGGGACATGTTGCACATCTACCACATTCAGTGGTCTCACCTGTAACAGGTAACAGCCAGGTGCTGGAAGTGTATCACCTGTACAAGGTGTGGTGTAACCGGTGACTTATACAATGGCAGCAAAGTGTTCCCATCATGTATTTATCCGCTGTACTATACATCCCATTATTTTATTCACCTTTACAGCTGGCTCCTGGCGCTGTGCACCTACTCAGCTGTCATCTAGTATTACTAAATCCTTCTCCCTCTCAGTGTTCCCCAGTTGTCTCCCATGTAATGTGTAAGTAGCAGAGTTATTACCACGGCCCAGGTGCTTAGATCTACATTTTATCTACATTACATTTGTGACATCTGCCAGGTCGCAGCCTAGGTTACCATCCTGCTCTGTGGTAATGACCCTCCATAGCTTAGTATCAGCAAATATGGACACCTTACATTGTAGTCCAACTACAAGTCTCTAATAAATAATTTGTAGGACAGGTTCCCACTAATAACTATCCCAGTCTGAGATTGTTCCATTAACTCACTATTTGCTACAGAAGGTGACCACGACTCTGATCTGTACTACTGTAAACTGCTGCCTCTGGCTTTCCGTCTTCCCATCTCCCCCAACTCCAATACAATCTTTCAACTGCTGCTTGTCTTATATTTTTTTTTCCCTTTGCTCTGCCTCTACTTTCTGCCAGTCGCTACACTGGCATCCTTTCCACTAGGGTCCAGTTAAAACTCCTTACCCTGATCTATAAAGCCATCACCAAATCCCCCCCCCCCCTACATCTCTAGCCTCATCTCCCTCCACACTCCCTCTCCCGCCTTATCCATTCTGAAAACTGCCTCCTCCTACTCACTCATTATCTCCTCTCACTCGCTCCTGCTAGACTTCTTCTGTGCTGCTCCCCTCCTCTGGAACTCACTCCTCTCTCAAACTGTCCAAGGCTTCAAATGGACTCTCAATTTCCATTTCTTCATTGAAGCCTACCAGCTCTCGAACACTCACCCTACCTTCTCCCCCACTTCACACTGAGCCATTCTGTCTGCATCACCCAATTTGTCAACCTCTACTCTAGATTGTAAGCACTCATGAGCAATGCCCTCTTCCCGTGTCCTCCTCCTGTCACTACATATGCCACCAGCTCACTTGTATCTTCCCTTCTATCCTTAACCAATGGCTCTGATCCTGTCTGCCGCGGCCACACTCCTGGGTACAGGTTCAGATTGTGCTGATTTGCTCCCCTACCTCTCATGCCTCATGTCACAGTAAGAGACTATTCCCCACCGAGCACGTCAATGTCTGCTGGTTCTGCTATGCTGTGTGTTTTGCTATTTTGTCTATGTGCAGTGTTCTGTTTTTGCCTTGTACAGCTTTAATGTATCCTCTGGCATTGTGAATTTCACTTTGTGCCTTAAAAATAAATTATAATACTATTTATTAGGTCTCTGCTTTGTCTGATGGGCCCATCACACCCCGGGAATAAATTGGTGCAAAACCCAGAACAGTCTCAGATGAGGGAAAAGTATAGAAACAAACGTCAAGTGTAATAAGGTAAAACACACAGATCAATTTCCCATAAAGCATAATATTTTGTGTTACATTTCGTTACAGAAGGTAAATTTCAGCATTTTGTGGACATTCCATGAATATCACATCTGTTCAATCTACGATAATAACAAAAAATTGTCTAACATATCGTACTCTAAGAAAATATAACCAGTCCTATATGGGGTATATACAGTGTTTTGGAACCGAGCCTGGGAGGGGGTGGCCTTTCCTCATGGTCTCAGTGATTGCTGCTAATTAGAGAAGGTCCCAGAAGAAGTCCAGACATTAACTAGAAACAATACACAGACTGGTTGACTAGTTGGGGTCAGTTTGCATCTGCATCTTTAGAGGTCATCCGTTGTAGGTCATCAGGGAGGAACCTAAAGATGCGCCAGCCTTCCTCTTGAGACATATCATGGGCACCTCGAGATTTGTAGAAATTGATGGCAGTTTGGTTCCAATCCAGGACCGATAACTGCAGACGAGCACATCCTAGAGAAAGACAGGACTGTGCGGATGATGGCAGCAGTGGAAAGAGGAGGAGAAGGGATGAGAGACATGGTAAAAACCACCAAAACACAAAGGACTCACACTTACCCTACTCCCAGCTATATTACTAACACTAGTACACCCTCACATCTACCCTACTTCTACCTATACTACTCACACAGATACATCCTCACACCTACCCTACTCCCACCTATATTACTCATACAAGTCCACCCTCACACCTACCCTACTCACACTAGTACACCCTCATATCTACTCTACTCCCACCTATACTACTCACACTGGTACAGCCCCACACTGTTGCACCTACCCTACTCTTCTCTATAATACAATTACTACTCTAGTTACACCTGTTTTCTTCCACATAGTCAAAAATTTACTGGTAATTTTATTGGCTTCTGACAAAAATGGACCATAGTAATTGTGATGGGGGATTTAGTCTGTAGGCTCCAATGGGACAGGGACTGATGTGAATGATTCCAGAGACTAGCAGCTGAGCCCAACCCTCTGCAGCAATGTGAAGTGCTTCCAGTCCTATTGGGAGAATGGTGTTATGTATATATATATATATATATATATGACCAGAATGGGAAGACTTTGACGTGAGTTGGTAAGCTTAACATATATTGCAATATGTGGAACTAACATTCCCTGTTTTTAATATAGAACAGTACTTGGTACAGCATTAATTATGTGTTTGGAGAGTGCAGAGTATCCCTGTTTTCTTGTCTATACAATGTGGGCAACCCCCTCTTGCACCCCAGTCTGTACATGGTGAGTGTAGAGGATCTATGACTGTTTTTGTTTTTATATATATATATATATATTATAATACGTTCACCTTCCTGCCTGTGAGTGTATGACTTCCTCTGATACAGTGACCTTTTCCTACTATATTTTAGTGTCTGAACTTAGTGTTACTCTTAATTTATCAGTCATATATACTGTAAGAAGTGCTGTGCATTGTGTGGAGTTATAGAGCCTGATACATTAAGGCACACAATACAAATGTATGGTTTTGTTTTAAAATATGTACGTACATCAGGCATACATACATCCGTATTCACCAAGGAGCAGGTGTGAGATACGTCTGGTGATGAATACGGGTCTAGGTCCGCTCTGCTCTAACAGACAATACACTGCAGGATACGTCCAGTACATATGTGGACTATAAAGGCACCAAAGCATGCACAGATAAATATAAGCTATTCAATTAATGTCACCTGTTAATAATATAGTCATTAATGACAAAACATTAACAAATACATTTTTTTATTAGGATGTAATTAATGTCTACTGCACATAAAATGCATTGTTAGAGCTGCTATTGATTACAAACACATGTTCTAGCCGTCATCACTAGTAATCAGCACGTACACCTGACCTGTAGCTGGTGCGAGTGATACGACTGGAAAGCTGTCGAACGTTGCAGCTTGTACTCAAACTTGGCCCGCTCTTACTGTACATGGAATACGTGCATACGCCCAGTCCCCTCCCTGTTCTGCCTCCCTGAAATCGTAGGTTATATTAAAGGTCCTTTGCATTTGTTGCTGAATTTGACGTTACTGCGCTCTCTGGTGTATGGTTCTTTTCTGTGCATGTGCAGATCAATTTTATGCAAAATACGGCACATATCGGCATTTACATGCCTTATTGACATTCTACAGTGTATTCAACACCAAAATTACAGTTGCTGCAGTACTAGTGGTGGCCAGTGGGTGGCGATAGAGCCAAACCGTTCTTCCAAGGAGTAATTACTAGACTCCTTTAGTCTCTTGGAGGGAAGCTATTCTAAGGCAAAATAAATATAGACTATAAACTATATAGTATTATATATAAATTATGCATATATGAGAAGTAAAACCTGGACTTATCCCGTGTGCATTGTCTAATACTAGTATCCTCTCCTGGTCCAATCACTGACTAAACACAAGTGTGAGTATAACCAGTTATGTGTCCAGTACTCACCTCTGCGACAGCGGTCAGCAGCTTGGAACCGATCCCTTTACCTGCCAGGTGAATATAGAGACAGAAGACATGGAATAGAGATGACATCTATGATAGACATAGGGATAAGGTGGCTGCATCTCAATGATCAGACTGGTTATGTTTTCGGCAATTTTAAAAGGTTACTCTCCGGTACATCCAATTTATAATGGATCCATCAATATCAGATCTATTGGTGCTGTCTGGATTCAGAGTCCTAATTCTGGTGTAGTACATTGGCTAGGATTTGTCATCCAAACAGGAATCACACATTATCGGACATGGGGAGGGGACTGATTAAAGTGTAAGCTCTTCTGTATTCAGTTCTGAACACCGCTATGATCAGAGGATCTGGAGCAAGATAACATGTGTGGATCATCTATGGTGCAGGGGATTGTGGGATACTTCTTTCAGTCTGGTATCTTATGCTCAGTGCAGATAGTATCCATCCCTGACTGATGTGTCAGCGATTATAATGTTCATGTTCCTCATTTAACCAGCGCCCTGATTGGCTTTAACTGGTCCCCTTGAAGTTCAAGACTGGATGACAATGCAACAATGTCTTTATTTACATTGTTTGCAAACATCGATCAATCTATAAATAAAACCATTGATCTGTATTAAATGTGTTGTCACCCTGCTGGGTGGACCTCAGTTGTTGGATCTGACATCATGTTGTAGAATGAACCAGGAGAAGACCCACATGGACCAAAGCTACAGCTAGTGTATCATATGTTCCCCAAATGACAATCGCCCCCTTTAATATGAACCAATCACTGTGAAGTATAAGTGTAGAGTTGTCTAATGGGAAACCAGAGACTACCGAGGGTGATGTCAGCAGTGAGATTATAAATGAGGTCACTGAATTGTGTGATCACAGATTCCTCAATTCTTTGTATCTACAAAGATAAACCTATATTGAGGCAAAGACGGGGACGGGGGGAGGGAGCAGGTGGGCATTTTCCCACTGAACCATCATGGCTTGCTCTTCCGTTCCTGGCTGACTCAGGCAACAAACCAGTACATTACCACAATAATCTGCAGCAGAAGTCCTTACATGAGTGGTTAGAAGATCCAGTAATGATGGAAATGACAATATCTAATAGGGCAGATCGGAGTGGATTACAGTTGCCCAGAATCCCCCCTGTAGACCAGACTGTAGCAGAGTAATGTATAATACTGAACAGGAGCTGACACCGACCCCTGTGTGTGACTTGTAGATATTCCCGGAGCAGAATGAATATATAGAGATATTGTTATTTACTGAAGAACACACCACCGGGAGCTTTTCTCCATGTTCTCCACATTAGAGTCCGGGAATGTGGACTCCACGCGTTTTATTGGGAATTCTGATGGGACATACTGAGCTATTCTGACAAACCTGGGTGCCCAGCTGTGTGCAAGGAGACCTAGGGCCAGATTTACTAAGCTGCGGGTTTGAAAAAGTGGGGATGATAGCAACCAATCAGATTCTAGCTTTCATTTATTAAGTACCTTCTACAAAATGATAGCTAGAATCTGATTGGTTGCTATTGGCAACATCCCCACTTTTGCAAACCCGCAGCTTAGTAAATCTAGTCCCTAGTCTTCCTTTAGGAAGTGACCATTAAACCAGGAGAACGTGTTTTGAATTCATTTACACTCGTTACTTTCATCCATTTAAGCTGTATTTAATTTAAATGTACCTGCAATTGCTTTTTTATCAATATTTAAATACATTTAATATACTACACAATATATTTCATTTTTTTGTTTTGCTGTTCCCTGGGATTGAAGGGACCTATAACAGATAATAGGTCTATAGCTGTGGTATCTACACAGCACAGAACTACCTTTCTATATGTTTATATATACACACAGAAAATATAAACCTACCTCTGTACTCCGGTGTGACGTATATATCCTCCAGATACAGTGACCGCCCCTTAAATGTGCTATAGACAGGGTATGACAGAGCGTATCCCACTAGCTGAGGACCTGGAACATACAGGTTTATATGCGGTAAGTGCAGTGATTTCATATAGGAACATGCGTCACTGCATATACAGAACAGACAGAAAACTGCAACAATACTATACTGCAATACTTTGTTACTGAAATGTTTGTGCTCCTCACGATCCATTTTATCCTTTAATAATGTATTGTACCGTTAATTGTATGTTGCCGAGGATATTGAGAGTCCCTGTTGCATGCTATGAATGCAGGAAGTCTGACATCTAGTGGTGATAATGTGTAGTTTAATGAGATCCCTGTTCAACAAGATTCACCATGAAATTCACCTCACAGAACACTCAGAGCTTATGTTTGGGCTCAATAGAAGTAAAATAGATTTGCTTTTGTTTTCCGATGTCACTGATTGGTGCATTAACAGACCTGAAATAGCACAAAGTCAGAGCAGATTAGCCACTAAAAATGGTGCTTTTTAAACGCTTCTGCTCTACCCATGAGGTATTTATGAATACAGAGATACAGACATGTAGTTTCAGATAAGCACCCAATATCAATTTATGGCACGAATCGTAAAAGCTAAAGTCCTGGAAATCTCTCTTTAACGTTCTATCAATAATATCCCATAAAAGACTCTTCACATTCTTGGTGTTCTGCAATACCTCAGGACATCTCAAATGGATGACTAAGCAGCTCAGTTAAGTTTGAATGAAGGAGAATGAGGACAAAAGGAAAATGTCATATTTTCTTAAATATCATACTTACAGGAGTCATGTTTGGTATGGAAATGAAAGGACATTTATGACCTGTTGTGTGGAGGTAATATCATCTTTGTAGGACATTCTGCTAATAAGTTAGGCAAGTGTAAATAAACGCAGACTTGAAAGGTGTTTGAAAGAGGTCATGAAAAACTAATTTGCACTTACGTAGAATTTCTAGGGGCTAGATTTACTAAGCTGCGGGTTTGAAAAAGTGGGGATGTTGCCTATAGCAACCAATCAGATTTTAGCTTTCATTTTGTAGAAGGTACTAAATAAATAAAAGCTAGAATCTGATTGGTTGCTATAGGCAACATCCCCACTTTTTCAAACCCGCAGCTTAGTAAATCTAGCCCCTAGGGCTGACATTACAGGAAGAGGGATTGTGTGTACCTGCAGCATGCTTAAAGTGTCCTGTAAATCTAGCAGATTTATACACTTTTGGGAGTCAATCTCATATTGAGAAGTGCCCCAATATTCCTGTTCTCCCAGCAAGTAGAAAAATTGTTCATTTGTGAGTTTACTATTTTCTATTGTTTATTCCTTTTTATTTTTACCAAAACGGTTGAATTATATCTTTGTATGTATTTTGGTAATTGTTTATATCTTTAGCATTGTGGATTTAATGGCAATATTAAATTACAAAAAGTTCAAGTCTCTATGTTCTTACCAATTCACATATCAGACTTAGCTTGGTATTAAAATGCTACATAGTTGAAATTGAGGTGATCATTTGATTTATGATAACTCTGGGTCAAGGGAGATCATTTGGTTTACGATAACTCTGATGCAAGTAAATTGTGATAGATTAGTTAAATGGGAGAACAAAAGGGTTCCTGAGTAAGAGTGTAAGGGAAACTTAGTGTGTGGGACAGACAGGGAGAGTAATAATCATTACTAAACAGACCAGGTGGTTGCTTTTGATTAACCCTTTGTCACACACACGACACGCAGCCTCAGGTTAGTGCTGGATCATGACTATGGCGTATGGATGCTTCAGGAGCAAAGATGGGTCTTTGGAACTTAATACTATATTGTATCCATTTAGCTCAAAGGACATCATCAGTAGGAGTTGTTTTTGTCTTTTATGGTTTGTTTTTTTTATTCCATTTTAGATAAGGTCTTGGATGAATATCTCCTAAGGACTACTTCAGGAAGAAAATTCCCTGTGGGTTTAGGTGTTTAAGAAAATGTTTAATGAGTGCATGGGTTTTTATTTTAATTAAACTGTTTAAAAATAGGTGTGTTTTGAATGTTTTATATATTAGGTATGTTAGTGGAACTAGGTGTTCCAGCGTGTCTTGGTAGTCAGGACATGCTGAGACTTATAGTTCTACAAACTTAATTTTATTATAATTTTCTTCCATTACCCTGGCAATCACTAATCACTGGGAATTTCACTCTGTGCTGATCGGGCTAGCGGATTTTGCAGGGGGAAGGGGAGGTCATGCTCTGTGTCTCCCTGCTTTAGTGGCAAACTGTAGAGTCGGTTGAACTGGTGATAATAATTCTTAGGGGTAAGGGAGACAAGCTGCAGTTTTGTTTTTAACTGGGAATGTATTTTATGAATTAATGACTTTTACAATGAGAGTTACTTAGTACCAATGGAAAACCCAGTGCTATGACCTCTGCTGGAGGAAAACGGTCTAACACGTGCTATATGTGCATGTACCTGCTATGTGCTGGTAACTATAGCAGCCAGGGTCTGCCATGGGTTTCACAGTCCCATGCTCCTGTCCCCTATGCCGGCTGATTGTTGGTGTCCTTACCTAGTAAACCCCTTTCACCTGGATGGCTCATGGAGACATGACAGGAACAGACTACTGTTGGAATGGGGGTCTCATGTACAAAGGAAAAAAAAAAAAGACAACTACATTTTTGTCTATTATTTTGGAAGAATTGATATCCCACATTACAACTCTAGTGTACCCCACTAATCTCTACACAGCCCTGATACATGACACAGCAATGAGATAACTTATCAGGGTCCTCTTACCTGCCTTCTTTCTATTTTCATCTTCACATTCTGCCACCAGACAACGAAAGAGAGGGGCAGGTTCTCCAAAGCCATCCCGTAGGAGATCTGAGGATAAACAAACTGGAGATTACTACTCAGACAATTCTCACCATCCCTACATACCAGTACTATGAGAAGTCAACCATCACAATGCCAAATAGAGCGTAAGAGCTCATCCAATCAGGGGAAGAAGGGAAGAAGAGTGAGTGTAGTGTGCCCTCCGTCCTTCCTCTGCATGGGTGCAGGTGTGTGAGAGGGCTGTATTAGGCTTGTAGTAATCTGATGGCATGTGAGGAAGAATGATGGGCATGTGAGCAGCTGTAATGGCATACAGTGAGGACTGATGGGCATGTAAGGATATGTGAAGAGGTCTGATGGGCATGTGGGCAGGTGTGTTGGCATATAGTAAGGACTGATGGGCATGTAAGGGGCATGTGAAAAGGTCTGATGGGCTTGTAGCCAGGTGTGATGGCATATAGTGAGGACTGATGGGCATGTAGCCAGGTGTGATGGCATATAGTGAGGACTGATGGGCATGTAGCCAGGTGTGATGGAATATAGTGAGGGCTGATGGGCATGTAGCCAGGTGTGATGGCATATAGTGAGGACTGATGGGCATGTAGCCAGGTGTGATGGCATATAGTGAGGACTGATGGGCATGTAGCCAGGTGTGATGGCATATAGTGAGGACTGATGGGCATGTAGCCAGGTGTGATGGCATATAGTGAGGACTGATGGGCATGTAGCCAGGTGTGATGGAATATAGTGAGGGCTGATGGTCATGTAGCCAGGTGTGATGGCATATAGTGAGGACTGATGGGCTTGTAGCCAGGTGTGATGGAATATAGTGAGGACTGATGGGCATGTAGCCAGGTGTGATGGCATATAGTGAGGACTGATGGGCATGTAGCCAGGTGTGATGGCATATAGTGAGGACTGATGGGCATGTGGGCAGGTGTGATGGCATATAGTGAGGACTGATGGGCATGTAGCCAGGTGTGATGGCATATAGTGAGGACTGATGGGCATGTAGCCAGGTGTGATGGCATATAGTGAGGACTGATGGGCATGTAGCCAGGTGTGATGGCATATAGTGAGGACTGATGGGCTTGTAGCCAGGTGTGATGGAATATAGTGAGGACTGATGGGCATGTAGCCAGGTGTGATGGCATATAGTGAGGACTGATGGGCATGTGGGCAGGTGTGATGGCATATAGTGAGGTCTGATGGGCATGTAGCCAGGTGTGATGGCATATAGTGAGGACTGATGGGCATGTAGCCAGGTGTGATGGCATATAGTGAGGACTGATGGGCATGTAGCCAGGTGTGATGGCATATAGTGAGGACTGATGGGCATGTAGCCAGGTGTGATGGCATATAGTGAGGACTGATGGGCATGTAGCCAGGTGTGATGGCATATAGTGAGGACTGATGGGCATGTAGCCAGGTGTGATGGCATATAGTGAGGACTGATGGGCATGTAGCCAGGTGTGATGGCATATAGTGAGGACTGATGGGCATGTAGCCAGGTGTGATGGCATATAGTGAGGACTGATGGGCATGTAGCCAGGTGTGATGGAATATAGTGAGGGCTGATGGGCAAGTTGGTTATTTTTTTACTTCTTTTTGTTCCCACTTCAGCAGATCCCTCCACACCAGCTTTGGATGCAGTGAAAGTATGGCTATTAGTAGTCCTTTGAACCATGTCCCACCAGACATGGCAACGAGGTCTGAGCTGTACAGATTTGATCATTATTGTGAATATTTTGGCAATGTCACATATTGTGACTCCATCTTGGCGGTGCTGGAAACCCTCTCCTGGTCTCGCTGGGTGCACACCCTAATGATATGTGCTGTGTACACCTATGACCTGGATTGACAGATGTTGATGGCCGAAATTGGAAAATTGGTGGTAACCCCAGGTAAAAGGAAGAAGTAATAGTCACTAACATAATCTATATTCCCTGTTATTCCCCATCCTGGAAGTGATTCTACTGTACAAGTTCCGCACCTTCTGCCGTTACCTTCACCTGATCCAATATCTTCTCATATTCAGCCAACTCCTGGAACAGAGAGGACAAAGCTGGTTACAGACGGTAGGGCCTGGGGGGGGGGGGGGGGCGGACGGAGATAACTAATAATAGGAGGTGATCTTTCATAGACAGCTCAGAACTAATCTCGATAGTGATATATACTAAACACATCTGTTGACAGAGTCCCTGTACAAATATATTCAGTGATTAAGAGAAGTTGTACTGTGCAGTTACCCATACATACAGAAAAGTAATGTCGAAGCAATAATTAACAAAAACCCTATATTGCCAATTAGTTCAATAGAATGAACCAATAAACTGGAATTTTGTTTCTGTGTGAGAACGTGTTGCTCAATACAGAATTGCATAACAAGAGACCTTTTAGTAATATTCCATTGTTGCACAATTCATGAGCAAAACAGATTAGATCATGGTCATATGGTTTGTATTGAGCAACCATCTCCGGATATGTCCATATGCTGACCATCCAATAGAACATGTTATTTTAATGATAAAGTGCCAGCAGTGATGTTAGCTGGGAAGGTGTGTTTTAAAGTAAGAAGGAGTTTCATATCCTATAAAAGGATAAGTTAATCAGATATAGAGGGTCAATTGGCATTTGAGACCTTGGGCTTACTGCTTCGTTCAGTATGGCTGTATCTATGTATAATACCTTTTTAATAAATTATAGAAATATTATATTTTGGAAACCTGCTCATCTCATTTATTATTTAAATTGACGGAAAGAAAATAACTTAGACAGTAACATATACTGAGAATTACATCCAGCATGTATTAGTAGAGAAGTGGTACTGTGCTGATATATAGCCATAGAAAAAATCCATAGAAAAAATTGCACCCAGCATACAGGACAAGAGAAGTGGTACGGTGCAAATGTTCCCAAACAATCAGGAAGTAATATATACTGGGTATTACATCGGTAGTACTGTCTACTTGTCTATATGCACAGAATAAGACAAACTAAGGACATATACTGAGAGCTACACTCAGCATACAGATGATATAACACTATATACTGAGCATTATAGAAGGGAAGTTGTGTTGTGCAGTATCCGTACATATAGAGTAATAACAGATATTGAGCAGAAGTGTTACTGTGTAATATTACATTAATGCTTATGATGTGTGAGTGACGTGTATATAAAATGGAGGCTTAATATATTTATGAATGACAAGATCTGAAAGGAAATTTAGGCTCCATACAGTTACCCATAATCATCTATTTCCTACTGATTGATGGCCACACACAGTGTTGTACAGATACATTGTGATACACTGATACATAGTAACTCCTGTATGATGTACAGACACAATGTTACAGTAGTCTGACATCTCCTATGTATCTTCTGTATCTCACAGACATTGTAACTAGATTAATTATTACTATTATTATTTGTAACTAGTCTCACTTTGGAGGAATTATCAAGCAATGCTACAATGTGTCAGTAAATTGTCTGTAAGTAAAGTTTGTGTCAGTGATTCATTTACACGGAGGGCATTCTCTATTCCTGCAGCGTTCTGGCATTGCACTAGATTTGGAAGAGAGACATGGGAAGAGGTGCACACTGGGTATTATTATTATTATTACCATTTATTTATATAGCGCCACTAATACCGCAGCACTGTACAGAGAACTCACTCACATCAGTCCCTGCCCCATTGGAGCTTACAGTCTAAATTCCATAACACACACACACACACACAGACTCTTGAGAGATAGACACACACTCAGACTAGGGTCAATTTGTGAGCAACCATTTAACCTACCAGTATGTTTTTGGAATGTGGGAAGAAGCCGGAGCACCCGGAGGCAAACCATGCAAACACAGGGAGAACATACAAACTCCACACAGATAAGGCCATGGCCATTGGGTCATAAATTCATGACCTCAGTGCTGTGAGGCACAAGCGCTAACCACAGAGCCCCCCTCCATGGGAATCTAGTGTGCTGTCATTGCTATGTGTATCATGACTGTTCATGTGTATCATGAGCTGCAGGTAACATGGAGGACCTGGCAGCACTACAACCCCCAGCATGCCATGTTTACTGAATGTAAGAATAGTGCACTATTTATAATATACAAAGGGTAATAATAATAGGAGGTAAGAGATACATCTAACATGGAGCAGTACAGTGCAGTGTATGGGTCTGTTACCTGTATCATCCGCATTATCTCCTGACAGTCCCCCAGCTCTGCAGCTCTCACCCTGTAACCAGCCATTGTCTGACACACACTGAGCAGAGAGGATCCCTCTCCCCACCTTATACCCCCAGGACACCCCGCCCTGCTAAAAAGTATTTGGTAGATACTGCTGACAGATAGTTATTTTCACAGCCAGAAATATTTATGCACAACTATGGGGGACACCCCAAAAGCACTGGGGAGTGCTAAAAAGTATTTGGTAGATACTGTTGACAGATAGTAGTTTTCACAGCCAGAAATATTTATGCACAATTATGGGGGACACCCCAAAAGCACTGGGGAGTGCCAAATATTAAAAAAAAAAAAAACTCCTCTATCCTCCTCTCTTCTCTAGTGATTTTTGATAGCTCAATTGGAATAAGAATATTGTATTCTCTGTCCCTGCTTTAATCAGCCTTGTGACTACACCCTGCTCTCTCCCTCTGTCAAATGGCGATGGATTGCTGTGGAGGCGTGTATTTATAATCTTGAAGTATCGCGAGAACCAAGCCCTGAGATCCGACGACGTCACGATGACGTTCGGCCTCGATTTGGATTCGGAGCGGGCGGGAGAGTACCGAGCAACTCGGCTCGGTACTCGGATAGGCGATATTCGGATGAATTTGGTTCTCGGGGAACCGGACCCGCCCATCTCTACTATTAAATATCGTTTGGTAAAAATGTATTTAAAGCAAATAACGTAGGGCACTTATTTATGTAATTGCACATGCACTTATTTTTGATATTGTGTATATTGTGAGATAGGAAATCGTTAATTCTGAGACCAGGGTAGAAAATTTGGTTTTCCTTTTGTAACCTTTCAAAAGCAAACACCTTATTTCTGATGTATATCTGATACAATAAGTTTTTGTTTTGAAAGCTTGCATATCTTAGTGCGATGAACAGCATTCATGTCTAAAGCTAAGTACACACTACAGAATTTTCCACCAACTTTTTATGCCGATCGATTTTACATGAGATCGATGTTCCGATCGCTCGGTCCATGGACTGCATACACACTAGCCTTGTTTAGGACGATAAAGGGAAGAGCGGACGTCCCTTTAGCGACTTTTTACAGCCATGTTGTCGTGAGCAATGACTGTAATTTCGTACTCACTGTTGTGGATCGGTCGGAAGTTTATACACCCTACACAATGGAAACGAGATTGGAACGAAAATATTAAACAGTACGACCAACCAAATGACCATCGTGTCACTGCACACACTGACCCGGCTTTTAAACGAGCGGTCGTATGTCGGCTGATTGAGCCGATTATTGGACAAAAACCGTGTAGTGTGTACCCAGCTTTAGGTATATGTTTGATTTCTGATAAGCATTTGTAAGTCTGTTGTGTAGTGTTGTGTAGTGTAGAGGATGTGTCCTCATTAAGGCTAATTAAGTCTATTCAATGTGAGTGACCAACACTTGAATGCACAACAGGGGGGCTGTTACCTGAGTGCAGGTCCTGTTAAACAGACAGGAACTCTAAACAATGGAGACAAAACATCTGAAGGGGGGGATGTGGAAGTTAAATTGTGCTAGATGCAAAATTAGATTACATCCTGTGATCTGAGGGAATATTCTAGACGGATAGGAGCCAGCTAGTTCTAAGGGGCTGGCTTACTTCTGCTAGGAGTTATGTCAGAACTGTATAAAAGGTGAACTGTGTGAGCATGTAATGTATCATTCTGATGTTCCATCTGACCTGACCACTGATACCTTTAATCAGTGGAACTGTCCTTGTCAGGACACTTGAGCAATAACCATCACTCTGCTTCAAAGACCTGCTTGACAACTTCTTTAATATTGCTGTAATCCTGTGACCTGCCGATTAGACCCTAAATCTAATCCGTTTTCCGGCTGTCTGAGGTTTGGACCCAGCTCTCCAGTACCACCGCTCTGCCTGCTACCTGCAGCTCTGGTCAGTGTGATAGGCCAGGGAGGATCCATCCACAGCAACCCTGATCCATAGTAAGAGGTCCGGAGTTACCAGCCCAAGTGTACCAGCACAGGAGTACACTAGCAGTGACAGTTACTCAGAAGGAACATAGTTCTGAGCGCCATAATGGAGTTCAGTGGTGGCAGCATTTGAAAGCCCCCCCTGCTGCGGAAAGAGGGCGCATTTGGGATAACGAAAGGGAACAGTGGAAAAGTAAGCCCAGCCGGTTCCCAGCAACAACAGACAGGGTGGCATAGGCGGTCCATCCTGTCACAATAATAATTTGGGTGGAGCAGGAAGGTGGGAGTTTTGTTTCTCAGATGCAGTTAGTGGTCAGACTATCTTTTACCTTATCATGTGTCTGCTGAATGTCAGCTCCATCTAGTTATATGACAGTTCCTCCTCATCATCCGCACTTCACAAACAGTTAATGTCATTTTAATTTAAGAGACTATGTCAACATAATCTACATACATTTATTTTGGGGATTCTAAGTAAATTGGATGAGGATGCATCATCTCTACTTTAATTTTCTTCATTATCACTGACATTGACCTTGCTTCTTTTCCTGTACAATGTACTGTTAGCAATGTGGGGTTGTGTGAGCACATGTGTCATTGTTTGCTCATCTGCTTAATAAAGAATGTATTTGTTTTGAAGCAAAAACTATCCTCTTTTCCACACGTTACCTGTCTCCGTATATCCCCTTCTTCTCCTTAGAAGCTTTTTCTTCTCTCTCACCTTCTATTACCCCCTTCTTAACTCTTATGTTCCTTCTTTCTGTCCTCTGGTAACTGCTTTCTACCTAAACTGTGCTTAACGTCCTGTTCTTCCTACCGGATTATCTCTCTTATAGTATTGGCTCCTTCCACCGGTCAAACTCTCCCTGGCATTAGTCTTTGTTTCCTCCCCATTTGTTCCTGCTATCAGCCCTTCTACCTATTACCCTCACATGCTTGTACCCCATTGCTATAGTACCTGTGTTTTCTATTATTTTTGTTGGATGTAACATTTTGTACTTCCCATTGTCACCCTACTACCTCCTCTTACTATCTTTACTGCCGGCTTTTCCTAATATTCTTCTTTTCATTTTGGATTTTATTATGGCTCTGTCCGTGGCCTTCTGACCCTTCCAGCTCCTCAAGCTGACGATGCTGGTTAAGCAAAGCTGCCCAGTGCTTGCTCCGCTCCTACGTTATTGACGTCTGATTCAGCCATCTTGAGGCCCAACTTTAGTGCCTCATTGAAGGCTGTACATTCAAATTTCAATACACTGGACTAAACCATAGATTTTACATTTTTCACTTTCAATACAATGCACTAAACTATTACTGTACTGAACAGTCCAACCTCCCGGGCTCCCTAGAGTGCTGACAATATATCTGTTAGGTGGACAGGGACATGTTGCACATCTACCACATTCAGTGGTCTCACCTGTAACAGGTAACAGCCAGGTGCTGGAAGTATATCACCTGTACAAGGTGTGGTGTAACCAGTGACTTATACAATGGCAGCAAAGTGTTCCCATCATGCATTTATCTGCTGTACTATACATCTCAGTATTTTATTCGGCTTTACAGCTGCCGCCCGGCGCTGTGCTCCTACTCAGCTGTCATCTAGTATTACTAAATCCTTCTCCCTCTCAGTGTTCCCCAGTTGTATCCCATGTAATGTGTAAGTAGCAGAGTTATTACCACGGCCCAGGTGCATAGATCTACATTACATTTGTGACATCTGCCTTGTCGCAGCCTAGGTTACCATCCTGCTCTGTGGTAATGACCCTCCATAGCTTAGTATCAGCAAATATGGACACCTTACATTGTAGTCCAACTATAAGTCTCTAATAAATAATTTGTAGGACAGGTTCCCACTAATAACTATCCCAGTCTGAGATTGTTCCATTAACTCACTATTTGCTACAGAAGGCGACCACGACTCTGATCTGTACTACTGTAAACTGCTGCCTCTGGCTTTCCGTCTTCCCGTCTCCCCCAACTCCAATACAACCTTTCAACTGCTGCTTGTCTTATATTTTTTTTTCCCATTGCTCTGCCTCTACTTTCTGCCAGTCGCTACACTGGCTTCCTGTCCACTAGAGTCCAGTTAAAACTCCTTACCCTCACCTATAAAGCCGTCACCAATTCAACCCCCCCTACATCTCCAGCCTCATCTCCCTCCACACTCCCTCTCCCGCCTTATCCATTCTGAAAACTGCCTCCTCCTACTCATTCATTATCTCCTCTCACTCGTTCCTCCTAGACTTCTTCTGTGCTGCTCCCCTCCTCTGGAACTCACTCCTCTCTCAAACTGTCCAAGGCTTCAAATAGGCTCTCAATATCCATTTCTTCATCGAAGCCTACCAGCTCCCGAACACTCACCCACCCTACTCCCCCACTTCACACTGAGCCCTTCTGTCTGCATCACCCAATTTGTCAACCTCTCCTCTAGATTGTAAGCACTCATGAGCAGAGCCCTCTTCCCGTGTCCTCCTCCTGTCACTACATATGCCACCAGCTCACTTGTATCTTCCCTTCTATCCTTAACCAATGGCTCTGATCCTGTCTGCCGCGGCCACACTCCTGGGTACAGGTTCAGATTGTGCTGATTTGCTCCCCTACCTCTCATGCCTCATGTCACAGTAAGAGACTATTCCCCACCAAGCATGTCAATGCCTGCTGGTTCTGCTATGCTGTGTGTTTTGCTCTTTTGTCTATGTGCAGTGTTCTGTTTTTGCCTTGTACTGCTTTAATGTATCCTCTGGCATTGTGAACTTCACTTTGTGCCTTAAAAATAAATTATAATACTATTTATTAGGTCTCTGCTTTGTTTGATGGGCCCATCACACCCCGGGAATAAATTGGCGCAAAACCCAGAACAGTCTCAGATGAGGGAAAAGTATAGAAACAAACGTCAAGTGTAATAAGGTAAAACACACAGATCAATTTCCCATAAAGCATAATATATTTCATTACAGAATGTAAATTTGAGCATTTTGTGGACATTCCATGAATATCACATCTGTTCAATCTACGATAATAACTTGAGGGGAAAAATTGTCTAACATATCGTACTCTAAGAAAATATAACCAGTCCTATATGGGGTATATACAGTGTTTTGGAACCGAGCCTGGGAGGCGGTGGCCTTTCCTCATGGTCTCAGTGATTGCTGCTAATTATAGAAGGTCCCATAAGAAGTCCAGACATTAACTAGAAACAATGCACCAACTGGTTGACTAGTTGGGGTCAGTTTGCATCTGCATCTTTAGAGGTCATCCGTTGTAGGTCATCAGGGAGGAACCTAAAGATGTGCCAGCCTTCCTCCTGCGACAGATCACGGGCACCTCGGGATTTGTAGAAATTGATGGCAGTTTGGTTCCAATCCAGGACCGATAACTGCAGACGAGCACATCCTAGAGAAAGACAGGACTGTGCGGATGATGGCAGCAGGGGAAAGAGGAGGAGAAGGGATGAGAGACATGGTAAAACCACCAGAATACAAACACCCTCACACTTACCCTACTCCCAGCTATATTACTCATACTGGTACACCCTCATATCTACTCTACTCCAACCTGTACTACTCACACTGGTACACCCTCACACCTACCCTACTCACACTAGTACACCCTCATATCTACTCTACTCCCACCTATACTACTCACACTGGTACACCCTCACACTGTTGCACCTACCCTACTCTTCTCTATACTACAATTACTACTCTAGTTACGCCTGTTTTCTTCCACATAGTCAAAAATTTACTGGTAATTTTATTGGCTTCTGACAAAAATGAACCATAGTGATTGTGATGGGGGATTTAGTCTGTAGGCTCCAATGGGACAGGGACTGATGTGAATGATTCCAGAGAGTAGCAGCTGAGCCTCACCCTCTGCAGCAATGTAAGGTGCTTCCAGTCCTATTGGGAGAACGGCGTTATGTATATATATATATATATATATATTATAATACTTTCACCTTCCTGCCTGTGAGTGTATGACTTCCTCTGATACAGTGACCTTTTCCTACTATATTTTAGTGTCTGAACATAGTGTTACTCTTAATTTATCAGTCATATATACTGTAAGAAGTGCTGTGCATTGTGTGGAGTTATAGAGCCTGATACATTAAGGCACACAATACAAATGTATGGTTTTGTTTTAAAATATGTACGTACATCAGGCATACATACATCCGTATTCACCAAGGAGCAGGTGTGAGATACGTCTGGTGATGAATACGGGTCTAGGTCCGCTCTGCTCTAACAGACAATACACTGCAGGATACATCCAGTACATATGTGGAATATAAAGGCACCAAAGCATGCACAGATAAATAAAAGCTATTCAATTAATGTCACCTGTTAATAATATAGTCATTAATGACAAATAAAAGATTTTTTTTTCCAATGAAATACATTTATTAGGATGTAATTAATGTCTACTATACATAAAATACATTGTTGCAGTTGCTCCTGATTACAAACACATGTTCTAGCTGTATACACAGCCGTCATCACTAGTAATCAGCACGTACACCTGACCTGTAGCTTGTACGAGTGATACGACAGGAAAGCTGTCGGACATTGCAGCTTGTTCTCAAACTTGGCCCGCTCTTACTGTACATGGACTACGTGCATACGCCCAGTTCCCTCCCTGTTCTGCTTCCCTGAAATCGTAGGTTATAGTAAGGGTCCTTGCATTCGATGCTGAATTTGACGTTACTGCGCTCTCTGGTGTATGGTTCTTTTCTGTGCATGTGCAGATCAATTTTATGCAAAATACGGCACGTATCGGCATTTACATGCCTTATTGACATTCTACAGTGTATTCAACAACAAAATTACAGTTGCTGCAGTACTATTGGTGGCCAGGGGATGGCGATAGAGCCAAACCGTTCTTCCAAGGAGTAATTACTAGACTCCTTTAGTCTCTTGGAGGGAAGCTATTCTAAGGCAAAATAAATTTAGACTTTAAACTATATAGTATTATCTATAAATTATGCATATATGACAAGTAAAACCTGGACTTACCCCGTGTGCAGTGTCTAATACTAGTATCCTCTCCTGACACTGTCCAATCACTGACTAAACACAAGTGTGAGTATAACCAGTTATGTGTTCAGTACTCACCTCTGCGACAGCGGTCAGCAGTTTGGAACCGATCCCTTTACCTGCCAGGTGAATATAGAGACAGAAGACATGGAATAGAGATGACATCTATGATAGACATAGGGATAAGGTGGCTGCATCTCAATGATCAGACTGGTTATGTTTTTAGAAATTTTGCCAGGTTACTCTCTGGTCCATCCAATATATAATGGATCCATCAATATCAGATCTATTGGTGCTGTCTGGATTCAGAGTCCTAATTCTGGTGTAGTACATTGACTAGGATCTGTCATTCAAACAGGAATCACACATTATCGGACATGGGGAGGGGACTGATTAAAGTGTAAGCTCTTCTGTATTCAGTTCTGAACACCGCTATGATCAGAGGATCTGGGGCAAGGTAACACGTGGGATCATCTATGGTGCAGGGGATTGTGGGATACTTCTTTCAGTCTGGTA
Source organism: Mixophyes australis (assembly GCA_036250195.1). NCBI lineage: Eukaryota > Metazoa > Chordata > Amphibia > Anura > Limnodynastidae > Mixophyes > Mixophyes australis. Next base: position 13,908,277 of record JAVHZZ010000004.1, read on the forward strand.
TCTTATGCTCAGTGCAGATAGTATCCATCCCTTTCTGATGTGTCAGCGATTATAATGCTCATGTTCCTCATTTAACCAGCGCCCTGATTGGCTTTAACTAGTTCCCGTGTAGTTCAAGACTGGATGACAATGCAACAATGTCTTTATTTCCATCGTTTGCAAACATCGATGAATCTCTAAATAAAACCATTGATCTGTATTAAATGTGTTGTCACCCTGCTGGGTGGACCTCAGTTGTTGGATCTGACATTATGTTGTAGAATGAACCAGGTGAAGGCCCAGGTGGACCAAAGCTACAGCTAGTGTATCATATGTTCCCCAAATGACACCCGCCCCCTTTAATATGAACCAATCACTGTGAAGTATAAGTGTAGAGTTGTCTAATGGGAAACCAGAGACTACCGAGGGTGATGTCAGCAGTGAGATTATGAATGAGGTCACTGAATTGTGTGATCACAGATTCCTCACTTCTTTGTATCTACAAAGATAAACCTATATTGAGGCAAAGACGGGGACGGGGGGAGGGAGCAGGTGGGCATTTTTCTGCTGAACCATCATGGCTTGCTCTTCCATTCCTGGCTGACTCAGGCAACAAACCAGTACATTACCACAATAATCTGCAGCAGAAGTCCTTACATGAGTGGTTAGAAGATCCAGTAATGATGGAAATGACAATATCTAATAGAGCAGATCGGAGTGGATTACAGTTGCCCAGAATCCCCCCTGTAGACCAGACTGTAGCAGAGTAATGTATAATACTGAACAGGAGCTGACACCGACCCCTGTGTGTGACTTGTAGATATTCCCGGAGCAGAATGAATATATAGAGATATTGTTATTTACTGAAAGAACACACCACCGGGAGCTTTCTTCTATGTTCTCCACATTAGAGTCCAGAAATGTGGACCACACGCGTTTTATTGGGAATTCTGATGGGACATTATGCGCTATTCTGACAAACCTGGGTGCCCAGCTGTGTGAAAGGAGACCTACTCTTCCTTTAGGAAGTGACCATTAAACCAGGAGGAAGTGTTTGGAGTTTATTTAAACTCGTTACTTTCATCCATATAAGCTGACTTTAGCATTTTTTAAATGTACCTACAATTACTTATTTATTAATATTTAAATACATATAATATATTAAACTATACATTTAATTTTTTGTTTTGCTGTTCCCTGGGATTGAAGGGACCTATAACAGATGATAGATTTACAGCTGTGGTTTCTACAGAGCACAGAACTACCTTTCTATATGTTTATATATACACACAGAAATATAATCCTACCTCTGTACTCCGGTGTGACGTATATATCCTCCAGATACAGTGACCGCCCCTCAAATGTGCTATAGATAGGGTATGACAGAGCGTATCCCACTAGCTGAGGACCTGGAACATACAGGTTTATATGCGGTAAGTGCTGTGATTTCATATAGGAACATGCGTCACTGCATATACAGAACAGACAGAAAACTGCAACAATACTATACTGCAATACTTTGTTACTGAAATGTTTGTGCTCCTCACGATCCATTTTATCCTTTAATAATGTATTGTACCGTTAATTGTATGTTGCCGAGGATATTGAGAGTCCCTGTTGCATGCTATGAATGCAGGAAGTCTGACATCTAGTGGTGATAATGTGTAGTTTAATGAGATCCCTGTTCAACAAGATTCACAATGAAATTCACCTCACAGAACACTCAGAGCTTATGTTTGGGCTCAATAGAAGTAAAATAGATTTGCTTTTGTTTTCCGATGTCACTGATTGGTGCATTAACAGACCTGAAATAGCACAAAGTCAGAGCAGATTAGCCTCTAAAAATTGTGCTTTTTAAACGCTTCTGCTCTACCCATGAGGTATTTATGAATACAGAGATACAGACATGTAGTTTCAGATAAGCACCCAATATCAATTTATGGCACGAATCGTAAATGCTAAAGTCCTGGAAATCTCTCTTTAACGTTCTATCAATAATATCCCATAAAAGACTCTTCATATTCTTGGTGTTGAATGAAGGAGAATAAGGACAAAAGGAAAATGTCATATTTTCTTAAATATCATACTTACAGGAGTCATGTTTGGTATGGAAATGAAAGGACATTTATGACCTGTTGTGTGGAGGTAATATCATCTTTGTAGGACATTCTGCTAATAAGTTAGGCAAGTGTAAATAAACGCAGACTTGAAAGGTGTTTGAAAGAGGTCATGAAAAACTAATTTGCACTTACGTAGAATTTCTAGGGGCTAGATTTACTAAGCTGCGGGTTTGAAAAAGTGGGGATGTTGCCTATAGCAACCAATCAGATTTTAGCTTTCATTTTGTAGAAGGTACTAAATAAATGAAAGCTAGAATCTGATTGGTTGCTATAGGCAACATCCCCACTTTTTCAAACCCGCAGCTTAGTAAATCTAGCCCTAGGTCTGACATTACAGGAAGAGGGATTGTGTGTACCTGCAGCATGCTTAAAGTGTCCTGTAAATCTAGCAGATTTATACACTTTTGGGAGTCAATCTCATATTGAGAAGTGTCCCAATATTCCTGTTCTCCCAGCAAGTAGAAAAATTGTTCATTTGTGAGTTTACTATTTTCTATTGTTTATTCCTCTTTATTTTTACCAAAACGGTTGAATTATATCTTTGTATGTATTTTGTTAATTGTTTATATCTTTAGCATTGTGGATTTAATGGCAATATTAAATTACAAAAAGTTCAAGTCTCTATGTTCTTACCAATTCACATATCAGACTTAGCTTGGTATTAAAATGCTACATAGTTGAAATTGAGGTGATCATTTGATTTATGATAACTCTGGGTCAAGGGAGATCATTTGGTTTACGATAACTCTGATGCAAGTAAATTGTGATAGATTAGTTAAATGGGAGAACCAAAGGGTTCCTGAGTAAGAGTGTAAGGGAAACTTAGTGTGTGGGACAGACAGGGAGAGTAATAATCATTACTAAACAGACCAGGTGGTTGCTTTTGATTAACCCTTTGTCACACACACGACACGCAGCCTCAGGTTAGTGCTGGATCATGACTCTGGCGTATGGATGCTTCAGGAGCAAAGATGGGTCTTTGGAACTTAATACTTTATTGTATCCATTTAGCTCAAAGGACATCATCAGTAGGAGTTGTTTTTGTCTTTTATGGTTTGTTTTTTTTATTCCATTTTAGATAAGGTCTTGGATGAATATCTCCTGAGGACTACTTCAGGAAGAAAATTCCCTGTGGGTTTAGGTGTTTAAGAAAATGTTTAATGATTGCATGGGTTTTTATTTTAATTAAACTGTTTAAAAATAGGTGTGTTTTGTATGTTTTATCTATTAGGTCTGTTTGTGGAACTAGGGTTTTCCAGCGTGTCTTGGTAGTCAGGACATGCTGAGACTTATAGTTCTACAAATTTAATTTTATTATGATTTTCACCCATTACCCTGGCAACCACTAATCCCTGGGAATTTCACTCTGTGCTGATCGGGCTAGCGGGTTTGCAGGGGGAAGGGGAGATCATGCTCTGTGTCTCCCTGCTTTAGTGGCAAACTGTAGAGTCGGTTGAACTGGTGATAATAATTCTTTTGGGTAAGGGAGACAAGCTGCAGTTTTGTTTTCAACTGGGAATGGATTTTATGAGTTAATGACTTTCACAATGAGAGTTTAAAAAAAAATAAAAAAATACATTTTTGTCTATTATTTTGGAACAATTGATATCCCACATTACAGCTCTAGTGTACCCCAGTAATCTGTACACAACCCTGATACATGACAAAGCAATGAGATAACTTGTCAGGGTCCTCTTACCTGCCTTCTGTCTGTTTTCATCTTCACATTCTGCCACCAGACAACGAAAGAGAGGGGCGGGTTCTCCAAAACCGTCCCGTAGGAGATCTGAGGGTAAACAAACTGGAGATTACTACTCAGACAATTCTCACCATCACTACATCCCAGTACCATGAGAAGTACCCAGTTACAATGCCAAATACACTGCAAGAGCTCATACAATCAGGGGAAGAAGGGAAGAAGAGTGAGTGTAGTGTGCCCTCCGTCCTTCCTCTGCATGGGTACAGGTGTGTGAGGGGTCTGTAAGGGGCATGTAGTAATCTGATGGCATGTGAGAAGATTGATGGACATTTGGGCAGGTGTGATGACATATAGGGAGGGCTGATGGGCATGTGAAAAGGACTGATGGGTATGTGGGCAGGTGTGTTGGCTTATAGTGAAGACTGGTGGGCATGTAAGGGGCATGTGAAGAGTTCTGCTGGGCATGTGGGCAGGTGTGATGGCATATAGTGAAGACTGGTGGGCATGTAAGGGGCATGTGAAGAGTTCTGTTGGGCATGTGGGCAGGTGTGATGGCATATAGTGAGGACTGGTGGGCATGTAAGGGGCATGTGAAGAGTTCTGCTGGGCATGTGGGCAGGTGTGATGGCATATAGTGAAGACTGGTGGGCATGTAAGGGGCATGTGAAGAGTTCTGCTGGGCATGTGGGCAGGTGTGATGGCATATAGTGAAGACTGGTGGGCATGTAAGGGGCATGTGAAGAGGTCTGATGGGCATGTGGGCAGGTGTGATGGCATATAGTGAGGGCTGATGGGCATGTGAAGAGGTCTGATGGGTATGTGGGCAGGTGTGTTGGCTTATAGTGAAGACTGGTGGGCATGTAAGGGGCATGTGAAGAGGTCTGATGGGCATGTGGGCAGGTGTGATGGCATATAGTGAAGACTGGTGGGCATGTAAGGGGCATGTGAAGAGGTCTGATGGGCATGTGGGCAGGTGTGATGGCATATAGTGAGGACTGGTGGGCATGTAAGGGGCATGTGAAGAGGTCTGATGGGCATGTGGGCAGGTGTGATGGCATATAGTGAGGTCTGATGGGCATGTGGGCAGGTGTGATGACATATAGTGAGGACTGGTGGGCATGTAAGGGGCATGTGAAGAGGTCTGATGGGCATGTGGGCAGGTGTGATGGCATATAGTGAGGTCTGATGGGCATGTAAGGGGCATGTGAAGAGGTCTGATGGGCATGTGGGCAGGTGTGATGGCATATAGTGAAGACTGGTGGGCATGTAAGGGGCATGTGAAGAGGTCTGATGGGCATGTGGGCAGGTGTGATGGCATATAGGGAGGGCTGATGGGCATGTGAAGAGGACTGATGGGCATGTGGGCAGGTGTGATGGCATATAGTGAGGTCTGATGGGCATGTAAGGGGCATGTGAAGAGGTCTGATGGGCATGTGGGCAGGTGTGATGGCATATAGTGAAGACTGGTGGGCATGTAAGGGGCATGTGAAGAGGTCTGATGGGCATGTTGGCAGGTGTGATGGCATATAGTGAGGACTGGTGGGCATGTAAGGGGCATGTGAAGAGGTCTGATGGGCATGTGGGCAGGTGTGATGGCATATAGTGAGGACTGGTGGGCATGTAAGGGGCATGTGAAGAGGTCTGATGGGCATGTGGGCAGGTGTGATGGCATATAGTGAGGACTGGTGGGCATGTAAGGGGCATGTGAAGAGGTCTGCTGGGCATGTGGGCAGGTGTGATGGCATATAGTGAGGACTGATGGGCAAGTTGGCTATATTTTTACTTCTTTTATCCCCACTTCAGCAGTTCCCTCAACACCAGCTTTGGATGCAGTGAAAGTATGGCTATTAGTAGTCCTTTCAACCATGTTCCACCTGACGTGGCAGCGAGGTCTGAGCTGTGCAGAGTTATGCTGATTTGATCATTATTGTGAACACGGTGCTGGAATCCCCCTCTCTAGGTCTCCCTGGGTGCACACCCTAATGGTCTGTGCTGCGTACGCCTATGACCTGGATTGACAGATGAAGATGGTTCGAAATTGGGAAATTGGAGGCAACCCCAGGTAATATGAAGAAGTAATAGTCACTAACATAATCTATATCCCATAGAGTGTAAGCCTGCGAGCAGGGACTTCTCACCTCTTTGTCTGTTTTACCCAGTCTGTTTATTAGTTTACTATGTTTTTCCCCAATTGTAAAGCGCTACGGAACATGTTGGCGCTATATAAATAAATGATGATGATGATGATGATGATATCCCCTGTTATTTCACCCCCCCCCCCCCCCCCTTCCACACTGGAAGTGATTTTACTGTACAACGTTCCGCACCTTCTGCCGTAATCTTCACCTGATCCGATATCTTCTCATATTCAGCCAACTCCTGGAACAGAGAGGACAAAGCTGGTTACAGACGGAAGGGCCTGGGGGGGATAACTAATAATAGGACGTGATCTTTCATAGACAGCTCAGAACTAATCTCAATAGTGATACATACTAAGCCCATCTGTTGACCGAGTCCCTGTACAAATATATTCAGTGATTAAGAGAAGTTGTACTGTGCAGCTACCCATACATACAGAAAAGTAACAGATACTGAGAATTACATCCAGCATGCATTAGAAGAGAAGTGGTACTGTACAGATATATATCTATAGAAAAAAATTGCACCCAGCATACAGAACAAGAGAAGTGGTACTGTGCAAATTATCCCAAACAACCAGAAAGTAGGGATGTGCACCGGCCACTTTTGGTGTCTCGTGTTTTGTGTTTTGGATTCGGATTTGCTTGAGGTTTTGGGTTCGGATTTGTTTCGCAAAACACCTGACGAAAGGTTTTGGTTCGGATTTAAGGTTTTGGATTCGGATTTATTTTGAAAAAAACATAAAAAGTGTTAAAAACAATTTTTGGGGGTTTATTTTCACTCCTACGGTATTATTAACCTCAATAACATTCATTAACAATCATTTCCACTAATTCCCAGTCTATTCTGAACACCTCACAATATTGTTTTTAGTCCAAAACGTTTCACCGAGGTAGCTTTCTGGACTGCATAGTGCAGTGGTCCCGGTACACAATTTGGTACCGGGGCCAGAATATATCACCCTCAACTGGTCTGAATTCCACCAAAAAAGTATCTGGACTGCGTAGTGGAGTGGTCCCCACAATATAATAAAAAAACCCTCAACTGGTCTGAATTCCACCAAAAAAGTATCTGGACTGCGTTATGGAGTGGTCCCCACAATATAATAAAAAAACCCTCAACTGGTCTGAATTCCACCAAAAAAGTATCTGGACTGCGTAGTGTAGTGGTCCCCACAATATAATAAAAAAAAACCTCAACTGGTCTGAATTCCACCAAACAAGTATCTGGACTGCGTAGTGGAGTGGTCCATACAATATAATAAAAAAACCATCAACTGGTCTGAATTCCACCAAACAAGTATCTGGACTGCGTAGTGGAGTGGTCCTCACAATATAATAAAAAAACCCTCAACTGGTCTGAATTCCACCAAACAAGTATCTAGACTGCGTAGTGGAGTGGCCCCGGTACCCAATTTGATACCGAGGCAACAATATAATAAAAAAAAAAACTCAACTGGTCTGAATTCCACCCAAAAAGTATCTGGACTGCGTACTGGAGTGGTCCCCACAATATAATAAAAAAACCCTCAACTGGTCTGAATTCCACCAAAAAAGTATCTGGACTGCGTAGTGGAGTGGTCCCCACAATATGATAAAAAAAAACTCAACTGGTCTGAATTCCACCAAACAAGTATCTGGACTGCGTAGTGGAATGGTCCCCACAATATAATAAAAAAAAACCTCAACTGGTCTGAATTCCACCAAACAAGTATCTGGACTGCGTAGTGGAGTGGCCCCGGTACCCAATTTGATACCGGGGCCACAATATAATAAAAAAAAAACTCAACTGGTCTGAATTCCACCCAAAAAATATCTGGACTGCGTAGTGGAGTGGTCCCCACAATATAATAAAAAAAACCCTCAACTGGTCTGAATTCCACCAAAAAAGTATCTGGACTGCGTAGTGGAGTGGTCCCCACAATATAATAAAAAAAAAACAACTGGTCTGAATTCCACCAAACAAGTATCTGGACTGCGTAGTGGAGTGGCCCCGGTACCCAATTTTATACCGGGGCCACAATATAATAAAAAAAAACCCTCAACTGGTCTGAATTCCACCCAAAAAGTATCTGGACTGCGTAGTGGAGTGGCCCCGGTACCCAATTTGAAATAGGGGCCACAATATAATAATAAAACCCTCAACTGGTCTGAATTCCAGGGAACAGATGGTGGACACCGGTTGGACGTCTAAAACCAACATAGCAGTTAAGGGCGCAGTTCCTCTTTTTTGTGACTGCACAAACAACTAACGTAGTAATAGAAATGACAGGTTTTTTTTGTTTTAAATATAGAAAGAAAGAAGGTAGTACTAGAAATGGCAGTTATTCGAATCCCCAGGAGAGTCTAAGTGGGGTGAGCCACAGAGAGATTATTTCCCTCAGTTTCTCTAACAGGTTGTCAGTGTTGTGCCTCTTCTTAAAACCTGTGATACATAACTACACACACTCGGCAAAGCTTTTACAAATTATCTGCGGCACAGGAGAGTACCACTGGACTGTACTTTAATAGCAGTACCTATTATTTTTGGGTACAGCAACAGTGAATGATCGTAGTTAGACTTTTAAATAGCAGTACAAGCTAGATTTTTTAAAATTTTGTAATATTTTTTTCCAATTATTTTTGGAAATTTTTTATTAATTTTTTTATTTTTTTTTAAATTAATTTTTTATAATTTTTTTTATAAATTTAAATTAGTTTTTTTAGAACTTTTGGATAACTTGGAAATAACAATGCCCTTAGCAGAACAGACCACAGGACACAGGAAATACAGAAAGAAAGAAGGTAACAATAGAAATGGCAGTTCCTCTTTTTTGGAACTGCACAAACAGTGATGAAAATGAAGGTGGAGCTGGTGGCATGTCACGGTCCTCTTCAGAGGACAATCTCCTGACCAGCAGGTCTTTGCATCGCTGTAGACTTGTGTCCGCCGGAAACAGAGACACAACATACGCTTTAAACCGAGGATCGAGAACGGTGGGCAGAATGTATTCCTCTGACTTTAAAAGACTGACCATCCTCGGATCCTGGCAAAGCGTACGAAGGGCTTCATCCACAAGAGCTACATGCTTGGTGGAATCGCAATGGTGTACCAGCTCCTCCCTCACTTTCTCCAGCTGCTTTTGCAAAAGCCTGATCAGGGGAATCACCTGACTCAAGCTGGCAGTGTCGGAACTGACTTCTCGTGTGGCAAGTTCAAATGGCTGCAGAACCTTGCACAGCACGGAAATCATTCTCCAGTGCGCTTGACTCAGGCGCATCCCCACTCCTTTTCCTATGTCGTAGGTGGCTGTGTAGGCTTGAATGGCCTTTTGATGCTCCTCCATCCTCTGCAGCATATAGAGGGTGGAGTTCTAGCACGTCACTACCTCTTGTTAATTTAGATTGCAAGGCTTGTAAATACTTTGAAGATAAAAAAAGCAGGCTGCACAGACTGTGGAACTAGAAAGTGAAATTAAATGGACCACGTTACTTTGGTGGCTATCTATGCCCCCCCCCCCCCCCCCCCCGCCCTACACTTGTAGTTGAATATAAAAAAAGCAGCCTGCATAGACTGTAGAACTAGAAATTCAAATATACAAAGAAATGGACAAAGGCAGTTTGGTATCTGTCTGCATCAGATCCCCTCTCCACTAGGAGTAAAATAGAAAACTATTCAGCCGTTATATAATCTAGAATATAAATAGAAATTGAGAAAGGCAATTTGGTATCTGTCTGCATCATAATCATCAACATCCTCCTCAGCGCCAGCTACATCAATATCCTCCTCCCAGTGTACAACATTCACACCTTCATTAGCCAAATCTGTAACTGGACTGTGGGTGATCCTTCCAGCATATGCAGAGGGCGTGCTGCAAATGCTGGATGGAGTCACCTCTTCCCGTACAGTGATGGGAAGGTCAGGCTTCGCAACCACCAACACCCTTGGACTCGTCTTGGGGATTTGTGATAATTTCTCTTTAGAAGGCAGAGTTGTTTTCTGTGTTGTTGCTGACAGCATAACTCTCTTAAATTTTTTGTAGGGGGGGGAGGAGGAGGGCTTAGATCCTTGGGTGAAGCTGAACCACTAGTCATGAACACGGGCCAGGGCCTAATCCGTTCCTTGCCACTGCGTGTCGTAAATGACATATTGGCAACTTAACGTTTCTCCTCAGATGATTTTAAGTTTCTCTTTTTGCTACTTTTACTGAACTTGGGCTTTTTGGATTTTACATGCCCTGTACTAGGAGATTGGGCATCGGGCTTGCCAGACGACGTTGATGGCATTTCATCGTCTATGTCATGACTAGTGGCAGCAGCTTCAGCATTAGGAGGAAGTGGGTCTTGATCTTTCCCTACTTTATCCTCCAAATTTTTGTTCTGCATTATATGTAGCACAAGAGAGTGTACCCCGAAGCCACACACACTCGACAAAGCCTTTAAAAATTATATGCGGCACAGTAGAGTACCACTGGACTGGAGTTATACAGCAGTACCACTGGACTTATACTGCAGAATGAGTGAACTTTGTAATATAGCAGTACCACTGGACTTATACTGCAGAATCAGTGAAATTTGTAATATTGCAGTACCACTAGACTTATATTGCAGGATTGTTTTGGGATATTTTTTTTTTTTTATAATTACTTTTTTTTTTTTTATAACTTTTTTTGAAATTTTTTATAATTTGGGAATAATGGGGAAATAACAATGCCCTTAGAAGGACAGAACACAGGACACAGCACCACTGGACTGAACAGGACACAGCACAGGACCCAGCAGCACCACTGAACTCAGAAGGACAGAGCACAGGACACAGCACCACTGGACTGATACTGCAGAACACAGCACAGCACAGCACAGCACAGAACTGAACAGCACGAGATATAGCAGGACAGAGGACCACCTAACACACCCTCCCTCTACCCTGATCAATGCCCGAGTGAAGATGGCGGCGACTAGCGGGGAATTTATAGGATCCGAGTATCGCGAGATCCGACAGTGGGATTATGACTCAGAGCCTCAGTTTCAGTTTTGCAATTGGCAGGAATACCCGGATCTGTCTCGGATCCGGCTCAGATCCGCAACGTTCGGGTGGGCTCGGATTTCAGAAATCCGAGTGCGCTCATCTCTACCAGAAAGGTAATATATACTGGGTATTACATCAGTAGTACTGTCTACTTGTCTATATACACAGAATAAGACAAACTTAGGACATATACTGAGAGCTACACTCAGCATACAGACGATATAACACTATATATGGAGCATTATATAAGGGAAGTGGTGCTGTGCAAGTATCCGTACATATAAAGTAATAACAGATATTGAGCAGAAGTGTTACTGTGCAATATTACAGTAATGTTTATGATGTGTGAGAGACGTGTGGGTGTCAATGTGAATAAAACGGAGACTTAATGGTTTATGAATGACAAGATCTGAAAGGAAATTTAGGCTCCATACAGTTACCCATAATCCTCTATTTCCTAATGATTGATGGCCACACACAGTGTTGTACAGATACATTGTGATACACTGATACACTGATACATAGTAACTCCTGTATGATGTACAGACACAATGTTACAGTAGTCTGACATCTCCTATGTATCTTCTGTATCTCACAGACATTGTAGCTAGATTAAGTATTACTATTATTATTTATAACTAGTCTCACTTTGGAGGAATTATCAAGCAATGCTACAATGTGTCAGTAAATTATCTGTAAGTAAACTTTGTGTCAGCGATTCATTTACACGGAGGGCATTCTCTATTCCTGCAGGGTTCTGGCATTGCACTAGATTTGGAAGAGAGGCACGAGAAGAGGTGCACTCTGGGTAATGACTGAGCAAGGCTGAGCATGTGATATGTAGCCCCTCCCCCCTCTATGGGAATCTAGTGAGCTGTCATTGCAATCTGTATTGTGACTGTTTATAGAGCTGCAGGTAACACAGAGGACCTGGCAGCACTACAAACCCCAGCATGCCATGTTTACTGAATGTGATAATAGTGCACTATGTATAATATATAAAGTGTAATAATAATGGGAGGTAAGAGATATATCTAACATGGAGCAGTACAGTGCAGTGTATGGGACTGTTACCTGTATCATCCGCATTATCTCCTGACAGTCCCCCAGCTCCGCAGCTCTCACCCTGTAACCAGCCATTGTCTGACACACACTGAGCAGAGAGGATCCCTCTCCCCACCTTATACCCCCAGACACCCCGCCCCCAGCAGTCACAAGTCCAAGGAGCAAAGAGAAGGTGTGAGACTGTGTCAGTGTATCAGTGTGTGAGTGTACTGGTGTGTGACATTCTGTGTGTGAGTGTACTGGTGTGTGACATTCTGTGTGTGAGTGTACTAGTGTGTGACATTCTGTGTGTGAGTGTACTGGTGTGTGACATTCTGTGTGTGAGTGTACTGGTGTGTGACATACTGTGTGAGTGTACTAGTGTGTGACATTCTGTGTGTGAGTCTACGAGTGTGAAATTCTGTGTGTGAGTGTAGTAGTGTGTGACATTCTGTGTGTGAGTGTACTGGTGTGTGACATTCTGTGTGTGATTGTACGAGTGTGACATTCTGTGTGTGAGTGTACTAGTGTGTGACATTCTGTGTGTGATTGTACGAGTGTGACATTCTGTGTGTGAGTGTAGTAGTATGTGACATTCTGTGTGTGAGTGTACGAGTGTGACATTCTGTGTGTCAGTGTACTAGTGTGTGAGTGTACTAGTGTGTGACATTCTGTGTGTGAGTGTACTGGTGTGTGACATTCTGTGTGTGAGTGTACTGGTGTGTGACATTCTGTGTGTGAGTGTACTGGTGTGTGACATTCTGTGTGTGAGTGTACGAGTGTGACATTCTGTGTGTGAGTGTACTGTGTGTGACATTGTGCGTGTGAGTGTACTAGTGTGTGACATTCTGTGTGTGAATGTACTAGTGTGTGACATTCTGTGTGTGAATGTACTAGTGTGTGACATTCTGTGTGTGAGTGTACTGGTTTGTAATATTATCTGTGTGAGTGTACTGGTGTATGACATTCTGTGTGTGAGTTTACTGGTGTGTGAGATTCTGTGTGTGAGTGTACTGGTGTGTGAGATTATGTGTGTGAGTGTGCTGGTTTGTTACATACTGTGTGAGTGTACTAGTGTGTGACATTCTGTGTGTGAGTCTACGAGTGTGACATTCTGTGTGTGAGTGTACTAGTGTGTGACATTCTGTGTGTGATTGTACGAGTGTGACATTCTGTGTGTGAGTGTAGTAGTATGTGACATTCTGTGTGTGAGTGTACGAGTGTGACATTCTGTGTGTCAGTGTACTAGTGTGTGAGTGTACTAGTGTGTGACATTCTGTGTGTGAGTGTACTGGTGTGTGACATTCTGTGTGTGAGTGTACTGGTGTGTGACATTCTGTGTGTGAGTGTACTGGTGTGTGACATTCTGTGTGTGAGTGTACTGGTGTGTGACATTCTGTGTGTGAGTGTACTGGTGTGTGACATTCTGTGTGTGAGTATACTGGTGTGTGACATTCTGTGTGTGAGTGTACTGGTGTGTGACATTCTGTGTGTGAGTGTGCTAGTGTGTGACATTCTGTGTGTGAGTGTACTGGTGTGTGACATTCTGTGTGTGAGTGTGCTAGTGTGTGACATTCTGTGTGTGAGTGTACTGGTGTGTGACATTCTGTGTGTGAGTGTACTAGTGTGAGACATTCTGTGTGTGAGTGTACTGGTGTGTGACATTATGTGTGAGTGTACTGGTGTGTGACATTCTGTGTGTGAGTGTACTGGTGTGTGACATTCTGTGTGTGAGTGTACTGGTGTGTGACATTCTGTGTGTGAGTGTACTGGTGTGTGAGTGTACTAGTGTGTGACATTATGTGTGAGTGTACTGGTGTGTGACTTTCTGTGTGTGAGTGTACTGGTGTGTGACATTCTGTGTGTGAGTGTACTGGTGTGTGACATTCTGTGTGTGAGTGTACTGGTGTGTAAGTATACTAGTGTGTGACATTCTGTGTGTGAGTGTACTGGTGTGTGACATTCTGTGTGTGAGTGTACTGGTGTGTGACATTCTGTGTGTGAGTGTACTAGTGTGTGACATTCTGTGTGTGAGTGTACTGGTGTGTGACATTCTGTGTGTGAGTGTACTGGTGTGTGACTTTCTGTGTGTGAGTGTACTGGTGTGTGACATTCTGTGTGTGAGTGTACTGGTGTGTGACATTCTGTGTGTGAGTGTACTGGTGTGTGACATTCTGTGTGTGAGTGTACTGGTGTGTGACATTCTCTGTGTGAGTGTACTGGTGTGTGACATTCTGTGTGTGAGTGTACTGGTGTGTGACATTCTGTGTGAGTGTACTGGTGTGTGACGTTCTGTGTGTGAGTGTACTAGTGTGTGACATTCTGTGTGTGAGTGTACTGGTGTGTGACATTCTGTGTGTGAGTGTACTGGTGTGTGACTTTCTGTGTGTGAGTGTACTGGTGTGTGACATTCTGTGTGTGAGTGTACTGGTGTGTGACATTCTGTGTGTGAGTGTACTGGTGTGTGACATTCTGTGTGTGAGTGTACTGGTGTGTGACATTCTGTGTGAGTGTACTGGTGTGTGACATTCTGTGTGTGAGTGTACTGGTGTGTGACATTCTGTGTGTGAGTGTACTGGTGTGTGACATTCTGTGTGTGAGTGTACTGGTGTGTGACTTTCTGTGTGTGAGTGTACTGGTGTGTGACATTCTGTGTGTGAGTGTACTGGTGTGTGACATTCTGTGTGTGAGTGTACTGGTGTGTGACATTCTGTGTGTGAGTGTACTGGTGTGTGACATTCTGTGTGTGAGTGTACTGGTGTGTGACATTCTGTGTGAGTGTACTGGTGTGTGACATTCTGTGTGTGAGTGTACTGGTGTGTGACATTCTGTGTGTGAGTGTACTGGTGTGTGACATTCTGTGTGTGAGTGTACTGGTGTGTGACTTTCTGTGTGTGAGTGTACTGGTGTGTGACATTCTGTGTGTGAGTGTACTGGTGTGTGACATTCTGTGTGTGAGTGTACTGGTGTGTGACATTCTGTGTGTGAGTGTACTGGTGTGTGACATTCTGTGTGTGAGTGTACTGGTGTGTGACATTCTGTGTGAGTGTACTGGTGTGTGACATTCTGTGTGTGAGTGTACTGGTGTGTGACATTCTGTGTGTGAGTATACTGGTGTGTGACATTATGTGTGAGTGTACTGGTGTGTGACATTCTCTGCGTGCGAGTGTACTGATGTGTGACGTTCTGTGTGTGAGTGTACTAGTGTTTGACTATATGTGTGTGTTTATACTGGTGTGTGACATTCTGTGTGAGTGTACTAATGTGTGACATATTGTGTGTGAGTGTACTGGTGTGTGAGTATACTGGTGTGTGACATTATGTGTGAGTGTACTGGTGTGTGACATTCTGTGTGTGAGTGTACTGGTGTGAGAGATTCTGTGTGTGAGTGTACTGGTGTGTGACTATCTGTGTACGAGTGTAGTGGTGTGTGACTATCTGTGTGTGAGTGTACTAATGTGTGACTATCTGTGTGTGAGTGTACTGATGTGTGACTATCTGTGTGTGAGTTTACTGATGTGTGTATCAATCTATCATTTTATAAGCTTATGAATGTATCAGTGTGTGATTGTATTAGTGTGCGTGTATCAATGTGTCATTCTACTGGTGCATAGGCAAATCGAGGGGGGGTTCCTAGTGCCTGGTACCCCCCCCCCCTCCTCCCAGCCTGGGGTACTGTATGCTTGAGGTGGCTGGACCTTGCCCCGGGATCAGCCACTTTGCAGCTTGTGTGCAGATCGTTTCTGTCTGCACTGTTCACAGCCCTTTCCCCAACAAGTAGTACAAGAGAGTCCCCCATAGACGAACGAAATGAAATAGTGACAGTGTTGCATTCGTGTTTGCACTTACCTGAAGGAGTTAACGTGGGGTTTAGACCTGGCCAATGATGTTGAGGGGAGGGCTTTGTGGCTTTGTATAGGTGATGCATTTCCTGGTCTGAGTCACTCGACTGGCAAAAATCCCGCCATTTTTAAGTAAGCTGTAAAGGTTAACGATGGTTTGGCATAAAGCCGGTTATGTAGTGTTATAGTTTTGGTGGGGAGGAAGGCACTGCGATCAGCGGCTGATATATACGGCTCTATCGTGATTGGACGCAGGTATCTGTCCCCTTACAAGGCAATCGGTTACTCTTGTCCCTTCCGTGGGGAGGGATCTCGCCCGGCTCAGTGAGGGAGGGGGAGTGAGTAGTGAGGTGAATGCAGTTTACTCTTCGCCAGGTTAGGGCCGGCCAAGCAGTGGGGTTATGAGAGAAGTTGGTGGACTTAAGGCTATATTGCCATGTCCACACTTGGTTGGGTATCGCTGGAGCTGATCTTCAGTGCCCTTTCTCCGCCACCAGGTTTAATTAGGTTATAATAAAAATAATTTTAGTGCCACTTTACTCAAGTCTCCGCGACTTTATTTTATATAAGTTGGTTATGTCATTAAAGGTATGGTGTAGAACGAAGAGCATACACAGTGAACTATTTATTGAAAGCAGCAAGAACAGGTAGGAGAGAGCAGGACAGTCTGTCAACTGTTCTGACACACTCATCGGGACTTTGTCCTGACTGTAGGGACCGGTGGGAGGTATGTCCTGCTTCACACTTCTCAAAAAGGGAGAGCTGTGTGCCCCTAACAGTAGTGCACGCAGCATTGCCCGTGTATATGATGGGGATAGCAAGAGTTGGAGAGCAGCCAATCACCGTCTAAAATTATAGCCACGCCCTAAAGCATGCTGGCCATGCCCACTGGCGGTGTGGCATGGAAACCCCTCTCTAAAAATCCTGCGTTTGCCCCTGTGGTGTGTTTGTATCAGTGTGTGAGAGTACTGTATGTGTACCAGTTTGTGATTCTATCAGAATGTTACTTTATCGGTGTGTGGTTGTACTGAATGTATGTATCAAACTGGGAAAGTACTGTGTGTATTAGTGTATCTGTGAAAGTCTGGGTGCACACTACAGAAAAATCCTCCAAATGTGATATTGTTAACGATTTTCCAACGACTGAAAAGAAGAAAAGTCTCGATCAGCAGCCGATCCATGTGTACACACTAGTAGAACTGACGGATAGATTAAGCCCAAGGGTGATTATTATTTGTTGAGGTTGTATAACTATTTGGCCTTAATAAGGGTTAACTAAGCAGGGGGTGGTGATGTCTATATACAGGTCATATTGGGGGCAGACTATATAAGGGCAAGGAGGAATCATACAATTCTCTTGGGATCCAGACAAGCGTAAGTAGACTCAGTATTTGTGTCCTTCTTATCTGTGTATTTCCTCTGTTGCCTTTGTGATTATCCACTTTGTCTCCTGTACTTTCCTCCTTATCCATCTGCTTCCCTTTCCCCTTCCTTGTGTGCACTTTCTCCCTTTTCTCTACCTCGCCCTCTCTTCCAACCCACCTCCCCTCGCTGTTTCTCCCCGTCCTCTCCCACCTCCATTAGCTGTGCTGCCTTTGCGCCCCCCACCCCTCTTTTCTCCCACCTAATGGAGAGTGTTGAATATGTGGCCCTCCCCGGACGGGTGATGCATCCGCGCTTCGTTTGGCAGAAGTTCTCTGCCCCCCTCCTAGTCGCCGCTCTCCTGTCAGTAGTAACTAGTAGGCCTGTTAGTTGCACAGCATAAGTCCCCCAGACATGCAGTGGCTGGGGCGGCCCCCCCCTCAGCAGTCATACAGCATCAGTGAGTTTTAAATGGGTTTCTGGCCCCTACATGACAGGAGGGGCACAAGCCATACAAGGAGCACTAGGCTGCATGCATCCTATGCTGCTGGGGGGCAGGTGCACCCCCCCAGTGGCGCTATACCACCACTGATTATTCTGAGGACAGTAGGCCCCGTCAGGCATGTATTGCTGAGGGCCCACCTCAACAGTGCCCCCGAAATGCAGAGGGGTTGTAGGGAGGGATAGTGCTAGGGACAGTAGTAGACCCCAACACCAACATTTTGCAGCATTGGATGTTAGGGAGGGTGCTAGGTCCCTGTGCTGCAAATGGCCAGCAGGTAGTAATGTGGACACCCTCCCTCTGATGGATGATCATATAGTAGCCCCTACACCTAGCACAGTTCACACCAGTCAGATTCCCAGGTCCCCCAGTGCTGCCCGCATGATAGAGGCATCGGCAGGGGCACCTGGGGAGGGCGCACCGGTAGGGTCGCAGACTCATGGTTCTTGCAGCGGGTCACAGAGCTGGGCCTCTAGTGTCCGGTATGTGCTGGTTGTAGAAAACGGTCTGGCGGTTGTCCCTGTCCCACTTATGTATGGCAGAATGTGAAGCCAGAGTAAGGAGCCTCGTCCTTGGTTCCTGCCATGTTGTGCAAGCATCGGTCTGCCGGGCAGGAGTGGCTCACTTTCTGGGATGCAGTTACTGGCGGTAGTTGAGATTGGTACAACCAGATGCATGGCTTTGTGTGGGCTGGCTATAACGCTGGTAAGTCCATGGTGTTGATGTCCATCACCCTGGTGGGGATCTCCTTCTCCCATTTGTACGGATTGCTGGATGTGACAGGAGATCTTTGATCTCTAGGGTGCTGTGCGGCTGGGCACAAAAGTGCTAAATAGTTCCTCATGGCAGGTAATCTATAAGTCCAGAGATCTTGTTGCTGGAGCAGCTCAAGATCCCTATGAAAGTAGTTTATTTGGCACCAACTTTGTAATGTTGTTCTTTGGCATATTTTGAATGAGTGTACAACTTGTACTAAAAAATGTTTTTCTTAAATAAAAATAATCAAACCAAACAGTAAATCCTTTAGTCAATGTCACTACGTGCTATGTACACTAATCTTATGTCACATAAAGCAGCTCCAACATGGAGTAGAAGACCCCCGCAGACCACATTCTCACATGTCACACAGAGGGTCCCGGCGCTCAATGATCAGTTCACCATCTTTTGGGACAACCCTAATCTGGAAGTAATGGGAGGTGCGACAGGACAATGGAGAGGTTGGGGGGGGGGGGTCTGTGCTCCCCCTTCTGCCACATGTCAGACCAGGATGCGTGTAACGGATATTTCATTAGTGTTGCCTGTCCTGATGGGAACAGCCAATTATGACCAAGAGAATAGTACATAGTTTGAACCCTGATCACTGGAGTTCACAATCTATAATCCTGTGTGATTTACCACCAATAAGTAACCAGGAGGGAACAGTCACACTGGAACCAGGATCACTGACCTAATAATACCATCTGTCTATCAACCTAGAGTCCTGGATAATTTTTTAATCCACTGGTATTTGTTGAATCAGGTTACTCCCTCCAGTAGCAGAGAAAATGGATATAAATGAATATACATTTCAGTAGTAATATGCTGCATGTCAGGGAGACAGAATTACCGTCGTATTATAGAGCACAATGATTCATGTCATAAATAACCTCTAGCTAGGTTAGGTTATGTTGGCACCTTTCCCTTAGTCCTCAGTTAGCCCCTGTTCTGTATACTGTACATTATAGGTAGCTGACCTGTGACTGTCTGGTGTAGGTCATGTTGGCTCCTCTCCCTCAGTCCTCAGTTAGCTCCTGTTCTGTATACTATACATTATAGGTAGATGACCTGTGACTGTCTGGTGTAGGTCATGTTGGCTCCTCTCCCTCAGTCCTCAGTTAGCTCCTGTTCTGTATACAGTACATTATAGGTAGCTGACCTGTGACTGTCTGGTGTAGGTCATGTTGGCTCCTCTCCCTCAGTCCTCAGTTAGCTCCTGTTCTGTATACTGTACATTATAGGTAGCTGACCTGTGACTGTCTGGTGTAGGTCATGTTGGCTCCTCTCCCTCAGTCCTCAGTTAGCTCCTGTTCTGTATACTGTACATTATAGGTAGGTGATCTGTGACTCTCTGGTGTAGATCATGTTGGCTCCTCTCCCTCAGTCCTCAGTTAGCTCCTGTTCTGTATACTGTACATTATAGGTAGCTGACCTGTGACTGTCTGGTGTAGGTCATGTTGGCACCTCTCCCTCAGTCCTCAGTTAGCCCCTGTTCTGTACATTATAGGTAGGTGATCTGTGACTCTCTGGTGTAGGTCATGTTGGGACCTCACCCTCAGTCCTCAGTTAGCCCCTCTTCTGTATACTGTACATTATAGGTAGATGACCTGTGACTGTCGGTGTAGGTCATGTTGGCACCTCTCCCTCAGTCCTCAGTTAGCTCCTGTTTTGAATACTGTACATTATAGGTAGGTGACATGTGACTCTCTGGTGTAGGTCACGTTAGCTCCTCTCCCTCACTCAGCCCCTGTTCTGTATACTGTACATTATAGGTAGATGACCTGTGACTGTCTGGTGTAGGTCATGTTGGCACCTCTCCCTCAGTCCTCAGTTAGCCCCTGTTCTGTATACTGTACATTATAGGTAGGTGACCTGTGACTGTCTGGTGTAGGTCATGTTGGCACCTCTCCCTCAGTCCTCAGTTAGCCCCTGTTCTGTATACTGTACATTATAGGTAGGTGACCTGTGACTGTCTGGTGTAGGTCATGTTGGCACATCTTCCTCAGTCCTCAGTTAGCCCCTGTTCTGTATACTGTACATTATAGGTAGGTGACCTGTGACTGTCTGGTGTAGGTCATGTTGGCACCTCTCCCTCAGTCCTCAGTTAGCCCCTGTTCTGTATACTGTACATTATAGGTAGGTGACCTGTGACTGTCTGGTGTAGGTCATGTTGGCACATCTTCCTCAGTCCTCAGTTAGCCCCTGTTCTGTATACTATACATTATAGGTAGTGTCGAAGTCAGCAAATTGGATAAAGGCATTTCAATTAAAGTTGAGCAAACTTGGTTGTCTTTGTCTGAAAAGATGCGCACGGTACGCATCGACGTAGAAGGGCACGCTACGGCGTGAAAGGGCGTACGCATCCACTACACGTGGCAGCAACAGTAATTGGTCTTTTACCATACATTCGCACAAACACGCATACTTATAAAATAGTACACATTAATGGTAGTTGCAACACATAGTCAGTTATGTCGAAATATAGTAGTATTTATATGTTATATTAGAGTCACATGTATATTAGTGAAATACACAGAACAGGTTGAAGGAATCATATCATGAGTGGTATCATAATGAACCTCTTTACATATCCTACTGTTTGGTTCACTCTGCGAGGGAATCGCAGCGTGCATACACAAGTTATGAATGATAGGGAATTATGAACTACTTAAGACTAAGGAATCTTGGCGGGAAGAGCCAAGCATACCCCCTGGAGAGATGACCCCCTCCTTTGGATTCCTTAGGATGAACTAGCCAATGATTGACAACCCCTTGGACCTTCCTGATACCTGGACCAATAGATGCAAGCTATACTATCTTTATTGTATTACTGTATTTCATTGTGTATATAAGCAGCAGCTTCACATCTAGTGTTCAGACATCTTGTCCCCAGACTTCAGGATTGAATGACTGCACACTGGATCCAGAGCGCCTGCGATAAGTAACGGCTGTATTTATTATTACTTTGCTTGAGCATTTTATTCTACTTATTGCGAATAAATCTTTGTGCGTTGGAAACACAAATCGAGGTTCGACAATCGTTATTGGTTAGTGAAAATACATAACAGTAGGTGACCAGTGACTGTCTGGTGTAGGTCATGTTGGCACCTCTCCCTCAGTCCTCAGTTAGCCAATGTTCTGTATACTGTACATTATAGGTAGGTGACCTGTGACTGTCTGGTGTAGGTCATGTTGGCACCTCTCCCTCAGTCCTCAGTTAGCCCCTGTTCTGTATACTGTACATTATAAGTAGATGACCTGTGACTGTCTGGTGTAGGTCATGTTGGCACCTCTCCCTCAGTCCTGAGTTAGCCCCTGTTCTGTATACTGTACATTATAGGTAGGTGACCTGTGACTGTCTCATGTAGGTCATGTTGGCACCTCACCTTCAGTCCTCAGTTAGCCCATGTTCTGTATACTGTACATTATTGGTAGATGACCTGTGACTGTCTGGTGTAGGTCATGTTGGCACCTCTCCCTCAGTCCTGAGTTAGCCCCTGTTCTCTATACTGTACATTATTGGTAGATGACCTGTGACTGTCTGGTGTAGGTCATGTTGGCTCCTCTCCCTCAGTCCTGAGTTAGCCCCTGTTCTCTATACTGTACATTATAGGTAGATGACCTGTGACTGTCTCATGTAAGTCATGTTGGCTCCTCTCCCTCAGTCCTGAGTTAGCCCCTGTTCTCTATACTGTACATTATAGGTAGGTGACCTGTGACTGTCTGGTGTAGGTCATGTTGGCACCTCTCCCTCAGTCCTCAGTTAGCCCCTGTTCTCTATACTGTACATTATAGGTAGGTGACCTGTGACTGTCTGGTGTAGGTCATGTTGGCTCCTCTCCCTCAGTCCTCAGTTAGCCCCTGTTCTGTATACTGTACATTATAGGTAGGTGTAATGTGACTGTCTGGTGTAGGTCATGTTGGCACCTCTCCCTCAGTCCTCAGTTAGCTCCTGTTCTGTATACTGTACATTATAGGTAGGTGACCTGTGACTGTCTGGTGTAGGTCATGTTGGCACCTCTCCCTCAGTCCTCAGTTAGCCCCTGTTCTGTATACTGTACATTATAGGTAGGTGACCTGTGACTGTCTGGTGTAGGTCATGTTGGCTCCTCTCCCTCAGTCCTGAGTTAGCCCCTGTTCTCTATACTGTACATTATAGGTAGATGACCTGTGACTGTCTCATGTAGGTCATGTTGGCTCCTCTCCCTCAGTCCTGAGTTAGCCCCTGTTCTCTATACTGTACATTATAGGTAGGTGACCTGTGACTGTCTGGTGTAGGTCATGTTGGCACCTCTCCCTCAGTCCTGAGTTAGCCCCTGTTCTCTATACTGTACATTATAGGTAGGTGACCTGTGACTGTCTGGTGTAGGTCATGTTGGCTCCTCTCCCTCAGTCCTCAGTTAGCCCCTGTTCTGTATACTGTACATTATAGGTAGGTGACCTGTGACTGTCTCATGTAGGTCATGTTGGCACCTCACCTTCAGTCCTCAGTTAGCCCATGTTCTGTATACTGTACATTATTGGTAGATGACCTGTGACTGTCTGGTGTAGGTCATGTTGGCACCTCTCCCTCAGTCCTGAGTTAGCCCCTGTTCTGTATACTGTACATTATAGGTAGATGACCTGTGACTGTCTGGTGTAGGTCATGTTGGCTCCTCTCCCTCAGTCCTCAGTTAGCCCCTGTTCTGTATATTGTACATTATAGGTAGATGACCTGTGACTGTCTGGTGTAGGTCATGTTGGCACCTCGCCCTCAGTTAGCCCCTGTTCTGTATACTGTACATTATAGGTAGGTGACCTGTGACTGTATGGTATAGGTCATAATGGCACCTCACCCTCAGTCCTTAGTTAGCCCCTGTTCTGTATACTGTACATTATAGGAAGGTGATCTGTGACTCTCTGGTTTAGGTCATGTTGGAACCTCACCCACAGTCCTGAGTTAGCCCCTGTTCTCTATACTGTACATTATAGGTAGATGACCTGTGATTGTCTGGTGTAGGTCATGTTGGCTCCTCTCCCTCAGTCCTCAGTTAGCCCCTGTTCTGTATACTGTACATTATAGGTAGGTGACCTGTGACTGTCTGTTGTAGGTCATGTTGGCACCTCTCCCTCAGTCCTCAGTTAGCCCCTGTTCTGTATACTGTACATTATAGGTAGGTGACCTGTGACTGTCTCGTGTAGGTCATGTTGGCACCTCTCCCTCAGTCCTCAGTTAGCCCCTGTTCTGTATACTGTACATTATAGGTAGATGACCTGTGACTGTCTAGTGTAGGTCATGTTGGCACCTCTCCCTCAGTCCTGAGTTAGCCCCTGTTCTCTATACTGTACATTATAGGTAGGTGACCTGTGACTGTCTGGTGTAGGTCATGTTGGCACCTCTCCCTCAGTCCTCAGTTAGCCCCTGTTCTGTATACTGTTCATTATAGGTAGGTGACCTGTGACTGTCTGGTGTAGGTCATGTTGGCACCTCTCCCTCAGTCCTCAGTTAGCCCCTGTTCTGTACATTATAGGTAGGTGATCTGTGACTCTCTGGTGTAGGTCATGTTGGGACCTCACCCTCAGTCCTCAGTTAGCCCCTCTTCTGTATACTGTACATTATAGGTAGATGACCTGTGACTGTCGGTGTAGGTCATGTTGGCACCTCTCCCTCAGTCCTCAGTTAGCTCCTGTTTTGAATACTGTACATTATAGGTAGGTGACATGTGACTCTCTGGTGTAGGTCACGTTAGCTCCTCTCCCTCAGTCAGCCCCTGTTCTGTATACTGTACATTATAGGTAGATGACCTGTGACTGTCTGGTGTAGGTCATGTTGGCACCTCTCCCTCAGTCCTCAGTTAGCCCCTGTTCTGTATACTGTACATTATAGGTAGGTGACCTGTGACTGTCTGGTGTAGGTCATGTTGGCACCTCTCCCTCAGTCCTCAGTTAGCCCCTGTTCTGTATACTGTACATTATAGGTAGGTGACCTGTGACTGTCTGGTGTAGGTCATGTTGGCACCTCTCCCTCAGTCCTCAGTTAGCCCCTGTTCTGTATACTGTACATTATAGGTAGGTGACCTGTGACTGTCTGGTGTAGGTCATGTTGGCACCTCTCCCTCAGTCCTGAGTTAGCCCCTGTTCTCTATACTGTACATTATAGGTAGGTGACCTGTGACTGTCTGGTGTAGGTCATGTTGGCTCCTCTCCCTCAGTCCTCAGTTAGCCCCTGTTCTGTATACTGTACATTATAGGTAGGTGACCTGTGACTGTATGGTATAGGTCATAATGGCACCTCACCCTCAGTCCTTAGTTAGCCCCTGTTCTGTATACTGTACATTATAGGAAGGTGATCTGTGACTCTCTGGTTTAGGTCATGTTGGAACCTCACCCACAGTCCTGAGTTAGCCCCTGTTCTCTATACTGTACATTATAGGTAGATGACCTGTGATTGTCTGGTGTAGGTCATGTTGGCTCCTCTCCCTCAGTCCTCAGTTAGCCCCTGTTCTGTATACTGTACATTATAGGTAGGTGACCTGTAACTGTCTGTTGTAGGTCATGTTGGCACCTCTCCCTCAGTCCTCAGTTAGCCCCTGTTCTGTATACTGTACATTATAGGTAGGTGACCTGTGACTGTCTCGTGTAGGTCATGTTGGCACCTCTCCCTCAGTCCTCAGTTAGCCCCTGTTCTGTATACTGTACATTATAGGTAGATGACCTGTGACTGTCTAGTGTAGGTCATGTTGGCACCTCTCCCTCAGTCCTGAGTTAGCCCCTGTTCTCTATACTGTACATTATAGGTAGGTGACCTGTGACTGTCTGGTGTAGGTCATGTTGGCACCTCTCCCTCAGTCCTCAGTTAGCCCCTGTTCTGTATACTGTACATTATAGGTAGGTGACCTGTGACTGTCTGGTGTAGGTCATGTTGGCACCTCTCCCTCAGTCCTCAGTTAGCCCCTGTTCTGTATACTGTTCATTATAGGTAGGTGACCTGTGACTGTCTGGTGTAGGTCATGTTGGCACCTCTCCCTCAGTCCTCAGTTAGCTCCTCTTCTGTATACTGTACATTATAGGTAGGTGACTTGTCACTGTGTGCTAGAGGTCATGTTGGCACCCAATCTTCAGTTCTGAATTAGCCCCTCTTCTGTATACTAAGTGACTTCTGGCAAATGGGCAAATGCAATTTACCATCTTCGAGGCAGAATGATTCATGAGAACTGACCTACCGATCTCAGTGTTCCTAGACTAACAATTTAGGGGGATAATATTACCCCTTCATGTAACCTTCATAGTCCCTCCTGGAACCTCTCCTCAAAGTGGGAAACGTTCTCGACTATTATGAAGAATCTGCTCTTCCCACCCATCTTTTTGCAGTTAATAGAATTAATCCCCCAGAAGAATATAGAGACAGGTACAGCGGTCACTGACACAGAGCCCCCTATTGGCGGTATTGTATATAGCCAGACACCAGGACACACCTAGAGAAAGGTACAGCGGTCACTGACACAGAGCCCCCTACTGGCAGTATTGTATATAACCAGACACCAGGACACACCTAGAGATAGGTACAGCGGTCACTGACACAGAGCCCCCTACTGGCAGTATTGTATATAACCAGACACCAGGACACACCTAGAGACAGGTACAGCGGTCACTGACACAGTGCCCCCTGCTGGCGGTATTGTATAAAGCCAGACACCAGGACACACCTAAAGAAAGGTACAGCGGTCACTGACACAGTGCCCCCTGCTGGCGGTATTGTATATACCCAGACACCAGGACACACCTAGAGAAAAGTACAACGGTCACTAAAACAGTGCCCCCTGCTGGCGGTATTGTATATAACCAGACACCAGGACACACCTAGAGAAAAGTACAGCGGTCACTGACACAGAGCCTGCTTGCTGGCGGTATTGTATATAGCCAGACACCAGGACACACCTAGAGACAGGGGTGCGGGTCATGGAAAATCGTGAAGTTTTGGCCATGCCCTGTGACAAAAGCGTTGCTTTTTATCGCAGGGGGTGGGGCCAAATGACATGATTGACCACAAATCACGCCACTGAGGCTCCCATTCTGCCCACTTCACTTGGAAGTGGGCAGGATGTGGAACAATTGCCTGCTCTCCTGGGAGCCCGAGAGACCTACCCAGAATTCGGTAGTCTCCTGGACATACCGGCAAGTATCATATTATGTCTTGCTGGGCATTATTACTAACCACAGTACATCTTGCTGGGCATTATTACGGATCATGTGACTACTTACTGGGCATTATTACTCAACACATGACATCATGCTGGGCATTATTACTCACCATGTGGCATCTTGCTGGGCATATTGCCATGCTTACCCAGTGGTAAAAAATTATTGAAAACAACAGCAACAAAACCCATTAGCTGAATAGCCGACCCATCTATTCCTCTTAATACAAGTTACTATTTTATAATGTAAATGCTTTAATAATGCTTCATTCGTTGTATATAAAAGCAATGTAAGGAGTCAGAATCTTGTTGGCATTGCCATATTATAGAAGAGGGTCCTGGCATCTCCAACTTCTTTGTCTTTTTTAGACATTTCCTGGGAAGTTGGTCCCTTTCCACATTATTCACCTTCCATCTCTTCCACCAAGGTCCTGTATGACTCGCCATTGTTTTAGCCGCTCGTCTCAGGGACTTCCACTTTCTTTCCAGGTACATGGTTGCTGTCTTTGTAGGTTTATTTATATCTCTGTGTGGGTGACTATGTGTATTTAATTCCAGTACTGGATCCCATATCTTTGTGGTATATATGCGATAGAGTGATTCTTCACACTGTTTTAATACTGTGTAGTGTTTTTTGGCTTATATCATATTCAGGTGTTGAATTTATATAAATATTTTTGTATATTATTGTCCAGTGCCTCTCCTTATTTCTCAAGAGAACACCTGTATGAATAAGGACTACCTTTTGTGCTCATTTAGCAGCGCAACCCATATCTTCTGTTTGTTTGTGTTTATGACTATGTGTATGAGCCTCCCTGGGCTTCGTAAGTTCACAAAGAATCACGGAGCATACGCTAGATAAAATGTATTTAATCTGAAAGATGTTTCCAAGGCTTAATTACACAAAAAATTAATAACAAGACATACAATTATTTGCACAAGTAGTTTTAGAAAATAAAATAGGAAAAAAACCAGAGTACTACTTACTAGGTAACATTTGGTGTGTGAGGGAACACATCTGAGAAATATGAGACATTTCAGTCTTGATAGACCACCTCATGAAAATGCACAATCTGATGTCTAAAGCAGAAGATTTAAAACCTTTTTTCAACATAGCTTTCACCCCCCACCTTTGGAGTTTAGCTGTCAATAAAGACAAATTGATCTCCCAAATGTCACAGGGATTTCGTAGTAAGCTAGGGATGTCCTGAGCTCTGGAGTGTTCACAGGACCCGATTTCTCACTTCTGCTCGTTTTGCTTAAGTGGCTAAATGGTTTACAACTTTGGGGCTTCAAACTCCTCCAAGATCCTTATCTATCCTTGGTCTGGCTAATTTCAACAGATTATTGACACTTGCATAGGTTTCAGACTCATGTCATTTAGCAAAGCACACGTTGAGATTACATTACAAGGTTACATACAATAAACATTGTCATACATGAATTCAACAGAAAATAACAATCAGTCATTAGATATACTACATAATCGTCACACCCTGCTTTAGACTGATTTGTCACTTAGAAAAGATATCTCTACTTGATTAAAATATATATTTTATATGTTACTTGGTATTATGGGTCGGTTAGATACATTCTCTAGTAAAGTCTATCTAACACCTGTTATGACCTCTCCGTTTACACACAGCTGCCATAGTAAACCCTTTATTCTGCGGGAAAAAGAGTATACGGGGCCCACACTAATTCTCCCTACAACACCTGGCACTATTGCCACTTTCAGTCTAAGCCCATATTAAGTTCTGCCAGTTACTGTCTCCTATCATGTACATAGTGACACCATCCAGCACAGTGCACATAATATCCTCTGATTGCTATATGTACAATGCTCCTTCTTTATAATGGCAGCTTAATCAAAGGACAGAGCTGGTGTCATAGGGGGAGTTACAATATCATTACTACAATGTAAAGTACTCTTATGTTTGCTGAGATAGTATCTGGTGGTAGGTGTGGGTGGTGTTATATAGGGGGTGGTATAAAGAGGGAACGCTGTATAACAAGTATTATTATAATAAAGGGATAATATTAATTATGCTTTGTAACCGATCTTGTGTTATCTTTTGTTATGTAAGAAACAGCCATGAAATTTCCAAGTAGGCGTAGATTTACAGAGACAACATCCTCTGCACAACAGCCAATAGGAACCAGGATAGCGCTGACAACAGTAATAAGGTCTACACTGAAAAACAAACAGTTATTTCAGCCAATCATAGTTATCAGTGACTCAGAGTTGGAGAAAACCTACATGAATCACCCAACACCTGGGGCAATACAGGAGGGTCTCAGCTGTAGCTCCACCCACTGCTTCATTATATTGCCTAAATTTTCCACCAACCAGATTCCCCTTCCTGTGATGTCACCAGTCTCTGGGCAGATTTATCCCAGCTCCTGATCACCCAGATATCTTTACACAGCCTTCATGTACATATAATACAGCATGAAGGGGCTCAGTGAAGGTGGCAGTGAAGGTGTGTAAGTGTTTGCTCGGGACACACAGAGAATAGAAGGACAGCTGACCAGCCTCATAATCTAGACATATCCCTATTCTATCATAAGGAATATTGTCAGGTAACTGGATCCCTTTATTGTCATGTTTCACTGCATACTCATTATTAAACCTCCTCAAACACCAGGACTTATTGTTATATCCAATGACTGACTGATCTCCTCCCCTGTCTGTACTGGGATAACACATCCCTACCCTCCACAACCCTGATTTACTGACGTCCACTTCCCAGTAATGTCGCCCTGAGGAAAATCTCCTGGTGCTTAATACCTGAGGATAAACCTGAAATCTCTCTGGTGTTAATGGACGATTCTGGACTATATCTGACCTGGCTGCAGTTTTCCTGTCATCTGATATATGTATATAATTACTAGCTGTGTTTACATCCAGTAATATACTTGTAGCTTCCTGCACATAGAAGTATACATTTATACCTGTTATTATATCAGATAATGTGTGTAATTTCTCTGATATGAGACCCACATCCAGATCTCTTACACCATGGACCTGGTTATAATGTCTCTTTCTGCCCTCAATGTCACACGTGTCACCTGTGTCTGGTTCCTGTAAGACAGTCACTGGATCAGACATGTTACACAGCTCCTCAATGTGACGCATCTTCCTGGACAGCGCGTCCTTCTTTATTTCCAGCTGCTGGATCAGATCAGAGACTGAGAGTGAAACGCTCTCTTTCTGCCTGGAGATCTCACTCAGGACTCTCTTCTCTAGGTCTTCCAGCTCTCTCTTGATGTCTCTAAACAGGACAGTGACTCTCTCTCTCTCACCAGCTGCTTTTTCCTGATCTTCTCTCCTGCGCTCCTGCAGTCTCTGGACTCTTTTCTCAGTCTCCTCTCTCTTTGTGATCAGTTTCTGCAGAACATTTCTCAGTTTCTCCTTCTTCTTCTTAGAGGCCTCATCCAGCGACTTCATCTGATGTCCTCTGTGCTCCCCAATCATACAGCAGGACACACAGATACAGGCAGAGTCCTCAGTGCAGTAATATTTGAAGAGCTCCTTATGGACGGAGCATTTTCTGTTCTCCAGGGAGGTGGTGGGATCAGATAAGACGTGTTCTGCTGACTTGCTGTGTACTCTCAGGTGTTTGTCACACAAATAAGCTTCACAATGCAGACACAATTTAGCAGCAGGTACAGGAGAGTCCACACAGTAAGTGCAGAAGATCCCGGTCTCCTCCTGGTCTGGCTGAGTAGACAGGAAACTCCCCACTATGTTACACAGAGCTATGTTCCTCTGCAGTGCAGGACGCTCCTGACACTCTGCTCTGCAGTCAGGACAGGTATAAACTCCAGAACCTTCCAGTGTATCCAGCACACGATCAATACAGCCCCGGCAGAAGCTGTGTCCACATCTCAGTGTTACAGGATCTGTATAAATGTTCAGGCAGATGGAACAGTCCAGCTCCTTTCTCACTTTAGCAGACGCCATCGCTGACAACAGCAGAGAGAAATGAAAGTGAAAGTCTCTGACACTCAGACACCAGTGGGTGTGTTTCACAATTTCCACACAGGGCGAGGCTGAGCTATGGGCACAGTAATAGTAAGGCTGGGTACACACTACAGGAAAAATGTAACAATTAGCGATTTACTTTTTTGCTGTCCTGTGTACAGCAGTCTCTTTAGAGTGCCATAACGCACGGAAGGTGCATGCAGTCACAAGCTCCAAGACCGCCTGGACACTCTCAGGCCTGCAGGAAGCTCTGCTGCTGCCAGAGTCTCACCATACACACAGCACAATGGCCACCCCCTCCCCCTTCCCCCTTCCCTACATGCAAGCTGCCTGGGATCATTTGCATAACCTCTATGTCCTTAATCCTGTGTGCCCTCACTGATATAATGCTCTCCTCTGACTCTGCACCATGTCTGGAATGATTGCTACAGAAATGGCTAATTTGTGTCTTCTGAGACCCAGTTGTAGAAAGAAAGCTGATCCCACACACTGTTCTGCTGGATGCATTGTGCCCAACTTATAACAGACAGCTAGATATAAAGTCTGTGTCTACATCAGCTCCAGCAATCTTATCCTCACAGTTGTTGTCTTGTAGCCTGTGCACAAGTTTGACTGGCATAGGGTACATAGGGTACATAGGGCGCATAGGGTACATAGGGTACATAGGGTACATAGGGTGCATAGGGTACATAGGGTGCATAGGGTGCATAGGGTACATAGGGTGCATAGGGTGCATAGGGTACATAGGGTGCATAGGGTACATAGGGTGCATAGGGTACATAGGGTACATAGGGTGCATAGGGTACATAGGGTACATAGGGTACATAGGGTGCATAGGGTACATAGGGTGCATAGGGTACATAGGGTACATAGGGTGCATAGGGTACATAGGGTGCATAGGGTGGCAGGTATTACGGGGCTCTAGGGCAGGTCAAATATGTTGGAGAAATTATCCTTGGACTCTGATCTCTGAGAAGAAATGACAGTGTGTAAACTGTGAAACTGAAGCAGCAACAAGTGGACTGCAGATTCCTTCTGCTGGAATGTGCAGCATGAGCTGGGGCAGGATCGGAGGAGTGGACTCAGACTTCTGCAGTTTGTCATAGTAGGAGAGCACCAGCATGGTTACCCTATCACCAGAATAGAGTGACAAGTGACAGGTCGCAGGGTCACAGATGTGGGTGACTAAACTGGACATTTCACATTGTCTGCTGGAGAGTGGCAGGGAGAGGAAAGAATGCAGTGAGTGGGGGAGGGAGAGGGGGCGGCAGGAGAAGAGTGGGGAGAGACTGAAAAGGAAGTGGAGATAAAATATAAGAAAGAGATAGAGGAAAGGTGGTAACAAAGGAGACAGAAGGACAGTGGTGCACGCAGGGGGGGTTTCTGGGTCTCCAGAAACCCCCTCCCCCTCTGCTAACTAAGTGCCCATCATAGTAGCGCTGTCCTATACAGCAGCCGCGGCGCTATCAAAGAAGCGTCCGCGGCGGTGCTGTATAGGACAGCGCTGCCGAAACAGAGCTGCAGCTCTCTCGCGTGGTTTTTGGGGGTTTTTTTGGGTCCTCCTGACAATCCTGCGTGATGGGACATGTGCAAGCTGCTGGCAGGTCTGACACTCACACTTACAGCTGACATGTCTGATACTCACACTTACAGCTGACAGATCTGATACTCACACTTACAGCTGACATGTCTGATACTCACACTTACAGCTGACAGATCTGATACTCACACTTACAGCTGACAGATCTGATACTCACACTTACAGCTGACATGTCTGATACTCACACTTACAGCTGACAGATCTGATACTCACACTTACAGCTGGCAGGTCTGATACTCCCACTTACAGCTGGCAGGTCTGATACTCACACTTACAGCTGACAGGTCTGATACTCACACTTACAGCTGACATGTCTGATACTCACACTTACAGCTGACATGTCTGATACTCACACTTACAGCTGGCAGATCTGATACTCACATTTACAGCTGACAGGTCTGATACTCACACTTACAGCTGACAGGTCTGATACTCACACTTACAGCTGGCAGGTCTGATACTCACACTTACAGCTGGCAGGTCTGATACTCACACTTACAGCTGACATGTCTGATACTCACACTTACAGCTGACAGGTCTGATACTCACACTTACAGCTGACAGATCTGATACTCACACTTACAGCTGACAGATTTGAGACTCAGCTGCAAAGAGCTTAACACCAGGGGGCAAATGTATCAAGGTGCAATATTGCATTTCCAGAAATTTCCCCGGGCAAGTTAAAAATCAATCGAATTATTATTATTATTATTATTATTATTATTATTATTATTATTATTATTATTAAGGAAAAATGAGGACCCGAATGGGTTAAAATGCTTTTAAACGTCAGACTTGCAATTGCACCTCAGCATTTTACTGTAAGGGGTAAACTTTTCCCTGAAATGTGAAGGAGCCTGTGTTATGGGGGGGGGGGGGGGTGTTATGTAGGGAGGGGGGGTGTTATGTGGGGGGAAGGGGTGTTGTGTGGGGGGAGGGGGTGTTATGTGGGGGGAGCGGGTGTTATCTGGGGGAGGGGGTGTTATCTGGGGGGAGCGGGTGTTATCTGGGGGGAGGGGGTGTTATGTGGGGGGGAGGTGTTATGTGGAGGGAGGGGGTGTTATGTGGGGGGGTTATGTGGGGGGAGGTGGTGTTATGGGGGGGTTGTTGCTCATCCAGAGAATAGATCACTGACAGTTTTTTTTCTTCTCAGGATTTCGCAGAGGACAGAGCTGTGCAGAGAGAGTTTTATTCAATTACATGCTTTAATTTACACTTTTGACTGTTCTTGAAACCTTTAATTAGTTCCAGTGTATTGTCTTTTCCCCCAGTCGTTCCTTTCTGTGGTGTCCTGTCAATGTTTCCTTGCCCTCAAACTTTCTAATTCCCATTCCCTTTTTCTGTCCTCTGCCCTTTTGGCTATTCCCCTTATTTTGTGCCCTGTCACCAGCCCTTAATTAACAATGCCCCGTCCACGCCGCAACGCCATTGCGCCGGCCAGGCTTCGGGAGTCTCCCCCTACACGCATCCCCCCCTCCTCCCTTCACTTTCTACTGCCCCTAGACCAGGGGCGGGCTGGGTCGGGGGGCAGGGGGGCATCGGTCCCCCGGGCCGCTCAGAGTGGCCGCTGTCATCAATGACGCGGCCGCATCGCGTGTCATGTGATGAGGCTGCCTGTGTGCCCCCCGGGCTGCATGTTGTCAGCGCCTGCCCTAGACGTGGATGAGCAAATAGGAGGTTTATGGTGCCGGGCGGGGGATCCCAGATCCCTTGTGCGATGCGCCGTTCCAGACCTCCATCCCCGGGCAGTGGCAGGGTTCGTTCACGCTCTGCCACTGCCAGACATGGCGACCACCCCCTTGCTTCCCCGCATACCTTGGCGCCAGTAGTCAATGCGCTGGAGGTCCATGCGTGCACACCCACAGCCGCGATTAGCTGCAGTTCACCCGCTGCACCGTTAACCCAAGTGCCGCTGGTTAGTAGCAGAGCAGCCCCCACCCCCAGCCTCCCTGCACTAGCTGATGGCATGGCTAACACCCCAATGCCTATTCAGTCCCCACCCATGACACAGACAGTCCCCGCAGATGTGGATGGCAGTTATACAGCAGCAGTTACACCCATGGGCACAGCTATAGCTGCCATTAACCCCTCCAGTCAATTTGAGGAACGGGTTCAGAGTAGCTCCCCAATAGGTAATCCCAGGGATAGTTTGGAATGAGATGTTGACCCCACATGTGAATCAGGCCCAGACACACGCGCTGATCCACTCAGACCGCAATTTGGACATGTCCCCTGTTTGACACAAACATCCACGATATTTCCAACAGCTCGTGCTGATACCACGCTAGCAATGACACAAAGTACTTCATCATCATAATCATCATCATCATTTATTTATATAGCGCCAACATATTCCGTTGAGCTTTACAATCGGGGACAAACATAGTAAACTAATAAACAAACTGGGTAAAACAGACAAAGAGGTGAGAAGGCTGCTCGCAAGCTTACAATCTATTAATCTACTTCAGCCCCATCTGTCTCTCATCAGACTTCATTCTTTTCCCAGAATGTTATTCCCTCTACAGTCCCTACACTGGCCCCTCCTGAGCGTTCTTTTCCCCCCCCCTTTCCCCCACAGTCACAATTATTTCAGGGATTTCAGAATCCTCCACAGCAGCAGTGGTTTAACCAGTCTTTTCCTTCCAAGTCTGCTGCCCTTTACCCCTTTTCCCCTGCCCCTTTTATGCCCCAGGGTTATGCCCAAATGCGCAACGTAATGCGGGTAGTGGTAGGCCTATGGTTATGGGTTTGATGGAAAACGATCATGCTAAAGTTACCTTATCTCCAGATGCAGAGGTCGGTGGGAATGATGCGGTTTCCAACAGGCAGGATTTGGCGGCTGTTCTTGGTGATCAGGCTTTGGTGGCAGGAGTTTCAGAGGAAGTTGCAGGAACGTCTGGTGTGCAGGCTCGTGGTGAGTATGAAAACCTATCTCATATGGTGGGCCTGAACTCAGAATCCGAGGTGTTAAGCACGGATGAAGATTCCTCGGATTCGGGTCACAAGCATAAGAAATTCATGCGGCTTGAACACACACAATTGAGACGTGGTAAAAAGGGACGGAAGGCCCACAAGACACAAAGTGTTCCCTCAGGTGAAGACATGGTCAGATGTGCTAACACGGCTATATTAAGGGGACTGCGTGACAGTGCACGACAGAAGATTAATAGAGGGGTTTATGTGGATGTTTTTAGTATTACGGATCAGTGAAAGGCTAAGCTGGCACAAGATGGGGGTATTGACGACGCTGTTAAATCTTATGACAACTGGACAGCGGGTTTTTTAGTTTTTGCTTCTGCATATTTGGTGACCAGACCTATTGAGCATCAGGACATTTTGAAGTACATGCATATGATCCACAAAATGTGGATAGGTTGTGGAGGTTATATGACGAGGAATTTCGTAAGAAATTAGATGGTGCGGCAAGTATCCCTTTCGGTTGTAAGGATGTTAAAATATGGTTGGCAGTCCAGCAGTCCAGCCTGTCCAACCACTTCCCTCGAGGGCCCGCTAGGAATACGACATACAATAGAGGGGGCACATCCTTTCTTGGGAAAAATAAATGTTTCAACTTCAACAATTCCCAATGCAACAAGGGGCACCAATGCAGGTTCAGACATGCATGCCTGCGCTGTGGCACCACCACCCAGTAAAGGATTGCCCCCGTGCCACTGCAGCACAACCCAATATTAGAGCACTTTCATCAGGTCCTACTAAGTAGAGGTCCTTCCCCAGTTTCAGTTGATTCAATGGCTAAGTGGTTGAATGTATACACGGACCGTTTTCTATCCGAATTTTTGTCCAGAGGTTTTAGGGAGAGGTATAAAATTCCAATTGAAGGTTCCCTGTGAGTTGTAGCTTCTAGGAATTTAAAGTCTGCTTATGAGCATCCAGAAATCCTTAAAGAGAAGATTGATAAGAAGGTTCAATTAGGGCGCATTTGTGGTCCCTTTCTGTCTTTACCCATAGATAATTTGATTATATCACCCGTTGGTGTTGTTCCTAAAAAAGTGTCGGCCAAATTCAGATTCATACAACACCTTTCCTATCCGGACGGGAGCTCTGTTAATGACGCCCTTGATCCCCTACACTCTTCGGTTATTTACTTAGATTTCGAATTTGCACTTGGTTTAGTGTGGAAAGTTGGCTCTGGAACCCTTATGGCATTGAATCTGCTTTTCGCCTTTTGCCATTACATCCTGAATCCTTTAGGTTTATGGGCTTTAGAACATCACAGGGTTTTTTTGTTGATAGATGTTTACCACGGGTTGTTCAATTTCCAGCGCATATTTCAAATGTTTTAGTTCCTTTTTACATTGGTGTATAGAGGTAGGGTCTAAGCAAGGTGGAGTCTCTCACTATCTTGACGACTTTCTGTTAGTAGGTCCCCCAAACTCACCCATTTGCGCTAATTTGTTGTTTGATACTAAGGCCCTATTTCCTTGTTTTGGAGTCCCAGTTGCCCATAAGAAAACAGAAGGTCCTTCAATTTGTCTTTCTTTTTTGGGCATTGAAATTGACTCTGTGATGGGCTGCTGTCGTCTGCCCATTGATAAGGTTAATAAATTAAAAGATCTCATAGGGGTGGTGCGTAGTACTTCAAAGATTCCTCTTAAGAAAGAGCAAACTTTGCTGGGGTCTTTTAATTTTGATTGCCGTATTATCCGCATGGGTAGAATTTTTTGCCGAAAATTGCAGAGGGCGACAGCAGGGATTGCGAAGGCCCTTTATCGGATCAGAATGTCACAAGAGATTAAGAATGATTTGGTTATTTGGGAGCGTTTTTAGAGACATTTAACGGAATTCGTATTTGGCCTAGTTTACCCAAATCCAATGCTGAGGTCCAATTGTTCACAGATGCTGCAGGCAGTGCAGGTTTTGGTGCTTATCTCGATGGTTCGTGGTGTGTGTCAAGGTGGCCACGGAGTTGGATTTTGTAGGGTTTAACCAGTAATTTGTTGGTTTTTGAACTCTTTCCTATTGTTGTGGCCATGGAGTTATGGACTCCTCGATTGGAGAATCAAAGTTTGGGGGGTTTTTTTGGTGCGATAATTTAGGAGTTGTTCAAGCCAACAATCAACAGAGTGCGACTTCTAGCCAGGCAATTAGGTTAATCAGGCATCTTGTGTTACGCTGTCCTAAACATATCCGTTTTAGAGCCAGGCATGTTCCAGGTGCGGATAACTTTGTAGCTGACTCCCTATCCAGATTTTAATGGGGTAAGTTTAGGTCACTTGCTCCAATTGCTGACACTGATGGCACGCCTTGTCCTCATTATGTTTGGCAGATGGTCAAGCCGGCATGGAAGGCCTGGTGGAACAATCCTTGGCGCCATCTACATTAAGATCTTACAGGGAAGCATGGCGTGATTGGAAGCTGTTTTCAGACGAATCAGAGCATCAGCAATTGGACCAAAATCGTCGGTTGCTTGACTACATTTGGCACAAGTACAGTTTGGGTGTCTCTAAGGCATCCATGACACTTACGTTATCGGGCATATCTTTTGTGTCTAAATTATGCGGGAGGGGTGACTTTACTAAGACTTTTATGGTAAGAAAAGCTTTGAAGGGTTGGGCGAGGACCAAACCTGTTGCCCCCGACACCAGACGCTCTATTGACGTAGTCATGTTGCATAAATTAATGGTTGTTGTTCAAGAGGTAACAGATTCTGACTTTGAAGGATTGCTTTTTAGGACTGCTTTTGCTGTTGCATTTGCTGGCGCTTTTAGAGTTGGGGAGTTAGTGGCGGCGTCTAAGATAACTTTTGATTCTGCTTTGCTAGCAAAGAACGTAGTGTTGCGAGAGGCATCCCTGTTGTGCAAGCTCCACAAATCCAAAATGGATCAATTTGGTAGGGGGCGTTGGGTTACGATGAGGGCACACACTGATAGGACAGTTTGTCCAGTGGCTCTAGCCAGGTCGTTTGCACATGTTAGGCCCCATGGGGGCACTGTCTGGCTGATACATATTGACGGGACGTCCCTTACAAAGTATCAATTTAAATTTATATTTAAGAAATGTGTGTCCAAAATGGGTCTGAACCAGGATGATTTTGGCACACATTCCTTTAGAATTGGTGCGGCCACCTCCGCGGCAGTAGAAGGGCCCTCTGTGGAGAGCATCAAGAGGCTGGGGGGTTGGAAATCCTCAGCTTTTAAGAAATATATTAGACCCACCAAATTATAATTTGCCCATCGGCGGGCAACCCAGGATTCGTCCGCCCGTCACTTTTAGCTGTGAGGGCATGAAGGGATTTCCAGAATTTTTTCTCTAAATGAGGGTTCTCATAGAACGGAGCACCTTCGAGGTTTTTAACGGTTTTTACCTTCTTTGGGTTGCCTCATCTTCCCTCTCCTCCCCTTCTTTCACGTCTCCTTACCTTACTTTAGGTATTATGATAAGGGGGGCTTGCGGGCAGGGATGCACCTCTTTCTGAATGACTATAATTTTATGGTTAAGTATTTATAAAATGGAATGAACGCATGATTTGGCATCATATGTATATTGATAGAGGCTTATTATTATCTGGTTTACAGATTACACTGTGAAACCTTTGCAAGTGTGGGTGGTCGGTCACTCCTTTGTGTATTGGGCGGCCAGACATCCGGCGGCTCAGGAACCGCCTACAAGTAATACACTGATGCAAGTACAATGGTTTGGTAGGCGGGGAATGTGCTGGGACACAGTTAGAGGGATGATCTCTGGTCTGATTGACAGTAAACAAGACCCTGATATTATTATTATCCATCTGGGGGGTAATGATCTGGGTAACGGAAAAACTGTTGACCTCATAAGTGGAATTATCGCTGATTTACAATTTTTAGCACTCAGGTGGCCAAAAAATGAAGGTTTGCTGGTCTGATATTGTACCGCGTCTCCACTGGAGAGGGGACCGTGGAGGTTTGGTAATGGATAATCTCAGACGTCAGGTTAATGGAGCAGTGAACAAATTCTTGAGATCTTCAAATGGAGGTTCAATCCAGCGTCCGGACATTACGTTTTGTCACACACACCTTTATAGATCAGATGGGGTTCATCTCAATGATGCAGGTTTATCCTTGTTTATAGGTAGGATTTTTGAGTTTTTGGCACTTTCTAGGGTCCTTATGGTGGTGGGTCTGTCAGTCCTTGGGTAGGATATCAGCTTTGGTGGAAAGCAGTGCAGACAGTGGTCTAATACATGGGTGCACGGTTTATGTTCAGCCGCAGAGGGCTTTATCTTTCGCTCTAGTCTCTTCAGGGTCATTTGTG
This sequence comes from Mixophyes australis, assembly GCA_036250195.1. NCBI lineage: Eukaryota > Metazoa > Chordata > Amphibia > Anura > Limnodynastidae > Mixophyes > Mixophyes australis. The sequence goes on from JAVHZZ010000004.1 coordinate 13,947,743, forward strand.
TAGGTGCCTGGGGTATCGCTTGAGGGCGCGTGGCTCTGGGTCCAGAAGGAGCGGAGTCTTACTGACGCCTTTAATGTAGCGCCGGGGTTCAGGGCCGGCTGGCCCCCCCTAGTTAATGTTTGGTATTGACTGGTAGCTGTTACTGCTCTTGCTTTCGCTGCCACCATTTTCTTTCTTTATTTATAACAAATTAAAACTGTGACCCAAGGGCGCCAAAAGTTACCACTGTGTCGGTGTCTTTATTTCTGGTTATTTAGCTTAATTGACAAGGTGCAGGGAGAAGGTTTTCAGGTGCTGTGGGGAGTTATTGGCGTTTAACGGCGATTTGATGTAAAATGACCGGAGATGTGTTTCTTTCAATATCACCATTCTCAAAATCTCTACAAATTGCAGTCCCGACTTTTTGCCACTCTACCTGTACAAATCACCAAATGTATGAAGCTGCGATTTTGCAAACTCGCCTGAGTTTGAATTGAAAATCGCCAGATACAACACGCAGCTTTGTATAGGCGAGATTGGCATCACTGTTACACTGAGGGCTGAATTAAGCTTGAAGGATATTAAAATCTGAGGCTGGATCATTAACCTGTAGTTAGTACTCTGGGGTCATTAGTTTAACTAGAGGGAGTACGCCCATCTGATGTCATAGGGGAGGGCCAGACTTAGTCTATAAATTGGATTGGCGGAGAGTTAAGCAGCCTCTTTATTTCTGGACATTGGATAAGTATACGGTGCCCCCCTGCCTGTCCCTAGTGCATTGTTTCATTGTTTTGCCTATAAACTGTTAAGTTCTCTCTTTCTATCCCTGGGGTTTTGTGGCTTTTTCTGTCTCTTTTCCTCCCTGTTTATATCACCCAAAGCAGCTTTTGTGTTTGGGTGTAACTTATTAGTGCAAATTATGAAAAAAGCAGTTTAATCCCTGCTAGGCCCTCCTTAATTCTACAGCTAATAAATGTCAAAGAGCACTGCACCCCCCCCCCCCCCCTGTGATGTGTGCTTTTATCAGACACACACCAATCCAGGGTGCCAGACATCTCATGGTATTTGGGTCAGTGGTTATAGGAATAACGTGTTTTAATTTTCATGCTAATTAAGATTTTTATGGGATATCAATCTTTTCTTTCATCATCTAGCAATGTATCCCCCCCCCCGCTCTTCTTTAACCCCTTAAGATCATGTGGGTCCCAGACATAGCAAAACAATAATTGCATATAGTCACCACCATGCCAAACAGGATGAGGATGTTATCCATAGAGAATTTGATAGGAGGAGCTGCTAAGGATGTATAGTTTACTAATTATTAGACTTAATATTTTAAGACCGTGTCATATTCCATTCAATAGTGCCGATCAGGAGACTATTGGTTTGTTTGAATGTCGCAGACATGTTCAGTGACGCAGCAGTTTCTTGCACATGTGCTTATTGTTATTTTTTTTACTACTTGCCGCAATTTATTTGATCACCTATGAGGACACAGAGCTCATGGCAATAACGGGACATTGTGACTGTCTTATGTATTTACTTCAAGTGTCCATTAAATTTAAAAAAAAAAAAAGGTTTTATTTACATTGGGCTTCCTTATAGTTTGCATAAATTGGGATGCTCCTTAAATGCTCCTCCCCCCTCCCCTTCCTCACAGTTATAAGTGCGCCCACTCTCCACCAGCTGGAAAGGGGTCTCTCCCCATGCCGCAGTTTTTCTGCCAACAGCCCCCCATGACACAGGTGTCAATTTCCTCTGACACCTACACCCCGGCTTGGCGCTCGCAGTGTCAGGGGCACTGATGTGTAACCTCTACTATCCTCATTACCATATATAATTTTACATGAGTCCAATTGCTTATATAAAATATATAGATGTGCATCAATGGACTGCTCATTACTGTCTTTGTGACAAGATTTGCGAGTTGTGTAACAGAATCCCTGCTGAACTTATATGGAAGCACAAAACTATGGCACATTACTACTATGCTCATCCTCCGCTATTCTGAACTTCATTAATTAGTGTATCTCATCCCTGCAACTGTGTGTTTAATAAGTATGTAATAGGAATTAGTTATCTGTTCTAACTTATGTTGGCCGAGTCTTTTATTGATGTCTAATTTATGATGGGTATCTGGCCTCCTCTAGCCTATTCGACAAATGTTTTTCTTTTCCTTTGATTAGCTGACCAATTATCACATCTGTAGTGTATTCCTAAATTAGCCTGACTACATCTTAGCCTCAGTCTATGGGGTGAGAGGTAAGTGAGTTTTCTGCACTGAGTTTTCTCACAAGTGTATGAAAACGCAGAGTTAGGCGACACAGTTGGACAAACATTGGACAACATTTAAATACTTCCAGGAATAAGCTACAGCCTATTTCTGCAGTACTTGTCTATCTACACAGAACACTGCAAAGAGGTATTTCTTTAAAATCCCCTAACTTTGTGACTTTTACTCTTGAAACACAATGTTTAACAAATTGCTTTTCTTGGTCTCTTTTCATGTCATTATCTCTAAGACTGTATCATCTTTCACCCCTCCTCCAACACAAACATTTGTTCATATTGCACCTGCATTACTCCACTCTCCTCTAGTTAACACCCATGAACTGTTGTCCTATTTATTATCTCTAACAAGTACAGCCTCCTTCTGTTGCCAGATAATAAAAGGTCACACATCTTACAATCCCCTTGCCTATCTCTCTCTCTCTCTGCTTCTATTAGCCGGTGATATATCACCTAATCCAGGTCCCCCACACTCCTCACACACACATACATCACAACACTACCGCTCTATAGCAAACCCCAAATACATCACCTGTCTCTGTTTTGTTGATATAGTTGTAAATCAGTTCATCAGGACACTGAAGCATGGGTGGGCACTGCTGAGCTCTTTATTCAGCCATTTGCAGACTCCGGGTACATTGCACACTGCCCACACCCACTTCCCAGCATTCCCCATGGTCTTAGGGACCATCACTAAAGATTCAAGCTTAAACATATAAGGGAGTGTCTACAAACATTAAGCATATCTAATGCAATAACATCACATCTTTTCTTTAAAGATAAGCCCTGTATCCTTCAGTATAACAATTCAACAATATAACACGTTTCAATGAGTCTCTCAGGTCTGCGTATTTCTCTTATGGGTCTTTCACACAAAGTCTGTGTATCGTCAACCATGTTGGACCTTTCTTCCATCATGGTTTGTTCACCATTATCAAGTCCATCATACATGTCAGATGAAGGGTATTCTTCAGTCGTGTTGCCATCACTATGGTTGGGTTGAGATCTTAAATCGACCCGATTTCTTATTACTTCTGTTCCACGATCTGTACGTACAATATAAGATCTTGGTGCTACTTGTGCTTGCACAATACCTTTCTGCAACCAAATGCCTTTCTCATGATCTCGAAGACCGACTTGGTCACCTGATCTTAGATCAGATAAGCTTTTTGCTCGCCTATCATGGTACAGTTTCTGTTTCTCCTGTTGACGTACCTTACTCAGTCTCACCAATGCTGAGTTATGCGTATTAAGCAGTTCATCACTTATCGGAAGATTTGCTCTAATCCTCCTTCCCATCAGCATTTGTGCAGGAGAGAGTCCATTCTGTAGAGGTGTACTGCGGTAGATTAAAAGACTTTTGTAGAAATCTTCTTTGCCGTCTTGTGCTTTTTTCATTAGACTCTTTACAGTTTTTACTGAACTTTCCACCAACCCATTTCACTGTGGATAGTGGGGACTCGATGTTGCATGGACAAATTCCCACTCTTCAGCAAATTGTCTAAATTCAGCGCTTGAAAACTGAGGTCCATTGTCAGTGAACACTTCCATAGGAACACCATGCCTTGCAAAGATTGACTTCATGCAACTGATTACGGCTTTACTAGTAGTTGTAGGTAGAGTCTGCACCTCAGGGTAATTAGAATAATAATCAGTCACGACAATGTGCGTTTTTCCAATACAATCAAACAAATCTGCGCCTACCTTCTGGTATGGTCTCTCTGGCACTGCATGAGGACTCAGCGGCTCGACTTGTTGCTTTGGTCTGTACATAAGACACAGTTCACATGTAGCTGTTGTCTGTGCTATGTCCTGGTTCATTCTTGGCCAATACATCACTTCACGCACCCTCCGTTTACATTTCTCTTCTCCTAAGTGGCCTTCATGTATCTTGCACAGCATAATTTTTCTTAGTCGTGCAGGTATAATAATTCTATTGCCTTTGTAAATAAAACCATTGACAACCGTAAGGTCAGTGCGGTACATCCAATAATCATGAATAGACAGTGGGCACGCATTTTTTTCTGCTGGCCATCCTTTCAGAATGATGTCTTGTAACACTTTCATTGTGATGTCTGTCTCTGTTTCTTTTCTTATCTGTTCTTGTCTTGCAAGAGACACAGGTAGAGAAGCTACAATCAAATTAACATATGCGTCTATCTCTTTATCCATCAGACTTTCAGAACCTTCACTTTTGTTCACAGCACGGGAAAGTGTGTCAGCAATGTACATGTATTTACCAGGACAGTACAGCAATTGGACATCATATTTCTGTAGTCTTATAAGCATTCTTTGAATTCTCATGGGACAGTCATGTAACGATTTAGCCATGATAGCTACCAATGGCTTGTGGTCAGTTTCCACTGTAAACGCTTGACCATACACAAATTGATGAAATCGCTCACATGCATATGTGATCGCTAGAAGTTCTTTTTCTATCTGAGCATATCTTGTTTCAGCACTTGTCAATGCTCTTGATGCATAGATTACCGGTTGCCATGTATCCTCATGTTCTTGTAACAACACTGAGCCTAGGCCAAATTGCGAGGCATCTGCTGAAATTCTTATTCTTTTTGTAGGATCAAAGAATCTTAGTACCGGTTGCTCTGTGATGGTCCGTTTCAAGTTTTGCCAACTTTCTTCTTGTTCATGTGACCACATCCACTCATTATTTTTGTCCAACAACCATCTTAGAGGTGCTGTTTGTTCGGAGAGTTGAGAAATAAACTTTCCTAAGTAAGTAATCATTCCTAGGAATCTTCTCACGTGGTCTTTGTTATTAGGACGTTCCATGTTTATTATGGCTGATATTTTCCTCGGGTCAGGCTTCACACCTTCCTCCGAGACCACGTCACCCATAAAGGTAAGTGTTTTCACACCAAATTCACATTTGTCCTTGTTCAGCTTTAGATTCACCTTCTTGATAAGTTCCATTACTTGTCTCAGTCTAGAATCATGTTCTTCTTTTGTAGATCCCCAGACAATAATGTCATCCATCATTGTTTCAACACCTGGAATGTGTTCAAAAATCATGTGTATCCTTTTGTGATATACTTCTGGATCAGACAATATCCCATATGGTAGTCAAAGGAATCTGTATCGACCTTCTGGGGTATTAAATGTACACAGCATTGAGCTGGCTTCATCTAGCTTCATTTGCCAGAATCCTGAAGATGCATCCAATTTACTGAACCATTTTGCTCCCGCAAATTGTGACATGATTTCATCTCTGGTTGGTAGTTTGAAATGTTCTCTTTTAATAGCCTTATTTAAATCTCTTGGATCCAGACATATTCTGAGTTGTCCATTTTTCTTTTCAACAATTACTAAGGAGCTCACCCATTCAGTAGGCTCATCGACTTTCTGTATCACACCCAAAGCTTCCATGCGGCACTTTTCTACAGGGGTGTATCACTGGAGGAACTTGCGTGTCTAGATTTATCTTATGCTCGCCAGGCAGACAACCTAAACCTTCAAACATGTCTCTGTATTCTGTAAACACTGATTTGCATTCATCTTCTGTCACCATGAAAACTTTCTTTATCAAGTTAAGCTTCTCACATGAACTTAATCCTAGAATCGGTTGTACATCTTTATCCACAATCAGTAGAGATGTTTTGAACTTTTGTCCTTTGTAGCTCAGGGTCACTAGGCATGTACCTTTCACAGGAATTTCCTCCCCAGTGTAGCCTGTAACTTTCACATTGGCTGGATGAATTTTAGGTTTTACTCTAAAAGTCTTATAGTCTTGAAACGATATCAAATTCACCTGCGCACCAGTATCAAGCTTAAAGGGAATGACAATCTCGTTCACTGTTAAAGGAACAATCCATTCTTTCTTGTCTGTACTGCAAAGTTCAATACAATTCACAAAAAAATCTTCAGACGTAGCTTGTTCAACGGCATGCACTTTGTTTGTTTCACTATTGGTTCTACAGCATTTGGCAAAGTGATTAAGTCCACCACATTTCATGCAGGTTTTACCATAAGCAGGGCACATTTTAGGATTGTGAGTATTTCCACATCTACTGCAGATTTTCCTATTAGATTGCATTTTAGACTGCTTCATTTTAGAGAATGGTGGTTTGCTTGGCTCTGTTTTCTTCACCACATGTACAGTAGTATCAGATTCCTTGTGTAACTGTTTGGCTTGTAGTCTGGTCATTTCTGCAGATCTGCACATAGTCATTGCCTTGTCAAGTTCTAGGTCTTGCTCTCTCAGCAATCTTTCTCTGAGTCCATTATCAGGTATTCCACAGACAATACGATCTCTAATCAGTGAGTCCTTTAAATCACCAAACTCACAGGTTTTGCTGAGTGATTGCAGTTCTGTAACATACTGATCAAATCCTTCTCCAGACTTCTGATCACAGGTGAAAAACTTATATCTTTCATATGTCACATTTTTCCTTGGCACAAAGTAATCTTCAAACTTTTGCATTATAGAAGATAGCACCATATTCTGCCCTTCAGCAAACTGAAAACTGTTATAAATGTCCAGCACATCCTCTCCTATCACATGGAGGAAGATGGATGACTTTGTTTTATCCTCCATTGCATCAGCTCCACATGCAGCAAGATATATATTAAACCTTTGTTTAAATCTTTTCCAGTTTTCGGACAAGTTGCCAGACATGAGCATGCCTGCTGGAGGAGACAGCCTATCCATAGTTACTCACTGTTTGATGTGACCAGAGCACAAGGCAGATATTCAGACACTGCGTGTCACAGCTTTACAGACTTCTGCAGGATCCTTTCACACTCTGAGCTCTAGCAGTCCAGTTAAAACTTCTTCTGACACCATGTTTTGTTGATATAGTTGTAAATCAGTTCATCAGGACACTGAAGCATGGGTGGGCACTGCTGAGCTCTTTATTCAGCCATTTGCAGACTCCGGGTACATTGCACACTGCCCACACCCACTTCCCAGCATTCCCCATGGTCTTAGGGACCATCACTAAAGATTCAAGCTTAAACATATAAGGGAGTGTCTACAAACATTAAGCATATCTAATGCAATAACATCACAGTCTCCCCTCTCTTCCAAAGTCCTTTAAATGTGCCCTTTGGAATGCACGATCTGTTTGTAACAAACTTACCTCCGTACATGATCTCTTCCTCTCAAACAACCTCAACCTTCTGGCAATAACAGAAACATGGCTCACGCAATCAGACATTGCCTCACCTGCAGCCCTTTCACATGGTGGTCTCCATCTCACCCACACCCCCAGACCTGAAGGCAGACAAGGAGGGGGGATTGGACTACTTCTCTCCCCACAGTGCACGTTCACAGTTCTCCCAAATGTCCCATCACTCACATTCACATCTTTTGAAGTACACTATCCTTTGTTTCTCACATCGACTCTATATCTAAATCATGTTACATACATCTAAAAAACATTTGCAGAATACACACATATCTTACACAAGACACTGCAAAAACCTAAATTCATGCACTTATCATTTCCCGCATTGAATATTGCAATTCCCTCCTTACTGGTCTTCCCCAAAACAGACTCAAACCCCTACAATCTACTTTGCATGCAGCGGTAAGATTGATTTTCCATGCAAATCGTTATTCCTCTGCTGAATCACTCTGTCAGTCTCTAAACTGGTTGCCTGTTTTCTACCGAATTCAATATAAAATACTTTTACTAACCTACAAGGCCATCAACAAAGCTGCACCAACATACATCTCCTCTCTTGTCTCAAAATATCTCCCAACTCAGCAACTCCGTTCTACACCAGATCTGCTTCTGCGACTTTTTTCGGGCTGCACCCACTCTATGGAATTCTCTCCCTCGCACAATAAGACTCTCCTCTGATCTACAAACTTTCAAGCGTTCTCTGAAAACCCACCTCTTCAGACAAGCTTATAATATTCCTCAACCACCCTCTTAACCTCACTAGATTACCCTATTACCACCCGTTACACATTTCACACAAGACAACTACCCCCTGACCAACATTGTTGTGTGACAGGATCATTTAGCTTTTGAGTCACTTTTAACCTTTGCAGTCTGGCTGGACCGAAATGCAAAATGTTGACTTAACCTCATGTATCAAACTCCCATTGTCCCATAGATTGTAAGCTTGCGAGCAGGGACTTCTCACCTCTTTGTCTGTTTTACCCAGTTTCTTTATAACTTTACTGTGTTTGTCCTCAATCGTAAAGCGCTACTGAATATGTTGGCGCTATATAAATAAATGATGATAATGATGATGATGATGATAGTAAGGCAATAGAAAGAGGCAGTGCAGACATTCTTGCCCACTATTGTCCCTCTGGGAGATCCTAACAAGATAAGACAGATCAAGACCGTGGAGAGGTCGGCCTATTTACTTAGATTTGGGAAAGATAGATATAAATTTAGTCCGGGGAGGTTTTAAAAAGAATAAAAATCTATTGTTTTATGTGCAGCTGTACCTGAGATATTGTCCTCTGTTATCAGCCATTTCACTTTCTCATTCATAGAGTATTATAATTAGTGATCATTTAAAAGTTTCTACGTTAGACACTTTCAGGGATGTACAATTAGTCTTTGTCTATAGATCACAAAACATCTTGTATGACAATATGTGATAATAGGAAATCAGGGATGGGGGTAAATCCGTTATCACGGCTGTAACTTCTTATGAGAGGAAAATAACTAAAACTAGAGAAGTAGTTATAACCGTGAGGAGGTGACACCCGGTTTGTTACCGTCATCTCTTTATGTGACCTGAGGGACATTCTCCTGCTTTATATATAAATATCAGCTGCAGTAACAATGTTATTTATCACTGAATGTAAGAGTAGCAGAGTACACATATTACTAGTGTTACTAGATAGTTACACGTATGATGGTGTGTAATTATTATTATTATTATCATTATCTTTAATTTATAAGGCGCCACAAAGGGTCCGCAGCGCCGTACATGACATATACAGAAAACAGTGACCCATAATGCAACATGATACAGAAAGAACAAAAAATGCAAAAAGACAAAAACAAACAACACATACAAACAGGTGACATGGTGCAAATCAAATTATTTCTGGGACAATGAGTGAAAGTGATGGTATAAATCAGCGAGAAGTAGGCCAAAGCTTAAGAAAACAGGGCTAGGGAAGCAGCCAAGAGGTACAGGGGGTGTTGGAAAATTAGAAGGAGCCCATAAGGACAGAGGGCCCTGCTCCTGATAGCTTACATTCTAAAGGAAAGGGGGAGACACAAATAGGGTGATACTAACTGGGGGAGAGAGCCGGGACAAGAGAGTTAGAAGGAGAACTGATAGACATGAATAAAGAAGTCAGTCTTAAGGGCACGCCTGAAGCCTTTGAGAGTAGATGCTAACCTGATGGAACGTGGAAGATCGTTCCACATCTGAGGAGCAGCCCGGGCAAAGTCCTAGAAACGGGAGTGAGAAGAGGTGATCAGTGAAGCAGTGAGGAAGCTGTCACAGGCAGAGCGGAGGGGGCAGCTAGGAGTGTAGGTAAAGATGAGATTGGAGATGTAGGGAGTGGAGGATTGATTAAGAGCTTTCAAGGTGAGGGTGAGGAGTTTAAATTTTATTCTGTAGGCCATGGGGAGTCGATGTAGTGACTGTTGGAGGGAGACAGCAGAGATAGAGTGGCGGGAGAGAATAATGAGGCGGGCAGCAGTATTGAGGATAGACTTAAGAGGGTCAAGGTGAGAGTCAGGTAGGCCAGAGAGAAGGAGGTTACAGCAGTCAAGGCGTGAGATTACAAGCAAGTGAACAAGGGTTTTGGTAGCTTCCATGGTGAGAAAGGGGCGTATCTTGGATATATTCCGAAGGTGAAAGTAGCAGTATTTTGAGAGGGACAGAATGTGAGGCTTGAAAGGGAGAGAGGAATCAAAGGATGACCCCAAGGCATCGGACTTGAGGGAAAGAAACGCGGGTATTGTTATTAACAGAAATAGAAGGGGGGAGGAGGGAGAGTCCTGGAAGGGGGAAAGACTATAAGTTCAGTCTTGGAAATATTGAGCTTAAGGAAGCACTGGGACATCCAAGATGAGATGCCCGAGAGACAGCAGGAGCCACGAGACAGAAGGGAAGGGGAAGGGTCAGGGGATGAAAGATAAACTTGGGTATCATCAGCATAGAGGTGGTACTGGAAGCCAAAGGAGCGGATGAGGACACCAAGGGAGGAAGTGTAGAGAGAGAAAAGCAGGGGGCAAAGAACGGAACTTGAGGAACACCAACAGGTAAGGTAAGAGGGGGATGTAGAGTCATGTGTAGATACTGAGAAGGAGCTGTTGGTGAGGTAAGAGGAAAACCAGGAGAGGACAGTGTTACAGAGGCCTATAGATTGGAGAGTTTGCAAAAGGAGTGCGTGGTCGATGGTATCGAAGGCAGCAGAGAGGTCAAGAAGGATAAGAAGGGAGTAGTGTCTTTTGGATTTAGCTAGGAGAAGGTCATTTGTAACCTTAGTGAGGGCAGTTTCAGTGGATTAGAGAGGGCGAAAACCGGATTGGAGCAGGTCGAGGAGTGAGTGAGAAGAAAGAAAAGAGGTGAGACGGTTGTAGACAACCCGTTCAAGGTGCTTGGAGGCAAAAGGAAGAAGCAAAATAGGGCGGTAATTAGAGTGAGAGGCGGGATCAAGGGACAGTTTTTCTTGAGTATGGGGAGACAAGAGCATGTTTAAAAGAGGAGGGGAAGATTCCAGAGGAGAGGGATAGGTTGAGGAGGTGTGCAAGGTGGGAGCAGGCTTCAAGAGAGAGGGAGCAGAGGAGGTGGGAGAGGATTGGGTCCTGTGGGCAAGTGGAGGTGGGAGAGGAAGAGAGAAGGATATGGACTTCATCTGCAGATACCGGAGTGAAGGAAGAGAAGGAGGGTGAGCTAGCAAGAGGGGAGGGGAGAAAAGAGATAGCAGCCGCAGAAGAGGGTGGGAAACAGGACAGAGAGGGCAGGGTGGGGGAGAGGGGGGGTAAGAAGGGACTGCTGGGAGATGTCATGATGTATAGACTCAATCTTGGAAGTGAAGTGGGTAGCAAAGTCGACAGCAGAGACCGTGGGGGGAGAGTGGGAGAGGGGGAGAGGAGGGAGTTGAAGGTAACAAAGAGCCAATGGGGGTTGGAGGATTGGGAAGAAATGAGAGCTTTAAAGTAGGATTGTTTAGAAAGTGATAGGGCCGAACTGTAAGTGGCAAGTATGAACTTGAAGTGGAGGAAGTCAGCATGAGTGTGTGACTTTCTCCAGAGCCGTTCTGCACTGTGGGAGCCTTTTTGAAGATAGCGGGTAAGTTTTGATTGCCACGGTTGCGGCGGGGACCGACAAAGCTTGATGGTGACCGCCGGGGCGAGAGAGTGAAGTACAGTGGTAAGAGTGCGATTGTAAAAGGAGACAGCATCATCGGAGCAAGAAAGAGTGGTGATGGGGGAGAGGAGTGAGCCCAGGGAGGAGGAGAAAGTGGTAGGATCAACTGTGTCAAAAATATGCCTGGTGAGAGTAAACTTGGGGAATGGGGACGGTGTTAGGGGGGGAGAGATGCTAAAAGAGAGGAGATGGTGGTCCGAGAGAGGAAAAGGTGAATTAGTGAGGTTGGAGACAGTACCGATGTGTGAAAAAACCAGATCAAGGGAGTGGCCACTGTGGTGGGAGGGAGAGGAGGTCCATTGAGAGAGACCAAGGGAGGAGGAGAGGGAGAGAAGTTTGGAGGCAGCAGGGTCTGAGGGATTGTCTATAGGGATATTAAGTCCCCCAAGATGAGGGAGGGAAAGTGAGGGAGCTAGGTGGCAAAGTGATCAAGGAATTGGGAGACAGCACCAGGAGGACGGTAGATAAAAGCAACAAGGAGGTGGACTGGGTGGAATAGGCGGATAGAGTGATCCTCAAAGGAGGAAAAAGAGAGGGAGGGTTCAGGGGGAAGAACCTGAAAAGAGCAGCAGGAGGAGAGAAGTATGCCGAAGCCACCACCCTGCTGGTCCCCAGGTCTGGGTATGTGGGAGAAGGACAAGCCCCCGAAAGAGAAAGCAGCAGAAGAGGTATGTCCTCAGGGGATAGCCAGGTTTCAGTGATGGCAAGCAGATTGAAGGGTCTAAAGATAAAGAGATCATGGATAGAGGTCAATTTGTTACAAACTGACCTGGCATTCCAGAGACCACAGGATAGAAGAAGAGAGGGAAGAGGAGAGATGTGGATGAGATTGTTGTCTGCAAGGGTGAGTAAGATATGGAGCGAGGGGCATGACAGGGAGAAAGGGTTGGGATTGGACGAGAAGCAAAAATATGAGGGGACTTGTCAGCAGACAGGAGACAAGGGGCAGGGAAGCAAGAGGTGGGGGAGGAGTGGAGATGGGGCAGATAAGGGGGTTTATGAATGGGAGAGGGAGAAGGTAGGAGTGATGTGAAGGAATAGATTTCCTGGGGAAAAGAGAGGGAGGGGGTTGGTAGGAGCAGACTGATGCTGAAAGAAGAGCAGTGAAGGGGACAAGAGGGAAATGGTGTGAGTGGGGAAAGTAGGAGAGAGGGAAAGATGGTTGAGTGGGCAGTGAGTCAGATCAGGGGCACAGAAAAGAAGAGAGGAGTGAAATAGGGAGGGGGACGGGAAGAAAGAGGGGAAAGTGAGGAGGAGGAAGAATATGAAAAGGTTGGACAAGGGAAGCAGGAGGATAGAGGGAGAGGACAGAAGTGAGGAGCAAATCATGATAAAGCTAGAGAAGGTGTGGAATAGACAGGTGAACGTATTTCAGAAATCAAGGTTGGTAAGTGCTAACAAGTGGAGTGAGGAAATGGTGAGAGCAGGAAAGGTGAGTGAAGCGAGAGAGTGCAGCGGTAGAAGGAGAAAAAAGAGGAAGAAGAGATGTAAAGTATGAGCCAGGGAGTAGGAAGCAGTAAGGACATCAGAGATACCAGATGGGGGTGATAAGAAAAACAGTTATATGAGACAGTGACATCAGGCATGATTGGAAGCCAATAGTATAACATAAGACATAATACAAGGTGCACTGAGCTGGTTATGTAAATCCACAGGACAAGAGGGAGACAGTTAAAAGTTCAAGCTAAGTGGAGCAACAGTGCGATGTAAAGGTGGAAATACAAGCAGCATAAGTGGAGTCAGCAAGTCATATTAAAAATACAGTAGACCAAAATAAGAGGGAGAGTCCAGGCAGTTAACAATCCAGGTGGTGGAGGATATCAGAGCTCAGGGCTGATTGTGGAATGTTGTCCTCATGTAGCCGTGTTTGCAGTCAGAAGATTCCCCTCCTGTTCTCCTCCTGTTCCTCTCTTGTATATCTCTTACAATACTACATTTGTTAATACACTTGTAAAAATCCTCACTTAGAAGAATCCTCACTAGCTAACAGGCTTTATATAATGTGTACATTACACTGACTTCATCTTACATTACCCCCATGTTTTCCTGTACCCCCCCATGAGACTGAGACATGAATAAAAGGAAAGATATAAATGTTTTATTTTATTATTATTTAGTACAGACGAGGCAGAAACACACAGCAGTAATTTACTCATCACACCATGAGAATGTCACAGGGTGAGGAGGGAACATAGACAGACTATGATATATTATACACTACATGATGTGTCACAGTCTGACAACCAGTCTAATGATGGGGTTAGAGGGGATTTCCCCCCAATATGCTGGAAGCCCCCAATATGACACAACACAGGGTAAGGAGAGAACATAGACAGACTATGATATATTATACACTACATGATGTGTCACAGTCTGACAACCAGTCTAATGATGGGGTTAGAGGGGATTTCCCCCCAGGGTGCTGGAAGCCCCCAATATGACACAACACAGGGTAAGGAGGGAACATAGACAGACTATGATATATTATACACTACATGATGTGTCACAGTCTGACAACCAGTCTAATGATGGGGTTAGAGGGGATTTTCCCCCAGGGTGCTGGAAGCCCCCAATATGACACAACACAGGGTAAGGAGGGAACATAGACAGACTATGATATATTATACACTACATGATGTGTCACAGTCTGACAACCAGTCTAATGATGGGGTTAGAGGGGATTTTCCCCCAGGGTGCTGGAAGATGCAATGATGTTTTGTATGATCCGTTGTCTCTTCTGGCTGGTAAGTGACACATCAGGACGGCACATTCACTATGCGATCTGCTTGCTAAAAAACCCTGTTTACAGACTTGTGGGGGCACTTACCCCAAAAAAAAAAATGTTGACTGCCAGGCGAGTGTGTCTCCCGAATTCTGCCCACTTCACTAGGAAGTGCCTCACTTCCTAGTGAAGTAGGCAGCATTAGATCCCAAACGCTGCGATTCCCGGTGAATTGCAGCATTTGGCCCCGCCCCCCGCTGTCAAATGACGCATTTGCGTCATGCCGTCACAGGGGGCGGGGCCAAAATGACACGATTTTGGCCGTCCCGCCCCCCTCAACTGGCTGGCTTCCGGAAGGGAGCTGAAGAAAGTCGGCAAGTATGATATATTGTTTGAAAAGCTTAGACCCCTAGGGGTGAGTTATATAAAATAATGTGTTACTTGGCATTATAGGTTGGTTAGATACATTCTCTAGTAAAGTCTATTCAACAATTGCCATGACCTCAGCTTAATCACAGGACAGAACTGGTGTCAGAGTCAGGGTGACTAATAATATCATTACTACATTGTAAAGCACTCTTATGTATGCAGAGACAGTACCTGGTGGTAAGTGCAGGTGGTGTTATATAGCGGGTGGTATAAATAGGGTAGGTTGTATAACAGGCATTACTATAATAGAGATAATAATAATTATACCTTGTGATTCTGATAAATATCAAGTCAATAAAGCTTAGCAATGAGGCATGCTGGGAGTTGTAGTCCAACCTATCTCGTGTTATGTAAGAAACAGTCATGAAACTCCCAGTAGGAGGAGCTTTACAGAGACACCACTCCCTGCATAACAGCCATTAAGAGTCAGCATACTGCTGACTACAGTAATAAGGTATAAACTGTTTGACAGAGAGTCATTTCAGCCAATCATAGTTATCAATGACTCAGAGATGGAGAAAACCTACATAAATCACCCAACACCTGGTGCAATACAGAAGGGGCTCAGCTGTAGTTCCACCTATTGTTCACTCTGTTGGTTAAATGTTCCACCAATCAGATTCCCCACCCTGGGATGTCACCAGTGTCTAAGCAGAATTCTCTCAGCTCTTGACTTCCCCAGATATCTGTATACAATTCTCCAATACCCGTAATGCAGCATGAAGGGGCTCAGTGAAGGTGGCAGTGACGGTGTGTAAGTGTCTGATTGGGTCACACAGAGAATAAAAGGACAGCTGTCCAGCCTCATAATCCAGATATATCCTCACTGTATCACAGGGAATATTGTCAGGTAAATGGATTACTTCACTGTCATGTATGACTGTATACTCATTATTATTTCTATGCAAACACCAGGACTTGTTATTATCTCCAAAATCTGACTGACATCCTCTCCTGTCTATACTGGGATAACACATCCCTACCCCCCACCATCCTGATTTACTGACATCCACTTCCCAGTAATGTCGCCCGGAGGAAAAGCTCCGGGTACTTATTACCTGATAATACTGAAATCTCTCTGGTGATTCTGGACGTTTCTGGTTTACATCTGACTCTGATGCAATTTTTCTGTCACTTGAAATATGTATAGAATTACCAGCTGTGTTTACATCCAACAATATGTCTGCATGTTCCTGCATATAGACCCATACATTTATAACTCTTATTATATCAGATAATCCTCTGTGTATTTTCCCTGAGATGAGATCCACATTCAGATCTCTTACACCATGGACCTGGTCATCATGTCTCTCTATGTCCTCAGTATCACACAAGACACCTGTGTCTGGTTCCTGTAAGACAGTCACTGGATCAGACATGTTACACATCTCCTCAATGTGACGCATCTTCCTGGACAGCTCGTCCTTCTTTATTTCCAGCTGCTGGATCAGATCAGAGACTGAAAGTGAAAACCTCTCTTCCTGCCTGGAGATGTCACTCAGGACTCTCTTCTCTAGGTCTTCCAGCTGTCTCCTGATGTCTCTAAACAAGGCAGTGACTCTATCTGTTACATCAGCTGCTTTTTCCTGATCTTCTTTCCTGCACTCCTGCAGACTCTGGACTCTTTTCTCAGTCTCCTCTCTCCTTGTGGTCAGTTTCTGCAGAACATTTCTCAGTTTCTCCTTCTTCTTCTCAGAGGCCTCATCCAGCATCTCCACCTGGTGTCCCCGGTGTTCTCCATCCAGCCTGCAGGACACACAGATACAGGCAGCATCCTCAGTGCAGTAATACTCCAGGATTTTCTTATGGACGGAACATTTTCTATTCCTTGGTGAAGTGGTGGGATCAGATAAGACGTGTTCTGCTGACTTGCTGTGTACTCTCAGGTGATTATCACACAGAGAAGCCTCACAATGGAGACAGGATTTAGCAGCAGGTACAGGAAAGTACACACAGTAAGTGCAGAAGATCCCAGTCTTCTCCTGATCTGGCCGAGTAGACAGGAATCTCCCCACTATGTTACACAGAGTTATGTTCCTTGTCAGTGCAGGACGCTCATGACTCTCTGCTCTGCATTCAGGACAGATATAAACTCCAGACCCCTCCTGTGTATCCAGCACATGATCTATACAGACCCGGCAGAAGTTGTGTCCACATCTCAGTGTTACAGGATCTGTATAAATGTTCAGGCAGACGGCACAGTCCAGCTCCTGTTTCAGATCAGCAGACGCCATCGCTGACAGTAGAATAGAGGAATAAAAGTGACTTTGACACGCAGACACCAGTTGGTTCACATTCTCCACATAGGGCGAGGCTGAGCTTGTCACTCAGACTATACTCAGTTATACTATGGGACACACCCAATACATAAAGGGACATCATGCAGAAAATTTAGATATTTTACATTAAAAGCTATTTAATTAGTTGAGAATTATTAATTTTCCAAATTTGCACACATGACACAACATTTACTTTAAGTAAAAATACATAAACTGCAGATTGTAGATGCTTCACTTTCACTGCACCAATCCACACTCACACGTTAATTCTTAAACTATACTTATAATAAAATAACAACATTGACACCGGATTTGTTGCCAATTAATATGTCACAGTCTATTAAAAACAAATCATTGTGGCGGAGAAATCAAATTGCGAGTCAGCCACAACTAATAGCAGTAAACGAACAGGGTATGGCCATCTGCACTAACCACTGGACCCAGAATATAATCCTTTACGATTGGCCGGTGCTAAGTCTGGCGTCAGCATGACTACACCTCCTCTGGACTCACAATGACATGCCCTCCAAAGCAGGTCAAGGGATCCCCCTCACAAAGGGATCAAGAACCAAAGTACTTTGAAGAGGCAGCAATCTGCGTCCAATCAGCGGAAGCTCCGTTTGAAATAGTCACTGACTCACAAATGCCTTCCCTCTGCACTGTGCCTGCATTGTGCGGAGGGAGAAAAAAATGTTAGACACGTAAACGATTAGCCCATGGCAGGGACATATGACAGGAGGGAGGGATTCCCTGCCGTAAAAGAGAGCCAGCAACTCTTGGGGGGAACCTTTAGACCAGAGCTCAGAACACTCCCATTGGACTCAATTGGCTGAGACTTGCAATGGAATTACCCGAATGGGTAAGTACCTGACATTTGCCCTAACACCTGTTTTAAGAGCGTTCGACTTTTGGTCTCACTTGTAATAAATAGCGTTTATTGGATACGTTACCTAGTATTAGGCAGCACGGTGGCTTAGTGGTTAGCACTTCTGCCTTACAGCACTGGGGTCCTGAGTTCAATTCCCGACCATGGCCTTATCTGTGTGGAGTTTGTATGTTCTCCCCGTGATTGCATGGGTTTCCTCCCACACTCCAAAAACATACTGGTGGGTTAATTGGCTGCCAACAAATTGACCCTAGTCTCTCTCTGTCTGTCTGTCTATGTATGTTTGGGGATTTAGACTGTAAGCTCCAATGGGGCAGAGACTGATGTGAGTGAGTTCTCTGTACAGCGCTGCAGAATTAGTGGCGCCATATAAATAAATGGTGATGATGATGATGATTAGGCAACATGCTTCATTTATTTGTTACAGAAATACAACACTCCTTACCACTCCCAATCAGACTCTCCCCAGCCTTCACATCTTTATATGCTCTCTGAATAACCACCTCAATTTTAGATCTTACAAACTCCCGCCTATATTACTCACTCTGGTACACTGTCCCACCTACCCTACTCCCACCTATACTACTCACACTGGTACTTCTCACACCTATCCTACTCCCAATTATACTACTCACATTGGGACATCCTCACACCTATACTGCCCACACTGGTACACCCTCACATCTACCCTATGGCAACCTATATTACTCACCCTCAATACTGTCAATCTCCACTCTGAGCCACACTCGCTCCTCTTGTCTAAGATGTGCCCTTTTTCCATAAGAATGTAAGCTCTTTTATAAACTCTTTACCCTTTGTTTTCATGTCTGCAGTATTTTGTCTACTTTGTTTGTCCAGTGCTGCTCAGTATTGTGGGGCCTTACCAATCAACAACAATCCTACTAATTAATTATTAAAAAAATTAACTACCTGTCAGTGAAGGTATGTCTCCATCTTTCTAATGAATTTGTAAGTTCTTTAGAGCACTGACCTTTTCTCTATATATTGTACTGTGGGAGGGTGTCTGGCCGTGGAGCTCGTGAAGAGGCAAAAACAAGAAGAGTGAAGGAAAGACAAGAAGAAGACTCACCGGTCCTGGGATCCACCAGCAATAAGTTTTCTTTTTCTATCCTTGCAGGTCCCGGCGCAGGCGATAGTTAGCAAGTGAGCCAATCAGGGCTCATTTCCCACTGTCCGCCAATTAGCGGCCGGAAAGGTGAGACAATCCACCTCCATCCATTTGTATTCTTGGGGCCACGACAAGCCAATCAGGGATGGTATTTAAGAAGGCGTGCTTGGTGCCTTTTCAGATGTCCGCTGCAAGAAGACATATATAGTGGGACGTCCGGAGGCACCTCGTCAAGAACAAAAGACAGATAAGGTGGCAGGGAGCCATTGTAAAGGCTAGGAGCACCCTTTCTAGAATAGATTGAAAGCGGTGCCCGTTGGAGAGCAGCTGTCACGTAAAGAAAATAAGACGGCATCGGAGGCAGGGAGCTCTTGTAAGTGCTAGGTGCGCCTCTACATGGAAGACTGAAGACTGCAGCGTGCCCAAGTGGAGAAGAGGTGTTGCTGGCTGGAGGGTCTGGATGACACGAAACTGCTGGAAAGAAGCCGGGTAACCTACGTGGAGCAGGTAAGTATAATTCCCGCAGATAGGTCGGGAACAAGGCTCATTGCGTAATTCGGGCACTGGGCTCGTGGGCAATAGTGGGCACTAGGCCCATGGGCAATAGTGGGCAATAGGCCCTGGCTAATTAGGGATATAGATACCATTCCCACCAGTACCAGCCTAACAGTATCAGACTTAGCCTGTGGGGCACTATAGGTTCAGGTTATTGGCCTGTGGGCACAGTCAAGCTATTGGCCTGCGGGCACCAGAGTCAGGCAATAGGCCTCCTGAGAACCAGAGTCAGGAGTGAGGCCTCTGGGGCAAAAGAGTCTATAGGCCTGGGGTAAGGTGGCATTAAGCCAGTAACCGTAGGAAGTAATTCTCGTAGTGAGACCACGCTCAGTCTTTCCCCATATAGAAAGGTAGTGACGGTTTGTATGGTGGTCACCCTAGGATTTCACACGGTAATACCTTGCATTGTATTGTACCTAACTGTGTATCCCTTTGCCACGTTACCCGGGTGTCAGGATGAGAGCATAACTCTGATATGCTGAAATAGAATATTGGATGTCAGGACCCAAATAAATCTTTGCATGAATACCTAAATTAAACCAGGAGGAGGTAATTGAGTTAGGCAAACCCTTTGTGCAGAGACCAGCTTAAGATATGCAGATCACAGACCTCCATTGTATTTGATCATGTATTTCCCTAGCTAATTGACTTCCTTTCAATAGGTAGTGTAAGCACAAACTAACACCTGGGTGTAAATTGGAGAGCCATATGCCTAGGTGCAAATCTTGGAGACTCTGGTATAAAAATTTGCATGGTCTTTATGCAGGTATATAGAAATATGACCTTCAAAGGAAAATGTCATAGTTCATATTTTGGGAAATCTGGATGCCACTCCGTACTGAGGGGCAAAAAACACACAAGGGTCTTGAAACATAGATACCAACTATACAGGGAACAGCCATAGTCACATGTATTTCCGGATGAGATTGGATATTGTTGTAATTCCATTATGTTTGGTATTTAAATGTGCGGGAGATTATGACCGGTTTATTGAGGGTGGTGTTATTTCTCTGAGATATATCTGTGAAGAATTACAAACAGGTCAAGACTCTGGGAATATTTGTGAGCAAAGTATAGTGACACCCAGGGGACGTTTCCGCCCCCACATTAGCATTCACACTGCCCCTGTGAATGCCGTCCCATTTGAGTTTGCTTAAAAATCTGTGTTCTGGAAGGAAAAAACTGTCAGACTTTTGGGGAAATCAAGTTACATTGATAAGCTGTCCATCTTCTTAGCCAAATCCCCTTGGCCAGAATGCAATTCATGTAAGTGCAAATCTGAATGTAATCCTTTCTATTTTAAACTGTTTTTGTTTGTTATGTCAGATTTATTAATTGTTATTCATTATTTTTGTTATCTGTATGCCCTGTACTTTTGTATATTAAATCTATAATTTAATAAGCTGCGTCCTTGATACTCTAAAGAATCCATTGGCCTGCTTAGAAGAGAGATTGCTCGACCAGGTTAACCCTGGGAATGTCATTGTGTGATTTGTTGATACATTTGATTAACAAGCTGTGTGTGCTTGTATTTACATTTGTGTAACAGTCTGGAGGTGTGAAGAGTTAACCCTGTGTGTGCTGGTGTGGGTCTTGTTAGTTTGTGGATATCTAGAAGCCTGTGTGCCAGTGTGGGACAGTATATTGGGGTCCTATTGCCCGTATTCAATAGGTGGTGGCAGAACCTGAAGTGTCTGGGGGTGAGAGCGCTGTGTGGGGGCGATTCCGTAGGTCTAGAACCTGTGTGATAGGTGAGAGAGGCTGCGGGCTGAAATCGTATGTGACCTCATACAGCAAACACCCCAAAGTCACGGCAGCTGGGAGCGTGTTCGTGACACCGGGGAATATGAAACTCAGGTACTAACCCTAGTTGAAGCTGGCAGGCCCCGAGATGCGGAGTCTAACGAGTTCCCAGGTATTCACCAAGAATCGCCGCAAGGCGGGATGGATTTTGTGCCAAAAACTCACAGGTTGCTTTCCTCTGGGTTGCCCCAGGGCATAGTACTGTGGAGAAAAGTTAACCAGAGAACACAGACGTACACTGGGGTACGATGATACAGAAGAATGTCACACCAGCCAAAACGGTACACATGTAGGCAAAACTGGGCACTAACGGAAGGCAGAAACAGAGTCAAAATGGAGGTCAGGATCGGTACACAGGAATCAGTCAGGAGAGTGGTCAGCAGGCAGAGGTTCAGTAGACAGGGATTAATCAATAACTACCCAGAAGGGAAGCGACTGGAGAAGACACAGGGATCAGGTCCAGGAGTCAGGAGTTGGCAACAAAGTTGCTCTAACATTAAACAAGTGTCACAGCGAAGTTTAAACACAGGAGCAGATTTGAAAAATCCGCCGTGGCCAGCTGTCACATGAGTCAATACCCAGAAGTGCCAGGCAGCCGCATGAGCGAGACAGCAGGTAAGTTGTAACACCCTTTAAGTATCTTCCCCCTAACGTAAGACCCTGATTAAAGGTAGGCTTTTGGTATCTATACTTTGAGATTTGTGTCTTTGGAACATTGAGGTGAGTTAGAGCACTGTACTACACCCAGAATTTGTAGTAGCATTAGAGTTGCGCAGCGGCTGATCACATAGACTGTTGATAGGATCAAGGCGCTGCTTTGTTTTGCTGTTATTGTTTGTTACAGTTAATGCTAGTGTGGGAGGCACATAAGAGCTAGGTTGCTAGCTCTGTGGGGTGGTTGTGTGTCGTGTTGTCCCTGTTTCTAGGTTCCAAGTAGCAGCGTGCAGATGGCTATCAAGAGGAGGTGACCGGTTTCCCAGTGAGTACCTGTCTTGATCTGTTGCTTTGTCTTCTGCAGATCTTTCCTGCTAAGGGTTACGTTTCCATTATTTCATCAGGATCCTAATCACCTGTAGCTGGCCTTTAAGAGACTGCCTTTCCCTATAACCAGTGCCAGTTCATCAATTGCCTTTGCTGCTGCTGGGCTACCTTTTTTTTTATACTGACCTGCTCCCTGGTATTGACTCATGCTTGTCCCTCATTTTTACACCGATCCTTGTGACCCAGACCATGGCTTCATTTTGACTTCACTCCTGATTTTCCCCTGGTACAGTTGTAAACTTCCTGACTACTGACCCCTGGCTTATTTGACCCTCCTTTGCCTGTTTCTCTCGTGATCCATCCAGTGCTTGTGTTTCCTGAATAACCTGGTATCCTGACCTCCATGGATCTTCTAGTGACTTGTGCTTCCTGGCAAAATCTGGAGACCTAACACCTGCGGATCATCGGGTGCCACGTGTCTTCTGACTCCTGGTATCCTGACACCTGTGGATCCTCTAGTGCCTTGTGTCTTCTAGCTAACCAGGAACCTTGACAACCGTGGTTTATTCTGTGTCTACAGGTTCCATACATCTCCAGCCTCAGAGCCAGACCTGGTAATCCAACCTACACCTGCTGCCTTAAACTGAGTTACCGTTAACCATTCTCTGCATCTGCAACTTCCTGTGCATCCATCCTAAACCTGCTGTTCCTGGCGCCTTGAACTGACTTGCCAATTACCACTGACTGCACTTATTGCTCCCTGTATAACTGTGTTCAATAAAGTCACTTTGTTCCACTACCATCACTCCATATTGTGTTCACACTAGGAATCCCAACAGTACCATTTTCTGGTTCCGTTTCACTCTTGGTAGGGCCCTCACCCGTACAACGGTGAGTAGGGTGACCAAGTAAAATAGGTGTGCCTGCGCAATCAAACAAGAGGCAGCCCTCAAATTATCCCCACACAATCGTGCGTGTCACAAGAAATCTAAATACGAAAAAAAAAGGGGGGAAAAATTGAAGTGACGCTTCTAATGCAGCTATGTATAAAATCACACTTCTCATATAGCATACATATGCAAACCTTCTAAAAACCATACATAACATAAAAAGATCAGTTCAAGAGTTGTTCAACAGCCAATTCATACATTCCAAAGGATGTGCAATAGTTCCCCTGGTATCCTGGTGTCTGTATACAACGGATCCTCCTGATATAGTGATAAAAAGGGAGACAAGAAAAAAATCAACAGAATAACATAGCGTAAGCTGTGAGGTGATATGGGTTCTTTTACATGTATATCCCACTATGGATAGTGCTTGTAAATGTAACTTTACAAAAGAATCACCACGTGATGTACTCCATATCCCCTTTTGGATGTACACTTACACATAACTGGTGAGTAATGGGCGTTGTATATCAATCACCACAAGATTCTTCTCAATTTGGACCGTATATTTCTTCCAATCATGGCTTAAGTATGAAAGGAAAGGATGTCGCTCATAGTGTAAAATCCTTATGACATTTATTGATAGCATAAACTCTTAAAACACACGGATAAGATCAAATAAAGCCATCAATGATAAAAAAAATATAAAAGTCCAAAGCGCTCGGTGAGAATGGTCTGTTACCCTCAATCAGATGGTAACAGGCATGTAGATAAAGTAAGTCTCCCGAAAAAGATCCCAGGATAGCCGGCTACTTGTCACAAAGAAATAATGAAGGGAAGAGAACATTTCTCCATGAGAGCGCCTTCCGTAACCTCCCTATCCGACGCGTTTCAATTACCAAATCTTTATCAAAGTATAGGTAGGTGAACAAACGAACACTACTTTATAAACTTCTTTCAGCCAATCAGAAACTTTTTCTGTCGTATCCTTCTTACAAAAAATGAATGACTTATTCATAGATGGATCCTACAATCAAAACATATACATTCTTATACCACCATAGAAAGTTGCAATACAAAGTGACCTAACCAAAACATGTATAACGATCACAACATACTCATGAGAAAATAATCTCTTAAAATACCTGGCATAAATCCCTGATGATATAACCGTATGTCTCTGAATTTTAATTTGTCCGTTGCCTTAAGTTACTCTTATTCAAAGGTTGATAATGTCTTTATCCAGTAATAACATTTCTCTTAGCCAGGTGTCTATCTTTTAATATATACGGACAATCGTATGAAATACCAACAAATACAGGCGAATTCTATAAATGAACATTATGCTCTAAAACACTATACACATGCCCTCCATGCCATTGGAAAAAAACTATATATATACATATGTTGCTGTCTGTCATAAACATAGAGAACATACAGTTATTTATAAGGGATAAATCATAACTGCAGTGTAAATATGTTATATCAAATGAATCCATTGATAAGTTTAGCTAAAGTGTAAAATGTGAAGACAGAAAGTCTGTTGTATGTGTATTTGATGGCTCTGCACATCCCAGTGTGAGTTGATAGTAGTGTCACCTGTACAGGTAGATAGAAATATGAGCTTCAAAGGAAAATGTTTTCATAGTTCATATTTTCACACTCCCTCCCGCTCACTGCGATCGTCCAACGATCGTCGCCTCTCTTCCCCTCTGATTACCTCCTCTCACGCACGTATCCAAGACTTCTCCCGCGCCGCTCCCCTCCATTGGAACAAGCTCCCCCGCTCCATCAGAACTTCCCCTAATCTGTCCTCTTTCAAACGAACATTAAAAACCCACCTTTTCCTTAAAGCCTTCCAGTCTCATGCCTAAACTCCCACCGGTCGGCTACCTCTCTTTCTCATCCCTTCTTCCCTTCTCCCCCTTCCTCCCGTCTCTCCGTCTCATCCATGTGTCTGTCTGTCTTCCCCTCCCTTTAGATTGTTCGCTCCTTTGAGCAGGGCTCTCCTACCTTCTGTTTCCATCACTTTTAACTGCGCTCTCCAGCTACTCAGCTCACCTCCTCTCAGTCCCTCTGCCCTCTGTCTCCTCTCGCTTCTCTCCGCTCCCCTCAGTGACTCTCAACCTGTCATCCGTGCCCATCCTCTTGGGCCATAGTTACCTGCCTGTACTCACTTTTCCCATCCCTCCCTCTCTTTCTGTTAGGAACTCCTTCAGTCAGCACGACAGAACCCGGAATCTGCTCCGATGTCTGGTGTTCACTGGAGCCCCTAGTGGTGGGGACAGACTTGGCTGCAGACGAACGGAGGGTCGTGTAGTGTGCACTGACTGGGGAGAACCCTGAGGCAGCGTAGTAGAACACAGCGATGTGAGATCCAGGCAAAAGGTCAAGGGCCGGCAGCAGACAGGGATATCAGAAAACGAGCCGAAGTCAGGGGTCACAGGCAATACAACGAAGTCCAAAAACAAGCCAGGGGTCATACACGGGAAATCCAATAATAGAATAAGCACAGGAGCAGGGAAACAGGAACAGGAGCCTAGCTAAACAGGAAGCTATAACTGGCAATGAGGCTCAGTCCTCACTGCCTTAAATAGCAAGAAGGGCCAATAGGAATCATGATAACAGAAACCCCTCCCACTGTATGACTGCACTGACACAATGCTGACAAAAACCAAGCCAGTACCAATACAGTAAATATATAAGACTCCCATAAGAGTCTATAGATATATATAACAACCCTACCTTTCCTTGCTGATCTGTGCCCGGGTGTCAGCCCGCTGGCCGGGCGCTGCGGCCTCTGGATTACAGCGTCCCGGTTGTTGCCTAGGCAACCGGGACGTCAGAGGCAGAAGTGACACCCCGGTCGTCATGGAGACGGCCGGGGCGTCCGAGAAGACCGGAAGCGAGCCGCGGCGGCCCGTCGGAGAGCCGCGGTTCGTAACAGTACCCCCCCCTTGAGGAGGGGTCAATGCACCCCGACTTCCAGGTTTCCCAGGATACTTTTTGAAGAAGTCCTTAATGAGTTGGTTAGCATGAAGATGCTTTTGCGGCACCCAAGATCGCTCCTCCGGGCCGTAGCCCTTCCAGTGGACCAAAAAGTGGATTTGACTTTGCACCCTTTTGGAGTCTAGGATCTTTTCAACAATAAACTCTTGGTGTCCTCTGACTGAGACAGGACGAGGTCTGTGCAATTGACGTGGTCTGAATTTATGTGACCATGTGGCTGCTTTCAACAAGGAACAATGGAATGTGTTAGGAATTTTGAGTGAAGGAGGAAGTTTCAACTTGAAAGCCACAGGATTAATCTGTTTAATAATGGCGAAGGGTCCAATGAACCTAGGACCCAACTTCCTACAAGGTTGCTTAAGTTTAATGTTGCGGGTAGACAGCCACACCTTGTCCCCGACCTTGAAAGGACATGGTCCACGATGCTGATCAGCATAATGTTTAGACTTAAATGAAGCTTGTTTGAGGGCAAGGTGAACCTTTCTCCATATCCGGCACAGATAAGAAATCGAAGAACTAGATTTAGCTTGATTCCAGACCTCCAGCGAGTTGGACCGAGGATGGAATCCGAGGTTACAGAAGAATGGTGATACCAGAGTAGACGAATGGCACGAGTTGTTGTAGGCGAATTCTGCCCATGGAAGCAGAGCAGCCCAATCACTATGGCATTTAGTTACATATAAACGGAGAAATTGCTCAAGGGATTGATTAACCCTCTCCGTTTGTCCGTTGGACTGTGGGTGATACCCTGAAGATAGACATAGTTTGATTCCTAATTGGGCACAGAATGCTCTCCAGAATGTGGCTACAAATTGGGAGCCGCGGTCAGAGACAATGTTAACAGGAAGTCCATGGAGCTTGAAAATGTGCTGAATGAATAGAGATGCCAAGGTTTTAGCACATGGCAATCCTACAAGAGGGACGAAATGTGCCATCTTACTAAATCTGTCCACTATCACCCAGATGGTGTTAAAGCTGGATGAGCGCGGTAATTCCACGATGAAATCCATCGATATGTGGGTCCAGGGTCTCGCTGGAATGGACAGTGGCATAAGAGGCCCGGCAGGACGTTTGCGAGAAGACTTGTTCCTGGCACAGGTTTCACAGGATAACACAAACTCTTTGGTATCTGCTGCCAAGGAAGGCCACCAGACGGAACGAGACAGAAGTTCCAATGTCTTGGATACTCCAGGGTGACCTGAGGTTTTATTATCATGACATTCGGTGAGGACCGTCCTCCTCAGATAATCCGGTACGAATAATTTACCCCTGGGAGTAGCTGATGGTGCCAACTGTTGGAGACCACGGAGAGTTGTGCCAAGATCCTGAGTTAGGCCAAGGACTACTTTGGATGCTGGAATAATGAAAGTGGTTTCTGCGAGGGAAGGATGAGAGGCGAAAAAACTGCGAGACAAGGCGTCCGCCTTAATGTTCTTGGATCCGGGCCAGAAGGTAATGGTAAAGTTGAAACGGGAGAAGAAGAGGACCCACCGGGCTTGTCTGGAGTTAACAATCTTGGCAGATTGAATATACTGTAGATTTTTGTGGTCGGTATATACTGTAACAACATGATTAGCTCCCTCCAGCCAGTGGCGCCACTCTTCAAATGCCCACTTGATTGCCAGCAACTCCCTATTTCCAACGTCGTAGTGGGTCTCAGCGGAGGAAAATTTCCTGGAGAAAAATGCACAGGGGTGCAGGCAGTGATCATTGAGGTCTTTCTGAGAAAGGATGGCACCTGCCCCGACGTCAGAAGCGTCCACTTCGATGATAAAGGGTAACTCTGGATTGGGGTGTCGGAGGACAGGTGCAGAGATGAACGCCTCTTTTAACTCCTGAAAAGACGTTAAGGCAGTAGAGGACCAATTAACGGTATCGGCCCCTTTTCGGGTAAGGGCTGTAATTGGAGCCACTAATACCGAGAATGACCGGATGAATCGCCTATAGTAATTAGCGAATCCTAAAAACCTCTGAATGGCTTTAAGATTGCTTGGCCGGATCCAATCGAGAACTGCCTGTACCTTACTGGGATCCATGGAGAAGCCACGAGGAGAGATGACATATCCGAGGAACGTGACCTGAGTGACTTCAAACTCGCATTTCTCGAGTTTAGCGAAGAGGCAGTGCTGGCGGAGTTTCCGAAGTACCTGTCTGACATGAGTACGGTGTTGCTCCAACGACTGGGAATAAATCAAAATGTCGTCAAGATACACTACAACGAATCTCCCCAGGAATTCTCGTAGGACATCATTAATAAAATCTTGAAACACTGCGGGGGCGTTACATAGGCCGAAGGGCATGACCCGATATTCATAATGGCCTGAGTGAGTGTTGAAGGCCGTCTTCCACTCATCGCCCTTTTTGATTCGAACCAGATTATATGCCCCCCGCAGATCGATCTTGGAGAATATTGTGGCTAATTTGAGCTGATCAAACAGCACGGAGATGAGTGGCAACGGATAGGTATTTTTCACGGTAATCCCATTTAGACCCCTATAGTCTATGCACGGCCGGAGGCTCCCATCTTTTTTTTTCACAAAGAAGAAACCCGCTCCTACGGGTGATTTGGATGGTTGAATGAATCCCTTACGTAGGTTTTCCTCCACATAATCATCCATAGACTTAGTCTCGGGAATAGACAAGGCATATAATCTTCCCTTAGGAAGCTTGGCATCCGGAACCAAATCAATGGAGCAATCTTAGCTACGGTGTGGGGGTAGAGAGTATGCTTCTTTTTTCGAGAACACGTCGTGGAATTCACGATAAGGCAATGGAAGAGATCCAGGGCAAGGCTGAACAATCCGGAGAGGAAGAGCAAGACAGGTTGAGGAACAAGCCTTACTCCATCGTATGATCTCCCCCGTGCTCCAATCTATGTGAGGGTTGTGAAGTTGAAGCCAGGGATGCCCGAGGATCAATGGTACGGAGGAACAAGGAATCAGAAAGAACGAGAGGACTTCAGAATGGAGAGCTCCCACCGTAAGCTGCAGAGGAGGCGTTTGATATGAGACCCTTCCGTCAGTTAACGGTCTGCCATCCAGTCCGCAGACCGTGATCTCCGAGTCCAAGTTTACGGACGGAATGCCCAGAGTCTTGGCAAAGTTTATATCCAAAAAGTTTCCGGCTGCCCCACTGTCAAGAAAGGCAGGGATAGAAACGGATCGATTACCATACATGATCCGAGCAGGGATTAAGACAGAATTCTTGGAGGAGACCATCTGGAGACCTAGGTGTACCTCCTCCTCTACTCCTAGGCCTGGTCTTTTCCCGCCTTGTTCGGGCAGCTACGCAGGAGATGGCCTTTATTGCCGCAATAGAGACATAGCCCCAATGACCGCCGCCTGGATTTCTCCTCAGGGGACAGGCGATAAGCCCCTAACTGCATGGGCTCTGGTAAATCCTGAGGAACTGGGTAGACGGCTGGAGAGGACCAGGATGGTGAGGCGGCCTCCTTCTCGGACCTTCTTTCCTTGATCCTGCGGTCAATTTTAATAACCAATTGCATTAAGGCCTCCAAGGAAGATGATGAAGGATACTGGACTAAGGAGTCCTTTATCTGCTCCGAGAGCCCAAGCCGGAACTGACTCCGTAGTGCGGGGTCATTCCACTGGCTGTCGACCGACCAACGTCGGAACTCGGCACAGTACTCTTCCGCTGTCCGCCGTCCCTGTTTCAGCGCTCTTAGGTGGGACTCGGCCGAGGCCACCCTATCTGGGTCATCATATAAGAGACCAAGTGCGTTGAAGAAGGCGTCTACGGACTGCAGAGCTGGATTAACAGGAGTCAGACTGAACGCCCAGGATTGGGGATCGCCTTGGAGTAAGGAGATGACAATGCCGACCCTCTGTTGCTCCGAGCCCGAGGAGCGGGGCCTGAGACGAAAATACAGCTTGCAGCCCTCCTTAAAATTTCGGAATAAGGTTCTATCTCCAGAGAACCGGTCCGGAAGATTTAACTTTGGCTCAGGTGCCGGAGTTGCTTGTGAGGCCTTGGCGGCTTCTTCCTGAGCAGAAAGCCTGTGTGAAAGATCCTGAACCATCTGCGACACAACTTGGATCTGCCCTGCTAGGACTTGAGCCGGACTGGGTTCCATCAGTGGAAAATAGGATCGTTTTTATTTTTGGGCCAGTTATAATGTTAGGAACTCCTTCAGTCAGCACGACAGAACCCGGAATCTGCTCCGATGTCTGGTGTTCACTGGAGCCCCTAGTGGTGGGGACAGACTTGGCTGCAGACGAACGGAGGGTCGTGTAGTGTGCACTGACTGGGGAGAACCCTGAGGCAGCGTAGTAGAACACAGCGATGTGAGATCCAGGCAAAAGGTCAAGGGCCGGCAGCAGACAGGGATATCAGAAAACGTGCCGAAGTCAGGGGTCACAGGCAATACAACGAAGTCCAAAAACAAGCCAGGGGTCATACACGGGAAATCCAATAATAGAATAAGCACAGGAGCAGGGAAACAGGAACAGGAGCCTAGCTAAACAGGAAGCTATAACTGGCAATGAGGCTCAGTCCTCACTGCCTTAAATAGCAAGAAGGGCCAATAGGAATCATGATAACAGAAACCCCTCCCACTGTATGACTCTGCACTGACACAATGCTGACAAAAACCAAGCCAGTACCAATACAGTAAATATATAAGACTCCCATAAGAGTCTATAGATATATATAACAACCTTACCTTTCCTTGCTGATCTGTGCCCGGGTGTCAGCCCGCTGGCCGGGCGCTGCGGCCTCTGGATTACAGCGTCCCGGTTGTTGCCTAGGCAACCGGGACGTCAGAGGCGGAAGTGACACCCCGGTCGTCATGGAGACGGCCGGGGCGTCTGAGAAGACCGGAAGCGAGCCGCGGCGGCCCGTTGGAGAGCCGCGGTTCGTAACACTTTCATGCTGTGCCTGAGCCCCCAGAGTTATAGTGCTTACTGTTACTTGTACTGTGCTGTTTCACCTTGTACTGTGCCATTGTTTGTCCTTATACGGCGCTACGGATACTTTGTGGCGCCCTATAAATAAAAATTAATAATAATAATAATAATGAAATATTTTGGGACTACTCCATACTGAGGAGCAGAAATCACACCAGGGTTGTGAATGACAGGTAGGGGTTGTATCCGGGAACAGCTAAAATCACATATCTTTGCAAAAGGTATGTCACATTGTCAAAATTTCATCGTGTTTGATATCAAAAGATGGACAAAGTCATAAGGGATTTATCAATAATAAAATTGGGTTTGTGTGACGCTCCACAGAAAAGTTAGGTCACATAGTAGAATTGAGTAGTAAATCAGATAACATGCAAATGGTGATTGAAAAAGTGCCACAGGCCACAACCCCCGAGGGTAAGAAGAGGTGTGGAAGTGTCTTTAAAAAGCTGAAACCAGTTACAGCAAATTGTCAGAATTTTGTGTAAGTCAATCCACGTCGATAAGCTGTCCATCTTCCAAATCAAATTTCCCATGGCACAGAGTATGCAATTCATGTAAGTGACACTCTGAATGTATGCCCTTTTATTTTAAACTGTTTTTATTATTATTATTATTATTATCCTTTATTTGTTAGGCGCCACAAGGCTTTCGCAGCACCGTACATGGTACAAACAGTAGACTATACAGGGTGAAACAGTACAGAACAATAAACAAAAAGTACCAATACTTCAGAAACTCCAGGCAGGCTGATGCAAAAAACACGGAGCCGAAGAACAGGTGAGGAGACAGGAGGGAAGAGGGCCCTGCTCATGCGAGCTTACATCCTAAGCTTGTTATGTCAACCTATTAATTGTTTATTCATTATTTTTTTTATATCTGTATCCCCTGTACTTTTGTATATTAACTCTATAATTTAATATGTTGTGTCCTTGATAGTCTGACGAATCCATTAGCCTGTTAAGAAGAATATAGCTTGACCAAGTTAACCCTTTGAATGCCAGTGTGTGATTTGTTGATACATTTGATTAACAAGCGGTGTGTGCTTGCATTTACATTTATGTAACAGTCTGGAGGTGTGAAGAGGTAACCCTGTGCTTGCTGGCGTGGGTCTTGCTAGTCTGGGGATAGCTAGAAGCCTTATGGGGCAGTGTGGGACAGTATATTGGGGTCCTATTGCCGTATTCAATATGTGGTGGCAAACCTGAAGTGTCTGGGGGTGTGAGAGAGCGCTGTGTTTGGGGCGATTCAGTAGGTCTATAACCTGTGTGATAGGTGGAGAGAGACTGCGGGCTGGAATCGTGTGTGACCTCATAGAGCAAACACCCAAAGTCACAGCAGCTGGGAGCGTGTTCGTGACACTATCTATCTTTATGCACCTAAAAATTATGTTCTTACAGATTATCCCTGATGTATCCAAAGTGTTAATACCTATAATATACCACCTCTATGTAATAAGTTTAGATGAAATAACTAACTCTTCCAAAATATCCTAAAAGAGTGTAAAAGAGAAAGAAAAAATACCAACTGTAACCCAACTGCTATGATGGAATAATATCCATCCCTCATATTATTGGTAATTATTATCTGAGGACCACAGAGATAAACATCGAAAAAGCTGGAAAACTGTGATCTGAGTCTCAAAGATGATTAGAGAAAATCAATATGTGATTCCTTGGATATTTTCATTGAAATATAAACCATTATTATGTTCTTCCCCTCTCCTGACTTATTACTCCAAGAACCATTTGATCTCAAAATCTACATTTAGACCTTTCGGCGCTGGTGTTCCCATAGAATAGATTATTTTCATTTCTGCTTTAGCTAGATCACTTTTGGAATCCATTTTTCTCCAATCTCCTGTGACTTTCTTTAGACCAGGGTTGTCCAACCTGTGGCCTGCGGGCCGCATGCGGCCCAGCACACCTGTAAATGTGGCCCAGAAGGAGTTTTGGTTGTGGCAAGGGGGCAGCGCTGTTAATGGAAAAAAAAAATCCTGCAAAAAGAAAGAAAAGAAACTACTTACCTTGCGGTCACGTCAGCTGATACTCCGGCTCCCTCCCTTGTCTCCTCCTCCGTGCGGTGCTCGCAGTGAATGTCGGGCGTGATGTCATCATGCCCAACATCCATTGCGGAGCGCAGCACAGAGTAGACACCCGCGCGAGAAGAACAATCAGCAGCACAGAATCGGAGAAAAGAAGAGAAGAGGACAGGAGAACAAGCCGATTAAAAGGTAAGTTAAGGGGGATTTTTTTTATTATTTCAAGGGACGCTGACAAGTGAATAAAAGTCACCTGGTCCTGGAGCATCATGGACCTTATCTCCCTGCTACATACTTCTACTTGTAATACTAATGGGGCATTATATATTATTCTCTTTGGCCCATTATAAGTTGTTATCCCTTAACTAACATAGTGGTGTAATTATCAAAACAGGTCACAATTTGGGGTCACAGTGATGTATATGTCAGGTACCGCAGGCCTGGTCAGGGCATCCTGATATACAATGCCTGGCTTAAATGCACTTTATTGATATTGCATCGAAACAATACAAAAAGTGATTGTAGTATAATAACTAGAGAGGATTTTTTGAACAGGGCGATTGAAAGGTAAGTATAGGGGGATTTGAAAAAAAAGTGATATATATATATATATATATATATCACTTTTTTTCTCATATATATATATATGTTAACTATGTTTTCTATGGTTTTTGGATGATCAGCTATCGTTATTGTTAGTGTATTTTATGTGCGGCCCAAACCAACTCGTCGTCTTCCAATGTGGCCCAGGGAGGCTAAAAGGTTGGACACCCCTGCTTTAGACCATAAAAAAATGTAATAGACTTAATATCACATTGATGCATCTCCTTACAATAAGCTGACAGAGTCTTGTCCATAACCTTCTTGATGTTTCTTATATGTTTATTCCAGCGGTCTTTCAATTTCTGTCCCGTCCTTCCAACATACTGTTTACCACATAAACATTCAATAAGATTTACGCAGCTTTTGGTGTTACAAGTTATGAAATCATCCACTATGATTTTTGTGGCGTTACTTTTCGTATTCTTACAGGCTCCACAATACCCACACCTCAAAACACTTTGGTATTGTGAAAGTCCATTCTAGGTTTGGTGAGTAGGGTGTTCGGGCAGGATTCTTCCCTATACCGAATATCCGTAGTCCCACACCCAGCCCTAGAGCAGATCAGGGTGTAGAGTGCAGAGTCTCTACTAGTGGTCTTCACCTCGTCGTACACCCCCTCCCCTTCCAACTGTATGACTACCTTCCAGTAATTTATCTACTTTCCTCCCTAGACTGAAGTACTGAGGGGTTTGCATGATGAGGTCGGACAACGGGGTTCTGAGTGAGGAGTGTACGGTGCGTTGTATAGTCATCCCTCAGGAACAGGTAAGTACCTGGGGTGCCAGGAAACGATTTACAGTTTGTGTTGCCCTCGTCCCCTAGGCATCCTTACAGTACTATCTTAACTTCTACAGCAAATTGAAAAGGCTACACAACTAGGTCAAATTTTAATTATGGGGGATTTTAATTATCCGGACATTGATTGGAGTACTGAGAACTGCGGTACAGCTAGGGGAAATAGGTTTCTGAGCACGCTAAAAGACCATTACATGTCCCAATTAGTTGAGGAACCAACTAGGAACCGGACTATACTGGACCTAGTAATAACAAACAATGTAGACGTAATATCAAATATTCAAGTAAAGGAGCACTTGGGAAACAGTGATCATAATATGGTCTCATTTGAAATTAGTTTCCAGAAACAACAGTATAAGGGATCAACTAGGACTTTAAACTTTAAAAAGGCAAATTTTAATATGCTAAAGGAGTCTATACAGAGCACAGACTGGGACAAAGCCTTTGAAGGAAAAAATACGGAAGAAATGTGGGCTGTCTTTAAAATGTTGTTGGAAACATACACGTATAAGTTCATTCCTATGGGAAATAAATGTAAAAGAATTAAGTCTAAACCAATGTGGCTAAATAAAAAGGTAAGGGAAGAAATGCAAAGGAAGAAGCGTGCATTTAAATTGTTTAAGTCTGAAGGGTCAGAGGAGTCCATAGGTACAAGGAATGTAATAAAACATGCAAAAAGGAAATTAGATTGGCTAAATTAGAAAATGAAAGGCACGTTGCAAAAGAAAGTAAGACAAACCCCAAAAAGTTTTTAAGTATATAAATGGCAAAAGGATTAAAAAAGATAATATAGGACCCCTAAGAAGTGAGATGAGTGAATTGATAAATGATACTAAGGAAAAAGCAGAGATATTAAACACGTTCTTTTCTTCAGTATTTACCAGAGAGGAACAAATGGCAGGAGTAATACATAAAAATGGAAATGAAACCATGCCATTAATTAATACTTGGTTGTCAGAGGAAGAAGTCCAAAGGCGACTGAAGAATATTACGATAAATAAAGCTCCAGGTCCAGATGGCATACACCCAAGGGTCCTTATGGAGTTAAACTCGGAAATAGCTAGAACGCTATTCTTAATTTTCAGAGATTCAATCTCATCAGGCTCAGTACCAAGGGATTGGCGAATAGCAGATGTGGTGCCGTTGTTTAAAAAGGGGACAAGATCACAACCAGAGAATTATAGACCTGTAAGCCTGACATCAATAGTGGGGAAACTACTGGAAGGTATTTTAAGGGACAGTATTCAGGATTACTTGGTACGCAATAAAATTATTAGTGGGAATCAACATGGATTTGTGAGGGATAGGTCATGTCAAACTAATCTAATTAGTTTCTACGAGGAAGTTAGTGGGAACTTAGACCAGGGCAGGACAGTAGATGTGGTCTACTTAGATTTTGCAAAGGCCTTTGATACAGTGCCACACAAGAGGTTG
Organism: Mixophyes australis; assembly: GCA_036250195.1. Classification (NCBI taxonomy): domain Eukaryota; kingdom Metazoa; phylum Chordata; class Amphibia; order Anura; family Limnodynastidae; genus Mixophyes; species Mixophyes australis. The sequence continues at coordinate 13,983,807 of JAVHZZ010000004.1, forward strand.
GTTTACAAAATAAGGGAACTGGGTCTAGAAATCAAAATTTGTACTTGGATCGAAAACTGGTTAGAGAATAGGGAACAGAGAGTTGTGATAAATGGAACATTTTCTAATTGGTCAAAGGTCTTAAGTGGAGTTCCTCAAGGTTCCGTGCTGGGACCACTCCTTTTTAATATATTTATTAATGACCTTGGTGTTGGTTTAGAGAGTAAAGTTTCTATTTTTGCAGATGATACTAAACTCTGTAAGGTAATAAAATCAGAGCAAGATGTAGCTTCTCTACAGAGGGACTTAAATAAACTGGAGGATTGAGCGGCTAAATGAAATATGAGGTTTAACACAGATAAATGTAAGGTTATGCATTCAGGGATCAAAAACAAGAACGCACTCTATAAATTAAATGGAATTAATTTGGGAGAATCTATAATGGAAAAGGATTTGGGAGTGCTCGTAGACAGTAGACTTAGCAATAGTGCTCAATGTCAAGCAGCAGCTGCAAGGGCAAACAAAGTATTGGCATGCATAAAAAGGGGCATAGATGCAAGGGAAGACAGTGTAATTTTGCCACTGTATAAATCGTTGGTAAGATCTCATCTTGAATATGCAGTACAGTTCTGGGCACCACTCTATAAAAAAGATAATTTGGAACTAGAAAGGGTTCAGAGAAGGGCGACAAAATTGATAAAGGATATGGAGTCATTAAGTTATGAGGAAAGGTTAGCCAGTTTAGGCATGTTTACTTTAGAAAAGAGGCGTCTAAGGGGAGATATGATTACTATGTACAAATACATTAGGGGTCAATACAGAGAGCTTTCATGGGAATTTTTTACCCCAAGGACCATACACAGGACACGTGGTCACCCCCTAAGGTTAGAGGAGAGGAAATTTCACAACCAGCAAAGGAAGGGGTTCTTTACAGTAAGGGCAGTCAAGATATGGAATTCATTGCCAGGGAAGGTTGTGATGGCAGATTCAATAGATATGTTTAAGAAAGGGTTAGACAAATTTTTAGCGGAAAGGTGTATCCAGGGATACGACCGTTAATTTAATATAAAGGATAGTAGTGGATATAGGGTAAAAATAGGACTGCAATATTGGGTCTGGGGGGATTTTCAAAATTGAAACAGATTGGCGGTTGCTTACTCTGGATTAATTTCAAATATAAGTGCAGGATCGCAGGAGATCCAAAATAGGGTGAACTTGATGGACTGGTGTCTTTTTTCAACCTCATCAACTATGTTACTATGTTACTATGTAACTTGCTGTTACTCTTAATGTGTCTGTCATGTATACTGTAAGATGCTGTGTACATTTTGTGGAGTCATAAGTTTTATATCATTCCGTATATACAACAAGAAAATCAGTACTAATGGTGCCCAACAGGTGGCGATACAGAGCCAAGCCATTCTTCCAGGGAGTAATTATCAGACTCCAGAAACCTGATGTGAGGAGGTGTCGGCTGTTTTAGTGCAACATAAACATAGATTGTTAACTAATTATGCAGCATTATATGTAATTCTTATAAGGTTTATATGTAAGCTGCCCTCCGCTTCCTGCACTTGCCCCTTGTTACCTGTCTACTACTAGTATCTTCATTTTGACAGTTCCTGTCCCCTCCTGACACTGTCCAGTTACTGACTACACACGAATGTGAGTTTAGCCAGTTATATGTGATCAGCCATTTGTGTCCGGTACCCACCTCCATGACTGTGGCCAGTACTTTGGAAGTGACAGGTAAGTATATAGACAGTATATACGGGATGAAGATGATATGTGATATGTGTATCATATATATCATACTTGTCTACTTTTGAAAAATAATTTCAGGGAGATTGTACAAGTAACAATGGGGCGTGTCTGGATCCACCCAAGGGGCGTGTCAGGCTCAGCTTATGACGCACCCCTTGACATTGCATCATTAGGTGGGTGAGGTCACATCATGTGATAACATAAGCAAGCAGGCACTTCGGGGTCCTAGAGGTTAGCCTACCTTCCTGGGAGTTCATTCCTGGAGAGTAGATAACTATGTTACATCTGTCTATCAGGCACTGTGAGTAGGTGTTGTGCCACAGTTACACTTATTACACGGTTGTCAAAGTTATGTCGAATTTGCGAGCCTCTCATTGAAAATTATAAGCCAGCATGATCTCTTCAGGAGCCAGAGGAGATGTGCATCCACTGATATAAACACAAATGAGTGCTGATAGATTGGTGCCAGCAGTAGTGTCACGATTTGCATTCTGCAGCTGCTGTCTGCAGTGACTATATTGGATTTGTTATGTATTCTACTTGTAGTACCACTGCCCACCAAAGGGGCCACTGTGCTACTTTGATTATTCTCCTTGATCACTGGGAGTGGTTTCAGCTGCATGAGGCCTATATAAACCTGCCTGCTTCATACGGTCTGGGCCAGATCATCAGGTCACTCCTGAGAGCATTCCCTGTGCTCAGCTTCTGTCTACACTGCTGTTATCTGTGTACTGGACTTCCACATCAACAACCATTATACTTGTAGTTCCACGCTGTATGCTGAAGTTACCTTGTCATCTGTGTGTCTTAATAAAGTCATTATAACCACTTACACTCTCTCCGTGGTCATACCTGGGAAATCCTGACAAGTAGTATCCAGGACTATTCTCCACCTGGCTCCTGGGGATTGTAAAGTCCGGATAAGGTGTCATAAAATATTCCAAAATGGACAGATTTCTAATATCATAAGCACAGTATATTGAATCCACGCTTTCTCACTAAGTATGTGTTGCAGCCAGTGGGAGTGGGCTCATCTCAACCTCCAATATAATAGTAATAGGATAATATACTCCAGTACCTTAACGTAAGGGTCTTATACAAAGTTATAATAACAATGAGTAATACACTTGTTATTTATTAATGCAGTTATCTTGTTCTTCCTAAGGGGTAATGGTGTTCTCAGACCAGCACACAAACAACTCTTTTGTCACCTATATCAGAGTTGATAGCTGGTTCAATTATAGACTATACATATTACAAGTGATACATTTGCATTCCTTTCAGTTGTTTACCCTAATTAAAAAGTTTGGAGGGGCAATTTCATGTTTTAGTCATGTATTTTTTCCTAGATTAAACCCAGTGCACTGGCATTTTTTGTTTTAAACATTAATAAATAACAAGTTTATTACTCATTGTTATTATAACTTTGTATAAGACCCTTACGTTAAGATTTCTAATATCCTCTATATTTATGTTTCTAAACTTGATTATCAATATAACAATATACTACTGTCCTCTATACTGATACAGCACTTACATACTAGATATTTGTGTAGCAAAACATATAATATTACTGCACAGATATCCAGACACAAGGAATACACGCAATGCAGTTATACCGATATAAACATCTTCTATATATATATATATATGACTATATATTATACATGTCACAAATCACCCTACGAGTTAAGTTATTAGAACTTGTTGTTGATGAGAGCTTCACCTTTAGCAGCCTCCTTTCCCATAGAACCAGATATGTTCACCAGTACTCGGTTGTCCCCAGGACTTGAGTAGTGATAAAATAACTAGGTGGGCACCACACGGGACTCAGCACTTGGATGCTGAGCAGAGACCTCTAAGGCAAACAGGATGCAGTCCCAACCTCCACCAATATAACAGATTGGCAGTGTGGAGTAGAGGATTATTATTATTATTATTATCTTTAATTAATAAGGTGCCACAAAGGGGCCACAGCGCCGTACATAACATGCCAAAATCAGAGAGCCATGACACAACATGATACAGAAAGAACAAAAATATATACACAGACACAGGTAACATGGTAGAAAGTAGGCCGAAGCTTAAGAAAACAGCGCTAGGGAAGCAGCCAAGAGGTACAGGGGGTGATGGAATAGTAGAAGGAGCACACAAGGAAAGAGGACCCTGCTCCTAAGAGCTTACATCCCAAAGGAAAGGGGGAGACACAAATAAGGTGGTACTAACTAGGGAGAGAGCCAGGACAATGGAGTTAGGAGGAGACCGATAGACATGAATAAAGAAATGAGTCTTAAGGGCACGCTTGAAGCCTTTGAGAGTAGGTGCTAACCTGATGGAACGTGGAAGATCGTTCCACAGCAGGGGAGCAGCCCAGGCAAAGTCCTGGAGACGGGAGTGAGAAGAGGTGATCAGTGTAGTGAGGCGGCGTTCAGAGGCAGAGCGGAGGGAGCGGGTAGGAGTGTAGGTAGAGATTGACTAAGAGCTTTAAAGGTGAGGGTGAGGAGTTTAAATGTAATTCTGTAGGCCATGGGGAGCCAATGTAGTGACTGTTGGAGGGAGACTGCAGAGACAGAGCGACAGGAGAGAAAAATGAGGTGGGCAGCAGCATTGAGGATAGACTAGAGGGTCAAGGTGAGAATCAGGTAGGCCAGAGAGAAGGTGGTTACAGTAGTCAAGGTGGGAGATTACAAGCGAGTGAACAAGGGTTTTCGTAGTGAAAGGGGCGAATTTTGGATATATTCCGAAGGTAGAAGTAGCAGGATTTTGAGACAGACAATATGTGAGGCTGGTGAGGATGGTGTAGTACCAGCTGTGGCCTGTGTAGAGATGGTGCTAGAGAGCAGCACAGTGCAAGGGAAGTGCTGGAGTAAGATCGAGCTTTAAATATGGACTGCGAAAAACTGCTGACAAGGATGAGTACGATGGAGCGGACAGCAGGCGTCACAATCCTGCGGCTGGGAGGTGATCTCACAGACCAGAAGGCAGAGTAATATAACATGCAAATGGTCGGTCCAGGCAGTGATCAGGGGTGATTAGGTCACAAGCAGAGGTCAAAACCGACTGTCGAAGTCAGCAAATTGGATAAAGTCATTTCAATTAAAGTCTAGCAAACTTGGTTGTCGCTGTCTGAAAAGATGCGTACGGTACGCATCTACGTACAAGGGCACGCTACGGCGTGAAAGGGCGTACGCATCCACTACACGTGGCAGCAACAGTAATTGGTCTTTTACCATACATTCGCACAAACACGCATACTTATAAAATAGTACACATTAATGATAGTTGCAACACATAGTCAGTTATGTCGAAATATAGTAGTATTTATATGTTATATTAGAGTTACATGCATATTAGTGAAATACACGGAACGGGTTAAAGGACTAACATCATGAGTGGTATCATAATGAACCTTGTTACATATCCTACTGTTTGGTTCACTCTGCGAGGGAATCGCAGAGTGCATACGCAAGTTATGAATGATAGGGAATTATGAACTACTTAAGACTAAGGAATCTTGGCGGGAAGAGCAGAGCATACCCCCTGCAGAGATGACCCCCTCCTTTGGATTCCTTAGGATGAACCAGCCAATGATTGACGACCCCTTGGACATTCCTGAGACCCGGACCAATAGATGCAAGCTATACCATCTTCATTGTATTACTGTATTTGATTGTGTATATAAGCAGCAGCTTGTGATCCAGAGTGCAGACATCTTGTCCCCAGACTTCAGGATTGAATGACTGCACTGGATCCAGAGCGCCTGCGATAAGTAATGGCTGTATTTACTATTACTTCGCTTGAGCATATTATTCTACTTATTGCGAATAAATCTTTGTGCTTTGGAAACACAAATCGAGGTTCGACAATCGTTATTGGTTAGCGACAATACGCACATAACAATTTGGGGGCTCGTGAGTTTGGAGGTTTCGTTGCCGATGATACGCAAGACCAACGGATTTCGGTTCCTCAACAAAGGGTGGAGACGCGTCATAAACGGGTAAGAACGCATGGTGTTCCAAACCTGAATTTTACTCTGTGTTGCGAAACCGAATGTCCGTTTTGCATTATCTAGGGCACGCTAACTAGAACCTAGGGACAAAAGAGAAAACTGTTTTGTTTTTTCTGTCATTGTGCGTTTTAACTGTATTGCATTGCTTAGCGTATGTGTATTTCCTGCTGTGCGTACGCGAACTTCCGGTAGATTTGCCACGTGGTTAAACAATCGTCTTGATAGTTATTATACATGCATAATATAATTACTTGTGAAAACCTCTGGGAAATTATTACTATTGTTGGGAATTCTTTTATTTTCTGCGCAGAAAAGGTGTATAGTGTGTGATTTGTTGACTTTAAATACACTAAGGTTTATCTATTGCAAAATAGAGTGTCAGTTGCTGTTTGACGAGGCAGGTGCCCAACTGGTGTACGGTATACAAGGCAGGTATACCGGGGGCAGAAACTGAATAAGTTTTCGCGACGTGCACCCAAGGGTAATCGCATCGCTTACAGACTAGCTTTAAGCGTTGCGATTGCACCGCACGGCAAGGAAAGCCGTGATTGCGACTTGGGGGTAACGGGGAGGAATTACGTTGGTAAGGCTGGTAATTGACTTTACCAGAAGCTACCAGTTGTAATAAACTCAACAGATTTTGTTGGAGAGTCAGGGGTAATCGAGGAGCTGATAACCCTTTAGTCCGCATTGATATTTCTGTATTAGGGGTCCTTGTTTAATACAAGAGGAAGCGAGTGGACGCGGCTTGTAGCAAATACGTCCACAGGCCGGTAAAATATCTCTAGCGGTAGTGTTGAAAATTAGTGGCTGAATATTGTGTTATTTCTGGAAGCCTTTGTGGCAGGATATTGTGATATTTCTGGGACCCTATTGTTCAATATGGGTGCTAAGCAAACACTAGAGAAGGCCAAGGTACTGCCTAAGGAAGGTCCTATTGGTTCAGCGAGATTTCTTATGTGTAAGAAATATGGTGCATACGCAACTGCGTATTGCGACACGTGGGTCAAGATGACCAAAGGTTGTGATAGGCCTTTCCCAACAATAGGGAGTTTTAATGCAGAGGTACTAAATACTGTAAAAGATAAAGTATGATTGATTACCTCAACGAAAGTGAGGAATAAACATAATGATTGTTTAAAATTATGGCAAATGGAAGGTAACACGTGGCACAGCAGCGAATGCAAAGCGGAAGTAGGCGTGGCTAAAAGCGCGCGCACAACGGAAGTAACCGTCGAGAAGCGTGGCGAACTCAGCGCAAGCGCGCCCCCGCCACCTTATGTGGCGGGAGGGGTAGGTACAGCCGTTGTTAAAACTGAAAATAGAAAAATTGCTAAGTTGTATCCTGTTTTAAGCCAGTTTAAATCAAGTGTATCTGAAAATGAAGATGAACCCACTGTGATTTCGGCCATTGCCCATGCTGTTAGTGTACTAGAGGCTCAGCGCAAGTATGAGAAAATGGCTGAGATAGGTGAGAGTAGCGTGATCACTAGGAGTGAAAGCGTTCTAAATCTAGAACCAGCAAATCCTGTAGTGTCCCCTGAAGTCAGTGTACCAGAGGGTGCGTTCCCAGTCCGCACAATATCAGTTCCCAATGGGAAACCGGATAAGGATGGTGTAGTTCCTTTAAGAAATGTTACAATGCATTGTCCCTGGACTAGATCAGAATTACGTTCCATTATGACTGAATTCCCAGATCCTAGAAAGGAGTTAGCTAAATGTCAGAAATTTGTTAAAGACTTAGGAAATGCCCACGAACCAACCAATAAGGATTGGCGTGTAGTGTTGAGGGCGTGTCTTCCTCACAATACTAACATATAAAAATTTATTGAAGATTGTTTGTTGGAGGAAGATGACACCTTGACTGATGAGATTAACCAAAAGAATATAGAAAGAATTGTCAAACACTTAGCCATCTATTATCCAGTAGTGGTAAATTGGAGTAAGATTTTCACCATAAAACAAAAAGACAGTGAAACTGCAGCGGATTATTTTGCTAGAGCTCTTGCATCAATGACACAGTTTACGGGGATATCAGATATAAGGGAGAACCCACATCATAGGGAAGTAGCAGTAACAGTACTGATGGATGGTCTAAAGGAAAATCTAAAAACAAGAGTACAAACCTCAACCCCTGGTTGGAGAGGCAGCACGGTAGATTCTCTTAGAGAAGTTGCTGTGGAACACGACAAAAATATCTTTAGGAAAAGGGAAGAAAAGAGTGACAAGTTGATGACGGTGAGTATACAGGCATATGGGGGAATGCATACACGACCACCAGCATACAACCCACATAACGGGAAACGCAGAATGTTCAGATGTTACAATTGCAAAGAAGAAGGACATATGAGAAAAGATTGTACAAAGGGAAGGTATAATCCTAATGAAGGGTCACATAGATATCCTCCAAGGAGGGATTCACATAGACTAGAAGACGCACATTTACCCGGGCTTATTACAGCAGCAAATGCTGCGCGGGTGTCATGATCTGCCCTTAGCTTATGCGCTACATGCTGCTTTGCATGGCAGCTCCTGCCTTTTTGTCCTGTTATTGTTTTGTATTGGCAGTACCTCCACTCACCAGAGGTGCTGCTATTGTGTGCATTAGGGGTTAACCCTCCTGTTCACCAATCATTATATGCACCTGGGTGTGGTCCATTTAAACCTGTTTCCCCCAGCTCACATTGCTGGTTATTGTTGTCCCATCCTGTGATGTCCTTTCCTGTTGTCCAATCCTGATGTAATTTCCTGTTGTCCTTACCTGATTGTTTCTGGACATTCATGCTACTTTCTGCATCAGCTGGAACCTGGTATTTTTCACTGCTCCTTATTACCTGTTGTTAATACCTACCCTCTGCTACCCTGCATTACCGTTTACCTGGTTGTTTCTGGACATTCATGCTACTTTCTGCATCAGCTGGAACCTGGTATTTATCACTGCTCCTTATTACCTGTTGTTAATACCTCTCTGCAAATAAACACAGAGTGTTTTCACCAAATTCGTGACTCCTAGCTGTACTTCTGTTTGAGATCTGTGACAGTATAACCAGCCCAAAAAACAGCTTTGGAGTCAGGTGAAAGTTTTGTTTTATTCTGGGACTTTTTTTTGCTGCAATCAAGTTTTCATTTGTCTTTTGCAACATGTCTGTTTTACCAATCATGGAATTACCACTGCTACAAACCTTACAAATGGACATTATATTGTTACACTCCCAGCTGGCCAAATTTTCCACTTTGCTTTTGGACCCACTCAGGAGACTATCAGAGACTGTTTCACTGAAATCTAATACTGTTGATTTGACCCAGCCAACTCTGTCTGCTGCTGAATCCGTGCCGCCAACACCTTGCAATAATACCATGTCAAATTTGCATTTAACTAACAACTGCAGTTTACCTAATGCCCGGTTCACAAGTGGGCCACGCCCCCATCTGACCGAAGTGGAGCGACAGCGCAGAGTAACCAACAAACTGTGTCTCTACTGTGCCAGCAATGCACATTTCTTGCAGGACTGTCCTGTCCGTAGACCACGTCAGCTTACTGAACCATCTCCTGTTGTTTCCTCTCGGCACTCCAAATCTGTTTATGCTCCAGCATTCCTGTTCTCTGCGAAGAGACCCAATCTGCCAGCTCCAGCCGCCTGTCCTGAGGCACCCATTCCCTCTGTCTCTTGTGCCGAGGTGCCAGCCTCTGTCTCCTGTGCCGAGGTGCCAGCCTCTGTCTCCTGTGCCGAGGTGCCAGCATCTGCCTCCAGCTCTGAGGTCACATCATCTGCCTCCAGCTCTGAGGTCACATCATCTGCCTCCAGCTCTGAGGTCACATCATCTGCCTCCAGCTCTGAGGTCACATCATCTGCCTCCAGCTCTGAGGTCACATCATCTGCCTCCAGCTTGGAGCCTGCTGCCACTGTGTCCGGTCCTGAGTCTCCTGCCACTGTGTCCAGTTCCGAGTCTCCTGCCACTGTGTCCGGTTCCGAGTCTCCTGCCACTGTGTCCGGTTCCGAGTCTCCTGCCACTGTGTCCGGTTCCGAGTCTCCTGCCACTGTGTCCGGTTCCGAGTCTCCTGCCACTGTGTCCGGTTCCGAGTCTCCTGCCACTGTGTCCGGTTCCGAGTCTCCTGCCACTGTGTCCGGTTCCGAGTCTCCTGCCACTGTCTCCAGTTCAGAGTCTCCTGCCACTGTCTCCAGTTCAGAGTCTCCTGCCACTGTCTCCAGTTCAGAGTCTTCAGCCGCTGTCTCTGTTCCTGAGCTCCAGTCTGCTCCTGAGGGGGCGCTGCCCTTCCAGTCTGCTCCAGAGGGGGCGCTGCCCTTCCAGTCTGCTCCAGAGGGGGCGCTGCCCTTCCAGTCTGCTCCAGAGGGGGCGCTGCCCTTCCAGTCTGCTACATTATCCTCTAACTAAACCCGCCGAAGTTACTATCGGGCCTCTGCATACTAAGCATTCGTTTCTCTTAGCTGCAGCGGCTCCTACTAACTTGCTAGGGAGAGACTTGTTATGTAAAATGGGATGTGTCATATACTGTACTTCTGATGGTGTGTTCTTAGATATACCGGAGAAGGTCGCACATGAGGTACAGGATATATTGGACACCCCTCAAACGTTAATGTTACACTCTCCTGTTATAGAACAAAGTCCATCTCAAGTAAAGGGGATGTTGCTGGAAATACCAGGTTCCCTATGGACCAGAGATGGACAGGACACTGGACTGATGGCAAACGTAGCCCCTGTCATGGTCAATCTAAAAAGTGGTAGGATAGCTCCAAAAATCCCACAGTATCCATTAAAACCGGAGGTGGAACTAGGGGTATATCCTGTTATTGAGAGGCTGTTACAACAAGGGATTTTAATTCGTACATCCAGTACAGCAAATAGTCCCATTTTCCCTGTGAAGAAGAGTGGGGGGAGGGGCTATAGATTAGTCCAGGACTTAAGGGGAATTAATAAAGTTGTTGAGAGCCGATTCCCTGTAGTGCCGAATCCAGCTGTCATCCTCATGCAGATTCCACCGTCTGCCAGTCATTTTACTGTCATTGATCTATGTTCTGCTTTCTTCTCAGTCCCTCTTCACCCTGACTGCCAATACCTTTTTGCACTCTCCTACAGGGGAGTGCAATACACATGGACCAGACTACCCCAGGGGTTCATTGACAGCCCCAGTATTTTCTCCCAAGCCTTACATGACTGTTTGCAATCCTTTCAACTCCACAATGGGTCTGTTCTAATTCAATATGTGGACGATTTGTTGTTGTGCTCTGATTCTTTTATGTCATGTTTACATGATACTAAATTGTTGTTGCTTCATCTTTCACAAACAGGGCACAAGGTGGCAAAGGATAAATTACAGCCATGTCAGACTAAGGTCAAATACTTAGGACACTGCCTCACTAAGGGGCTAAGACACCTGACAACCGACAGAATTGAGGCCATACAACACATGACTCTGCCGCAGAGCCAGAAGCAGATTCGTACTTTCTTAGGGATGTGTGGATACTGTAGATCCTGGATCCCAGGTTTTTCTATTCTGGCATTACCATTGCAGGAGCTAGTCTCTTCCTCAAAACCAGAACGTGTTGTACACACAGAAGAGTCAGAGCAAGCATTCTTTAATCTTAAAGATAGTCTGACTAGAGCACCTGCATTGGGAATACCCGATTATGAAAAGCCTTTTGAGCTATTTTGTACAGAAGCTGATGGTTGTGCAGCAGGTGTCCTCGCACAGAAACATGGTGACGCTAGCAGACCGGTAGCATACTACAGTGCACAATTAGACAATGTGGCAAGATCACTCCCAACATGTCTCAGAAGTGTAGCAGCAACGGCTCTTCTGGTGAGTAAGAGCGAGGACGTAGTATTAGGACATAATTCAACTATCTATACACCCCATGCTGTATCAGCTCTGTTAAATTCAGCCCAAACCAGACATGTTTCTTCAGCTAGATTCACAAAGTGGGAACTAGCCCTGATGGCACCCTCAAACATCACCATCAAACGATGTAGCACCTTAAATCCAGCTACATACCTTCCGTATGTGTCTCTAGAGACACAAAGGGTGGGAGGTGAGGAGACCCTGGTTGATGATGAGTTAGGCAAGAATACTGACACGCATGACTGTATGGAACACCTGAATCAGACCTTTACTGCAAGGCCCGACATACGTGACACCCCCTTAGAAAATGTAGATTTTACGTTTTATACAGACGGAAGTTGTCATAGACAGACAGAGACAGGAGAGCTATGTACTGGTTACGCTGTTGTAGACGACCAGGATGTGGTAGAAGCTGAACCCCTTGGCCCACCCCACTCAGCCCAGGTGGCGGAACTAGTAGCACTAAGGAGAGCGTGTGAATTGGCAGAGGGTAAATCAGCCAATATGTATACTGACTCTAGTTACGCCTTCGGGGTAGTGCACGATTTTGGGGCCCTTTGGCATCTTAGAAACTTTACGACAGCAGCAGGTACACCAGTGGCACACTCACAACACATAAAAGGACTTCTGACAGCGATACAGTTACCCAGAACAGTAGCCGTCATAAAGTGCAAAGCCCATACCTTTGAAGAAGACCTAGTGTCATTGGGCAACAACAGGGCAGACGAAGCTGCTAAATGGGCAGCAGGGCAACCTATGACTGTATCGACCAAGACTATGATGGTTTTTCAGACATTAGACACGCAGAAATTAATTGAAATGCAAGATTTGTGTTCCCTGCAGGAAAAGGCGGTCTGGAAGGCGAAGGGATGTGGTCAAGAGTCCTCAGGACTCTGGAGGGATGGACAAGGTAAGCCTGTAGCTCCCCGAACATACTATCCAAGCCTGGCTGAAGCAGCACACGGCCTGACTCACCTGGGTAAAGAAGGTATGTGCAAACTGGTGAGAGCATACTGGTGTGCTCCCGGATTTTCCTCTCAGGCTGGTAAGAAAGCAATGTCATGTCTTACTTGTTTGAGGAAAAATGTTGGGATAACTATTCCAACTGAGCCATCCCACATCCCTCCTACAGACGGACCTTTCCAGATACTACAAATTGACTATATCCAATTACCACCGTGCAGGAATCTAAAGTATGTGTTAGTGTGTATTGATGTGTTTTCCGGTTGGGTAGAAGCATATCCGGCAGCCACTAATACTGCTGTGTTCACTGCAAAGAAAATTGTACAAGACTTTGTGTGTAGGTTCGGTATTCCTAGAATCATTGAAAGTGATAGGGGTACCCATTTTACTGGTGATAGCTTCCAAAATATGTGTAAACTCATGGGAATCAGTAGCAGACTTCACACCCCTTACCGACCACAAGCCAGTGGTAAGGTGGAGAGAGTAAACGGTACTATAAAGAACAAGCTGGGTAAGATAATGACTGAAACTGGGTTGGCATGGCCTGAGGCTTTGCCGTTGGTCCTACATAGCATTCGAACCACTCCTAGACCTCCTCTTAATCTGTCCCCCTTTGAGATACTGTTCGGACGACAGCCTCATTTGATAGTGAGTCCACAAGACGACTTGAAGTGTAATAATGAAGTGACTGTACAATATCTTAAAGAATGAGTAGACAGCTAAAACAACAACAACAAAAACTAAAAATGCTGTCACCTGGTATGCCAGAGACGAACTGTCATGATGTTGAACCTGGAGACTATGTTATGATCCGCAATTTCTTACGTTCAGGTTGTTTAACAGACCGTTGGGAAGGCCCGTACCAAGTGCTGCTGACCAGTACTACATCACTGAAGGTTGCAGAGAGAGACACTTGGGTCCATTCCACCCACTGCAGGAGAGTCCATAATCCAGAGAAAGTGCAAGATAAAACTAAGACCGACGACATAGAGCTCTCACTTGTGAGCCTGTTCCGGGAGACCTAAAGCCTGCAGTCGAGACACCTGAACCAGAGACGTTGCCTCAGAACTATCTGTCCAGCGATGGAGTGGCGGTTTTTGTTTTTCTTTTGTTCCAGGATTTTCCTTGTTTTTACTCTTTCTAGGACATTCTATTTTTGTGAAGGAGGATGGAGGACGGAGGAGAGTTCTGGGAGTGATACGGATGAAATGGAGGCCGTAGAAAAGTTAATAGGATACTCAGAGCAGCCCATTATCAAACTTGGTCCAGGGGTTATGAAAAGGTCTGCTAGCTCAGGAACTCGGAGGCAGTGTGAGGGGCTATTGTCTGATGAGTATTGTATCTGCAAGTTCTGTGACTCCCTAGTTGAAGAGAGATGCATCCAACAATGCCAGTCCCCCAGTACTCTGAATATAGGCGGGCATCCTTTGGAGGATTATCACTCCCTGGTGGGTAAGGTGCTAAACCAAACCGAGTGTTGGGTGTGCTCTCACGTGCCTCAAGGGCAGCATAATATAGGACTAGTGCCATTCCCTCTAAACATATCTGAAGTACTCGAATTGAGGGGTGGGAGGCCCATAGAAGGGAGGTACAATAATACTAGGTCCCCTAGTCTGACGCTTCGACAATACTCCATAGGCAGATCTTTGCTGTGCCTAAACATATCTCATGCAAAGCGCCTGGAGAATTGGGAGGCTGACCTATCAGATCAGACAATGGCTCGCCACACTCATTTTAGAGGGAGACTAACAAGGTCACTACTAGGCAGGAATGTTGATGGAGGTCACAAATTAGGGCGTATAACCAAACATAAGAAGGTATCCATTGGAAAAGTCTCTACAGATAAATGTAAAAATGTCATTAATGCCGACACGTGTCTAGAACAAATGGAGACACTGGGCATGGGTAGTTTTATCAGAACTCTGTGTGATATAATTCATGGGCATACTGCTCCTTATGTTCTCCCTGATGATGTGTATTTTGTTTGTGGGAGGAAAGCTTATTCCTGGGTGACTCCGTGTTCCAAGGGCTTGTGTTTCTTAGCTAAACTGGTTCCTGAAATCATGACTATTACTCATGAAGAAATGGTTGATATTCACAAGACTACATCACCACCATACATACACACACAGTATGAACACCGTGGCAAGAGAAATATGATTCCTGGTGAGGAACCCATAAGCTACAAAATTGATTAGTGAAACTGCTGGTTTCCAAGTTATGGTTGCTCTAGATCTCACCAGGACCGCTCGGGGAACATTAAACTTTAAATATATCCAAGACCTAGCTAAATTAATAGATAATATCACCGAGATGTATGATGACACTTTCAGGTATACTGGAAGGGAGCTACAAGCGTACAAGAAGGAGTTGGTGCAACATAGACTGGTACTAAATTATCTCACCTCTATTACTGGTGGGTACTGTGTGACACTGGCCACCCAGTTCGGTGTCAAATGTTGCATGTACATTACTAATAATACTGATGACCCTAAAGAGGTTATAGACCGGAAGATGGATGAAATTTTACAGCTGAAATGGGAATTTCGAAAGAGCCATAATTCTTCGTTATATGAGGTCGGGGAAAAGGTGGCGGGTTGGTTCTCGTGGTTGAACCCAGTTAAATGGTTCTCTGGTCTGGGGGAGTGGGTACAAGAAATGGTTGCTAGTGTAGGTAAGCTCCTTCTCCTTATACTGGGTGTCATCTTGGCAATTGGTTTAGTTGTCAAATGTGTTCCTACTGTGTTGAAGTGTGGAAAACGGTCTCATGGGAGTAACACTGAGAAAGACTGAAAGGGTGGTACCAGATACCGAGATCATGGTCTGTGAAGTAGTATTGTATAATCCTGAACTTGAAACGGTGATTGGGTGATAGTTTATTACACTATCAAAGGATGGAGCTGTCTAAGTCAGCAAATTGGATAAAGTCATTTCAATTAAAGTCTGGCAAACTTGGTTGTCGCTGTCTGAAAAGATGCGTACGGTACGCATCTACGTAGAAGGGCATGCTACAGCGTGAAAGGGCATACGCATCCACTACACGTGGCAGCAACAGTAATTGGTCTTTTACCATACATTCGCACAAACACGCATACTTATAAAATAGTACACATTAATGGTAGTTGCAACACATAGGGCTAGATTTACTAAGCTGCGGGTTTGAAAAAGTGGGGATGTTGCCTATAGCAACCAATCAGATTCTAGCTGTCATTTTGTAGAATGTACTAAATAAATGAAAGCTAGAATCTGATTGGTTGCTATAGGCAACATCCCCACTTTTTCAAACACGCAGCTTAGTAAATCTAGCCCATAGTCAGTTATGTCGAAATATAGTAGTATTTATATGTTATATCAGAGTTACATGCATATTAGTGAAATACACGGAACGGGTTGAAGGAATAACATCATGAGTGGTATCATAATGAACCTTGTTACATATCCTACTGTTTGGTTCACTCTGCGAGGGAATCGCAGAGTGCATACACAAGTTATGAATGATAGGGAATTATGAACTACTTAAGACTAAGGAATCCTGGCAGGAAGAGCAGAGCATACCCCCTGGAGAGATGACCCCCTCCTTTGGATTCCTTAGGATGAACTAGCCAATGATTGACAACCCCTTGGACCTTCCTGATACCTGGACCAATAGATGCAAGCTATACTATCTTCATTGTATTACTGTATTTCATTGTGTATATAAGCAGCAGCTTCACATCTAGTGTTCAGACATCTTGTCCCCAGACTTCAGGATTGAATGACTGCACTGGATCCAGAGTGCCTGCGATAAGTAACGGCTGTATTTACTATTACTTCGCTTGAGCATATTATTCTACTTATTGCGAATAAATCTTTGTGCTTTGGAAACACAAATCGAGGTTCGACAATCGTTATTGGTTAGCGACAATATGCACATAACACGACTATCAGACAAGAGCAGACAATTCTCAGGAACAGGAGCACAGAGAAGCCAGCGTGTGAACGCTCAGTGAAACTGACAGGTATTTAAATAAGTAGTAGCCAATCAGGGCAGGTGTCAGATTGAGCTGCAGGTGAGAGGAGGTCATGTGATCACACCCAGGCTGACCCTTTTCTCAGATGTACCTCAACAACTACAACACAGGGCACACATAAGTGGATGGTAACGGGTATAGGTGACATGACTACTATAGAAATGCAGAATGATTTCGATTGGGAATAACAGTTGATAAGGATTATATAGTAAAATATTGTGTTTAATTAATCCCCATTGTGATACCACACTTCCAGTAGTACAAGTATGGCTCAGTTCTCAGATTATGTGGGAAATAGGTATAGCACAGGCCGGCCATAAAGTCTGAATAATAATGTCCACATTGGTATACTTGTTTATCATGATGCTGACATCAGAGTCTCCTTTCTTATAGATTAATATTTCTGCCACGATGTTCTTCCTGTGGACATTGGGGATATCAGCGATGGTGGTCGCCAAAATGTGTCACCCAGGCCTAAATCACAAACAGATACAGCCAGGGCCGGACTGGCCATATGGCTCTTGTGGAAAATGCCAGAAGGGCCGATGGCCAGATGGGCCGGTCCGCATGCCCGCCGAGCAGCAGCACTCTGCGCGCTGCTTGGCGGACGGAGAGTCAGAGGATTTTAATATAGTGTGGGAGGTAGGCTATTTACTGGTGGAGTGTAGATGGGGGCTAATTATTTAAGGTGTGGTGAAGAAACCTTTAATTTAATGCTGGGGTGGTTTAGGTCTATCAATTGAATATGGGACTGATTTTGGAGAGGAGGGCTATTTATTAAATGTGAAAATGAATTATTGCTGGGGATGGTTGTGGAAAATGGCTATATTTATTAAACTTTAATGCTATTTAATTTAATGTTGGGGCTGGTTGGAGGGAAATAGGTCTACTTATTAAATATGAAAATATTATTGTGGGGACTGGAGGGAGGACTAATTATAAAACATGAGTGCTATTGTTTTAACACCGAAACTTCCCTTTACAAGGCAGCGCCGCTTTAAATTTAAGCTGTCAACTTGCCGAACTCGCGGGAGTTGACAAAACCGGAGCTTAATACATTTACCCCCGGGACTGGTTGGAGTCTTCTAAATCTCATGTACCCATTTTTTCTCCAAATAGGGACCCCAACATTCCAGGATCCAGACAAGCAGCAACTACTGGTGGTGAAAGTGACCAAGACAGGTAGGAGAGAGCAGGACAGTCTGCCAACTGTCCTGAATCTGGTGAGACAGTCCTGAATTTGGGTGACTGTCTCACTTAGTCAAGATTTGGTCTGACTGCAAAGACAGTTGGGAGGTATGTCCCGCTTCACAATGTACTGCTTGTGAAGGCAGAGATGTGTTCTTCTAACAGTAGTGCCTGTGTATTTGTCTAAAATGATAACCATGTTACATAACAGGGGCAAAGCACTACGGAATTTGCTGGCGCTATATAAATAAATGTTGATGATGATGATAGGAACCCTGCTGTCTTAAATACCCTGAGCCCCTGAGCCTTAATCCAGCTCTGGTTAGGGGAAGGGAACTGATAGCTGCTCCCAGTTCCCGGACAGTGCACAGCCTGCAGAGTAAGCCGAGGAGCTCTAAGTATCACAAGATTTTGTAATCTCGTGAGACTAAGAGCTTCCCTGCTCACTCTACAGGAAGTTCCTACCCTGATGGATGTCAGCAGTACCAGAAGCATAGGCATAGATAAGTACAGTGGGCTGGGGGTGTCATAATGTGTCTGGGGGCATGGTGTGATGTGACTGGGAGGGCGTGATAAAGGTAATGTTTTTCTTATAATGTATGTAACAATGCCCCATGTTGGCCACACCCACAACACAATGTGGCCACGCCCTTTTCGGCGCCCTAGTTTCTATCCTGCTGGAATTGAGGCGGGCCTGGTTACTTTAAATGCCAGGGCTGATTTTTAGTCCCAGTCCGGCCCTGGATACAGCCAGCAGCAAACAGCGCTTCATTCTGTGCCGACCTGCTATGTCTGTGGGATCTGGTTACACAACATGTGTTATTGCAATATACAAAATAAAGTGAA
This sequence comes from Mixophyes australis, assembly GCA_036250195.1. Taxonomy (NCBI): domain Eukaryota; kingdom Metazoa; phylum Chordata; class Amphibia; order Anura; family Limnodynastidae; genus Mixophyes; species Mixophyes australis. Next base: position 14,002,426 of record JAVHZZ010000004.1, read on the forward strand.
CCGTTGGAGTCACAAGGCGTCTGTATTTGTACTGTGTCTTATATCAATAAAAACAGATACGCTTAAAGATAAAATCATCTATGTTTATAGTAAAACAATATTTTCCATAATAAACAATACTCAGTGCACTGAGAGATATAGCAAAATAACATACAATATGTTCAATAACAAAGCATTGATATCTGGTCACGAGTTCAGGTAAAAGAATCCCAATTGTAATTAGCGTTCAGTTACAAAGTATTGGTAGCTGGATTGCTGAATTATGAGTCCAGATAAATCAATCACAATTCTAAACCAAATGCCAGATCTATGAATCATTGCTGGTATGGAAAAAACACATAACAAGCGAGTAAGTGACAATATATATGGGATCCTCTGGAGCGGGTATAAAATGGCCCGTACTTGTGTACACTCAGGGTCCTAGCTCCTGTGACAGTCCTATATTCCTTACAGGTTGCATAGTACAGCCACGTCCTTAACCCAAGTAGGAATCACACTGTGTGTGGTCTTTCAGAAAGTTCATATAAAGAATGATATTCCGGTAATATGTAGATGAATGACGCCCATATAGCAAAGCAATTTGTACACAAATGGTGGCACGGTGGCTAAGTGGTTAGCACTTCTGCCTCACAGCACTGGGGTCATGAGTTCGATTCCCGACCATGACCTCATCTGTTCAAAATCTATATTGAGGCTGTGTGGGGTCCAGGTCTTTAAAGTGTAAATCCACTTGCTCTCTTCTCATGACATACAGCCAATATATTCCCCACCCTCCCAGGGCTTATCAACTTTGCAAATCCTCATGAAATTGAGAGATTTTATTTATTTTATGAAACTTAGCGAAATGGTCAGAAACAGTACGTGCCTCAAACCCTTCTTTGATGTTTCGATGTTCAGAGATGGGTGTTTGGAGATTTCTAGAAGTTCTTGCTATGTACAGTTTGCCACACAGGCACTGCAGTAGATATATGACTCCCAGGTTGGGTACGTGATTCTGGCAGAGGAAATGCCGACACTTCTGACATGAACATGTCAACAGGCTAAATGCCGACACTTCCATTGTACTGACAGGTTCCCAATGTCGCTAGGTGATCAGCGACATTCACAATGTCGCTAATCACAATGGCAACATTAAAAGGGTAATGGAGGCGGGTCTGGGGTATACTTTGTAACTGAACGCTATTTACAATTGTGTTTGTTTAACCTGAACTCGTGACCAGATATCAATGCTTTGTTATTGAACATATTGTATGTTATTTTGCTATATCTCTCAGTGCACTGAGTATTGTTTATTATGGAAAATAGTTTTTACTATAAACATAGATGATTTTATCTGTAAACTTATCTGGTTTTATTGATATAAGACACAGTACAAATACAGGCATCTTGTGACTCCAACGGTTTACTTTTGGTTTATTTAGTATATTTACCTTGGAGGGTTGGGACCCTTCTTCTTATTATTATTAATATCTTTGACTTATAAGGCGCCACAAAGGGTCCGCAGCGCCGTACATTACATATACAGAAAACAGAACCAAGACACAACATGATACACAAATATATACAAAGACAGGTGACAGGGTAAAGCAAATCAGATTATATCTGACAGATAGTGAAAGGGATGGTAGAAATCAGCAAGAAGAACGCCGAAGATTAATAAAACAGGGAAAACAGGGCTAGCGAAGCAGCCAAGAGGTACAGGGGGTGAAGGAACAGTAGAAGGAGCACACAAGGAAAGAGGGCCCTGCTCATGAGAGCTAACAACCTAGAGGGAGGGGGAGACACATAAATGGGGGTACTAACTAGGGGAGACAGCCAGGACAAGAAAATTAGGAGGACTAATAGACTTGAATAAAGAAATGAGTCTTAAGGGCACGCTTGAAACCTTTGAGAGTAGATGCTAACCTGATGGAACGTGGAAGATCGTTCCACATCTGGGGAGCAGCCCGGGCAAAGTCCTGAAGACGAGTGCGAGAGGAGGTGATCAGTGAAGTAGTGAGGCGGCGGTCAGAGGCAGAGCGGAGGGGGAGGGTAGGAGTGTAGGTAGAGATGAGATTGGAGATGTAGAGAGGGGAAGATTGACTAAGAGCTTTAAAGCTGAGGGTGAGGAGTTTAAATTTAATTCTGTAGGGTATGGGGAGCCAATGTAGTGACTGTTGGAGGGAGACAGCAGAGATAGAGCGGCGGGAGAGAAAAATGAGGCGAGCAGCAGCATTGAGGATAGACTTAAGAGGGTCAAGGTGAGAATCAGGTAGGCCAGAGAGAAGAAGGTTACAGTAGTCAAGGCGAGAGATAATAAGCGAGTGAACAAGGGTTTTCGTGGCTTCCGTGGTGAGAAAGGGACGTATCTTAGATATATTCCGAAGGTGGAAGTAACAGGATTTAGAGAGGGACAGAATGTGAGGCTTAAATGAGAGGGAGGAATCAAGGATGACTCCAAGGCATCGGACTTGGGGGACAGAAACGAGGGTAGTTGTTTTAACAGAAAGAGAGGGGGGGAGGTGGGAGAATCCTGTCAGGGGGAAAACTATAAGCTAGGTCTAGGATATTTTGAGTTTAAGGAAGCGTTGGGACATTCAAGATGAGATGGCCGAGAGACAGGAGGAGACACGAGACAGAAGGGAAGGGGAGAGGTCAGGGGATGAAAGATAGATTTGGGTATCATCAGCATAGAGATGGTACTGGAGGCCAAAGGAGCGGATGAGGACACCAAGAGAGGAGGTGTAGAGGGAGAAAAGCAGGGGGCCAAGAATGGAGCCTTGAGGAACGCCAACGGGTAGGGGAAGAGGGGGTGATGTAGAATCATGAGTAGAGACTGAGAAAGAGCGGTTGGTGAGGTAAGAGGAAAACCAGGAGAGGACAGTGTTACATAGGCCTAAAGATTTGAGAGTTTGCAAAAGGAGTGCGTGGTCAACGGTATCGAAGGCAGCAGAGAGGTCGAGAAGGATAAGAAGGGAGTAGTGTCTATTGGATTTAGCGAGGAGAAGGTCATTAGTGACCTTAATGAGGGCAGTTTCAGTGGAGTGGAGGGGGCGACGGTTGTAGACAACCCGTTCAAGGAGTTTGGAGGCAAAAGGAAGAAGCGAAATAGGGCGGTAATTAGAGACGGTTTCTTGAGTATGGGGGAGACAAGAGCATGTTTAAAAGAGATGGGGAAGATTCCAGAGGAGAGGGAGAGGTTGAGGAGGTGTGCAAGGTTCGGAAGAGAGGAAGCAGAGAAGGTGGGAGGGGATTGGGTCCTGTGTGCAAGTGGAGGGGGGAGAGGAAGAGAGAATGGTATGGACTTCATCTGCAGATACCGGAGTGAAGGAAGAGAAGGAGGGAGAGCTAGCTGGAGGGGAGGGGAGAAAGGAGATAGCAGCAGCAGAGGAGAGTGAGAAGGGGGACAGAATGGACATGGAGGGGGGAGAGGGTGGTGTAAGAAGGGATTGCTGGGAGATGTCATGACATATAGACTCAATCTTGGAGGTGAAGTGGGTAGCAAAGTCGACAGCAGAGAGCGTGGTGGGGAGTGGGAGAGGGGGAGGGGAGAGGAGGGAGTTGAAGGTGGCAAAAAGCCGACGGGGGGTAGAGGATTGTGAATAAATGAGAGCTTTGAAGAAAGATTGTTTAGAGAGGGAAAGGGCCGAACTATAAGATGCAAGCATGAACTTGAAGTGGAGGAAGTCAGCATCAGTGCGTGACTTTCTCCAAAGCCGTTCTGCACTGCGGGAGCATTTTTGAAGATAGCGGGTTAGTTTAGTGTGCCACGGTTGTGGCGGGGACCGACAAAGCTTGACGGTGACAGCCGAGGTGACAGAGTCAATTGCAGCGGTAAGAGTGCGATTGTAGAAGGAGACAGCCTTATCAGGGCAAGAAAAAGTGGTGATGGGGGAGAGGAGCGAGCCCAGGGAGGAGAAGAAAGTGGTAGGATCAACTGTGTCAAGATTACGCCTGGTGAGAGTAACCTTGGGGGCCGGGGACGATGAGAGGGGTGGAGAGATGCTAAAAGAGAGGAGATGGTGGTCCGAGAGAGGAAAATGTGAATTAATGAGGTCAGAGACAGTACAGAGGTGTGAAAAAAACAGATCTAGGGAGTGGCCACTGCGGTGGGAGGGAGAGTTGGTCTATTGAGAGAGACCAAGGGAGGAGGAGAGGGAGAGAAGTTTGGAGGCAGCAGGGTCTGAGGGATTGTCAATAGGGATATTAAAATCCCCCAAGATCAGGGAGGGAAGGTCAGAGGAGAGAAAGTGAGGGAGCCAGGTGGCAATGTGATCAAGAAATTGAGAGACAGGACCAGGAGGACGGTAGATAACAGCAACACGAAGGTGGACTGGGTGGAATAGGCGGATAGAGTGTACCTCAAAGGAGGAAAAAGAGAGGGAGGGTTCAGGGGGAAGAACCCGAAAAGAGCAGCAGGAGGAGAGAAGTATGCTGACGCCACCACCTTGCCGCTCCTCAGGTCTGGGTATGTGGGAGAAGGACAAGCCCCTGAAAGAGAGAGCAGCAGGAGAGGTGGTGTCCTCAGGGGATAGCCAGGTTTCAGTGATGGCAAGCAGGTTGAAGGATCTAGAGATAAAGAGATCATGGATAAGGGTCAATTTGTTGCAGATTGATCTGGCATTCCAGAGACCACAGGATAGTGGAAGAGAGGGAAGAGGAGAGATGTGGATGAGATTGTTGGGGTTGCTTGTCTGCAAGGGTGAGTAAGATATGGAGCGAGGGGAATGACAGTAAGAGAGGGTTGGAATTGGACGAGACGCAGAAATAAGAGGGGATTTGTCAGCAGACAGGAGATGAGGGGCAGGGGAGCAAGAGGTAGGGGAGGAGTGGAGATGGGGCAGATAAGGGGGTTTATGAATGGGAGAGGCAGAAGGTAGGAGTGACGTGAGGGATAAGATTAGCTGGGGGGAAAGAGAGGGAGGAGGTAGGTAGGAGCAGATTGACACTGACACTGAGAGAAGAGCAGCGAAGGGGACAAGAGGGAAAGAGTATGAGTGGAGAAAGGGAGGAGAGAGGAAAAGATGGAAGAGGGGGCAGCATGTTAGATCAGGGGCCCAGAGGCACAGAAGAGATGAGAGGAGTGAAATAGGGAGGGGGATGGGAAGTGAGAAGGGGGAGTGAGGAGGAGGAACAATATGGAAAGGTTGAACATGGGAAGCAGGGGGATAGAGGAAGAGGACAGAAGTGAGAGAGGAGTAAATCATGATAAAGCTATAGAAGGTGTGGAATATACAGGTGAAAGAATTGAGAAATCAAGAGTGGTAAGGACTAACAAGTGTAGTGAGGAAATGGTGAGAGCACAAGAGGTGAATAAAAAGAATGCAAAGGTAGAAGGAGAGAACAGAGGAAGAAGAGATGTAAAGTATGAGTCAGAGAATAAGAAGCAGAAAGGAAAGCAGAGATAGCAAATGGGTGGGTTTAGAAAAAACAGTTAGATGAGACAGTGACATCAGGTAAGATTGGAAGGCAATAGTAAAACAAGGCATAATACAAGGTGCACTGTGCTGGTGATACAAATCCACAGGACAAGAGGGAGCCAGTTCAAAGTTCAAGCTAAGTGGAGCAACAGTGTGGTTTAAAAGTGGGAATCCAAGCAGCATAAGAGTAATCACCAAGTGATAATACTGCAGCAGCCTGAACAAGTGTGAGAAACAGATCAGCAGGGAGAGTCCAGGCAGTAAGCAGTCCAGGTGGTGGAGGATATCAGAGCTCAGGGCTGACTGTTGAATGTTGTCTTCATGTAGCAGTGTTTGCAGGTAGAATGTTCCCCTCTTGTATATCTCTAACTGTACTAGTTAATACACTTGTAAGGCTTTCACTTGTAAGAATTCTCACTAGCTAACAGCCTCACACTGCTGTTTAAATAGGTTCAAATAGCCATGTGACCACTTTCATGAGTTAACCCCCACTAATCACACACTACAAACAAAGTAATAAAATTCTTAAACAAACAAACAGAGGGTAACCATACCATATAACTACAATATCTGCACAATTGATCTTTAGAGATAGCTTGAGCAGTGGTAGAATGAGATATTTACCATATAAACTACAATATCTGCACAATTAATCTTTAGAGATAGCTATCCGTATTGGGAGTCATCTTACATGATTTCTGCCAAACTTCTGAGTGAGAACAAACTGAACATTGTAAACAATACCTGTAATGATTAACTATCCCTATGCAATCTGAGCTAAATGGGGAATTCCAAGAGACAATTGCAGGTTCTGCTGAACAATCAAATGAAAGGATGATCTGAGCTTTAGAACGATCCTGGTTCATTGCTGGAGAGCACACACTACTGTGATATCAGGCCAAACGGGCGTTTAACTTTTGACTGACCCAATACTCGGCTGAAAACACTGTACTGTGTACCCAGCCTTAGCATTTATAACAAACCATGATATTGTAAAGAATTGAATGGCACAATTACATTGCCAAATTAAATTAATTGTGTTAATTTAACTAATGAAAGTTTTCCAAATACAGAATCATTGATTATTCAAGGAATGTTTTATGTGTGTGGTAATACGGACTATTATTATTTTCCTGCTAACTATGCAAGATAATGTTTGGTCATGGTTTGATTTGTTGGGAATTTGCGGATAACAATTAATTATGTATATACTAAATGATTTCATTACATTAATAATGATATGTGTATTTGTTTACATTGTTTTATATACATGCTAAGAAGTGGCATGTTACAATACAAGGGGTGCAAATGAGTGTTCTGTTTTGCACATAAATTAAATACTGACTGTTTTTTCATGTAACACATAAATACTTGATAGCTTATTTGTACACTGAAATTTAAAGTTGATATTTGTGTGTTACATGAAAAAACAGTCAGTATTTAACTTAGGTGCAAAACAGAACACTCATTTGCACCCCTTGTAGTGTAACATGGTTTTGTCCAGGAGACTGAAATAAGGATCCTCTTCATTTAAGATCCTTAATGAATCAGGCCCATGATTTTCCTAAAATTAGTGCAGTGTGCTATGTCCTACAAACTCAGCTCTTTAAGTAGTTTAGAACTCAGACAGACAATGGTTATTTACCAACTCAATGTAATGCTGATTTTATAACAGACAGAGATATAAGGATTTGTGTATTTTTAAGTATACTTTGTAATATTTGTTTATAAGCAATATATGAATGTGATGTTTTACTGAGAATAATACTGTCATTAACTGCCCATATTGCATCAGTATTCACCGTAATGTAAGGGGAAGAGTTATATATAGATGACATTGGTCAGACCTCGCTGGTGAGTTAGGAAGACTGTGCCAGCTCTCCCCCATTGAGGTATTCCTTGATGCGTGATTCGACTTGGGGGCCGCTTGTTGAATGTCGGGTCACCATGCAGCAAATCCGAGGAATTACCTGTTTGTCTAACAGCTTATTAAAGATGAGTATTTTAATTGTCATATTATTAAATCATTTTCTTATACATAGCTTGTGAGTGTATCATTCTTTCTTTGTTCTAGTATCTTAGGATAGTAATCTTGATACTTGATACACCGACCCCTTCTCTCTGCTGATGATCGCACCCTGACTTCTTCACTGATCACCTGGAGGGGGAGTGGGAGCGGATGGGCTGCTGCCTGGCTCAGGAGCGATCTTCCACTCCCTATCAGGTCAGCTTCTAATCTCAGAGCTTCAAGTGTGCACTTAAGACTCATTTCTTAATTCGACCCTATCAGTCCTCCTCCTAGCTCCCTTGCCTCGGCTATCACCCCCACTCCTCCAATCCATACCACCCTATTTGTATCTTTCCCTTTCCTTTAGGATGTAAGCTGTCATGAGCAGGGTCCTCTTTGTGTTCTTCTACTATTCCATCATCTTCCATCACTCTCTGTACCTCTAGGCTGCTTCCCTAGCAGTGTTTACTTGAGCTCAGTCCTACGTCACGCTGGTCATTACCATCACACAATAATTTGATCTGCAGTACCATGTTATCTGTGTATTTTATATTTACTCAGTATGTCTGGTCTTTGTATTTTGTTTTTCATGTATCATGTAATGTGTTATGTATCATTGTGTTCTGTATGTGTCATGTATGGCGCTGAGTATCTTTTGTGGAGCCTTATAAATAAAATATAATAATAATAATAATAATAGTTACATGTATGATGTATGATGATGTGTAATTGTGTGTTATATAATGTGTACATTACACTGACTTCACGTTACATAACCCCCCACATCTTGTCCTGTACCCCCCATGAGACTGAGACATCAATAAAAAGAAGGATAAAAACATTTTATTGATGCGTCTTATTATTTAGTACAGAAGAAGCAGAAACACACCGCAGTAATTTACTCATCACACCCTGAGAATGTCACAGGGTAAGGAGAGAACATAGACAGACTATGATATATTATACACTACATGATGTGTCACAGTCTGACAACCAGTCTAATGATGGGGTTAGAGGAGATTTCCCCCCAGGGTGCTGGAAGCCCCCAATATGACACAACACAGGGTAAGGAGAGAACATAGACAGACTATGATATATTATACACTACATGATGTGTCACAGTCTGACAACCAGTCTAATGATGGGGTTAGAGGGGATTTCCCCCCAGGATGCTGGAAGCCCCCAATATGACACAACACAGGGTGAGGAGGGAACATAGACAGACTATGATATATTATACACTACATGATGTGTCACAGTCTGACAACCAGTCTAATGATGGGGTTAGAGGGGATTTCCCCCCAGGGTGCTGGAAGCCCCCAATATGACACAACACAGGGTAAGGAGGGAACATAGACAGACTATGATATATTATACACTACATGATGGGTCACAGTCTGACAACCAGTCTAATGATGGGGTTAGAGGGGATATCCCCCCAGGGTGCTGGAAGCCCCCAATATGACACAACACAGGGTAAGGAGGGAACATAGACAGACTATGATATATTATACACTACATGATGTGTCACAGTCTGACAACCAGTCTAATGATGGGGTTAGAGGGGATTTCCCCCAGGGTGCTGGAAGCCCCCAATATGACACAACACAGGGTAAGGAGGGAACATAGACAGACTATGATATATTATACACTACATGATGTGTCACAGTCTGACAACCAGTCTAATGATGGGGTTAGAGGGGATTTCCCCCCAATATGCTGGAAGCCCCCAATATAACACAACACAGGGTAAGGAGAGAACATAGACAGACTATGATATATTATACACTACATGATGTGTCACAGTCTGACAACCAGTCTAATGATGGGGTTAGAGGGGATTTCCCCCCAGGGTGCTGGAAGCCCCCAATATGACACAACACAGGGTAAGGAGAGAACATAGACAGACTATGATATATTATACACTACATGATGTGTCACAGTCTGACAACCAGTCTAATGATGGGGTTAGAGGGGATTTCCCCCCAGGGTGCTGGAAGCCCCCAATATGACACAACACAGGGTAAGGAGGGAACATAGACAGACTATGATATATTATACACTACATGATGTGTCACAGTCTGACAACCAGTCTAATGATGGGATTAGAGGGGATTTCCCCCCAGGGTGCTGGAAGCCCCCAATATGACACAACACAGGGTAAGGAGAGAACATAGACAGACTATGATATATTATACACTACATGATGTGTCACAGTCTGACAACCAGTCTAATGATGGGGTTAGAGGGGATTTCCCCCCAGGGTGCTGGAAGCCCCCAATATGACACAACACAGGGTGAGGAGAGAACATAGACAGACTATGATATATTATACACTACATGATGTGTCACAGTCTGACAACCAGTCCAATGATGGGGTTAGAGGGGATTTCCCCCCAGGATGCTGGAAGCCCCCAATATGACACAACACAGGGTAAGGAGAGAACATAGACAGACTATGATATATTATACACTACATGATGTGTCACAGTCTGACAACCAGTCTAATGATGGGGTTAGAGGGGATTTCCCCCCAGGATGCTGGAAGCCCCCAATATGACACAACACAGGGTAAGGAGAGAACATAGACAGACTATGATATATTATACACTACATGATGTGTCACAGTCTGACAACCAGTCTAATGATGGGGTTAGAGGGGATGTCCCCCCAGGATGCTGGAAGCCCCCAATATGACACAACACAGGGTGAGGAGGGAACATAGACAGACTATGATATATTATACACTACATGATGTGTCACAGTCTGACAACCAGTCTAATGATGGGGTTAGAGGGGATTTCCCCCCAGGGTGCTGGAAGCCCCCAATATGACACAACACAGGGTAAGGAGGAAACATAGACAGACTATGATATATTATACACTACATGATGTGTCACAGTCTGACAACCAGTCTAATGATGGGGTTAGAGGGGATTTCCCCTCAGGATGCTGGAAGCCCCCAATATGACACAACACAGGGTAAGGAGGGAACATAGACAGACTATGATATATTATACACTACATGATGTGTCACAGTCTGACAACCAGTCTAATGATGGGGTTAGAGGGGATTTCCCCCCAGGATACTGGAAGCCCCCAATATGACACAACACAGGGTAAGGAGAGAACATAGACAGACTATGATATATTATACACTACATGATGTGTCACAGTCTGACAACCAGTCTAATGATGGGGTTAGAGGAGATTTCCCCCTCAGGGTGCTGGAAGCCCCCAATATGACACAACACAGGGTAAGGAGGGAACATAGACAGACTATGATATATTATACACTACATGATGTGTCACAGTCTGACAACCAGTCTAATGATGGGGTTAGAGGGGATTTCCCCCCAGGGTGCTGGAAGCCCCCAATATGACACAACACAGGGTAAGGAGGGAACATAGACAGACTATGATATATTATACACTACATGATGTGTCACAGTCTGACAACCAGTCTAATGATGGGGTTAGAGGGGATTTCCCCCCAATATGCTGGAAGCCCCCAATATGACACAACACAGGGTAAGGAGGGAACATAGACAGACTATGATATATTATACACTACATGATGTGTCACAGTCTGACAACCAGTCTAATGATGGGGTTAGAGGGGATTTCCCCCCAGGGTGCTGGAAGCCCCCAATATGACACAACACAGGGTAAGGAGGGAACATAGACAGACTATGATATATTATACACTACATGATGTGTCACAGTCTGACAACCAGTCTAATGATGGGGTTAGAGGGGATTTCCCCCCAGGGTGCTGGAAGCCCCCAATATAACACAACACAGGGTAAGGAGGGAACATAGACAGACTATGATATATTATACACTACATGATGTGTCACAGTCTGACAACCAGTCTAATGATGGGGTTAGAGGGGATTTCCCCCCAGGATGCTGGAAGCCCCCAATATGACACAACACAGGGTAAGGAGGGAACATAGACAGACTATGATATATTATACACTACATGATGGGTCACAGTCTGACAACCAGTCTAATGATGGGGTTAGAGGGGATTTCCCCCCAGGATACTGGAAGCCCCCAATATGACACAACACAGGGTAAGGAGGGAACATAGACAGACTATGATATATTATACACTACATGATGTGTCACAGTCTGACAACCAGTCTAATGATGGGGTTAGAGGGGATTTCCCCCCAGGGTGCTGGAAGCCCCCAATATGACACAACACAGGGTAAGGAGAGAACATAGACAGACTATGATATATTATACACTACATGATGTGTCACAGTCTGACAACCAGTCTAATGATGGGGTTAGAGGGGATTCCCCCTCAGGGTGCTGGAAGCCCCCAATATGACACAACACAGGGTAAGGAGGGAACATAGACAGACTATGATATATTATACACTACATGATGTGTCACAGTCTGACAACCAGTCTAATGATGGGGTTAGAGGAGATTTCCCCCCAGGGTGCTGGAAGCCCCCAATATGACACAACACAGGGTAAGGAGGGAACATAGACAGACTATGATATATTATACACTACATGATGTGTTACAGTCTGACAACCAGTCTAATGATGGGGTGAGAGGGGATTTCCCCCCAGGGTGCTGGAAGCCCCCAATATGACACAACACAGGGTAAGGAGAGAACATAGACAGACTATGATATATTATACACTACATGATGTGTCACAGTCTGACAACCAGTCTAATGATGGGGTTAGAGGGGATTTCCCCCCAGGGTGCTGGAAGCCCCCAATATGACACAACACAGGGTAAGGAGAGAACATAGACAGACTATGATATATTATACACTACATGATGTGTTACAGTCTGACAACCAGTCTAATGATGGGGTTAGAGGGGATTTCCCCCCAGGATGCTGGAAGCCCCCAATATGACACAACACAGGGTAAGGAGAGAACATAGACAGACTATGATATATTATACACTACATGATGTGTCACAGTCTGACAACCAGTCTAATGATGGGGTTAGAGGGGATGTCCCCCCAGGATGCTGGAAGCCCCCAATATGACACAACACAGGGTGAGGAGGGAACATAGACAGACTATGATATATTATACACTACATGATGTGTCACAGTCTGACAACCAGTCTAATGATGGGGTTAGAGGGGATTTCCCCCCAGGGTGCTGGAAGCCCCCAATATGACACAACACAGGGTAAGGAGGAAACATAGACAGACTATGATATATTATACACTACATGATGTGTCACAGTCTGACAACCAGTCTAATGATGGGGTTAGAGGGGATTTCCCCTCAGGATGCTGGAAGCCCCCAATATGACACAACACAGGGTAAGGAGGGAACATAGACAGACTATGATATATTATACACTACATGATGTGTCACAGTCTGACAACCAGTCTAATGATGGGGTTAGAGGGGATTTCCCCCCAGGATACTGGAAGCCCCCAATATGACACAACACAGGGTAAGGAGAGAACATAGACAGACTATGATATATTATACACTACATGATGTGTCACAGTCTGACAACCAGTCTAATGATGGGGTTAGAGGAGATTTCCCCCTCAGGGTGCTGGAAGCCCCCAATATGACACAACACAGGGTAAGGAGGGAACATAGACAGACTATGATATATTATACACTACATGATGTGTCACAGTCTGACAACCAGTCTAATGATGGGGTTAGAGGGGATTTCCCCCCAGGGTGCTGGAAGCCCCCAATATGACACAACACAGGGTAAGGAGGGAACATAGACAGACTATGATATATTATACACTACATGATGTGTCACAGTCTGACAACCAGTCTAATGATGGGGTTAGAGGGGATTTCCCCCCAATATGCTGGAAGCCCCCAATATGACACAACACAGGGTAAGGAGGGAACATAGACAGACTATGATATATTATACACTACATGATGTGTCACAGTCTGACAACCAGTCTAATGATGGGGTTAGAGGGGATTTCCCCCCAGGGTGCTGGAAGCCCCCAATATGACACAACACAGGGTAAGGAGAGAACATAGACAGACTATGATATATTATACACTACATGATGTGTCACAGTCTGACAACCAGTCTAATGATGGGGTTAGAGGGGATTCCCCCTCAGGGTGCTGGAAGCCCCCAATATGACACAACACAGGGTAAGGAGGGAACATAGACAGACTATGATATATTATACACTACATGATGTGTCACAGTCTGACAACCAGTCTAATGATGGGGTTAGAGGAGATTTCCCCCCAGGGTGCTGGAAGCCCCCAATATGACACAACACAGGGTAAGGAGGAAACATAGACAGACTATGATATATTATACACTACATGATGTGTTACAGTCTGACAACCAGTCTAATGATGGGGTGAGAGGGGATTTCCCCCCAGGGTGCTGGAAGCCCCCAATATGACACAACACAGGGTAAGGAGAGAACATAGACAGACTATGATATATTATACACTACATGATGTGTCACAGTCTGACAACCAGTCTAATGATGGGGTTAGAGGGGATTTCCCCCCAGGGTGCTGGAAGCCCCCAATATGACACAACACAGGGTAAGGAGAGAACATAGACAGACTATGATATATTATACACTACATGATGTGTTACAGTCTGACAACCAGTCTAATGATGGGGTTAGAGGGGATTTCCCCCCAGGGTGCTGGAAGCCCCCAATATGACACAACACAGGGTAAGGAGAGAACATAGACAGACTATGATATATTATACACTACATGATGTGTTACAGTCTGACAACCAGTCTAATGATGGGGTTAGAGGGGATTTCCCCCCAGGGTGCTGGAAGCCCCCAATATGACACAACACAGGGTGAGGAGGGAACATAGACAGACTATGATATATTATACACTACATGATGTGTCACAGTCTGACAACCAGTCTAATGATGGGGTTAGAGGGGATTTTCCCCCAGGGTGCTGGAAGCCCCCAATATGACACAACACAGGGTAAGGAGAGAACATAGACAGACTATGATATATTATACACTACATGATGTGTCACAGTCTGACAACCAGTCTAATGATGGGGTTAGAGGGGATTTTCCCCCAGGGTGCTGGAAGATGCAATGATGTTTTGTATGATCCGTTGTCTCTTCTGGCTGGTAAGTGACACATCAGGACGGCACATTCGCTATGCGATCTGCTTGCTAAAAAACCCTGTTTACAGACTTGTGGGGGCACTTACCCCAAAAAAAAAAATGTTGACTGCCAGGCGAGTGTGTCTCCCGAATTCTGCCCACTTCACTAGGAAGTGCCTCACTTCCTAGTGAAGTAGGCAGCATTAGATCCCAAACGCTGCGATTCCCGGTGAATTGCAGCATTTGGCCCCGCCCCCCGCTGTCAAATGACGCATTTGCGTCATGCCGTCACAGGGGGCGGGGCCAAAATGACACGATTTTGGCCGTCCCGCCCCCCTCAACTGGCTGGCTTCCGGAAGGGAGCTGAAGAAAGTCGGCAAGTATGATATATTGTTTGAAAAGCTTAGACCCCTAGGGGTGAGTTATATAAAATAAAGTGTTACTTGGCATTATATTTTGGTTAGATACATTCTCTAGTAAAGTCTATTCAACAATTGCCATGACCTCAGCTTAATCACAGGACAGAACTGGTGTCAGAGTCAGGGTGACTAATAATATCATTACTACATTGTAAAGCACTCTTATGTATGCAGAGACAGTACCTGGTGGTAAGTGCAGGTGGTGTTATATAGCGGGTGGTATAAATAGGGTAGGTTGTATAACAGGCATTACTATAATAGAGATAATAATAATTATACCTTGTGATTCTGATAAATATCAAGTCAATAAAGCTTAGCAATGAGGCATGCTGGGAGTTGTAGTCCAACCTATCTCGTGTTATGTAAGAAACAGTCATGAAACTCCCAGTAGGAGGAGCTTTACAGAGACACCACTCCCTGCATAACAGCCATTAAGAGTCAGCATACTGCTGACTACAGTAATAAGGTATAAACTGTTTGACAGAGAGTCATTTCAGCCAATCATAGTTATCAATGACTCAGAGATGGAGAAAACCTACATAAATCACCCAACACCTGGTGCAATACAGAAGGGGCTCAGCTGTAGTTCCACCTATTGTTCACTCTGTTGGTTAAATGTTCCACCAATCAGATTCCCCACCCTGGGATGTCACCAGTGTCTAAGCAGAATTCTCTCAGCTCTTGACTTCCCCAGATATCTGTATACAATTCTCCAATACCCGTAATGCAGCATGAAGGGGCTCAGTGAAGGTGGCAGTGACGGTGTGTAAGTGTCTGATTGGGTCACACAGAGAATAAAAGGACAGCTGTCCAGCCTCATAATCCAGATATATCCTCACTGTATCACAGGGAATATTGTCAGGTAAATGGATTACTTCACTGTCATGTATGACTGTATACTCATTATTATTTCTATGCAAACACCAGGACTTGTTATTATCTCCAAAATCTGACTGACATCCTCTCCTGTCTATACTGGGATAACACATCCCTACCCCCCACCATCCTGATTTACTGACATCCACTTCCCAGTAATGTCGCCCGGAGGAAAAGCTCCGGGTACTTATTACCTGATAATACTGAAATCTCTCTGGTGATTCTGGACGTTTCTGGTTTACATCTGACTCTGATGCAATTTTTCTGTCACTTGAAATATGTATAGAATTACCAGCTGTGTTTACATCCAACAATATGTCTGCATGTTCCTGCATATAGACCCATACATTTATAACTCTTATTATATCAGATAATCCTCTGTGTATTTTCCCTGAGATGAGATCCACATTCAGATCTCTTACACCATGGACCTGGTCATCATGTCTCTCTCTGTCCTCAGTATCACACAAGACACCTGTGTCTGGTTCCTGTAAGACAGTCACTGGATCAGACATGTTACACATCTCCTCAATGTGACGCATCTTCCTGGACAGCTCGTCCTTCTTTATTTCCAGCTGCTGGATCAGATCAGAGACTGAAAGTGAAAACCTCTCTTCCTGCCTGGAGATGTCACTCAGGACTCTCTTCTCTAGGTCTTCCAGCTGTCTCCTGATGTCTCTAAACAAGGCAGTGACTCTATCTGTTACATCAGCTGCTTTTTCCTGATCTTCTTTCCTGCACTCCTGCAGACTCTGGACTCTTTTCTCAGTCTCCTCTCTCCTTGTGGTCAGTTTCTGCAGAACATTTCTCAGTTTCTCCTTCTTCTTCTCAGAGGCCTCATCCAGCATCTCCACCTGGTGTCCCCGGTGTTCTCCATCCAGCCTGCAGGACACACAGATACAGGCAGCATCCTCAGTGCAGTAATACTCCAGGATTTTCTTATGGACGGAACATTTTCTATTCCTTGGTGAAGTGGTGGGATCAGATAAGACGTGTTCTGCTGACTTGCTGTGTACTCTCAGGTGATTATCACACAGAGAAGCCTCACAATGGAGACAGGATTTAGCAGCAGGTACAGGAAAGTACACACAGTAAGTGCAGAAGATCCCAGTCTTCTCCTGATCTGGCCGAGTAGACAGGAATCTCCCCACTATGTTACACAGAGTTATGTTCCTTGTCAGTGCAGGACGCTCATGACTCTCTGCTCTGCATTCAGGACAGATATAAACTCCAGACCCCTCCTGTGTATCCAGCACATGATCTATACAGACCCGGCAGAAGTTGTGTCCACATCTCAGTGTTACAGGATCTGTATAAATGTTCAGGCAGACGGCACAGTCCAGCTCCTGTTTCAGATCAGCAGACGCCATCGCTGACAGTAGAATAGAGGAATAAAAGTGACTTTGACACGCAGACACCAGTTGGTTCACATTCTCCACATAGGGCGAGGCTGAGCTTGTCACTCAGACTATACTCAGTTATACTATGGGACACACCCAATACATAAAGGGACATCATGCAGAAAATTTAGATATTTTACATTAAAAGCTATTTAATTAGTTGAGAATTATTAATTTTCCAAATTTGCACACATGACACAACATTTACTTTAAGTAAAAATACATAAACTGCAGATTGTAGATGCTTCACTTTCACTGCACCAATCCACACTCACACGTTAATTCTTAAACTATACTTATAATAAAATAACAACATTGACACCGGATTTGTTGCCAATTAATATGTCACAGTCTATTAAAAACAAATCATTGTGGCGGAGAAATCAAATTGCGAGTCAGCCACAACTAATAGCAGTAAACGAACAGGGTATGGCCATCTGCACTAACCACTGGACCCAGAATATAATCCTTTACGATTGGCCGGTGCTAAGTCTGGCGTCAGCATGACTACACCTCCTCTGGACTCACAATGACATGCCCTCCAAAGCAGGTCAAGGGATCCCCCTCACAAAGGGATCAAGAGCCAAAGTACTTTGAAGAGGCAGCAATCTGCGTCCAATCAGCGGAAGCTCCGTTTGAAATAGTCACTGACTCACAAATGCCTTCCCTCTGCACTGTGCCTGCATTGTGCGGAGGGAGAAAAAAATGTTAGACACGTAAACGATTAGCCCATGGCAGGGACATATGACAGGAGGGAGGGATTCCCTGCCGTAAAAGAGAGCCAGCAACTCTTGGGGGGAACCTTTAGACCAGAGCTCAGAACACTCCCATTGGACTCAATTGGCTGAGACTTGCAATGGAATTACCCGAATGGGTAAGTACCTGACATTTGCCCTAACACCTGTTTTAAGAGCGTTCGACTTTTGGTCTCACTTGTAATAAATAGCGTTTATTGGATACGTTACCTAGTATTAGGCAGCACGGTGGCTTAGTGGTTAGCACTTCTGCCTTACAGCACTGGGGTCCTGAGTTCAATTCCCGACCATGGCCTTATCTGTGTGGAGTTTGTATGTTCTCCCCGTGATTGCATGGGTTTCCTCCCACACTCCAAAAACATACTGGTGGGTTAATTGGCTGCCAACAAATTGACCCTAGTCTCTCTCTGTCTGTCTGTCTATGTATGTTTGGGGATTTAGACTGTAAGCTCCAATGGGGCAGAGACTGATGTGAGTGAGTTCTCTGTACAGCGCTGCAGAATTAGTGGCTCCATATAAATAAATGGTGATGATGATGATGATTAGGCAACATGCTTCATTTATTTGTTACAGAAATACAACACTCCTTACCACTCCCAATCAGACTCTCCCCAGCCTTCACATCTTTATATGCTCTCTGAATAACCACCTCAATTTTAGATCTTACAAACTCCCGCCTATATTACTCACTCTGGTACACTGTCCCACCTACCCTACTCCCACCTATACTACTCACACTGGTACTTCTCACACCTATCCTACTCCCAATTATACTACTCACATTGGGACATCCTCACACCTATACTGCCCACACTGGTACACCCTCACATCTACCCTATGGCAACCTATATTACTCACCCTCAATACTGTCAATCTCCACTCTGAGCCACACTCGCTCCTCTTGTCTAAGATGTGCCCTTTTTCCATAAGAATGTAAGCTCTTTTATAAACTCTTTACCCTTTGTTTTCATGTCTGCAGTATTTTGTCTACTTTGTTTGTCCAGTGCTGCTCAGTATTGTGGGGCCTTACCAATCAACAACAATCCTACTAATTAATTATTAAAAAAATTAACTACCTGTCAGTGAAGGTATGTCTCCATCTTTCTAATGAATTTGTAAGTTCTTTAGAGCACTGACCTTTTCTCTATATATTGTACTGTGGGAGGGTGTCTGGCCGTGGAGCTCGTGAAGAGGCAAAAACAAGAAGAGTGAAGGAAAGACAAGAAGAAGACTCACCGGTCCTGGGATCCACCAGCAATAAGTTTTCTTTTTCTATCCTTGCAGGTCCCGGCGCAGGCGATAGTTAGCAAGTGAGCCAATCAGGGCTCATTTCCCACTGTCCGCCAATTAGCGGCCGGAAAGGTGAGACAATCCACCTCCATCCATTTGTATTCTTGGGGCCACGACAAGCCAATCAGGGATGGTATTTAAGAAGGCGTGCTTGGTGCCTTTTCAGATGTCCGCTGCAAGAAGACATATATAGTGGGACGTCCGGAGGCACCTCGTCAAGAACAAAAGACAGATAAGGTGGCAGGGAGCCATTGTAAAGGCTAGGAGCACCCTTTCTAGAATAGATTGAAAGCGGTGCCCGTTGGAGAGCAGCTGTCACGTAAAGAAAATAAGACGGCATCGGAGGCAGGGAGCTCTTGTAAGTGCTAGGTGCGCCTCTACATGGAAGACTGAAGACTGCAGCGTGCCCAAGTGGAGAAGAGGTGTTGCTGGCTGGAGGGTCTGGATGACACGAAACTGCTGGAAAGAAGCCGGGTAACCTGCGTGGAGCAGGTAAGTATAATTCCCGCAGATAGGTCGGGAACAAGGCTCATTGCGTAATTCGGGCACTGGGCTCGTGGGCAATAGTGGGCACTAGGCCCATGGGCAATAGGCCCTGGCTAATTAGGGATATAGATACCATTCCCACCAGTACCAGCCTAACAGTATCAGACTTAGCCTGTGGGGCACTATAGGTTCAGGTTATTGGCCTGTGGGCACAGTCAAGCTATTGGCCTGCGGGCACCAGAGTCAGGCAATAGGCCTCCTGAGAACCAGAGTCAGGAGTGAGGCCTCTGGGGCAAAAGAGTCTATAGGCCTGGGGTAAGGTGGCATTAAGCCAGTAACCGTAGGAAGTAATTCTCGTAGTGAGACCACGCTCAGTCTTTCCCCATATAGAAAGGTAGTGACGGTTTGTATGGTGGTCACCCTAGGATTTCACACGGTAATACCTTGCATTGTATTGTACCTAACTGTGTATCCCTTTGCCACGTTACCCGGGTGTCAGGATGAGAGCATAACTCTGATATGCTGAAATAGAATATTGGATGTCAGGACCCAAATAAATCTTTGCATGAATACCTAAATTAAACCAGGAGGAGGTAATTGAGTTAGGCAAACCCTTTGTGCAGAGACCAGCTTAAGATATGCAGATCACAGACCTCCATTGTATTTGATCATGTATTTCCCTAGCTAATTGACTTCCTTTCAATAGGTAGTGTAAGCACAAACTAACACCTGGGTGTAAATTGGAGAGCCATATGCCTAGGTGCAAATCTTGGAGACTCTGGTATAAAAATTTGCATGGTCTTTATGCAGGTATATAGAAATATGACCTTCAAAGGAAAATGTCATAGTTCATATTTTGGAAAATCTGGATGCCACTCCGTACTGAGGGGCAAAAAACACACAAGGGTCTTGAAACATAGATACCAACTATACAGGGAACAGCCATAGTCACATGTATTTCCGGATGAGATTGGATATTGTTGTAATTCCATTATGTTTGGTATTTAAATGTGCGGGAGATTATGACCGGTTTATTGAGGGTGGTGTTATTTCTCTGAGATATATCTGTGAAGAATTACAAACAGGTCAAGACTCTGGGAATATTTGTGAGCAAAGTATAGTGACACCCAGGGGACGTTTCCGCCCCCACATTAGCATTCACACTGCCCCTGTGAATGCCGTCCCATTTGAGTTTGCTTAAAAATCTGTGTTCTGGAAGGAAAAAACTGTCAGACTTTTGGGGAAATCAAGTTACATTGATAAGCTGTCCATCTTCTTAGCCAAATCCCCTTGGCCAGAATGCAATTCATGTAAGTGCAAATCTGAATGTAATCCTTTCTATTTTAAACTGTTTTTGTTTGTTATGTCAGATTTATTAATTGTTATTCATTATTTTTGTTATCTGTATGCCCTGTACTTTTGTATATTAAATCTATAATTTAATAAGCTGCGTCCTTGATACTCTAAAGAATCCATTGGCCTGCTTAGAAGAGAGATTGCTCGACCAGGTTAACCCTGGGAATGTCATTGTGTGATTTGTTGATACATTTGATTAACAAGCTGTGTGTGCTTGTATTTACATTTGTGTAACAGTCTGGAGGTGTGAAGAGTTAACCCTGTGTGTGCTGGTGTGGGTCTTGTTAGTTTGTGGATATCTAGAAGCCTGTGTGCCAGTGTGGGACAGTATATTGGGGTCCTATTGCCCGTATTCAATAGGTGGTGGCAGAACCTGAAGTGTCTGGGGGTGAGAGCGCTGTGTGGGGGCGATTCCGTAGGTCTAGAACCTGTGTGATAGGTGAGAGAGGCTGCGGGCTGAAATCGTATGTGACCTCATACAGCAAACACCCCAAAGTCACGGCAGCTGGGAGCGTGTTCGTGACACCGGGGAATATGAAACTCAGGTACTAACCCTAGTTGAAGCTGGCAGGCCCCGAGATGCGGAGTCTAACGAGTTCCCAGGTATTCACCAAGAATCGCCGCAAGGCGGGATGGATTTTGTGCCAAAAACTCACAGGTTGCTTTCCTCTGGGTTGCCCCAGGGCATAGTACTGTGGAGAAAAGTTAACCAGAGAACACAGACGTACACTGGGGTACGATGATACAGAAGAATGTCACACCAGCCAAAACGGTACACATGTAGGCAAAACTGGGCACTAACGGAAGGCAGAAACAGAGTCAAAATGGAGGTCAGGATCGGTACACAGGAATCAGTCAGGAGAGTGGTCAGCAGGCAGAGGTTCAGTAGACAGGGATTAATCAATAACTACCCAGAAGGGAAGCGACTGGAGAAGACACAGGGATCAGGTCCAGGAGTCAGGAGTTGGCAACAAAGTTGCTCTAACATTAAACAAGTGTCAGAGCGAAGTTTAAACACAGGAGCAGATTTGAAAAATCCGCCGTGGCCAGCTGTCACATGAGTCAATACCCAGAAGTGCCAGGCAGCCGCATGAGCGAGACAGCAGGTAAGTTGTAACACCCTTTAAGTATCTTCCCCCTAACGTAAGACCCTGATTAAAGGTAGGCTTTTGGTATCTATACTTTGAGATTTGTGTCTTTGGAACATTGAGGTGAGTTAGAGCACTGTACTACACCCAGAATTTGTAGTAGCATTAGAGTTGCGCAGCGGCTGATCACATAGACTGTTGATAGGATCAAGGCGCTGCTTTGTTTTGCTGTTATTGTTTGTTACAGTTAATGCTAGTGTGGGAGGCACATAAGAGCTAGGTTGCTAGCTCTGTGGGGTGGTTGTGTGTCGTGTTGTCCCTGTTTCTAGGTTCCAAGTAGCAGCGTGCAGATGGCTATCAAGAGGAGGTGACCGGTTTCCCAGTGAGTACCTGTCTTGATCTGTTGCTTTGTCTTCTGCAGATCTTTCCTGCTAAGGGTTACGTTTCCATTATTTCATCAGGATCCTAATCACCTGTAGCTGGCCTTTAAGAGACTGCCTTTCCCTATAACCAGTGCCAGTTCATCAATTGCCTTTGCTGCTGCTGGGCTACCTTTTTTTTTATACTGACCTGCTCCCTGGTATTGACTCATGCTTGTCCCTCATTTTTACACCGATCCTTGTGACCCAGACCATGGCTTCATTTTGACTTCACTCCTGATTTTCCCCTGGTACAGTTGTAAACTTCCTGACTACTGACCCCTGGCTTATTTGACCCTCCTTTGCCTGTTTCTCTCGTGATCCATCCAGTGCTTGTGTTTCCTGAATAACCTGGTATCCTGACCTCCATGGATCTTCTAGTGACTTGTGCTTCCTGGCAAAATCTGGAGACCTAACACCTGCGGATCATCGGGTGCCACGTGTCTTCTGACTCCTGGTATCCTGACACCTGTGGATCCTCTAGTGCCTTGTGTCTTCTAGCTAACCAGGAACCTTGACAACCATGGTTTATTCTGTGTCTACAGGTTCCATACATCTCCAGCCTCAGAGCCAGACCTGGTAATCCAACCTACACCTGCTGCCTTAAACTGAGTTACCGTTAACCATTCTCTGCATCTGCAACTTCCTGTGCATCCATCCTAAACCTGCTGTTCCTGGCGCCTTGAACTGACTTGCCAATTACCACTGACTGCACTTATTGCTCCCTGTATAACTGTGTTCAATAAAGTCACTTTGTTCCACTACCATCACTCCATATTGTGTTCACACTAGGAATCCCAACAGTACCATTTTCTGGTTCCGTTTCACTCTTGGTAGGGCCCTCACCCGTACAACGGTGAGTAGGGTGACCAAGTAAAATAGGTGTGCCTGCGCAATCAAACAAGAGGCAGCCCTCAAATTATCCCCACACAATCGTGCGTGTCACAAGAAATCTAAATACGAAAAAAAAAGGGGGGAAAAATTGAAGTGACGCTTCTAATGCAGCTATGTATAAAATCACACTTCTCATATAGCATACATATGCAAACCTTCTAAAAACCATACATAACATAAAAAGATCAGTTCAAGAGTTGTTCAACAGCCAATTCATACATTCCAAAGGATGTGCAATAGTTCCCCTGGTATCCTGGTGTCTGTATACAACGGATCCTCCTGATATAGTGATAAAAAGGGAGACAAGAAAAAAATCAACAGAATAACATAGCGTAACCTGTGAGGTGATATGGGTTCTTTTACATGTATATCCCACTATGGATAGTGCTTGTAAATGTAACTTTACAAAAGAATCACCACGTGATGTACTCCATATCCCCTTTTGGATGTACACTTACACATAACTGGTGAGTAATGGGCGTTGTATATCAATCACCACAAGATTCTTCTCAATTTGGACCGTATATTTCTTCCAATCATGGCTTAAGTATGAAAGGAAAGGATGTCGCTCATAGTGTAAAATCCTTATGACATTTATTGATAGCATAAACTCTTAAAACACACGGATAAGATCAAATAAAGCCATCAATGATAAAAAAAATATAAAAGTCCAAAGCGCTCGGTGAGAATGGTCTGTTACCCTCAATCAGATGGTAACAGGCATGTAGATAAAGTAAGTCTCCCGAAAAAGATCCCAGGATAGCCGGCTACTTGTCACAAAGAAATAATGAAGGGAAGAGAACATTTCTCCATGAGAGCGCCTTCCGTAACCTCCCTATCCGACGCGTTTCAATTACCAAATCTTTATCAAAGTATAGGTAGGTGAACAAACGAACACTACTTTATAAACTTCTTTCAGCCAATCAGAAACTTTTTCTGTCGTATCCTTCTTACAAAAAATGAATGACTTATTCATAGATGGATCCTACAATCAAAACATATACATTCTTATACCACCATAGAAAGTTGCAATACAAAGTGACCTAACCAAAACATGTATAACGATCACAACATACTCATGAGAAAATAATCTCTTAAAATACCTGGCATAAATCCCTGATGATATAACCGTATGTCTCTGAATTTTAATTTGTCCGTTGCCTTAAGTTACTCTTATTCAAAGGTTGATAATGTCTTTATCCAGTAATAACATTTCTCTTAGCCAGGTGTCTATCTTTTAATATATACGGACAATCGTATGAAATACCAACAAATACAGGCGAATTCTATAAATGAACATTATGCTCTAAAACACTATACACATGCCCTCCATGCCATTGGAAAAAAACTATATATATACATATGTTGCTGTCTGTCATAAACATAGAGAACATACAGTTATTTATAAGGGATAAATCATAACTGCAGTGTAAATATGTTATATCAAATGAATCCATTGATAAGTTTAGCTAAAGTGTAAAATGTGAAGACAGAAAGTCTGTTGTATGTGTATTTGATGGCTCTGCACATCCCAGTGTGAGTTGATAGTAGTGTCACCTGTACAGGTAGATAGAAATATGAGCTTCAAAGGAAAATGTTTTCATAGTTCATATTTTCACACTCCCTCCCGCTCACTGCGATCGTCCAACGATCGTCGCCTCTCTTCCCCTCTGATTACCTCCTCTCACGCACGTATCCAAGACTTCTCCCGCGCCGCTCCCCTCCATTGGAACAAGCTCCCCCGCTCCATCAGAACTTCCCCTAATCTGTCCTCTTTCAAACGAACATTAAAAACCCACCTTTTCCTTAAAGCCTTCCAGTCTCATGCCTAAACTCCCACCGGTCGGCTACCTCTCTTTCTCATCCCTTCTTCCCTTCTCCCCCTTCCTCCCGTCTCTCCGTCTCATCCATGTGTCTGTCTGTCTTCCCCTCCCTTTAGATTGTTCGCTCCTTTGAGCAGGGCTCTCCTACCTTCTGTTTCCATCACTTTTAACTGCGCTCTCCAGCTACTCAGCTCACCTCCTCTCAGTCCCTCTGCCCTCTGTCTCCTCTCGCTTCTCTCCGCTCCCCTCAGTGACTCTCAACCTGTCATCCGTGCCCATCCTCTTGGGCCATAGTTACCTGCCTGTACTCACTTTTCCCCTCCCTCCCTCTCTTTCTGTTAGGAACTCCTTCAGTCAGCACGACAGAACCCGGAATCTGCTCCGATGTCTGGTGTTCACTGGAGCCCCTAGTGGTGGGGACAGACTTGGCTGCAGACGAACGGAGGGTCGTGTAGTGTGCACTGACTGGGGAGAACCCTGAGGCAGCGTAGTAGAACACAGCGATGTGAGATCCAGGCAAAAGGTCAAGGGCCGGCAGCAGACAGGGATATCAGAAAACGAGCCGAAGTCAGGGGTCACAGGCAATACAACGAAGTCCAAAAACAAGCCAGGGGTCATACACGGGAAATCCAATAATAGAATAAGCACAGGAGCAGGGAAACAGGAACAGGAGCCTAGCTAAACAGGAAGCTATAACTGGCAATGAGGCTCAGTCCTCACTGCCTTAAATAGCAAGAAGGGCCAATAGGAATCATGATAACAGAAACCCCTCCCACTGTATGACTGCACTGACACAATGCTGACAAAAACCAAGCCAGTACCAATACAGTAAATATATAAGACTCCCATAAGAGTCTATAGATATATATAACAACCCTACCTTTCCTTGCTGATCTGTGCCCGGGTGTCAGCCCGCTGGCCGGGCGCTGCGGCCTCTGGATTACAGCGTCCCGGTTGTTGCCTAGGCAACCGGGACGTCAGAGGCAGAAGTGACACCCCGGTCGTCATGGAGACGGCCGGGGCGTCCGAGAAGACCGGAAGCGAGCCGCGGCGGCCCGTCGGAGAGCCGCGGTTCGTAACAGTACCCCCCCCTTGAGGAGGGGTCAATGCACCCCGACTTCCAGGTTTCCCAGGATACTTTTTGAAGAAGTCCTTAATGAGTTGGTTAGCATGAAGATGCTTTTGCGGCACCCAAGATCGCTCCTCCGGGCCGTAGCCCTTCCAGTGGACCAAAAAGTGGATTTGACTTTGCACCCTTTTGGAGTCTAGGATCTTTTCAACAATAAACTCTTGGTGTCCTCTGACTGAGACAGGACGAGGTCTGTGCAATTGACGTGGTCTGAATTTATGTGACCATGTGGCTGCTTTCAACAAGGAACAATGGAATGTGTTAGGAATTTTGAGTGAAGGAGGAAGTTTCAACTTGAAAGCCACAGGATTAATCTGTTTAATAATGGCGAAGGGTCCAATGAACCTAGGACCCAACTTCCTACAAGGTTGCTTAAGTTTAATGTTGCGGGTAGACAGCCACACCTTGTCCCCGACCTTGAAAGGACATGGTCCACGATGCTGATCAGCATAATGTTTAGACTTAAATGAAGCTTGTTTGAGGGCAAGGTGAACCTTTCTCCATATCCGGCACAGATAAGAAATCGAAGAACTAGATTTAGCTTGATTCCAGACCTCCAGCGAGTTGGACCGAGGATGGAATCCGAGGTTACAGAAGAATGGTGATACCAGAGTAGACGAATGGCACGAGTTGTTGTAGGCGAATTCTGCCCATGGAAGCAGAGCAGCCCAATCACTATGGCATTTAGTTACATATAAACGGAGAAATTGCTCAAGGGATTGATTAACCCTCTCCGTTTGTCCGTTGGACTGTGGGTGATACCCTGAAGATAGACATAGTTTGATTCCTAATTGGGCACAGAATGCTCTCCAGAATGTGGCTACAAATTGGGAGCCGCGGTCAGAGACAATGTTAACAGGAAGTCCATGGAGCTTGAAAACGTGCTGAATGAATAGAGATGCCAAGGTTTTAGCACATGGCAATCCTACAAGAGGGACGAAATGTGCCATCTTACTAAATCTGTCCACTATCACCCAGATGGTGTTAAAGCTGGATGAGCGCGGTAATTCCACGATGAAATCCATCGATATGTGGGTCCAGGGTCTCGCTGGAATGGACAGTGGCATAAGAGGCCCGGCAGGATGTTTGCGAGAAGACTTGTTCCTGGCACAGGTTTCACAGGATAACACAAACTCTTTGGTATCTGCTGCCAAGGAAGGCCACCAGACGGAACGAGACAGAAGTTCCAATGTCTTGGATACTCCAGGGTGACCTGAGGTTTTATTATCATGACATTCGGTGAGGACCGTCCTCCTCAGATAATCCGGTACGAATAATTTACCCCTGGGAGTAGCTGATGGTGCCAACTGTTGGAGACCACGGAGAGTTGTGCCAAGATCCTGAGTTAGGCCAAGGACTACTTTGGATGCTGGAATAATGAAAGTGGTTTCTGCGAGGGAAGGATGAGAGGCGAAAAAACTGCGAGACAAGGCGTCCGCCTTAATGTTCTTGGATCCGGGCCAGAAGGTAATGGTAAAGTTGAAACGGGAGAAGAAGAGGACCCACCGGGCTTGTCTGGAGTTAACAATCTTGGCAGATTGAATATACTGTAGATTTTTGTGGTCGGTATATACTGTAACAACATGATTAGCTCCCTCCAGCCAGTGGCGCCACTCTTCAAATGCCCACTTGATTGCCAGCAACTCCCTATTTCCAACGTCGTAGTGGGTCTCAGCGGAGGAAAATTTCCTGGAGAAAAATGCACAGGGGTGCAGGCAGTGATCATTGAGGTCTTTCTGAGAAAGGATGGCACCTGCCCCGACGTCAGAAGCGTCCACTTCGATGATAAAGGGTAACTCTGGATTGGGGTGTCGGAGGACAGGTGCAGAGATGAACGCCTCTTTTAACTCCTGAAAAGACGTTAAGGCAGTAGAGGACCAATTAACGGTATCGGCCCCTTTTCGGGTAAGGGCTGTAATTGGAGCCACTAATACCGAGAATGACCGGATGAATCGCCTATAGTAATTAGCGAATCCTAAAAACCTCTGAATGGCTTTAAGATTGCTTGGCCGGATCCAATCGAGAACTGCCTGTACCTTACTGGGATCCATGGAGAAGCCACGAGGAGAGATGACATATCCGAGGAACGTGACCTGAGTGACTTCAAACTCGCATTTCTCGAGTTTAGCGAAGAGGCAGTGCTGGCGGAGTTTCCGAAGTACCTGTCTGACATGAGTACGGTGTTGCTCCAACGACTGGGAATAAATCAAAATGTCGTCAAGATACACTACAACGAATCTCCCCAGGAATTCTCGTAGGACATCATTAATAAAATCTTGAAACACTGCGGGGGCGTTACATAGGCCGAAGGGCATGACCCGATATTCATAATGGCCTGAGTGAGTGTTGAAGGCCGTCTTCCACTCATCGCCCTTTTTGATTCGAACCAGATTATATGCCCCCCGCAGATCGATCTTGGAGAATATTGTGGCTAATTTGAGCTGATCAAACAGCACGGAGATGAGTGGCAACGGATAGGTATTTTTCACGGTAATCCCATTTAGACCCCTATAGTCTATGCACGGCCGGAGGCTCCCATCTTTTTTTTTCACAAAGAAGAAACCCGCTCCTACGGGTGATTTGGATGGTTGAATGAATCCCTTACGTAGGTTTTCCTCCACATAATCATCCATAGACTTAGTCTCGGGAATAGACAAGGCATATAATCTTCCCTTAGGAAGCTTGGCATCCGGAACCAAATCAATGGAGCAATCGTAGTTACGGTGTGGGGGTAGAGAGTATGCTTCTTTTTTCGAGAACACGTCGTGGAATTCACGATAAGGCAATGGAAGAGATCCAGGGCAAGGCTGAACAATCCGGAGAGGAAGAGCAAGACAGGTTGAGGAACAAGCCTTACTCCATCGTATGATCTCCCCCGTGCTCCAATCTATGTGAGGGTTGTGAAGTTGAAGCCAGGGATGCCCGAGGATCAATGGTACGGAGGAACAAGGAATCAGAAAGAACGAGAGGACTTCAGAATGGAGAGCTCCCACCGTAAGCTGCAGAGGAGGCGTTTGATATGAGACCCTTCCGTCAGTTAACGGTCTGCCATCCAGTCCGCAGACCGTGATCTCCGAGTCCAAGTTTACGGACGGAATGCCCAGAGTCTTGGCAAAGTTTATATCCAAAAAGTTTCCGGCTGCCCCACTGTCAAGAAAGGCAGGGATAGAAACGGATCGATTACCATACATGATCCGAGCAGGGATTAAGACAGAATTCTTGGAGGAGACCATCTGGAGACCTAGGTGTACCTCCTCCTTTACTCCTAGGCCTGGTCTTTTCCCGCCTTGTTCGGGCAGCTACGCAGGAGATGGCCTTTATTGCCGCAATAGAGACATAGCCCCAATGACCGCCGCCTGGATTTCTCCTCAGGGGACAGGCGATAAGCCCCTAACTGCATGGGCTCTGGTAAATCCTGAGGAACTGGGTAGACGGCTGGAGAGGACCAGGATGGTGAGGCGGCCTCCTTCTCGGACCTTCTTTCCTTGATCCTGCGGTCAATTTTAATAACCAATTGCATTAAGGCCTCCAAGGAAGATGATGAAGGATACTGGACTAAGGAGTCCTTTATCTGCTCCGAGAGCCCAAGCCGGAACTGACTCCGTAGTGCGGGGTCATTCCACTGGCTGTCGACCGACCAACGTCGGAACTCGGCACAGTACTCTTCCGCTGTCCGCCGTCCCTGTTTCAGCGCTCTTAGGTGGGACTCGGCCGAGGCCACCCTATCTGGGTCATCATATAAGAGACCAAGTGCGTTGAAGAAGTCGTCTACGGACTGCAGAGCTGGATTAACAGGAGTCAGACTGAACGCCCAGGATTGGGGATCGCCTTGGAGTAAGGAGATGACAATGCCGACCCTCTGTTGCTCCGAGCCCGAGGAGCGGGGCCTGAGACGAAAATACAGCTTGCAGCCCTCCTTAAAATTTCGGAATAAGGTTCTATCTCCAGAGAACCGGTCCGGAAGATTTAACTTTGGCTCAGGTGCCGGAGTTGCTTGTGAGGCCTTGGCGGCTTCTTCCTGAGCAGAAAGCCTGTGTGAAAGATCCTGAACCATCTGCGACACAACTTGGATCTGCCCTGCTAGGACTTGAGCCGGACTGGGTTCCATCAGTGGAAAATAGGATCGTTTTTATTTTTGGGCCAGTTATAATGTTAGGAACTCCTTCAGTCAGCACGACAGAACCCGGAATCTGCTCCGATGTCTGGTGTTCACTGGAGCCCCTAGTGGTGGGGACAGACTTGGCTGCAGACGAACGGAGGGTCGTGTAGTGTGCACTGACTGGGGAGAACCCTGAGGCAGCGTAGTAGAACACAGCGATGTGAGATCCAGGCAAAAGGTCAAGGGCCGGCAGCAGACAGGGATATCAGAAAACGAGCCGAAGTCAGGGGTCACAGGCAATACAACGAAGTCCAAAAACAAGCCAGGGGTCATACACGGGAAATCCAATAATAGAATAAGCACAGGAGCAGGGAAACAGGAACAGGAGCCTAGCTAAACAGGAAGCTATAACTGGCAATGAGGCTCAGTCCTCACTGCCTTAAATAGCAAGAAGGGCCAATAGGAATCATGATAACAGAAACCCCTCCCACTGTATGACTCTGCACTGACACAATGCTGACAAAAACCAAGCCAGTACCAATACAGTAAATATATAAGACTCCCATAAGAGTCTATAGATATATATAACAACCCTACCTTTCCTTGCTGATCTGTGCCCGGGTGTCAGCCCGCTGGCCGGGCGCTGCGGCCTCTGGATTACAGCGTCCCGGTTGTTGCCTAGGCAACCGGGACGTCAGAGGCGGAAGTGACACCCCGGTCGTCATGGAGACGGCCGGGGCGTCCGAGAAGACCGGAAGCGAGCCGCGGCGGCCCGTTGGAGAGCCGCGGTTCGTAACACTTTCATGCTGTGCCTGAGCCCCCAGAGTTATAGTGCTTACTGTTACTTGTACTGTGCTGTTTCACCTTGTACTGTGCCATTGTTTGTCCTTGTACGGCGCTACGGATACTTTGTGGCGCCCTATAAATAAAAATTAATAATAATAATAATAATGAAATATTTTGGGACTACTCCATACTGAGGAGCAGAAATCACACCAGGGTTGTGAATGACAGGTAGGGGTTGTATCCGGGAACAGCTAAAATCACATATCTTTGCAAAAGGTATGTCACATTGTCAAAATTTCATCGTGTTTGATATCAAAAGATGGACAAAGTCATAAGGGATTTATCAATAATAAAATTGGGTTTGTGTGACGCTCCACAGAAAAGTTAGGTCACATAGTAGAATTGAGTAGTAAATCAGATAACATGCAAATGGTGATTGAAAAAGTGCCACAGGCCACAACCCCCGAGGGTAAGAAGAGGTGTGGAAGTGTCTTTAAAAAGCTGAAACCAGTTACAGCAAATTGTCAGAATTTTGTGTAAGTCAATCCACGTCGATAAGCTGTCCATCTTCCAAATCAAATTTCCCATGGCACAGAGTATGCAATTCATGTAAGTGACACTCTGAATGTATGCCCTTTTATTTTAAACTGTTTTTATTATTATTATTATTATTATCCTTTATTTGTTAGGCGCCACAAGGCTTTCGCAGCACCGTACATGGTACAAACAGTAGACTATACAGGGTGAAACAGTACAGAACAATAAACAAAAAGTACCAATACTTCAGAAACTCCAGGCAGGCTGATGCAAAAAACACGGAGCCGAAGAACAGGTGAGGAGACAGGAGGGAAGAGGGCCCTGCTCATGCGAGCTTACATCCTAAGCTTGTTATGTCAACCTATTAATTGTTTATTCATTATTTTTTTTATATCTGTATCCCCTGTACTTTTGTATATTAACTCTATAATTTAATATGTTGTGTCCTTGATAGTCTGACGAATCCATTAGCCTGTTAAGAAGAATATAGCTTGACCAAGTTAACCCTTTGAATGCCAGTGTGTGATTTGTTGATACATTTGATTAACAAGCGGTGTGTGCTTGCATTTACATTTATGTAACAGTCTGGAGGTGTGAAGAAGTAACCCTGTGCTTGCTGGCGTGGGTCTTGCTAGTCTGGGGATAGCTAGAAGCCTTATGGGGCAGTGTGGGACAGTATATTGGGGTCCTATTGCCGTATTCAATATGTGGTGGCAAACCTGAAGTGTCTGGGGGTGTGAGAGAGCGCTGTGTTTGGGGCGATTCAGTAGGTCTATAACCTGTGTGATAGGTGGAGAGAGACTGCGGGCTGGAATCGTGTGTGACCTCATAGAGCAAACACCCAAAGTCACAGCAGCTGGGAGCGTGTTCGTGACACTATCTATCTTTATGCACCTAAAAATTATGTTCTTACAGATTATCCCTGATGTATCCAAAGTGTTAATACCTATAATATACCACCTCTATGTAATAAGTTTAGATGAAATAACTAACTCTTCCAAAATATCCTAAAAGAGTGTCAAAGAGAAAGAAAAAATACCAACTGTAACCCAACTGCTATGATGGAATAATATCCATCCCTCATATTATTGGTAATTATTATCTGAGGACCACAGAGATAAACATCGAAAAAGCTGGAAAACTGTGATCTGAGTCTCAAAGATGATTAGAGAAAATCAATATGTGATTCCTTGGATATTTTCATTGAAATATAAACCATTATTATGTTCTTCCCCTCTCCTGACTTATTACTCCAAGAACCATTTGATCTCAAAATCTACATTTAGACCTTTCGGCGCTGGTGTTCCCATAGAATAGATTATTTTCATTTCTGCTTTAGCTAGATCACTTTTGGAATCCATTTTTCTCCAATCTCCTGTGACTTTCTTTAGACCAGGGTTGTCCAACCTGTGGCCTGCGGGCCGCATGCGGCCCAGCACACCTGTAAATGTGGCCCAGAAGGAGTTTTGGTTGTGGCAAGGGGGCAGCGCTGTTAATGGAAAAAAAAAATCCTGCAAAAAGAAAGAAAAGAAACTACTTACCTTGCGGTCACGTCAGCTGATACTCCGGCTCCCTCCCTTGTCTCCTCCTCCGTGCGGTGCTCGCAGTGAATGTCGGGCGTGATGTCATCATGCCCAACATCCATTGCGGAGCGCAGCACAGAGTAGACCCCCGCGCGAGAAGAACAATCAGCAGCACAGAATTGGAGAAAAGAAGAGAAGAGGACAGGAGAACAAGCCGATTAAAAGGTAAGTTAAGGGGGATTTTTTTTATTATTTCAAGGGACGCTGACAAGTGAATAAAAGTCACCTGGTCCTGGAGCATCATGGACCTTATCTCCCTGCTACATACTTCTACTTGTAATACTAATGGGGCATTATATATTATTCTCTTTGGCCCATTATAAGTTGTTATCCCTTAACTAACATAGTGGTGTAATTATCAAAACAGGTCACAATTTGGGGTCACAGTGATGTATATGTCAGGTACCGCAGGCCTGGTCAGGGCATCCTGATATACAATGCAACTTTATACAACTTTATTGATATTGCATCGAAACAATACAAAAAGTGATTATAGTATAATAACTAGAGAGGATTTTTTGAACAGGGCGATTGAAAGGTAAGTATAGGGGGATTTGAAAAAAAAGTGATATATATATATATATATATATATCACTTTTTTTCTCATATATATATATATGTTAACTATGTTTTCTATGGTTTTTGGATGATCAGCTATCGTTATTGTTAGTGTATTTTATGTGCGGCCCAAACCAACTCGTCGTCTTCCAATGTGGCCCAGGGAGGCTAAAAGGTTGGACACCCCTGCTTTAGACCATAAAAAAATGTAATAGACTTAATATCACATTGATGCATCTCCTTACAATGAGCTGACAGAGTCTTGTCCATAACCTTTCTTGATGTTTCTTATATGTTTATTCCAGCGGTCTTTCAATTTCTGTCCCGTCCTTCCAACATACTGTTTACCACATAAACATTCAATAAGATTTATGCAGCTTTTGGTGTTACAAGTTATGAAATCATCCACTATGATTTTTGTGGCGTTACTTTTCGTATTCTTACAGGCTCCACAATACCCACACCTCAAAACACTTTGGTATTGTGAAAGTCCATTCTAGGTTTGGTGAGTAGGGTGTTCGGGCAGGATTCTTCCCTATACCGAATATCCGTAGTCCCACACCCAGCCCTAGAGCAGATCAGGGTGTAGAGTGCAGAGTCTCTACTAGTGGTCTTCACCTCGTCGTACACCCCCTCCCCTTCCAACTGTATGACTACCTTCCAGTAATTTATCTGCTTTCCTCTCTAGACTGAAGTACTGAGGGGTTTGCATGATGAGGTCGGACAATGGGGTTCTGAGTGAGGAGTGTACGATGCGTTGTATAGTCATCCCTCAGGAACAGGTAAGTACCTGGGGTGCCAGGAAACGATTTACAGTTTGTGTTGCCCTCGTCCCCTAGGCATCCTTACAGTACTATCTTAACTTCTACAGCAAATTGAAAAGGCTACACAACTAGGTCAAATTTTAATTATGGGGGATTTTAATTATCCGGACATTGATTGGAGTACTGAGACCTGCGGTACAGCTAGGGGAAATAGGTTTCTGAGCACGCTAAAAGACCATTACATGTCCCAATTAGTTGAGGAACCAACTAGGAACCGGACTATACTGGACCTAGTAATAACAAACAATGTAGACGTAATATCAAATATTCAAGTAAAGGAGCACTTGGGAAACAGTGATCATAATATGGTCTCATTTGAAATTAGTTTCCAGAAACAACAGTATAAGGGATCAACTAGGACTTTAAACTTTAAAAAGGCAAATTTTAATATGCTAAAGGAGTCTATACAGAGCACAGACTGGGACAAAGCCTTTGAAGGAAAAAATACGGAAGAAATGTGGGCTGTCTTTAAAATGTTGTTGGAAACATACACGTATAAGTTCATTCCTATGGGAAATAAATGTAAAAGAATTAAGTCTAAACCAATGTGGCTAAATAAAAAGGTAAGGGAAGAAATGCAAAGGAAGAAGCGTGCATTTAAATTGTTTAAGTCTGAAGGGTCAGAGGAGTCCTTCCATAGGTACAAGGAATGTAATAAAACATGCAAAAAGGAAATTAGATTGGCTAAATTAGAAAATGAAAGGCACGTTGCAAAAGAAAGTAAGACAAACCCCAAAAAGTTTTTAAGTATATAAATGGCAAAAGGATTAAAAAAGATAATATAGGACCCCTAAGAAGTGAGATGGGTGAATTGATAAATGATACTAAGGAAAAAGCAGAGATATTAAACACGTTCTTTTCTTCAGTATTTACCAGAGAGGAACAAATGGCAGGAGTAATACATAAAAATGGAAATGAAACCATGCCATTAATTAATACTTGGTTGTCAGAGGAAGAAGTCCAAAGGCGACTGAAGAATATTACGATAAATAAAGATGGCATACACCCAAGGGTCCTTATGGAGTTAAACTCGGAAATAGCTAGACCGCTATTCTTAATTTTCAGAGATTCAATCTCATCAGGCTCAGTACCAAGGGATTGGCGAATAGCAGATGTGGTGCCGTTGTTTAAAAAGGGGACAAGATCACAACCAGAGAATTATAGACCTGTAAGCCTGACATCAATAGTGGGGAAACTACTGGAAGGTATTTTAAGGGACAGTATTCAGGATTACTTGGTACGCAATAAAATTATTAGTGGGAATCAACATGGATTTGTGAGGGATAGGTCATGTCAAACTAATCTAATTAGTTTCTACGAGGAAGTTAGTGGGAACTTAGACCAGGGCAGGACAGTAGATGTGGTCTACTTAGATTTTGCAAAGGCCTTTGATACAGTGCCACACAAGAGGTTGGTTTACAAAATAAGGGAACTGGGTCTAGAAATCAAAATTTGTACTTGGATCGAAAACTGGTTAGAGAATAGGGAACAGAGAGTTGTGATAAATGGAACATTTTCTAATTGGTCAAAGGTCTTAAGTGGAGTTCCTCAAGGTTCCGTGCTGGGACCACTCCTTTTTAATATATTTATTAATGACCTTGGTGTTGGTTTAGAGAGTAAAGTTTCTATTTTTGCAGATGATACTAAACTCTGTAAGGTAATAAAATCAGAGCAAGATGTAGCTTCTCTACAGAGGGACTTAAATAAACTGGAGGATTGGGCGGCTAAATGGAATATGAGGTTTAACACAGATAAATGTAAGGTTATGCATTCAGGGATCAAAAACAAGAACGCAATCTATAAATTAAATGCAATTAATTTAGGAGAATCTATAATGGAAAAGGATTTGGGAGTGCTCGTAGACAGTAGACTTAGCAATAGTGCTCAATGTCAAGCAGCAGCTGCAAGGGCAAACAAAGTATTGGCATGCATATAAAGGGGCATAGATGCAAGGGAAGACAGTGTAATTTTGCCACTGTATAAATCATTGGTAAGACCTCATCTTGAATATGCAGTACAGTTCTGGGCACCACTCTATAAAAAAGATAATTTGGAACTAGAAAGGGTTCAGAGAAGGGCGACAAAATTGATAAAGGGTATGGAGTCCTTAAGTTATGAGGAAAGGTTAGCCAGTTTAGGCATGTTTACTTTAGAAAAGAGGCGTCTAAGGGGAGATATGATTACTATGTACAAATACATTAGGGGTCAATACAGAGAGCTTTCATGGGAACTTTTTACCCCAAGGACCATACACAGGACACGTGGTCACCCCCTAAGGTTAGATGAGAGGAAATTTCACAACCAGCAAAGGAAGGGGTTCTTTACAGTAAGGGCAGTCAAGATATGGAATTCATTGCCAGGGAAGGTTGTGATGGCAGATTCAATAGATATGTTTAAGAAAGGGTTAGACAAATTTTTAGCGGAAAGGTGTATCCAGGGATACGATCGTTAATTTAAAATAAAGGATAGTAGTGGATATAGGGTAAAAATTGGATTGCAATATTGAGTCTGGGGGGATTTTCAAAATTGAAACAGATTGGCGGTTGCTTACTCTGGATTAATTTCAAATATAAGTGCAGGATCGCAGGAGATCCAAAATAGGGTGAACTTGATGGACTGGTGTCTTTTTTCAACCTCATCAACTATGTTACTATGTTACTATGTTACTATGTAACTTGCTGTTACTCTTAATGTGTCTGTCATGTATACTGTAAGATGCTGTGTACATTTTGTGGAGTCATAAGTTTTATATCATTCCGTATATACAACAAGAAAATCAGTACTAATGGTGCCCAACAGGTGGCGATACAGAGCCAAGCCATTCTTCCAGGGAGTAATTATCAGACTCCAGAAACCTGATGTGAGGAGGTGTCGGCTGTTTTAGTGCAACATAAACATAGATTGTTAACTAATTATGCAGCATTATATGTAATTCTTATAAGGTTTATATGTAAGCTGCCCTCCGCTTCCTGCACTTGCCCCTTGTTACCTGTCTACTACTAGTATCTTCATTTTGACAGTTCCTGTCCCCTCCTGACACTGTCCAGTCACTGACTACACACGAATGTGAGTTTAGCCAGTTATATGTGATCAGCCATTTGTGTCCGGTACCCACCTCCATGACTGTGGCCAGTACTTTGGAAGTGACAGGTAAGTATATAGACAGTATATACGGGATGAAGATGATATGTGATATGTGTATCATATATATCGTACTTGTCTACTTTTGAAAAATAATTTCAGGGAGATTGTACAAGTAACAATGGGGCGTGTCTGGATCCACCCAAGGGGCGTGTCAGGCTCAGCTTATGACGCACCCCTTGACATTGCATCATTAGGTGGGTGAGGTCACATCATGTGATAACATAAGCAAGCAGGCACTTCGGGGTCCTAGAGGTTAGCCTACCTTCCTGGGAGTTCACTCCTGGAGAGTAGATAACTATGTTACATCTGTCTATCAGGCACTGTGAGTAGGTGTTGTGCCACAGTTACACTTATTACACGGTTGTCAAAGTTATGTCGAATTTGCGAGCCTCTCATTGAAAATTATAAGCCAGCATGATCTCTTCAGGAGCCAGAGGGGATGTGCATCCACTGATATAAACACAAATGAGTGCTGATAGATTGGTGCCAGCAGTAGTGTCACGATTTGCATTCTGCAGCTGCTGTCTGCAGTGACTTTATTGGATTTGTTATGTATTCTACTTGTAGTACCACTGCCCACCAAAGGGGCCACTGTGCTACTTTGATTATTCTCCTTGATCACTGGGAGTGGTTTCAGCTGCATGAGGCCTATATAAACCTGCCTGCTTCTAACAGTCTGGGCCAGATCATCAGGTCACTCCTGAGAGCATTCCCTGTGCTCAGCTTCTGTCTACACTGCTGTTATCTGTGTACTGGACTTCCACATCAACAACCATTATACTTGTAGTTCCACGCTGTATGCTGAAGCTACCTGTTGTTTCTCATCTGTATACTGAACTGCAATCAAGTTACCTTGTCATCTGTGTGTCTTAATAAAGTCATTATAACCACTTACACTCTCTCCATGGTCATACCTGGGAAATCCTGACAAGTAGCATCCAGGACTATTCTCCACCTGGCTCCTGGGGATTGTAAAGTCCGGATAAGGTGTCATAAAATATTCCAAAATGGACAGATTTCTAATATCATAAGCACAGTATATTGAATCCACGCTTTCTCACTAAGTATGTGTTGCAGCCAGTGGGAGTGGGCTCATCTCAACCTCCAATATAATAGTAATAGGATAATATACTCCAGTACCTTAACGTAAGGGTCGTATACAAAGTTATAATAACAATGAGTAATACACTTGTTATTTATTAATGCAGTTATCTTGTTCTTCCTAAGGGGTAATGGTGTTCTCAGACCAGCACACAAACAACTCTTTTGTCACCTATATCAGAGTTGATAGCTGGTTCAATTATAGACTATACATATTACAAGTGATACATTTGCATTCCTTTCAGTTGTTTACCCTAATTAAAAAGTTTGGAGGGGCAATTTCATGTTTTAGTCATGTATTTTTTCCTAGATTAAACCCAGTGCACTGGCATTTTTTGTTTTAAACATTAATAAATAACAAGTTTATTACTCATTGTTATTATAACTTTGTATAAGACCCATACGTTAAGATTTCTAATATCCTCTATATTTATGTTTCTAAACTTGATTATCAATATAACAATATACTACTGTCCTCTATACTGATACAGCACTTACATACTAGATATTTGTGTAGCAAAACATATAATATTACTGCACAGATATCCAGACACAAGGAATACACGCAATGCAGTTATACCGATATAAACATCTTCTATATATATATATGACTATATATTATACATGTCACAAATCACCCTACGAGTTAAGTTATTAGAACTTGTTGTTGATGAGAGCTTCACCTTTAGCAGCCTCCTTTCCCATAGAACCAGATATGTTCACCAGTACTCGGTTGTCCCCAGGACTTGAGTAGTGATAAAATAACTAGGTGGGCACCACACGGGACTCAGCACTTGGATGCTGAGCAGAGACCTCTATGGCAAACAGGATGCAGTCCCAACCTCCACCAATATATCAGATTGGCAGTGTGGAGTAGAGGATTATTATTATTATTATTATTATTATTATTATCTTTAATTTATAAGGTTCCACAAAGGGGCCACAGCGCCGTACATAACATGCCAAAAACAGAGAGCCATGACACAACATGGTACAGAAAGAACAAAAATATATACACAGACACAGGTAACATGGTAGAAAGTAGGCCGAAGCCTAAGAAAACAGGGCTAGAGAAGCAGCCAAGAGGTACAGGGGGTGATGGAATAGTAGAAGGAGCACACAAGGGAAGAGGACCCTGCTCCTGAGAGCTTACATCCTAAAGGGAAGGGGGAGACACAAATAGGGTTGTACTAACTGGGGAGAGAGCCAGGACAAGGGAGTTAGGAGAACTAATAGACATGAATAAAGAAGTGAGTCTTAAGGGCACGCTTGAAACCTTTGAGAGTAGGTGCTAACCTGATGGAACGTGGAAGATCGTTCCACAGCAGGGGAGCAGCCCGGGCAAATTCCTGGAGACGGGAATGAGAAGAGGTGATTAGTGTAGTGAGGTGGTGGTCAGAGGCAGAGCGGAGGGGGCGGGTAGGAGTGTAGGTAGAGATGAGATTGGAGATGTAGGGAGGGGAAGATTGACTAAGAGCTTTAAAGGTGAGGGTGAGGAGTCTAAATTTAATTCTGTAGGGTATGGGGAGCCAATGTAGTGACTGTTGGAGGGGGACTGCAGAGATAGAGCGGCGGGAGAGAAACATGAGGCGGGCAGCAGCATTGAGGATAGACTTAAGAAGATCAAGGCAAGAATCAGGTAGGCCAGAGAGAAGGAGGTTACAGTAGTCAAGGTGGGAGATTACAAGCGAGTGAACAAGGGTTTTCGTAGTGAAAGGGGCAAATTTTGGATATATTCCGAAGGTGGAAGTAGCAGGATTTTGAGACAGACAGAATGTGAGGCTGGTGAGGATGGTGTAGTACCAGCTGTGGCCTGTGTAGAGATGGTGCTAGAGAGCAGCACAGTGCAAGGGAAGTGCTGGAGTAAGATCGAGCTTTAAATATGGACTGCGAAAAACTGCTGACAAGGATGAGTACGATGGAGCGGACAGCAGGCGTCACAATCCTGCGGCTGGGAGGTGATCTCACAGACCAGAAGGCAGAGTAATATAACAGGCAAATGGTCGGTCCAGGCAGTGATCAGGGGTGATTAGGTCACAAGCAGAGGTCAAAACCGACTGTCAGACAAGAGCAGACAATTCTCAGGAACAGGAGCACAGAGAAGCCAGCGTGTGAACGCTCAGTGAAACTGACAGGTATTTAAATAAGTAGTAGCCAATCAGGGCAGGTGTCAGATTGAGCTGCAGGTGAGAGGAGGTCATGTGATCACACCCAGGCTGACCCTTTTCTCAGATGTACCTCAACAACTACAACACAGGGCACACATAAGTGGATGGTAACGGGTATAGGTGACATGACTACTATACAAATGCAGAATGATTTCGATTGGGAATAACAGTTGATAAGGATTATATAGTAAAATATTGTGTTTAATTAATCCCCATTGTGATACCACACTTCCAGTAGTACAAGTATGGCTCAGTTCTCAGATTATGTGGGAAATAGGTATAGCACAGGCCGGCCATAAAGTCTGAATAATAATGTCCACATTGGTATACTTGTTTATCATGATGCTGACATCAGAGTCTCCTTTCTTATAGATTAATATTTCTGCCACGATGTTCTTCCTGTGGACATTGGGGATATCAGCGATGGTGGTCGCCAAAATGTGTCAACCAGGCCTAAATCACAAACAGATACAGCCAGGGCCGGACTGGCCATATGGCACTTGTGGAAAATGCCAGAAGGGCCGATGGTCAGATGGGCCAGTCCACATGCCTGCCGAGCAGCAGCACTCTGCGCGCTGCTTGGCGGACGGAGAGTCAGTGACAGCCGCCTATGTGAGTAATCACATGGGACGACATCACGTGACAGGTGCCCTCCCATGTGATTACTGCATAGGCGGCAGTCACTGACTCCCCTTTCGCTGACCAGCGCGCAGGAAGGAGGTGCTGCTCAGCGGGCATGCGGATGGCTGGATCGGATGTAACAAGGTAAGTGTCTGTGTGTGTGTGTGTGTGTGTGTCTGTGTGGCTATAGTGTGTGTTTGTGTGGCTATAGTACGTGTGTGGACCCATGTTGCTATAATGTGCATGTGTGGCTCCATGTTGCTATAGTGTGTGTGTGTGTGTGTGTGTGTGTGTGGCCCCATGTTGCTATAGTGTGCATGTGTGGCCCCATGTTGCTATAGTGTGTGTGTGGGGCCCCATGTTGCTATAGTGTGTGTGTGTGTGTGTGTGTGTGGCCCCATGCTGCTATAGTGTGCGTGTGTGGCCCCATGCTGCTATAGTGTGCGTGTGTGGCCCCGTATTGCTATAGTGTGTGTGTGTGTGGCCCCATGCTGCTATAGTGTGTGTGTGTGTGTGTGTGTGTGTGTGTGTGTGTGTGTGTGTGTGGCCCCATGCTGCTATAGTGTGCGTGTGTGGCCCCATGCTGCTATAGTGTGCGTGTGTGGCCCCATGCTGCTATAGTGTGCGTGTGTGGCCCCATGTTCATATAGTGTGCGTGTGTGTGTTTGGCCATGTTCATATAGTGTGCATGTGTGTGTGCGCGCAGTATTTTAATATAATATGTGAGGGAAGGGAGGATTTTAATATAGTGTGGAAGGTAGGCTATGAACTGGTGGAGTGTAGATGGGGGCTAATTATTTAAGGTGTGGTGAAGAAACCTTTAATTTAATGCTGGGGTGGTTTAGGTCTATCAATTGAATATGGGACTGATTTTGGAGAGGAGGGCTATTTATTAAATGTGAAAATGAATTATTGCTGGGGATGGTTGTGGAAAATGGCTATATTTATTAAACTTTAATGCTATTTAATTTAATGTTGGGGCTGGTTGGAGGGAAATAGGTCTACTTATTAAATATGAAAATGTTATTGTGGGGACTGGAGAGAGGACTAATTATAAAACATGAGTGCTATTGTTTTAACACCGAAACTTCCCTTTACAAGGCAGCACCACTTTAAATTTAAGCTGTCAACTCGCCGAACTCGCAGGAGTTGACAAAACCGGAGCTTAATACATTTACCCCCGGGACTGGTTGGAGTCTTCTAAATCTCATGTACCCATTTTTTCTCCAAATAGGGACCCCAACATTCCAGGATCCAGACAAGCAGCAACTACTGGTGGTGAAAGTGACCAAGACAGGTAGGAGAGAGCAGGACAGTCTGCCAACTGTCCTGAATCTGGTGGGACAGTCCTGAATTTGGGTGACTGTCTCACTTAGTCAGGATTTGGTCTGACTGCAAAGACAGTTGGGAGGTATGTCCCGCTTCACAATGTACTGCTTGTGAAGGCAGAGATGTGTTCTTCTAACAGTAGTGCCTGTGTATTTGTCTAAAAGGATAACCATGTTACATAACAGGGGCAAAGCGATACGGAATTTGCTGGCGCTGTATAAATAAATGTTGATGATGATGATGATAGGAACCCTGCTGTCTTAAATACCCTGAGCCCCTGAGCCTTAATCCAGCTCTGGTTAGGGGAAGGGAACTGATAGCTGCTCCCAGTTCCCGGACAGTGCACAGCCTGCAGAGTAAGCCGAGGAGCTCTAAGTATCACAAGATTTTGTAATCTCGTGAGACTAAGAGCTTTCCTGCTCACGCTACAGGAAGTTCCTACCCTGATGGATGTCAGCAGTACCAGAAGCATAGGCATAGATAAGTACAGTGGGCTGGGGGTGTCATAATGTGTCTGGGGGCATGGCGTGATGTGACTGGGAGGGCGTGATAAAGGTAATGTTTTTCACATAATGTATGTAACAATGCCCCATGTTGGCCACACCCACAACACAATGTGGTCACGCCCTTTTCAGCGCCCTAGTTTCTATCCTGCTGGAACTGAGGCAGGCCTGGTTACTTTAA
This sequence comes from Mixophyes australis, assembly GCA_036250195.1. Classification (NCBI taxonomy): domain Eukaryota; kingdom Metazoa; phylum Chordata; class Amphibia; order Anura; family Limnodynastidae; genus Mixophyes; species Mixophyes australis. Next base: position 14,046,290 of record JAVHZZ010000004.1, read on the forward strand.
ATGCCAGGGCTGATTTTTAGTCCCAGTCCGGCCCTGGATACAGCCAGCAGCAAACAGCGCTTCATTCTGTGCCGACCTGCTATGTCTGTGGGATCTGGTTACACAACATGTGTTATTGCAATATACAAAATAAAGTGAACCGTTGGAGTCACAAGGCGTCTGTATTTGTACTGTGTCTTATATCAATAAAAACAGATACGCTTAAAGATAAAATCATCTATGTTTATAGTAAAACAATATTTTCCATAATAAACAATACTCAGTGCACTGAGAGATATAGCAAAATAACATACAATATGTTCAATAACAAAGCATTGATATCTGGTCACGAGTTCAGGTAAAAGAATCACAATTGTAATTAGCGTTCAGTTACAAAGTATTGGTAGCTGGATTGCTGAATTATGAGTCCAGATAAATCAATCACAATTCTAAACCAAATGCCAGATCTATGAATCATTGCTGGTATGGAAAAAACACATAACAAGCGAGTAAGTGTCAATATATATGGGATCCTCTGGAGCGGGTATAAAATGGCCCGTACTTGTGTACACTCAGGGACCTAGCTCCTGTGACAGTCCTATAATTCCTTACAGGTTGCATAGTACAGCCACGTCCTTAACCCAAGTAGGAATCACACTGTGTGCGGTCTTTCAGAAAGTTCATATAAAGAATGATATTCCGGTAATATGTAGATGAATGACGCCCATATAGCAAAGCAATTTGTACACAAATGGTGGCACGGTGGCTAAGTGGTTAGCACTTCTGCCTCACAGCACTGGGGTCATGAGTTCCATTCCCGACCATGACCTCATCTGTTCAAAATCTATATTGAGGCTGTGTGGGGTCCAGGTCTTTAAAGTGTAAATCCACTTGCTCTCTTCTCATGACATACAGCCAATATATTCCCCACCCTCCCAGGGCTTATCAACTTTGCAAATCCTCATGAAATTGAGAGATTTTATTTATTTTATGAAACTTAGCGAAATGGTCAGAAACAGTACGTGCCTCAAACCCTTCTTTGATGTTTCGATGTTCAGAGATGGGTGTTTGGAGATTTCTAGAAGTTCTTGCTATGTACAGTTTGCCACACAGGCACTGCAGTAGATATATGACTACCAGGTTGGGTACGTGATTCTGGCAGAGGAAATGCCGACACTTCCATTGTACTGACAGGTTCCCAATGTCGCTAGGTGATCAGCAACATTCACAATTGCGACATTAAAAGGGTAATGGAGGCGGGTCTGGGGTATACTTTGTAACTGAACGCTATTTACAATTGTGTTTGTTTAACCTGAACTCGTGACCAGATATCAATGCTTTGTTATTGAACATATTGTATGTTATTTTGCTATATCTCTCAGTGCACTGAGTATTGTTTATTATGGAAAATAGTTTTTACTATAAACATAGATGATTTTATCTGTAAACTTATCTGGTTTTATTGATATAAGACACAGTACAAATACAGGCATCTTGTGACTCCAACGGTTCACTTTTGGTTTATTTAGTATATTTACCTTGGAGGGTTGGGACCCTTCTTCTTCTTATTATTATTATTATTATCTTTGACTTATAAGGCGCCACAAAGGGTCCGCAGCGCCGTACATTACATATACAGAAAACAGAACCAAGACACAACATGATACACAAATATATACAAACACAGGTGACAGGGTAAAGCAAATCAGATTATATCTGACAGATAGAGAAAGGGATGGTAGAAATCAGCAAGAAGAACGCCGAAGATTAATAAAACAGGGAAAACAGGGCTAGCGAAGCAGCCAAGAGGTACAGAGGGTGAAGGAACAGTAGAAGGAGCACACAAGGAAAGAGGGCCCTGCTCATGAGAGCTAACAAACTAGAGGGAGGGGGAGACACATAAATGGGGGTACTAACTAGGGGAGAGAGCCAGGACAAGAAAATTAGGAGGACTGATAGACTTGAATAAAGAAATGAGTCTTAAGGGCACGCTTGAAACCTTTGAGAGTAGATGCTAACCTGATGGAACGTGGAAGATCGTTCCACATCTGGGGAGCAGCCCGGGCAAAGTCCTGAAGACGAGAGTGAGAGGAGGTGATCAGTGAAGTAGTGAGGCGGCGGTCAGAGGCAGAGCGGAGGGGGCGGGTAGGAGTGTAGGTAGAGATGAGATTGGAGATGTAGAGAGGGGAAGATTGACTAAGAGCTTTAAAGGTGAGGGTGAGGAGTTTAAATTTAATTCTGTAGGGTATGGGGAGCCAATGTAGTGACTGTTGGAGGGGGACAGCAGAGATAGAGCGGCGGGAGAGAAAAATGAGGCGAGCAGCAGCATTGAGGATAGACTTAAGAGGGTCAAGGTGAGAATCGGGTAGGCCCGAGAGAAGAAGGTTACAGTAGTCAAGGCGAGAGATAATAAGCGAGTGATCAAGGGTTTTCGTGGCTTCCGTGGTGAGAAAGGGACGTATCTTAGATATATTCTGAAGGTGGAAGTAACAGGATTTAGAGAGGGACAGAATGTGAGGCTTAAATGAGAGGGAGGAATCAAGGATGACTCCAAGGCATCGGACTTGGGGGACAGAAACGAGGGTAGTGTTATTAACAGAAATAGAGAGGGGGGGAGGTGGGAGAATCCTGGCAGGGGGGAAAAGCTGAGCTTATAGGCTCAGTCTTGGAAATATTGAGTTTAAGGAAGCGTTGGGACATCCAAGATGAGATGGCCGAGAGACAGGAGGAGACACGAGACAGAAGGGAAGGGGAGAGGTCAGGGGATGAAAGAGATTTGGGTATCATCAGCATAGAGATGGTACTGGAGGCCAAAGGAGCGGATGAGGACACCAAGGGAGGAGGTGTAGAGGGAGAAAAGCAGGGGGCCAAGAATAGAGCCTTGAGGAACGCCAACGGGTAGGGGAAGAGGGGGTGATGTAGAATCATGAGTAGAGACTGAGAAAGAGCGGTTGGTGAGGTAAGAGGAAAACCAGGAGAGGACAGTGTTACATAGGCCTAAAGATTTGAGAGTTTGCAAAAGGAGTGCGTGGTCAACGGTATCGAAGGCAGCAGAGAGGTCGAGATGGATAAGAAGGGAGTAGTGTCTATTGGATTTAGCGAGGAGAAGGTCATTAGTGACCTTAATGAGGGCAGTTTCAGTGGAGTGGAGGGGGTGAAAAGCAGATTGGAGCGGGTCAAGTAGTGAGTGAGAGGAAAGAAAGGAGGTGAGACGGTTGTAGACAACCTGTTCAAGGAGTTTGGAGGCAAAAGGAAGAAGCGAAATAGGGCGGTAATTAGAGAGAGGCGGGATCAAGGGACGGTTTCTTGAGTATGGGGGAGACAAGAGCATGTTTAAAAGAGATGGGGAAGATTCCAGAGGAGAGGGAGAGGTTGAGGAGGTGTGCAAGGTTCGGGAGAGAGGGAGCGGAGAAGGTGGGAGGGGATTGGGTCCTGTGTGCAAGTGGAGGGGGGAGAGGAAGAGAGAATGGTATGGACTTCATCTGCAGATACTGGAGTGAAGGAAGAGAAGGAGGGAGAGCTAGCTGGAGGGGAGGGGAGAAAGGAGATAGCAGCAGCAGAGGAGGGTGAGAAGGGGGACAGAATGGACATGAAGGGGGGAGAGGGTAGTGTAAGAAGGGACTGCTGGGAGATGTCATGATGTATAGACTCAATCTTGGAGGTGAAGTGGGTAGCAAAGTCGACAGCAGAGAGCGTGGTGGGGAGTGGGAGAGGGGGAGGGGAGAGGAGGGAGTTGAAGGTGGCAAAAAGCCGACGGGGGGTAGAGGATTGTGAAGAAATGAGAGCTTTGAAGAAAGATTGTTTAGAGAGGGAAAGGGCCGAACTATAAGAGGCAAGCATGAACTTGAAGTGGAGGAAGTCAGCATGAGTGTGACTTTCTCCAAAGCCGTTCTGCACTGTGGGAGCATTTTTGAAGATAGCGGGTTAGTTTAGTTGTGGCGGGGACCGACAAAGCTTGACGGTGACAGCCGGGGTGACAGAGTCAAGTGCAGCGGTAAGAGTGCGATTGTAGAAGGAGACAGCCTTATCAGGGCAAGAAAAAGTGGTGATGGGGGAGAGGAGCGAGCCCAGGGAGGAGAAAAAAGTGGTAGGATCAACTGTGTCAAGATTACGCCTGGTGAGAGTAACCTTGGGGGCCGGGGACGATGAGAGGGGTGGAGAGATGCTAAAAGAGAGGAGATGGTGGTCCGAGAGAGGAAAATGTGAATTAATGAGGTCAGAGACAGTACAGAGGTGTGAAAAAAACAGATCTAGGGAGTGGCCACTGCGGTGGGAGGGAGAGTTGGTCCATTGAGAGAGACCAAGGGAGGAGGAGAGGGAGAGAAGTTTGGAGGCAGCAGGGTCTGAGGGATTGTTAATAGGGATATTAAAATCCCCCAAGATCAGGGAGGGAAGGTCAGAGGAGAGAAAGTGAGGGAGCCAGGTGGCAATGTGATCAAGAAATTGGGAGACAGGACCAGGAGGACGGTAGATAACAGCAACACGAAGGTGGACTGGGTGGAATAGGCGGATAGAGTGTACCTCAAAGGAGGAAAAAGAGAGGGAGGGTTCAGGGGACCCGAAAAGAGCAGCAGGAGGAGAGAAGTATGCTGACGCCACCACCTTGCCGTTCCTCAGGTCTGGGTGTGTGGGAGAAGGACAAGCCCCTGAAAGAGAGAGCAGCAGGAGAGGTGGTGTCCTCAGGGGATAGCCAGGTTTCAGTGGTGGCAAGCAGGTTGAAGGATCTAGAGATAAAGAGATCATGGATAAGAGTCAATTTGTTGCAGATTGATCTGGCATTCCAGAGACCACAGGATAGTGGAAGAGAGGGAAGAGGAGAGATGTGGATGAGATTGTTGGGGTTGCTTGTCTGCAAGGGTGAGTAAGATATGGAGCGAGGGGAATGACAGGAAGAGAGGGTAGGAATTGGACGAGATGCAGAAATAAGAGGGGATTTGTCAGCAGACAGGAGATGAGGGGCAGGGGAGCAAGAGGTAGGGGAGGAGTGGAGATGGGGCAGATAAGGGGGTTTATGAATGGGAGAGGCAGAAGGTAGGAGTGACGTGAGGGATAAGATTAGCTGGGGGGAAAGAGAGGGAGGAGGTAGGTAGGAGCAGATTGACACTGACACTGAGAGAAGAGCAGCGAAGGGGACAAGAGGGAAAGGGTGTGAGTGGAGAAAGGGAGGAGAGAGGAAAAGATGGAAGAGAAGGCACCATGTTAGATCAGGGGCCCAGAGGCACAGAAGAGATGAGAGGAGTGAAATAGGGAGGGGGATGGGAAGTGAGAAGGGGGAGTGAGGAGGAGGAACAATATGGAAAGGTTGAACATGGGAAGCAGGGGGATAGAGGAAGAGGACAGAAGTGAGAGAGGAGTAAATCATGATAAAGCTATAGAAGGTGTGGAATATACAGGTGAAAGAATTCAGAAATCAAGAGTGGTAAGGACTAACAAGTGTAGTGAGGAAATGGTGAGAGCACAAGAGGTGAATAAAAAAAGAATGCAAAGGTAGAAGGAGAGAACAGAGGAAGAAGAGATGTAAAGTATGAGTCAGAGAATAAGAAGCAGAAAGGAAAGCAGAGATAGCAAATGGGTGGGTTTAGAAAAAACAGTTAGATGAGACAGTGACATCAGGTAAGATTGGAAGGCAATAGTAAAACAAGGCATAATACAAGGTGCACTGTGCTGGTGATACAAATCCACAGGACAAGAGGGAGCCAGTTCAAAGTTCAAGCTAAGTGGAGCAACAGTGTGGTTTAAAAGTGGGAATCCAAGCAGCATAAGAGGAATCACCAAGTGATAATACTGCAGCAGCCTGAATAAGTGTGAGAAACAGATCAGCAGGGAGAGTCCAGGCAGTTAGCAGTCCAGGTGGTGGAGGATATCAGAGCTCAGGGCTGATTGTTGAATGTTGTCCTCATGTAGCAGTGTTTGCAGGTAAAAGGTTTCCCTCCTGTTCATCTCTAACTGTACTAGTTAATACACTTGTAAGGCTTTCACTTAGAAGAATTCTCACTAGCTAACAGCCTCACACTGCTGTTTAAATAGGTTCAAATAGCCATGTGACCACTTTCATGAGTTAACCCCCACTAATCACACACTACAAACAAAGTAATAAACTTCTTAAACAAACAAATAGAGGGTAACCATACCATATAAACTACAATATCTGCACAATTGATCTTTAGAGATAGCTTGAGCAGTGGTAGAATGAGATATTTACCATATAAACTACAATATCTGCACAATTGATCTTTAGAGATAGCTTGAGCAGTGGTAGAATGAGATATTTACCATATAAACTACAATATCTGCACAATTGATCTTTAGAGATAGCTATCCGTATTGGGAGTCATCTTACATGATTTCTGCCAAACTTCTGAGTGAGAACAAACTGAACATTGTAAACAATACCTGTAATGATTAACTATCCCTATGCAATCTGAGCAAAATGGGGAATTCCAAGAGACAATTGCAGGTTCTGCTGAACAATCAAATGAAAGGATGATCTGAGCTTTAGAACGATCCTGGTTCATCGCTGGAGCGCACACACTACTGTGATATCAGGCCAAACGGGCGTTTAACTTTTGACTGACCCAATACTCGGCTGAAAACACTGTACTGTGTACCCAGCCTTAGCATTTATAACAAACCATGATATTGTAAAGAATTGAATGGCACAATTACATTGCCAAATTAAATTAATTGTGTTAATTTAACTAATGAAAGTTTTCCAAATACAGAATCATTGATTATTCAAGGAATGTTTTATGTGTGTGGTAATACGGACTATTATTATTTTCCTGCTAACTATGCAAGATAATGTTTGGTCATGGTTTGATTTGTTGGGAATTTGCGGATAACAATTAATTATGTATATACTAAATGATTTCATTACATTAATAATGATATATGTATTTGTTTACATTGTTTTATATACATGCTAAGAAGTGGCATGTTACAATACAAGGGGTGCAAATGAGTGTTCTGTTTTGCACATAAATTAAATACATGAAAAAACAGTCAGTATTTAACTTAGGTGCAAAACAGAACACTAATTTGCACCCCTTGCAGTGTAACATGGTTTTGTCCAGGAGACTGAAATAAGGATCCTCTTCATTTAAGATCCTTAATGAATCAGGTCCATGATTTTCCTAAAATTAGTGCAGTGTGCTATGTCCTACAAACTCAGCTCTTTAAGTAGTTTAGAACTCAGACAGACAATGGTTATTTACCAACTCAATGTAATGCTGATTTTATAACAGACAGAGATATAAGGATTTGTGTATTTTTAAGTATACTTTGTAATATTTGTTTATAAGCAATATATGAATGTGATGTTTTACTGAGAATAATACTGTCATTAACTGCCCATATTGCATCAGTATTCACCGTAATGTAAGGGGAAGGATTATATATAGATGACATTGGTCAGACCTCGCTGGTGAGTTAGGAAGACTGTGCCAGCTCTCCCCCATTGAGGTATTCCTTGATGTGTGATTCGACTTGGGGGCCGCTTGTTGAATGTCGGGTCACCATGCAGCAAATCCGAGGAATTACCTGTTTGTCTAACAGCTTATTAAAGATGAGTATTTTAATTGTCATATTATTAAATCATTTTCTTATACATAGCTTGTGAGTGTATCATTCTTTCTTTGTTCTAGTATCTTAGGATAGTAATCTTGATACTTGATACACCGACCCCTTCTCTCTGCTGATGATCGCACCCTGACTTCTTCACTGATCACCTCTTCCCACTCCCCCTCCAGGACTTTAGATAGGCTGCTGCCTGGCTCAGGAGCGATCTTCCACTCCCTATCAGGTCAGCTTCTAATCTCAGAGCTTCAAGTGTGCACTTAAGACTCATTTCTTAATTCGACCCTATCAGTCCTCCTCCTAGCTCCCTTGCCTCGGCTATCACCCCCACTCCTCCAATCCATACCACCCTATTTGTATCTTTCCCTTTCCTTTAGGATGTAAGCTGTCATGAGCAGGGTCCTCTTTGTGTTCTTCTACTATTCCATCATCTTCCATCACTCTCTGTACCTCTAGGCTGCTTCCCTAGCAGTGTTTACTTGAGCTCAGTCCTACGTCACGCTGGTCATTACCATCACACAATAATTTGATCTGCAGTACCATGTTATCTGTGTATTTTATATTTACTCAGTATGTCTGGTCTTTGTATTTTGTTTTTCATGTATCATGTAATGTGTTATGTATCATTGTGTTCTGTATGTGTCATGTATGGCGCTGAGTATCTTTTGTGGAGCCTTATAAATAAAATATAATAATAATAATAATAATAGTTACATGTATGATGTATGATGATGTGTAATTGTGTGTTATATAATGTGTACATTACACTGACTTCATGTTACATAACCCCCCACATCTTTTCCTGTACCCCCCATGAGACTGAGACATCAATAAAAAGAAGGATAAAAACATTTTATTGATGCGTCTTATTATTTAGTACAGAAGAAGCAGAAACACAGCAGTAATTTACTCATCACACCCTGAGAATGTCACAGGGTAAGGAGGGAACATAGACAGACTATGATATATTATACACTACATGATGTGTCACAGTCTGACAACCAGTCTAATGATGGGGTTAGAGGGGATTTCCCCCCAGGGTGCTGGAAGCCCCCAATATGACACAACACAGGGTAAGGAGAGAACATAGACAGACTATGATATATTATACACTACATGATGTGTCACAGTCTGACAACCAGTCTAATGATGGGGTTAGAGGGGATTTCCCCCCAGGATGCTGGAAGCCCCCAATATGACACAACACAGGGTGAGGAGGGAACATAGACAGACTATGATATATTATACACTACATGATGTGTCACAGTCTGACAACCAGTCTAATGATGGGGTTAGAGGGGATTTCCCCCCAGGGTGCTGGAAGCCCCCAATATGACACAACACAGGGTAAGGAGGGAACATAGACAGACTATGATATATTATACACTACATGATGTGTCACAGTCTGACAACCAGTCTAATGATGGGGTTAGAGGGGATTTCCCCCCAGGGTGCTGGAAGCCCCCAATATGACACAACACAGGGTAAGGAGGGAACATAGACAGACTATGATATATTATACACTACATGATGTGTCACAGTCTGACAACCAGTCTAATGATGGGGTTAGAGGGGATTTCCCCCCAGGATGCTGGAAGCCCCCAATATGACACAACACAGGGTGAGGAGAGAACATAGACAGACTATGATATATTATACACTACATGATGTGTCACAGTCTGACAACCAGTCTAATGATGGGGTTAGAGGGGATTTCCCCCCAGGGTGCTGGAAGCCCCCAATATGACACAACACAGGGTAAGGAGGGAACATAGACAGACTATGATATATTATACACTACATGATGGGTCACAGTCTGACAACCAGTCTAATGATGGGGTTAGAGGGGATTTCCCCCCAGGGTGCTGGAAGCCCCCAATATGACACAACACAGGGTGAGGAGGGAACATAGACTGACTATGATATATTATACACTACATGATGTGTCACAGTCTGACAACCAGTCTAATGATGGGGTTAGAGGGGATTTCCCCCAGGGTGCTGGAAGCCCCCAATATGACACAACACAGGGTAAGGAGGGAACATAGACAGACTATGATATATTATACACTACATGATGGGTCACAGTCTGACAACCAGTCTAATGATGGGGTTAGAGGGGATTTCCCCCCAGGGTGCTGGAAGCCCCCAATATGACACAACACAGGGTAAGGAGGGAACATAGACAGACTATAATATATTATACACTACATGATGTGTCACAGTCTGACAACCAGTCTAATGATGGGGTTAGAGGGGATTTCCCCCCAGGATACTGGAAGCCCCCAATATGACACAACACAGGGTAAGGAGAGAACATAGACAGACTATGATATATTATACACTACATGATGTGTCACAGTCTGACAACCAGTCTAATGATGGGGTTAGAGGGGATTTCCCCCCAGGGTGCTGGAAGCCCCCAATATGACACAACACAGGGTAAGGAGGGAACATAGACAGACTATGATATATTATACACTACATGATGTGTCACAGTCTGACAACCAGTCTAATGATGGGGTTAGAGGGGATTTCCCCCCAGGGTGCTGGAAGCCCCCAATATGACACAACACAGGGTAAGGAGGGAACATAGACAGACTATGATATATTATACACTACATGATGTGTCACAGTCTGACAACCAGTCTAATGATGGGGTTAGAGGGGATTTCCCCCCAGGGTGCTGGAAGCCCCCAATATGACACAACACAGGGTAAGGAGAGAACATAGACAGACTATGATATATTATACACTACATGATGTGTCACAGTCTGACAACCAGTCTAATGATGGGGTTAGAGGGGATTTCCCCCCAGGGTGCTGGAAGCCCCCAATATGACACAACACAGGGTAAGGAGAGAACATAGACAGACTATGATATATTATACACTACATGATGTGTCACAGTCTGACAACCAGTCTAATGATGGGGTTAGAGGGGATTTCCCCCCAGGGTGCTGGAAGCCCCCAATATGACACAACACAGGGTAAGGAGGGAACATAGACAGACTATGATATATTATACACTACATGATGTGTCACAGTCTGACAACCAGTCTAATGATGGGGTTAGAGGGGATTTCCCCCCAGGGTGCTGGAAGCCCCCAATATGACACAACACAGGGTAAGGAGAGAACATAGACAGACTATGATATATTATACACTACATGATGTGTCACAGTCTGACAACCAGTCTAATGATGGGGTTAGAGGGGATTTCCCCCCAGGGTGCTGGAAGCCCCCAATATGACACAACACAGGGTAAGGAGAGAACATAGACAGACTATGATATATTATACACTACATGATGTGTCACAGTCTGACAACCAGTCTAATGATGGGGTTAGAGGGGATTCCCCCCCAGGGTGCTGGAAGCCCCCAATATGACACAACACAGGGTAAGGAGGGAACATAGACAGACTATGATATATTATACACTACATGATGTGTCACAGTCTGACAACCAGTCTAATGATGGGGTTAGAGGGGATTTCCCCCCAGGGTGCTGGAAGCCCCCAATATGACACAACACAGGGTAAGGAGGGAACATAGACAGACTATGATATATTATACACTACATGATGTGTCACAGTCTGACAACCAGTCTAATGATGGGGTTAGAGGGGATTTCCCCCCAGGATACTGGAAGCCCCCAATATGACACAACACAGGGTAAGGAGAGAACATAGACAGACTATGATATATTATACACTACATGATGTGTCACAGTCTGACAACCAGTCTAATGATGGGGTTAGAGGGTGTGAGGACACCGGGGTTATTACCAAAGCTCTCTAGATACCCGGTCCTCTAGGTTCACAGGTCACACAGGTAAGGAGACAGGAAAGAAATAATAATCCCTTTTATTAAACAAAGTGCACACACTTAGTAAAATACAACAGTGCTCCCCAAGGAGAAACTTGTTCCCCCCGCCAAATATATCAAGTGTCAGAAAATCACCAGTGCAAGTAAAACTCCCCAACAAAATCCCCAGCAGGTTACCTCCAAGCACAGAGTCCTAGCAGGCCCAAACTCCTGGTAATAAAATCCACAGCTGACAATCCAAGTGGGCCAGGGTTTCTGATCCTTAAGGTGGGTCTGTGTATCTTGCTGATCCCAGCCGCTCGGCCAACTCTCCACCAGCTTGGTGGGACCCTGGGTATCAGTCTCCCTACGGATGTAGGCTCACCAATTCCCCAGAATCTGCGAGTGTCTCCCGATGGAGTGGTAACAGAATCAGTCCTAGAGGTACACTGTCCGATCTCTGTCAAGAAGCTCCTGCCTCAAGCATTCCTTTAAGGCCCTGCGAGAATACGGTTACTCTCTAACAGGTCCTTGCTGTCTCCAGATTCTCCAACAACAACCCCCATCCCCCAGACAGCTCCTTTTTGGTCCCTTCTCACCACCCCCCCCCCCCCCACTCACTGTCCTCTTGTGATTGGTGGTGTGAAGAGTTTGGGTGGTAACCGGGGTGGAAATAGTGCATGACATCAGTGGTCACCCCTTGCTGTGATGGTGCCATTCAGACTGTGTTGCAGACTTGCTAGAACAATAGTTAGCAAACAGGGAGAGACCCCCTACTGATTTTAGATAAGGTCCTGACCCTCCTTTTTTTAACCCGTTCCACTACTTTTTGATGTCACAGGGTCCACAGCTGATTCACACTTCCTGTGAGCTGCCTCTCCCCTCCCTCTCTGGACACCACAGTAATAACAGATCTGGCCACCGGGCGGCATTTAATAACAGAGTGGGCCATGGTTGTTCAATTGGCCCACTGAGGACAGACCGGGTTGGCACGATATTCTCAATATAAGGCCCGGGTCTGTCACATACCTCCCCCTTATTAAATCAAGGGGACAGTTGGAGTCTGGTGGTCGGGCTCCAGATGTTCTCCTTGGCACGGTGGGTTCCTTAATGAAGGGTTCTCCTCCTCTCTTCTGGAGAGTCCGTCCGCATTTGAGTGGTCTTTCCCCTTTTTGTGCGAGATAGTAAAGTTATAACCTTGTAATGCTAAACTCCACCGTAATAACCTCCCATTTTCCCCAGCAGATCTTTGTAACCAGTAAAGGGGGTTGTGGTCTGTAATTACTGTGAACTCTTGCCCATAAATGTAGGGTTGTAATTTCTTTAGGGCCCACACTATGGCCAGGCATTCTTTTTCAATGGTGGCATAGGCTACCTCTCTATCCACCAGCTTTCGGGATAAATAAACTACTGGGTGCTCATGCCCATCCTCCCCCACTTGGCTGAGCACAGCACCGAGTCCACACCCTGAAGCATCTGTCTGTACCAGAAATCGTTTCTTGAAGTCTGGGGCTGCTAACACTGGGGACTGGGTCAATGCTGCCTTCAGAGCGTCAAAGGCTCCCTCGCACTCTGGGGTCCATTCTATACGTCTAGAGTATTTTTTCTTTGTCAAGTCAGTCAGGGGCCTGGCAACAGTGCTATGCTGCGGCACAAATTTTCTGTAGTACCCTGCGATCCCGAGGAACGCTCGTACTTGCTTTTGGTTGGTGGGTCGGGGCCACTGAACAATGGCTTCTACTTTTGCCGGTTCAGGTCGTATGATTCCCCCACCAACACGGTGCCCCAAGTATTGCACTTCTGCCATGCCCATGAAGCATTTGTCTGGGCGAATGGTCAACCCTGCCTGCCTGATTCTCCTCAGGACCTCTGACACCTGCACTAAGTGATCCTCCCACGTCTGGCTGAAGATGGCAATGTCATCTAAGTAAGCCTGGGCAAATTCCTGACACCCCCCCAACAGGTCATCAACCATCCGTTGGAATGTGGCTGGAGCATTTTTCATCCCAAACGGCATTGTCGTACATTCAAACAATCCCAGTGGGGTTATAAAGGCTGACCGCTCCTGAGCCTCGGGGGTGAGGGGAATTTGCCAATAGCCCTTACTCAGATCCAAAGTTGACACAAACTTGGCTGCCCCTAGCCTGTCTAGTAGCTCATCTATTCGGGCCATGGGATAAGCATCAGTGGTGGTGACCTCATTTAGTTTACGGTAGTCCACGCAGAAGCGGGTGGTCCCATCCTTCTTCGGGACCAATACCACCCCTGCAGCCCATGGACTATTTGACTTCTTAATTACTCCTAAGGCCAGCATTTCCTCTATCTCCTTCCGTACTTGGGCCAGTACAGCGGGGGTCATGCGGTATGCTACCTGCCTTATGGGCTTCTCCTCCCCCGTGTCTACATGGTGGGTGGCTAGGTGGGTACGACCGGGCTTACAGGTAAATTGGGCCTGCTCCTTCTCCAGTACCTCCCTCATTTCCTGCCTCTGTCCCTCTCCTAGCTGCGTCCCCACTGTCACTGTCTCCACCCCCTTTTCCTCTCTCACCTCCCCTATCATCTCCAGTAGGGGGTCTACCTCTGTGGGACCCATGGGGGGACAACACACCACCATTGCTGCCACTTGCCGTTCCACATAACCTTTTAGTCGATTGATGTGGAAGGTTTTCAGCCAGGTTTTCTCATCATCCAGCGCTACTACATAGTTAACCGGCCCTACCTGCCTCACCACTTTGTATGGGCCATCCCAGGTGGCTTGAAGTTTATTCCGTCTCATTGGGATTAGCACCATCACCTTCTGTCCTGCGTTCAGCTTCCTATCCTGAGCGTGGGCATCGTACCACTCTTTTTGTCTTGCCTGGGCTCCTTTTAAATGGCCTTGCGCCAGCTGCGCTACTCTCTTCATCCTCTCCCTCATCTTCTCTACATATTTAAGGATAGGCTGCTCATTGGCCTGGAATGTTCCTTCCCAGCTCTCTCTAACCAGGTCTAGGGGGCCTCGTACCCTCCGGCCATACAGAAGTTCGAAAGGAGAGTATCCGGTGGACTCCTGGGGTACTTCCCTGTATGCAAACAGGAGCTGCTGCAGGGCCCTGTCCCAGTCTCTCCCTTCAGACTGTACATATGCCTTCAGGAGGTGTTTCAGCGTTCCATTGAAACGCTCACATAACCCATTGGTCTGGGGATGGTACGGGGTGGTTCGTAGGGGCTTAATGCCCCACTTTTCCCATAGGGTCTGGACTAGGTCCCCTTGGAATTGGGTCCCCTGGTCAGTAACCACTTCCCTGGGATATCCTACCCGGCTGAAAATGTCCACCAGAGCCTGGGCCACATGCTCTGCGTCTATGGACGACAGGGCTACTGCCTCTGGGTATCTGGTGGCAAAGTCCACCAGGGTGAGGATGAATCTTTTTCCGGTGTAACTGGGGATGGCTAATGGACCTACGATATCTATAGCCACCCGGGCAAAGGGCTCCTCAATTATAGGCAGGGATTGTAGTGGAACTTTCTTAGGGGCTCTCCCTATTCTCTGACAGGTGTCACAGGAGGCTTTGTAACGTTTCACATCCTGGGTGACTTGAGGCCAGAAAAAAGTCCGCAACAACCGGGCCAACGTTTTTCTGGTCCCAAAGTGCCCCGCTGCTGGAATGTCATGGGCCAGCGCTAATAAATGGGTCCGGTAAGCCCATGGTACTACCAACTGCTTCACTTCTGTCCCTGGGTCTTGATCTAGGGTGGGGGTGACTACCCTATATAACAGTCCTTTGTCCCACACTACTTTACTGCCTGCCACTTCCCCTCCCCCAGCGTCTGCTGCACTCCTCAGTTTGGCTAGGGATGGGTCAGTCTGTTGGGCCTTCCTAAATTCCCTTCTGTCCTCCTCCCCCAAATCAATTTCTGGTACAACATCAGATATTTCTGGGTTACTCACCAACGGTGCTGCCTCTGGCTCCTTGGTTCTGGTTGCCGGGGTTAATCTTGGTGGTCTCCTTGGCGTTGCGGCTTCTTGTGCTGCTGTGGCTTGTGCTCGGCTCTGGCTGCGGGTCACAGCTTGCACAAAGTGAGTGACCAATCCCTGGCCCAAATCATTCCCCAAAATCACTTTTGCTGGTAGTCCATCCAGAATGCCCACCTCCACCATTCCAAATCCCGCCCCCCAATCCAAATGTACCCGGGCCACCTGAATATCTGCAAGATGGCCCCCCACCGTGGAAATCCGGACCTGCTGTCCCTCCATAACTTGGGATCATTTAATTATATCAGGCTCCACCAGGGTCAGGGATGCTCCTGAGTCTCTCAACCCCTGGACCTTGCAGTCCCCCACCCACACGTCCTGTAGATGACCCTGCATATTCCTAGGGCTCTGCCTCCCCTTCCCCAAAATCAGGTTCACCACATACACCCCGTCCCTTGCCTCTGGCACATCAGGACAGGGTGGCTCGGCCTCAATGCCGATTTCAAAATCTCCTGGGGCATACTGTACAGCGGCCACTGGTGCAGCTCTGGCTCCTGGGATCGGACTTCTGGTACGGGGGCAATCTCTCTGGAAGTGCCCCACCTGGTTGCACCGAAAGCACCTCTTTGGATTCAGGTCCCAGGGTCTGGATCGGGCTGGTTCATCTCTTGGATTCCGGGCAGAGTTCTCTCTAATAAAGGGGGCTCCCGGTGTCACTAGACCTGCTGGAATTGTTCGGCTCCCCCTCCCTGCAGCTGCTTGACTAGGCATACTAGGGGCTCTCCATCTTGGTCGACTCACCACATACTCATCAGCTAGCCCTGCTGCCTCCTCCAGGGTCTCAGGTTTTCTGTCCGCCAGCCATTCCCGGATCTCTGGGGCCATTTTTAGAGTCAGCTGCTCCAGCATAATGAGCTCTTTAATTTGCTTAGCGGAGCGGGCCCCTTTCCCTTCCATCCATTTCTCGCAGGCCCTCTGTAGCTGGCTGGCAAATTCCTGGTGCGACTGTGACCCTCCTTTATTCAAAGTCCTGAACTTGTATCTGTAGGTCTCTGCATTTAACTGGAATTTTACCATCAGTGCCTTTTTCACTGTACCATAATCCCCACATTCGTGAGGGCTTAGAGCCTGGTAAGCTTCCAGCGCTCTCCCAGTCAGGCTGGGTCCCAGATATTTGGACCACTCTTCCTCCTCAATCCCATGGACTCCCATCAAGTTTTCAAAAACCTGGAGATGGGTATCAATGTCTGTGTCTGCCTCTTTAAAAATTGGGACTCCACTATATCCCAGCTGAGGTCTCAACCGGGCCTCTCCCCGACCTTCTACTCTCTGAATCTGGGGTACCTCATATGCTACCCCCAACATTGCTTGGAGTACGGCTGCCCTTTCATGCAGGGTTGCCCTTTCCCCCAGTGCTGTCAGCCAATCTTGCAGCACTGCTGGAGTGCCGGACAGTGGTCTGGGTTGTGTCACACTAGGGGGTCTCTGTGGCTGGTCTTTGGCCTCCTCCTCTTCCACCTCTGACTCTTCCATCTCCTCAGGGTGGGCCTTTTCCCATTCCATTAGTTTGGCCACCAGAACTTCACGCACGTCTGTGTCATCAAAGTCCACCCCTTTGGTTCTGCAGAACCCCTGCAAGTGTTGTTTCCTTGCTTTCATATAGAATCTCTCTGTGGCTTTTAAGCTGATCTGCTCTGCTTCTGTGGCCATTCCTGCTGACTTCCTAGCTAGGGTTTTTTTTTTTTTGTTTTTTTTTACTAACACTGGTGCTGACAGACTGTTGCCTTGTGTCCTTACAGAGCCTGACCGTATCTGGATACGAGTCCCTGCGCTCTACCCAAACGTTGGGACTGTGTGACCCCACTGCTTGCCACCAAAATTGTGAGGACACCGGGGTTATTACCAAAGCTCTCTAGATACCCGGTCCTCTAGGTTCACAGGTCACACAGGTAAGGAGACAGGAAAGAAATAATAATCCCTTTTATTAAACAAAGTGCACACACTTAGTAAAATACAACAGTGCTCCCCAAGGAGAAACTTGTTCCCCCCGCCAAATATATCAAGTGTCAGAAAATCACCAGTGCAAGTAAAACTCCCCAACAAAATCCCCAGCAGGTTACCTCCAAGCACAGAGTCCTAGCAGGCCCAAACTCCTGGTAATAAAATCCACAGCTGACAATCCAAGTGGGCCAGGGTTTCTGATCCTTAAGGTGGGTCTGTGTATCTTGCTGATCCCAGCCGCTCGGCCAACTCTCCACCAGCTTGGTGGGACCCTGGGTATCAGTCTCCCTACGGATGTAGGCTCACCAATTCCCCAGAATCTGCGAGTGTCTCCCGATGGAGTGGTAACAGAATCAGTCCTAGAGGTACACTGTCCGATCTCTGTCAAGAAGCTCCTGCCTCAAGCATTCCTTTAAGGCCCTGCGAGAATACGGTTACTCTCTAACAGGTCCTTGCTGTCTCCAGATTCTCCAACAACAACCCCCATCCCCCAGACAGCTCCTTTTTGGTCCCTTCTCACCACCCCCCCCCCTACTCACTGTCCTCTTGTGATTGGTGGTGTGAAGAGTTTGGGTGGTAACCGGGGTGGAAATAGTGCATGACATCAGTGGTCACCCCTTGCTGTGATGGTGCCATTCAGACTGTGTTGCAGACTTGCTAGAACAATAGTTAGCAAACAGGGAGAGACCCCCTACTGATTTTAGATAAGGTCCTGACCCTCCTTTTTTTAACCCGTTCCACTACTTTTTGATGTCACAGGGTCCACAGCTGATTCACACTTCCTGTGAGCTGCCTCTCCCCTCCCTCTCTGGACACCACAGTAATAGATCTGGCCACCGGGCGGCATTTAATAACAGAGTGGGCCATGGTTGTTCAATTGGCCCACTGAGGACAGACCGGGTTGGCACGATATTCTCAATATAAGGCCCGGGTCTGTCACAGAGGGGATTTCCCCCCAGGGTGCTGGAAGCCCCCAATATGACACAACACAGGGTAAGGAGAGAACATAGACAGACTATGATATATTATACACTACATGATGTGTCACAGTCTGACAACCAGTCTAATGATGGGGTTAGAGGGGATTTCCCCCCAGGATGCTGGAAGCCCCCAATATGACACAACACAGGGTAAGGAGGGAACATAGACAGACTATGATATATTATACACTACATAATGTGTCACAGTCTGACAACCAGTCTAATGATGGGGTTAGAGGGGATTTCCCCCCAGGGTGCTGGAAGCCCCCAATATGACACAACACAGGGTAAGGAGGGAACATAGACAGACTATGATATATTATACACTACATGATGTGTCACAGTCTGACAACCAGTCTAATGATGGGGTTAGAGGGGATTTCCCCCCAGGATGCTGGAAGCCCCCAATATGACACAACACAGGGTGAGGAGGGAACATAGACAGACTATGATATATTATACACTACATGATGTGTCACAGTCTGACAACCAGTCTAATGATGGGGTTAGAGGGGATTTCCTCCCAGGGTGCTGGAAGCCCCCAATATGACACAACACAGGGTAAGGAGAGAACATAGACAGACTATGATATATTATACACTACATGATGTGTCACAGTCTGACAACCAGTCTAATGATGGGGTTAGAGGGGATTTCCTCCCAGGGTGCTGGAAGCCCCCAATATGACACAACACAGGGTAAGGAGAGAACATAGACAGACTATGATATATTATACACTACATGATGTGTCACAGTCTGACAACCAGTCTAATGATGGGGTTAGAGGGGATTTCCCCCCAGGATGCTGGAAGCCCCCAATATGACACAACACAGGGTGAGGAGAGAACATAGACAGACTATGATATATTATACACTACATGATGTGTCACAGTCTGACAACCAGTCTAATGATGGGGTTAGAGGGGATTTCCCCCCAGGGTGCTGGAAGCCCCCAATATGACACAACACAGGGTAAGGAGGGAACATAGACAGACTATGATATATTATACACTACATGATGTGTCACAGTCTGACAACCAGTCTAATGATGGGGTTAGAGGGGATTTCCCCCCAGGATGCTGGAAGCCCCCAATATGACACAACACAGGGTGAGGAGGGAACATAGACAGACTATGATATATTATACACTACATGATGTGTCACAGTCTGACAACCAGTCTAATGATGGGGTTAGAGGGGATTTCCCCCCAGGGTGCTGGAAGCCCCCAATATGACGCAACACAGGGTAAGGAGGGAACATAGACAGACTATGATATATTATACACTACATGATGTGTCACAGTCTGACAACCAGTCTAATGATGG
Organism: Mixophyes australis; assembly: GCA_036250195.1. NCBI lineage: Eukaryota > Metazoa > Chordata > Amphibia > Anura > Limnodynastidae > Mixophyes > Mixophyes australis. The sequence goes on from JAVHZZ010000004.1 coordinate 14,065,913, forward strand.
GGTTAGAGGGGATTTCCCCTCAGGATGCTGGAAGCCCCCAATATGACACAACAGAGGGTAAGGAGGGAACATAGACAGACTATGATATATTATACACTACATGATGTGTCACAGTCTGACAACCAGTCTAATGATGGGGTTAGAGGGGATTTCCCCCCAGGGTGCTGGAAGCCCCCAATATGACACAACACAGGGTAAGGAGAGAACATAGACAGACTATGATATATTATACACTACATGATGTGTCACAGTCTGACAACCAGTCTAATGATGGGGTTAGAGGGGATTTCCCCCCAGGGTGCTGGAAGCCCCCAATATGACACAACACAGGGTAAGGAGGGAACATAGACAGACTATGATATATTATACACTACATGATGTGTCACAGTCTGACAACCAGTCTAATGATGGGGTTAGAGGGGATTTCCCCCCAGGGTGCTGGAAGCCCCCAATATGACACAACACAGGGTGAGGAGAGAACATAGACAGACTATGATATATTATACACTACATGATGTGTCACAGTCTGACAACCAGTCTAATGATGGGGTTAGAGGGGATTTCCCCCCCAGGATGCTGGAAGCCCCCAATATGACACAACACAGGGTAAGGAGGGAACATAGACAGACTATGATATATTATACACTACATGATGTGTCACAGTCTGACAACCAGTCTAATGATGGGGTTAGAGGGGATTCCCCTCAGGATGCTGGAAGCCCCCAATATGACACAACAGAGGGTAAGGAGGGAACATAGACAGACTATGATATATTATACACTACATGATGTGTCACAGTCTGACAACCAGTCTAATGATGGGGTTAGAGGGGATTTCCCCCCAGGGTGCTGGAAGCCCCCAATATGACACAACACAGGGTAAGGAGAGAACATAGACAGACTATGATATATTATACACTACATGATGTGTCACAGTCTGACAACCAGTCTAATGATGGGGTTAGAGGGGATTTCCCCCCAGGGTGCTGGAAGCCCCCAATATGACACAACACAGGGTAAGGAGAGAACATAGACAGACTATGATATATTATACACTACATGATGTGTATTTGTGAATTGTATAATATAATGTTTTACTTGGCATTAGGCTTTGCTTAGATATGTTGTGTTAAAAAGGAGGTGGTATATAGAGGGAACACTTTATAACAGGCATATTTTGTAATAGAGAGATAATGATAATTATAGTTTGTAATTCTGACAAATATCTAGTCAATAAAGCTTAGCTATGAGGCATGTTGGGAGTCGTAGTCCAACCTTCCTTGTATTATTTAGGAGGCAGTGATGGAATGACCAGTAGGCGGAGCATTACAGACGCAGTCCCCCTTTCACCCCCTGCATACATCACAGCCACTAGAAGAAAATATAGCACTGGGTGTACACTGATTGACATTTACTGCAGCCAATCACAGCTATCAGTGACTTAGATATGGAGAAATCACAAAGAAAACTAAATTTTTATATGTATAACAAAGGTTTTTAACACACCAATATAGGAACAATTCCAGATATACTGAAAATCTGGTTACACAACACAGGAGGGGCTCCGCTGTATGTCCATCTACTGCTTCAGTCTGCTGGCTAAATGCCCCACCAATCAGATCGTCCTCTCTGAGATGTCACCCGGTTCTGGGCAGATATCCCCTTTCTCCAAACTCTCCCAGATATCTTTATACAACCATCATATACATATAATGCAGCATGAAGGGACTCAGTGAAGGTGGTAGTGACGGTGTGTAAGTGTCTGATTGGGTCACACAGAGAATAAAAAGACAGCTGTCCAGCCTCATAATCCAGATATATCCTCACTCTATCATATGGAATATTGTCAGGTAATTGGATCACTTTACTGTCATGTATCACTGAATACTGATTATACCACTTATACAAACACCAGGACTTGTTATTTTCTCCAATGACTGAATGACGTCCTCTCCTGTCTATACTGGGATAACACATCCCTACCCTCCAGTACTCTGATTTATTGACATCCACTTCCCAGTAATGTCGCCCTGAGGAAAATCTCCTGGTGCTTATTACCTGATAATACTGAAATCTCTCTGGTGTTTGTGGACAATTCTCGGTTATATCTGACATGGATGCAGTTTTCCTGTCACCTGATATATGTATAAAATTACCAGCTGTGTTTACATCCAGTAATATGTCTGTAGCCTCCTGCACATAGATCCCTGTATTTATACCTGTTATTATATCAGATAATGTGTGTAGTTTCCCTAAGATGAGAACCACATCCAGATCTCCTACATCATGGACCTGGTCATCATATCTCTCTCTGTCCTCAGTATCACACAAGTCACCTGTGTCTGGTTCCTGTAAGACAGTCAGTGGATCAGACATGTTACACATCTCCTCAATGTGACACATCTTCCTGGACAGCTCGTCCTTCTTTATTTCCAGCTGCTGGATCAGATCAGAGACTGAGAGTGAAACGCTCTCTTCCTGCCTGAAGATCTCATTCAGGACTCTCTTCTCTAGGTCTTCCAGCTGTCTCCTGATGTCTCTAAACAGGGCAGTGACTGTCTCTGATACACCAGCTGCTTTCTCCTCATGTTTTCTCCTGCGCTCCTGCAGACTCTGGACTCTATACTCAGTCTCCGCTCTCTTTGTGGTTAGTTTCTGTAGAACATTCCTCAGTTTCTCCTTCTTCTTCTCAGAGGCCTCATCCAGTGACTCCATCTGATGTCCTCTGTGCTCCCCGATCATACAGCAGGAAACACAGATACATGTTGAGTCCTTTTTGCAGTAATATTTGAAGAGCTCCTTATGGACGGAGCACTTTCTGTTCACCAGGGAAGTGGTGGGATCAGATAAGACGTGTTCTGCTGACTTGCTGTGCGCTCTCAGGTGTTTGTCACATAAATAAGCCTCGCAATGCAGACAGGATTTAGCAGCAGGTACATGAGAGTCCACACAGTAAGTGCAGAAGATCCCGGTCTCCTCCTGATCTGGCTGAGTAGACAGGAAACTCCCCACTATGTTACACAGAGCTATGTTCCTCTGCAGTGCAGGATGTTTCTTATACTTTGATCTGCAGTCAGGACAGGTATAAACTCCAGACCCCTCCTGTGTATCCAGCACACGATCAATACAGACCCGGCAGAAGCTGTGTCCACATCTCAGTGTTACAGGATCTGTATAAATGTTCAGGCAGATGGAACAGTCCAGCTCCTGTCTCAGATCAGCAGACGCCATCGCTGACAGCAGAAGAGAGAAATGAAAGTGAAAGTCTCTGACACTCAGACACCAGTGGGTGTGTTGCACATTCTCCACACAGGGCGAGGCTGAGCTTGTCACTCACATTACACCTATAGAGTCAGTTATATTAAGGGACACAGCTAATACATAAAGGGACATCATGCAGAAATAGACACTTATTTTACAAATCACAAAGTTAATTTCATAACTTAAGAATTATAAATGAGGCCTCGAATGGGGACTAATGCTATCAAGCGGTGGGTTTGCATTCTCACCACAGCACTTACCTTCAAGGGTTAAAGCTTTTCCTCAGGAGTTTTAGTCGCCAATAGGATCATCGGGGTGGAGTCTTTAGGAAGTCTTTATAAGCTTAGGGTCATGTGAAGTTCATTCTCTTTTCTTCAAGATTTCTGTGGAACGGGACCTGCATTCAGATAACGAAAAATATACTTATTTACTGTCTTTTGCTCTCTTTTTCTGCTTCATTCAATTCCAATTCTCATCCCCTCACTCACTGTTCCACCCTTTTTCTCCATCTTTTGCTTTACTTTTACCTCAACTTTTCTAATTCTCCATTTACTTTTCTTTCCGATTTTCCTATCCTTCCCATACACTTCCTCCAGGGCTATCTTACCAACATTATGGGTCCCCGGGCAAAGCAGTGAACCGGGGACCCTATATATATATATATATATATATATATATATATATAGAGATTGGCGGCTCGGTTCCCCAAGAACCGAACCCACCCGAACTTTGGGTATCCGAGTACCGAGCCGAGTAGCCTCGGTACTCTCCCGCCCATTCGGAATCCAAATCGAGGCCGAACGTCATCGTGACGTCGTCGGATCTCGGGGCTCGGTTCTCGCGATACTTGAAGATTATAAATACACGCCTCCACAGCAATCCATCGCCATTTGACAAAGGGAGAGAGCAGGGTGTAGTCACAAGCTGATTAGAGCAGGGACAGAGAATCCAATATTCTGAATCCAATTGTGCTAACAAGAATCGCTATAGAAGAGAGGAGGATAGAGGAGTTTGTTTTTTTTTACAATATTTGGCACTCCCCAGTGCTTTTGGGGTGTCCCCCATAATTGTGCATAAATATTTCTGGCTGTCAAAATTACTATCTGTCAGCAGTATCTTACCAAATAATTTTTACCACTCCACAGTTCTTTTGGGGTGTCCCCCATAATTGTGCATAAATATTTCTGGCTGTCAAAATTACTATCTGTCAGCAGTATCTACCAAATAATTTTTAGCACTGCACAGTGCTTTTGGGGTGTCCCCCATAATTGTGCATAAATATTTCTGGCTGTCAAAATTACTATCTGTCAGCAGTATCTACCAACTAATTTTTAGCACTCCACAGTGCTTTTGGGGTGTCCCCCATAATTGTGCATAAATATTTCTGGCTGTCAAAATTACTATCTGTCAGCAGTATCTTGCCAAATAATTTTTAGCACTCCCCAGTGTTTTTGGGGTGTCCCCCATAATTGTGCATAAATATTTCTGGCTGTCAAAATTACTATCTGTCAGCAGTATCTTACCAAAAAAAATTTAGCACTCCACAATGCTTTGGGCTCAGAATGGATTTAAAGCAGTCCACATATGATCAGAATGAGCAACCAGGTTCTGTCACCAGTCCTGATGTTAGTGTTCCCAGTACGTCATCTGGGCATGGCGATGTCAAACTACACAGTGTTTCGAAATCAGTCCAAAAAACCAAAACAAAAAAAATAATTTACTGTTTTGAAGCGAAAAGGAAGTGTTACTGAGCAGAAGTTAAGTGCCAATAAAAAAAAAATTGCCAACATGCCATTCTGCACACGCAGTGGTAAAGAGAGAATGAGGCCTTCACCTTTGGCTATTAGTGGCAGATCCCAAAAAGTTACAGAGCCTACAATTGGTGCACAACTACTGTTACGCGTCAAAGCCGAGCTGCAAGATAACAGTAAGGCATTAGAGGATAATGTTTGCTCTGATTCAGAAATGACACCAATCCCTGTGGAGAGTCCATCCAACAGTGGGATGTCTAATCGTGAGCATTCTGCTGATGTGTGCCTTAATAGCCCGAGTGTAGCCGGTGATACACAAATTGAGGATGCCACTTTGGAATTAGAAGAGGATGAGGGGGAGATTTGTGTAGGCGACGAGGGCGCTAATGAGGATGTTGATGAAGATGAGGTTGTTAGTGTAAGTCCTGCACCAGTGGCAGCAGTTCTGGCACGTGACAAGAAAAAGGCCATTGTCATGCCTGGGCATAAAACAAAAAAATCCACTTCTTATGTGTGGAATTATTTCTACCCAAATCCAGACAACAATTGTATAGCCATTTGTAGTGTATGTCAAGCCACAGTCAGTCGAGGGAGGGACCTTAACCATCTTGGAACCTCGTCTATGTTACGCCATTTAACGAGAGTTCATGGCAAAGTGTTGGGAAAAGCTGAAAGTTCTTTCCAAAAAATTACAAGCACTCTATCATCAGCTAAGACCCTCCGCTCACCGACATACCGACGGCTACAAAATACACCCACCACACCATCCTCATCAATATCCTCAGTAGCGCTCGCAGTTAGCCCGGCATCCCACTTAAGGCTGGATGACTCCTGCACTATTATTGATTCCTCTGCAAAAAGCGTTCGTCCCACTGCTGCTGCTGCTGCTGCTGGGGGTGAATCGTCAGCCCAGAGGCAGGTCAAGAAAATGAGCAGTCCTACATTTCAGCAATTAACTGTGAAACAATCATTTGCTAGGGGAAGCAAATATGACAGCAGTCACCCAGTCGCCAAGCGAATCACAGACGCCATGGCTGCAATGTTAGTGTTAGATCTGCGTCCAATCTCCACAATAAACGCAGCTGGCTTTTCACAGTTAATTGAGGTTTTGTGTTCGCGTTACAGAATTCCATCACGACACCATTTCTCCCGTAAAGCTATTCCACAACTATACCAAAAAGTGTGTAAAAATGTAGAGATTGCGCTTAAAAATGCCATTCTGCCCACTGTTCACTTAACCACAGATATGTGGGGAGTGGAAGTGGGCAAACCAAATACTATATGACTGTGACAGCCCACTGGGTTGGTCATTCACCTTCACCAGCAGGAATAGCAGCAGCATGTACACCACTACGTAACATTTGTCACAGGCAGGCCACTCTTTGTATCACCGGCTTCACTAACAGGCATACAGCTGACAAATTGTTACGCAAACTAAGAGATGTGATTGATACATGGCTTATACCACTTGGACTCTCCCCAGGATATGTCATTTCTGATAACGCCAACAATATAGTGCGAGCATTACAGCTGGGTGATTTCCAACACATTCCCTGTTTTGCTCACACCATCAACTTGGTGGTGCAGAGCTTCCTACGAAATAACCGTGAGGTGTAGGAGATGCTTTCGGTGGCCCGTAAAATTTCAGGCCATTTCAGGCATTCAGCCACAGCATGTAGGAGATTACAGCAGCTCCAAGAGCAGTTTAACTTGCCCTGCCACCAACTTAAGCAAGAGGTGGTAACTAGGTGGAATTCCACCCTGTACATGCTGCAGAGGATGGAGGAACAGCGCAAAGCCATCCAAGCATATTGCACAAGCCATGACATTGGGAAAGGAGGGGGGATGTATTTCACTCTTGCACAGTGGGGAATCCTTTCAGTGCTGTGCAAGGTGCTAAAACCATTTGAAGTTGTGACGTGTGAGGTGAGTGTAGACTCTGCTATTTTGAGCCAAGTCATTCCTTTAATTAGACTATTGGAAAAGCAGCTTGAGAAACTGAAGGAGGAGCTGAAAGCAAGCAATTCAGCAAACTATGTTGGCCTTGTCGATCATGTACTTCATTAGCTTTACAATGATCCTCGAGTTATTAAGATCTTGAACTCGGATCTGTACGTTTTGGCCACTGTGCTTGATCCAAGGTTTTAGATTCCTGCACAGTGGTAATTGGATATAGTCAATTTGTTTTACCTGAAAAGGCCCGTCTGTAGGAGGGATGTGGGATGGCTCAGTTGGTATAGTTTTCCGGACGTTTTTCCTCAAAAAAGTAAGACATGACATTGCCTACTTACCGGCCTGAGAAGAAAAAACAGGTGTACACCAGTATTCTCTCACTAGTTTGCACATACCTTCCTTACCCAGGTGAGTCAGGCTGTGTGCTGCTTCAGCCACGCTTGGATAGTATGTTCTGGGAACTACAGGCTTACCTTGTCCATCTCTCCAGAGTCCTGAGGACTCTTGTCCACATCCCTTCGCCTTCCTGACCACCTTTTCCTGTAGGGAACACAAATCTTGCATTTCAATTAATCTCTGCGTGTCGATACAGTCATAGGTTGCCCTGCTGCCCATTTAGCAGCTTCGTCCGCCCTGTTGTTGCCCAATGACACCGGGGGGTAAATGTATCAAGCTGAGAGTTTTCTGCCGGGTTTGAAAAGTGTAGATGTTGCTTATAGCAACCAATCAGATTCAAGCTGTCATTTTGTAGAATGTACTAAATAAATGATAGCTAAAATCTGATTGGTTTTTCAAACCCGCCGAAAAACTCTCAGCTTGATAAATTTACCCCCGGGTCTTCTTCAGAAGTGTGGGCTTTACATTTTATGATGGCTACTATCTAGGGTAACTGTATCACTGTCAAAAGTCCTTTTATGTGTTGTGAGTGTGCCATTGGCGTACCTGCTGCTGTCGTGAAGTTTCTAAGACGCCTAAGGGCCCTGAAATCGTGCACTACCCCGAAGGCGCACCTAGAGTCAGTATATATATTAGCTGATTTACCCTCTGCCAACTCACACGCTCTACTTAGTGCTACTAGTTCAGCCATTTGGGCTGAGTGAGGTGGGCCAAGGGGTCCAGCTTCTACAACGTCCTGATCATCTACAACAGCATAACCAGTACAAAGTTCTCCCGTCTCTGTCTGTCTATGGCAACTCCCGTCTGTATAAAACGTAAAATCTACATTTTCTAAGGGGGCGTCACGTATGTCGGGCCTTGCAGTAAAGGTCTGGTTCAGGTATTCCATACAGTCATGCGTATCAGTACTCTTGCAAAACTCATCATCACCCAGGGTCTCCTCACCTCCCAACCTCGAGACACATATGGAAGGTATGTAGCTGTATTTAAGGTGCTACATCGTTTGATGGTGATGTTTGAGGGTGCCATCAGGGCTAGTTCCCATTTTGTGAACCTAGCTGAAGAAACATGTCTGGTTTGAGCTGAATTCAACAGAGCTGATACCGCATAAGGTGTATAGACAGTTGAATCATGTCCTAATACTATGTCCTCGCTCTTACCAGAAGAGCAGTCACTGCTACACTTCTGAGACATGTTGCGAGTGATCTTGCCACAGTGTCCGATTGTGTACTGTAGTATGCTACCGGTCTGTTAGCGTCACCATGTTTCTGTGTGAGGACACCTGCTGCACAACCATCAGCTTCCGTACAGGGTTCTGGTAACGCAGTATAATACACCACACTACCACCCTGTAGAGAGATCAGATATGCCAGTTCTGAGAGAATAATTAACAAGTATTTGCTGGGTTCTGATTCACAGTACAATACACCACACTGTCACTTGGGAGAGAGTTCAAATATAACAGATATGGGGGATTAATTAACAAATAACTACTGTGTTCTGGTATTACAATTTAATACACAACACTGACACCCTGTGTAGAGATCCCATATGACAGATTTGGGAGAATAATAAAAAAGTAATTACTTTGTTCTGGTATCACAGTATAATACAACACACTTCCACCCTGTGTAGAGATCAGATCGACAGATTTAGGAGAATAATAAACAAGTAATTATTGTGTTCTGGTATCATAATTTAATAAACAGCACTGCCACCCTGTGGACAGAGCTCATATAATAGATTTAGGAGAACATTAAACCAATAATTGCAGGGTTCTGGTAAAACAGAATAATAATACAGTACACTGCCACCATGTGGAGAAATCAGATATGACAGATTAGGGAGAGTAATCAACAATGAATTACTGTGTTCTGGATCACAGTACAAGAGATCACATATGACAGATTTGGGAGAGTAATAAACAAATAACTACTGTGTTCTGTACACAATTTAATACACCACACTGCCACCCTGTGGGGAGATATGGCAGATTTAGGAGAATATTAACAAGTAATTGCTGTGTTCTGGTATCACACTATAATACACCACACTGCCACCCTGTGGGGAGATATGGCAGATTTAGGAGAATATTAACAAGTAATTGCTGTGTTCTGGTATCACACTATAATACACCACACTGCCACCCACATGAAACAACTGTGTACACGGATGTCGGGATGAAGTATTCACCCTAAGGAACTGTTCAGCTTGTTTCTGTGCTAATTAGCTCCTCAGGAGTGTTTACTGATGCTCCGCTCGGTATGTCAGGTATGGCTGTCAGCTGAGGATGAGCGTTTCATTTATCATTACTGTTGATAACAATGTTGTTCATAGAGGGATAGCACGTTTTTAGGTCTAATATGTTCTCGTTTGGATGTGTTAGTTTGTATAATTTTGGTGAACTGACACATAAGCTTTACATGGATGTCACCAGTGAGACTGATTAGTAATTGTTGGCTTTGTATTTAGCGTGTTTGGAGACTTCCACTGATCACCATAAGAAAGACTTCAATAAGTTGAAACGCGTCGGTGGAGATACAGGGGAGATGTTTGAGACTGTGCGACTTGTGAATCGTGAAGCTTTGAGGGGTGAGTGTATCCCAGAACTCGCTCCCCATGTATTACAGATTTCTTTTACTTGTAACATCTGGTATGAGAGTTATTTGACACAAAGTTTAGTTTTTTACAGCTTGATATATTTTGTGCATTTTTGTGTAAGTGTTATTTTATGTTTTCTATGTGGAAATAAAAAAACATTATTATGCTCGAGTTGCTCTCATCTCTCGATTTATGTGTGGACAACAGCGAAATTGTACTAAGAGGCAAGTGGAGGGAACGCCTAGCAGAAGCTATTTCATCTGAATGAGGAAAATCTGTCTCCTTTACAGCCTACAGAACAAATAATTGGACCAGTCTTTGAGAAACTATGTTGGATTGCTGATGTAGTCACTAAAATGGACACGTGCATCTGATTTACTAGTTTCTTGTCAGTACAAGCACATGAGTTCATGGGGTCATGTGTTCAATTCCTGACCATGTCCTTATCTGTGTGGAGTTTGTATGGGTTTCCTCCTGGTGCTCCAGTTTCCTCCCACACTGCAAAGACATACTGGTGGGTGCTTCTAGCCAAACTCCGCTCTGCACTGTCTTTGGAAGTTATCAGAGACCACTGGAGCCCCGGTTGGAGAGAAAATGTTATGGCTGCGGGAAAATCAGTCACCTGAGGATGGACTGTCCCACAACCCAAGCAACCCAGATTTGTGCCCCTAATCCGAGTCCTGGGGCCGCTGACATAACCCAACGTGATGTTATTTTTAAACGGGGGACTGTTCATTGGCCGGAATTGTTTCCAGCAGTTATTCCAACCAGTCGTTCTCAGCTCAAGGTAAGAAACCTCAAAATCGCACTTCTCCTATCGGAGAAAGTGTTATCGGATTTTCTGTAGTCGCTGAAGTGACTACCACCACTCACCAGAGCCCAAAGACTGTATATACAAGGAGGTGCAGGAGATGTTTGAGCTAGGTGTGATCCAGTCATCGCACTGTCCCTGGGCATCCTCCACTGTATTGGTTCCCAAGAAGGACAAGACAACACGGTTTTGCGCAGAGAACATTTGACTTGAGTAAGGGGTATTGGCAAATACCACTGACTACAGAGGCTCAAGAACAGTCGGCATTCATAACCCCATTTGGCCTGTTCAAGTTTAAGTCCATGCTGTTTGGGATGAAGAACGCGCCAGCCACCTTCCAGCATGTGGCTGTTTTCCTACTAGAAGGGTTAAAGAGTTTGCTCAGGTGTACTTGGACAACATTGCCATTTTCAGTAAATCCTGGGAGGATCTGTGAAACATGTTGGCAGTCTTACCATCCAAGCAGACAAGCGTCAAATGGGAATGTCAGAGGTACAGTACCTGGGGGATCGTGTGGGGGAAGGTTGAGTTAAGACAGAACCAGCTAAGGTAGAGGTACTCCATGACTGGCCCCGGACCACAACCTAAAGACATCTACTGGCCGTCTTAGGGACGTCAGAGTCCTACAGATGTTTTGTCCCAGACTTTAGTACTGTAGTGAAGCCCCTGACAGATCTCACTAAGAAGAAACTCCCCATTACAAATATTAGACTGGACATCCACTTGAGCTGGCATTTCAGTCATTAAACAAAGCCCTGGTTCGTGCTCCACTACTGTTGGCGCCTAATTTTGACAAGACTTTATTGTACATAATGATACATCCTAATACATACTGGGAGAAGTACTTAGCCAGGTGGGGCCAGATGGGCAGGAGCACTCTATGGCCTATTTGAGCAGAAAACTGCTAAACCCGGGAGGTGGGGTATGCCACAATTGAGAAGGAATGTTTGGTCATTGTGTGGGCAGTGAAAAAAACTTCAACCCTACTTGTATGGACGACATTTTTCTGTGGTGACTGTTCATAATACTTTAAATTGGCTACACCACACCTCAGGGGAGAATGGCAGACTGTTGCTATGGAGCCTTGCCCTTCAGATTTATGACTTTCACATTCACTTTTCACATTGTTCACAAGCAAGGAAAGGTCCACAGCAATGCGGATGGACTGTCACCCCAAGAGACTGCGAGACCAGGAGCCAAATAGTGGGGACATGACCCGCTGGACAATGGGGGTAGGAGTGTGGCTGGATCACCCAGAAGTAACTATTTATTTTAATTAGTTGCGCAGTGCGCCAATGTATATCTTTACAAATGTACCTATTTTTGTATTGGAAATGTATTGATTTCTGAGGCCGTGTGTCATGTTGGAGAAAATTTTCCTTTTTGTACCTTCTGAAGAAAACAGATACCATGCTAATTGGGTCTTTCATCTGTGTGTGACTAACACATCTTGTCAGTCGGTTACTGATGGTGAGAAAGAGATCCAGATAAACTGTGTAATATCCCTTCTCCTCTTCCCCCACAAACCAGGTGGCAAAGTAAGAATATCCGGTGACAAATCCATTTTCTGTGAGAATCAGGGATAAAGGGACATTTTGACTTGCTTCAGGTATTCACATCCCCATCCTCATCACCATTTATATAGCTCCACTAATTCCGCAGTGCTGTACAGAGAACTCACTCACATCAGTCCCTGCCCCATTGGAGCTTACAGTCTAAATTCCCTAATATAGACACACACAGACAGAGACTAGAGTCAATTTGGTAGCTGCCAATTAACCTACCAGTATGTTTTTGGAATGTGGGAGGAAACCAGAGCAATTGGAGAAAACCCACACAAACACTGGGAGAACATACAATCTCCACACAGATAAGGCCAAGGTTGGGAATCGAACTTATGACCTCAGTGCTGTGAGGCAGAAGTGCTAACCACTAAGCCACTGTACTGCCCACAGCCCTCCTTCCACTGTGATATCAGAACTCAAAAGTATGTGTAAAGGAAGTTAGTTGGTTAAGACCTATTTTCAAACATCTTTCAATTCAGGGTTTATTTATACTGGCCTAACTTCTTACCAGAGCATCCTACAGAGATGATATTACCTGTACACAACAGGTCATAAGTGTCACGGCACTAGGAGTCTTTACCCAGGTATCACCAGATGATGGACTTACCAGAGCAGTATAGGTGGTAATATGGTACTCTGGTAGCGGGGTGATCACGGAACAGGAGACAGCAGATGGTAAGAGAATGCTTGTGGAAAGTCTATGACTAGCAGCACTGGTAATAAATAGATAACTGTACACGAGGAACTGGATGGACAAGGAAACGTGAGGGTAGTCAGTGGTCTGCGGATAGCAAGTTGTACCACTGCTATAGTGAGGAGGAATGTCCAGAAGTAACGAGGAGGTGATGAGAGTCAGTGGTCTGCGTATAGCAAGTTGTACCGCTGTCTAGGTGAGGGAATGGAATCCAAGTGACGGTATCCGGGAAGTCAGTGGTCTGCGTTAGCAAGTTGTACCACTGCTATGTGAGAGGATACAGGAAACTGGTGACTCAGGAAACAGGAATCAGTGGTCTGCCTCTAGCAAGTTGTACCACTGAAATATATATGTGAGGAGGAGCACGGGGAGATAAATGCAATGCAGAGTATACACGGGCACACTGAACTTGATCCCACGATGATATGCACAAAATAGTAATAACTGAGCAGCACTGCACAAATATACAAAGTCACAAGAACTATCCAGGCTAAAAGGTAACACAGTCAAATGATGGTAATAGTCTCAGTGGATAGGAAACTCCAGAGGAGAACAACTCAGTCCAGCAAGATATGCAATACACCAGCACAGTCAATGAGAAGTATGCATACCGTGGTTCAGGAGAGCAGTCTGTCAGAGAGAGATGCAGGGATACCTGAACGGCTGGAGGCCGGCAGGATACGAAGTCCCAGGAGGGTGGAAGCGGTAACCAAGTAGGTGCAGCGCACAGGTAGGTAGACCAGCAAGGATGGAAACAATACTCAGGAAGCAGTAGTATATAGAACTGGACACCTGGAGAACACAGGAGAGTAGAGGTGGTCTAGCCGAGATGAAAGCAGCGGAGCGTTGATCCAATGCAGACAGGCGAGTTGACACAAGCAGGAACACTGTAGAAGCACGGAGAGCGGATCAGCTGGCTGCAGACACGAGGAGTACTGGAGGGTTGCGATGAGTAGGGCACTGCAGATACCCAGAGGCAGCGGATAGGAATCAGCTGGTGCAGTCATGAAGAAACACGGGAGAGTTGAGGTGAGCAGGATACTGTAGAGCATGGAGGCAGCAGATAGGAATCAGCTGGTGCAGTCACGATGAAACACGGGCGAGTTGAGGTGAGCAGGATACTGTAGAACACGGAGGCAGCGGATAGGAATCAGCTGGTGCAGTCACGATGAAACACGGGAGAGTTGAAGTGGACTGGAAACTGTAGAAGCACGGAGGCAGCGGATAGGAATCAGCTGGTGCAGTCACGATGAAACACAGGAGAGTTGAAGTGGTCTGGAAACCACAAACGAACAACAGGAATCAGCAGGAGCTGAATACACGAGGAAACACAGGAACACCTTCAGAGGCTCATGGGGAATGAGACTCCAAGATCAGGCAACGAGGTATAGACAACAGGTGCTTTAAATAGGGAGTGTTGCCTGATCAGCCAATTAACTAAAAGGAACAGGTACTGAAGGTTTTGAAAGGGCTGCACATGCGCAGACCCTCAGGATGGTGGACGGCCACGGTTCCTAAACACATGAGAAGTAGCACTCACAGTCCGGTGAGTGACAATAAGTTTCCCTTCATTTGTATACCAAACATGACTCCTCTAAGTATGATATTTGAGAAATTATGACATTTTCCTTTTTTCTTATTCCTCTTCATTCAAACTTATCTCTTTCACCCAGTTGAGATGTCCGAACAGATCACAGAATCACCAAGAATGTGAGGGGTCTGTTTGTTGGATATCACTGATGCTATTGATGCAACCTTAAAGACAGATTTCAAGAGCTTTAGCTTTTATGACCCGTGCCATAAATTGGTATTGGCATTCTAAAGGGTGACAGGGTAATTGTTACCTACATGACGATTCTCCCTGCTCACTGAACACAATGCTTTCGTTCTGACAGTTTGTCTGTGTGACCATGTTGCTCCCTTTTCTATGCTGAACAGTAACGGTATATTGCTGGAGAGTCAGACTCCACCTGGGTAGTTTATCTTTCTGTGGTCTGTCAGCCATGTACACTTTTGGCAACACCCACAGCGCTGTACCACAGTCTGCCTGCTCGGAAGGGTGAATTGGAGTATGGTTCTTACCTTGCCCTCTCTCTTTAGGTCCCTGGAGTTCTCCAACACCCGGTGTTCCCTTGTGAAAGCTCTCTGTGGCACCACTGTTATCCAGGATGAAATCAGAGACAACATACTATCTCTTTGGCCTGACTCCCAATGCGTCTGTTTCCTGTCCCTGTGGCACAATACCTGTTTTAAACCTTCCTTTGTAGGGCAGGGGTTAAGGCGATAGGTAACCTCTTGCAATTCTCTTGTCCTTAACTGGGTCTCCTCTTGGGGGATAAGTGAAAAGCACCTTCCCTTTCCCTTAGACTCAGGTATTGGGGAACCCACCAGTTCTGGTAGAGACAGTACCCACTAACCCCTAGTGCTACCTCCCCATTAACCTGCTCCCCATCATTCTGCAATACTACTCCTTAGTATTCAAAGGGTTATGGTGGTTGGCACCCAACTGTCTTTACCAGAACCTGTAGAGAACTAGATGAACAAACCATTGTCTCCCTCTTAAGCTCAGGTAAGTGGGACCCCAAGTTATCCTCTATAATATTGGGCCATGCTGGTTCAGGAACTATCTATAGGTATAGGGAGCGCCCATGCATATAATATGTAATAGATCACAGAGATGATCAGTCTCTAATAAACAATTGGATAAACGGGGAAGGATTCACAGCGCTCAATCCCTGATGTGACCTAAAGATGATATGATGTTATCCTAAGGTTATCAATAATCAACTATGTACTATATGTCATTTGTTAACATATGTATCACCAGATACATCCACATAGACTTTGTATGTGTTCTCTGTATCTCAGTTGCCCAAAATATTGTGGCCATGCTGCTACTTGTAAAACTACAAGCACCAGCATACCCACGGCAGCCAGTGCATGTTGGCACTTGGAGAACCACAAGTGCCAACATGCCCTGACATCCATGGCTGGCTGGGACCTGTAGTTCCACAAATCAAAATGTTAAATAAACCACCACTCCCTCATTACAACCACTAACATTTCATAAAAATAATAAACCCACAATAAATACAGTAAACACCCACATTGATACCACATATTTTTATTAAAAATAAAAAAATTCCCTGACACTCACCAATGAAGTTTTCACCTTTTGTCAGCAGCTTTCAATCCAAAAATGGCTGTAAATCAAGTCCAAAATAAATTTCTATCCAAAGTCCGGCTTGCCCCTGTCCCAAAGTTATTTATACTTCCAAACGTCCTGGCTTGTAATCTGTTCAATTTTTCGCCCAGGGGGGGCCCATTGTTGATTGAAGAACACCCGCGATTTGCCGCGATTTTAACACACTGGCAAAAATCGGACCTTGATACATTTACCCCTAGGGCTCTTCCTACACTCCTGGGCAGCAGGTGTAGGGTAATAAACAGCGATTGTTAAAAAAGCAAATGGATGCCATTTTGTTTTGTGGAACTACAAGTCCCAGCAAGCCCGTGATGCCATAAACAGTGTGGAAATGCTGACACTTGTATAACTACAAGCACCATCGTACCCATGGCAGTCAGGGCATGCTGGCACTTTGAGAACCACAAGTGCCAACATGCCCTGGCACCCATGGCTGGCTGAGACCTGTAGTTCCACAAAACAAAATGTTAAATAAACCACTACACTCTCATTCAAACCACATAGTTTAAATAAAAATAATAAAACCCCAATAAAAACAATACACATCATCATTAATACCACATCTATTTATTAAAAATAAGAAAGCCCCAAAATACTTACCAATAAGATTTCTTCTTCTTTCGTCAGCAGCTTTTAATCCAAAAATGCTTGAAAACCATGTCCCAAATAAATCTGTAATTCCAAAGCCCGGCTTGTAAATGTCCCAAATAAATTTGTATCCCAAAATCCATGCTTGGAAAAATCTTCAGTTCTTCTGGCCAGGAGGGCCCCCTTGTTGATTGCAGTCTTTTTATCTTCAGCCAGAAGGGCCCCATATCCGGAACATGCTTGGTTAAAAAAAAATAAAAAAGGACAGATGGCGCAAAACAGCTTCTACAGTGTAGAAGCTCCGATATGCAATGAACTTAGCTCAGCCACGAGGTCTTTTTATAGTCTATGGGGATTTACGACGAAAGTGTGGGAAATCCCTTATATAGAAATAGACCCGCAATTTGTCGTGATTTTAAAAAGCTGAAAAAATTGGACATTGATACATTTACCCCCAGGACTTCAAAGCCCACAACATAGCTTACACATTGAGCAGGGAGAAGAAGAATAGGTAGAGAGACAGGAGTAATGAGGGCCCTGCTCGTGAGAGCTTACATCCTAAAGGGAGGGAAACAGACAGGAAGCACAATGGGAAGTTAGAGGGGAAGAATCACAAGAGAAGCGAGTGGCAAGGTAGGGGAAGATATATGAAGAGGTCAGGCATGGAGAGCAGGCTAGCTGGATAGCTGGTAGGCTTTGAGGAAGAGGTGAGTTTTAAGTGCCCGATTGAAGGTGCACAAGTTAGGGGACAGTGGGATGGAGCATGGGAGGTCATTTCAGTGGAGGAGGGCAGCCCGGGAGAAATCCTGGATTCTGTAGTGGGATGACGTGATCAGAGGAGCTGCTGGAGAGAAAGATGAGTCTCCCAGCAGCGTTAAGTATAGACCTGAGGGGGGCAAGGTGGGAGAGGGGGAGGCCAGTGAGGAAGAGGTTGCAGTAATCAAGATGGGAGATGATGAGTGCGTGGATAATAGTTTTGGTGGCATCTTGAGAAAGAAAGAGTTAGATGCGGGCGATATTGCGGAGTTGGAAACAT
The DNA here is from genome assembly GCA_036250195.1 of Mixophyes australis. Taxonomy (NCBI): domain Eukaryota; kingdom Metazoa; phylum Chordata; class Amphibia; order Anura; family Limnodynastidae; genus Mixophyes; species Mixophyes australis. The sequence continues at coordinate 14,083,774 of JAVHZZ010000004.1, forward strand.
CAGGATTGGGCAAGAGATTGAATGTGGCGGGGGGCAAAAGAGAGGGAGGAGTCAAGTGTGACACCCAGGCAGCAGAGTTGGGGAACAGATGAGATGGTAATATTGTTAACAGTGATAGAGATGATATGATGGGAAGAAGATCTAGAAGGAGGGAAGACAATGAGCTCAGTTTTGTCTATGATAATTTTGAGAAAACGTGAAGACATCCAAGAGGAGATGGCGGAAAGGCAGTCAGATACACGAGAGAGGAGCGAAGGGGAGAGATCAGAAGAGATGTAGAGTTGAACGTTATCCTTGTAGAGGTGATATTGGAGACCGAAAGAAGTGATGAGACCACCCAGGGAGGTAATGTAGAGTGAAAAGCGTAGAGGTCCAAGAACAGAGCCCTGAGGAACTACAACAGGGAGGGCAGAGGGGGGAGGGTTACTCCACCTCCCCACCCCCTCTGCCCTCCCTGTTAAATTGCACAACAGCACAATTATCCATATTGTCATCAGACAACTATAATTGCAGGAGCTGGAGGAAAGGGGAGGTTGCGAAAAAGATGCGGTGTTAGAGTAACATTCTGGCAGCCCCATTAACCCCCCCTCCCCCCTTCCCTCTCAGGGAAAGATTTTGTGTTAATGTTGCCCCCTCTTCTCCCCCTAAGGGGTTAATTCTGAGGAACTATCCTGCACTGCCTGCTGCTGTGTGACCAATGACACTGAGGGAGGAGGAACATCCCCTACCTCCTCAAATACAGAGTTTAACATTTCAGGTTCAATAAACATACATTTTGTCTGGCACATCGTGGTACCTGGGAAAAAACATAGTTATGATCATCAGAGTCAACAACATCCTCATTAGAGACATATTTAGATAGAATCCTACCAGAATCATTCCCAAGTAACATATTTGCAGGAATATTGTGCAATAACCCTACTTCTCTTCGACCGCTTCCAGCACTCCAATCAAGATAGACCTTGGCCAAGGTGAATTCCACCCACTCCTTGCACAGAAATACATTTTCCCAGAGTGATGTCCTCTAACCCCACCAGTTCTGAACACATCAGAGTAACGTCAGCACCTGTGCCACTTAACCCCACAGTTACCTTGTCACCAACAGTGACTATTGCAGGTTGTCCTTCCTGCTCCCTTGGGGTCCTGCAACACACAGCACTGCAGTAGATGAATGCAGGGAAGGAAACCCTTCAGAGGACGGGTCTAGTATTCTAGACACAGGCGGCTGTCTCCCAGAAGGGGCTTGGCCCCTACCCTCCCAAAAGAGAAGGAAGAAGAACAACAGAGAAAGGTGCTGAGGGGGGTGATGTTCCTACTCCTGGATGCCCTCTTTCCAGGCAGACTGCCCTGGCACAAAAGATCCTCTTTTAGGTACAGGTGCCCCAGTGACAGTATACAGGTCAGCCACTCTAGCTTTTTTCGCAGACAATGCAGGATCATGATACACTACCAATTCCTTCACATCAGCTGAGCACAAAGTGAGAAAACTGCTCCTGTATCTTTAAATCTTCTTTCAGAGCATCACAGGTGGTGATATTTAACCTCTCAACCCACTGTGTGAAAGAAGCAAACAGTTGGGCCGCAAGTAAGTTTTAGAGGCACTGTGTTTTATATCTCTGAACTTTTGTCTGTGAGCCTCAGGGGTGATGTTAAACCGCTGCAACAGGGCACTTTTGATAGCTTGATAATCTCTGTCCATCTCAGGTGGAAGGTCTGCAAAGGTCTCCAAGGCTTTCCCACACAGACCAGAGGTTAAGTACTGTGCCCACTGATCTTGGGGCAGTCCACACTGTAGGCAGGTCTTTTCAAATCCAGAAAGTTGTCGATATCCTCATCTTTCTCCAGAGCAGGGAAATTCTCGGGACCAGGTCTGCCGATACCAGCCTCTCTGGCTTCTGGTTGGCGCTGGAGTTTGGCAAGCTCCAGCTGGTATCTCCTTTCTGCCTCTTGTTCTGCAGCTTCTCTTTCTGCTTGCTGCTCAGCTTGGCATTCTGCAGTTTCCATTGCAGCTTGTCTCTCTGCAGCATCCATGGCAGCTTGTCTCTCTGCAGCATCCATGGGCAGCTTGTCTCTCTGCAGCATCCATGGCAGCTTATCTCTCTGCAGCATCCATGGCAGCTTGTCTCTCTGCAGCATCCATGGCAGCTTGTCTCTCTGCAGCATCCATGGCAGCTTATCTCTCTGCAGCCTCCATGGGCAGCTTGTCTCTCTGCAGCCTCCATGGGCAGCTTGTCTCTCTGCAGCCTCCATGGGCAGCTTGTCTCTCTGCAGCATCCATGGCAGCTTATCTCTCTGCAGCATCCATGGCAGCTTGTCTCTCTGCAGCATCCATGGCAGCTTGTCTCTCTGCAGCATCCATGGCAGCTTATCTCTCTGCAGCATCCATGGCAGCTTGTCTCTCTGCAGCATCCATGGCAGCTTGTCTCTCTGCAGCATCCATGGGCAGCTTGTCTCTCTGCAGCATCCATGGGCAGCTTATCTCTCTGCAGCATCCATGGCAGCTTGTCTCTCTGCAGCATCCATGGCAGCTTGTCTCTCTGCAGCATCCATGGCAGCTTGTCTCTCTGCAGCCTCCATGGGTAGCTTGTCTCTCTGCAGCCTCCATGGCCAGCTTGTCTCTCTGCAGCCTCCATGGGCAGCTTGTCTCTCTGCAGCCTCCATGGGCAGCTTGTCTCTCTGCAGCCTCCATGGGCAGCTTGTCTCTCTGCAGCCTCCATGGCAGCTTGTCTCTCTGCAGCATCCATGGCAGCTTGTCTCTCTGCAGCCTGGCACTGCCGCTCTGCAGCTTCTGTCTCCTGAAATTGTTGTATAAGCTGCAAATATTTGAGAGCTGTTTGTAAATAAATGACCATAGCAAAATTCACAATTGAACTATTAGATTAATCAGGAAGCAACAGTACAGTATTTGGTACAATATAACACCAAATCAAAAAGCTAAGAAAAACAAGAAAAGGAAGGGAAAGACACTATTTGCTGCATGTCTATTTGAAGCATTGATCTCTCAAAAATCACAAACCCAGAATTACTTAAAAATGAATATATCCCATCTTGCCACCAGGTTGTCAGGATTCAGCACTCACTTGAGTCTGCGTGACATGTGTGTGACAAAAGGTTAATAAAAAACAACCACATGGTCTGTTTACATTTTTTTGAAACTCTCCCTATCTATCCCACACACTAACTTTGACTTATATTTTATACCACCACCAATGTTTTTTGTGAAGAGCCGACACTGTTACTCAGGAAGCCTTTGGCTCTCCCTTTAAACTAATCTATCAAAATTTACATTCATCAGAGTTATCATAAACCAAATGATCTCTCCTGACCCAGAGTTATCATAGACCAAATGGTCTCCTTTGTTTCAACAATGTAGCGTTCTAATACCAACCTCAGTCTGACATGTGAATTTGTAAGAACATAGAGACATGAACTTATTAAGTGTAATTTAATATGGAAAACACATCCACAATGCTTACGATGAAAACAATAAACAAAAGGACATACAAAGATATAATACAATAGTTTTTTGGAAAATAAAAAAGGAATAACACAACAGAAATGGTAAACTCACAAATGATTCTATGGCTGGATCAACTGGAAATAACAAATACATATATATATATATATATATATATATATATATATATATATATGATATAAATCAATAGTTTCTTCTAAAATAAAAAGGACTAAACAACAAATGATAAACTTACGAATGATCAGTTTGTGTCTGCTGGCAGAGGCATAAGCAATAGGACACTTTTCAATATGAAATGGACTCCCAAAAGTGAACAATTCTGTTAGATTTGCAGTATATTTTAAACATGCAGCAGGTACCCACATCCCCCTTCCACTCTTATGTCAGACCTAGTAAGTCTTTAGTTGTTTATGACCTCTTTTTAAATACCTTGCAAGTCAGGGTTTATTTACACTGGCCAAAGTTCTTACCGGAATTTCCTACAAAGCTGATATTACTCCACACAATAGGTCATAGGTTTCCCTTAATTTACATACCAGACAAGACTTCTGTAAATACAATACTTGAGAAAATATGACATTTTCCTGTGTCCTTATCTTCCTTCATTCAAATGTATCCCAGCTGCTCAGTCACCCCGTTGAGATGCCCTGAGATATCACAGAGCCACAGAGAATGTAAGGGCATCTGTTATTGGATATTATTGAGGATATTTATGTAACCTTAAAATGATGTTTTAAAAGGTTTTAACTGTTATGATCCGTGCCATAAATTGGTATTGGGCACTCATCTGTAATTACGTGTCCGGAAGTCTCTATCCCTAAATACCTCATGGGTAGAGCAGAAGAGTTTAGAAATAAGCAAAGAGATACATTAATGTAGTTGCCCTCCTTTCAGGTTTTAAACCATAGCTGGACACAGAGTTCATCTGAACCACACCAAGCTAATAATACGAATTAACAGTTTTATATGGCTAGTAATTAGCTTGCATATGAATAACATAGTATTTAATTTCTGTGTGATAAACAGACACCATAGAATAACATAGGATTAAATCTCTGTGTGATAAAACAATATGATCTGTGAACAGACACAATGATAAAGTAATAATTTGCATTCAACAAATCAGGTGTTACACATGGCGCTTATTTGTGTACAGTGTTTTTTTGTGTACTATGTATACTTTTTTCTCTATATATAAATTTACATTACTTCTTACACGGTTCATTTTTATACATAAGCATAGCAGATGTTTATAAGAGTATATATAATTGTGCGTTGACATAAATATACTAATATAAGTTCTTACTGTTCAGCACCTCGGTACAGTCTGAATATATACAGATATATGTATACACAGGTGCAGACAAATGTGTATACTGGAAGATGGATTGAGGCTTCCTGAGATGCAGGACATTTTGTAGTCTAAGAGGTACGAGGTATCCAGTCCTGGAGGTATCAGGTATTATTGCAATCATAGATGACGTATGGTGTGTTTTTGAGTCATTCTGAGAGTCTACAAATTGCATGTATCATTCAGGTGTCAAGAATGTTTTTCCATAGAGGAGAAGTAGATTTTGCAAAGCTCCTATCTCTCTCTGAAACCCTTTCCACCTAAACATGTTTTCCATTTTCTTCATTGCTTAATTTCTTCCACTGTCCCAATGTGTCCTCCCTCTCCTTACTCTTATCTCAATGGGCCCCTCGGAGTCGAGCACTTGGTTTTGCTGTCAGTCTTCTCTTAGGTGACATTTTGATGACATCATGGAGAGATGGCTCTTTATACAGAGCAACTGAAAAAAAGATGATATATAAGCCAGTGTGTGGATAAAGTAAACTTTGCTATAGATCCCACGTCTAACGCCAACTGTCCATTCCTTACCTTCACTGAGTTTGGGCAGAAAGTGACCAGCAGGTCTATGCCTTTTTACCCTGTTACCCTCCATGGCCCGTCCATCTTTATTAAGGCCCAGGTACCATCCCCGACCAGAGCTACGCTGCCGGTAGAGTGTTGACGAGTAGGTGACAAAATAGTTGTCAAAAACACCCTCTTTGAAGCGACACTCAGCAGTAAAATGAGGCTAAAAGAGAGAAAGTGTAGAGATGTAACAATACAAACTGAACATCACAAAGTGATCGGCCAGGAGAAGATCTATATCTTCATACCAGCAGAAACTATCATTACATATTTCTTCACCCTCACATTGTTTTCTGAGCAAGTTTCAGTACACCAGTGTGTCCTTTTACTAAGTGTTGCTATACTCTGTTAATAGACTTTGCTAAAATCTTGATAATCTTGAGTCTGGAGAACCAAAAAACAAGCGGGAGCTCCTCTAAATACAGTACCAAGCTCCAGCTGAACAAAGTCGGAAACTGTTTCTTCTTGTCTCTATTCTTTGGTGAGAACCCATTAGTGGTAATAATATTGTAGTAATGTTGTTCCTGTCTCATATACAAGAGGTCCACAAGATCCCGGTCCGTTATATATAGGCAAGTAACACGGTAAGGTAAAGTTATGTTGGCAATACCACTGTGCACCATCAAGAGAACATGACTCCTGTTCCTCAGTCGTGACACTACGTGCAGGGACCATGTAAAGTGAGCAGTCATCACAGATGTCACCTGATGGGAATGCTCACAATGAATGATGGGAAATCACAACACCCCTCACCAAAGACCTGGAAACGTGAACTTGGTTGACACCTTTCCAGCATCCTACAGAAGCTTGAGGTGTATTAATTCATTCATATATTTTCAATATCAAACTTTCTTGATTTTCACTTATAATTTTCTCAAGTAAAAATCAACTCTCCCAGCACATCTGAGGAGACAACAGATAGTTTGTAATTCTAAAAGTCCTAGAAGGTGAGGCCACTATGCCATATCTGAAGATGCCAGAAAGGAGGTTAGCTTCAAGTTTTAGGGATATGAGTTTATGAGTTTACTAAGGATATGAGTTTACTAGTGGTTTCAAAGTCCAAAAGCAGGATAAAACAGAAGATACTTACTGAGTTGTAGAGCCGTCCTTCTGAGTTCATGGCAACATACTGACCACAAGAGGAGCTCTGAATGGCTACAACTCGAAGACCCACAGGGATGACATTGAAGAGGGCTTGGGTGTCAATAAGAGACGAGAGAGAGAGACTCACAGTTAGAGAGAGCAGGAGAGACGTTTTATGGAAGAAATATATAATAGACAGCTAGGGAGTAAAATAAAATTGTCGAAAGTGCATCAGGAGAGAGTGAGGCAAAGAATGAGAAAATTCTGAGTGAGAAGTGGGAATGAACTCAGGGAGAATTTAGAGGGAAAGGGAACAGGGGGTTGGGAAGAAGGAATGTTGTCACTACGGGTTAGAGAGACAATAGAGGGGTCAGGGAGCAGTGATAAGATTAGGAAAAACACAATGAAAGGAAATATCAAAAGAGGAAAAAGATAGAGAGCAGGGGGAGGTACATTGTAGCAGAACATACAACCCACATTTACTAAAACAATCTCTGACATTAACTTTTCTTGCTCTATAAAACCCACATGTTTTTTTATGGATGGTAGATAGACTGAAGTTGTTATATAAATGGATTCTCCTAGGTACAGCTTGTACTCTGGGTTTGAATTAAACCACATTTTTTAATAATCCCTCAAATAATCCCTGCTGGGTGACCCTCCTGCATTTCATTTCAGAAATTGATCCTATAAACCTATCAACTCCCAGATTAGAACAACAAATTCTCTCTGCAGTTTATAGGTGTCCTCTGCGTCCTGTCCACAGGAGCAGAAACTATAACACAGCAACTGACATAACTAAACGAATAATAAATAATAAAATGCGACAAAATAACTTGAGGACACCAGGAGCCATAAGATTGTTTTTGGTTATAAAGGATTAGGAACAAGCATAATACAATACTGATTGTCAGATGATTAAGTGATACCGAAGGACATTAATGGTGTGCCTGCAAGAGGAGGGAACATGGACAGGGCCGTCTCTTCCATTGGGCACAAACTATTATTTTTTAAATACTTACCTTGCGGTCACATCAGCGGTGATCCGGCTCCCTCCCTGGTCCCCTCTTCCGTGCTGTGCTCGCAGTGAATGCTGGGCGTGATGTATCGCCCAGCATACACTGCAACCACAGCACGGAAGACGGCAGAAGAGACTCAGCGGCGCGGAAAAAAGAAGAGGATCGGACTTAAGGTAAGTTAAGGGGGCCCCTATATATATATATATATATATATATATATATATATAAAGTGATTATATATATATATATAATCACGTTTTTTTTTACATACATATATATATTTTTTACACACACACTATTTTTATATATATATATATATATATATATATATATATATATATATATATATATATATATATATTATTTTTCTTTTATTATTTTTTTTTTTTAGGGGCCCGGTACACTGCATTGCCCAGAGGCCCATAAAGTAGTTAAGGTGACCCTGAACATGGAGACATTGTGATACGTTTCCGATTCATTATTAGAGAAATAAAATGATATATACAATCTGAGAACAGAGCAGCCAGCTTATCTGTCCAGCAACCGATGTACAGATAATTCCTGGGTACATCCTCAATGGGCCACCACCAAAATAACAGCCAATGGTGGTCCTGTGGTTGGAGACAACGAATTAATGACAGAGACTGACCCAGGCTGACATGACTTATGCAGAGGCTATTAGCTGAGTACAGTGAGGTGTAGGAGGCATCTCATAATGCACAACTCACTGTACTGTAATGAATGGAGAATATTCCACTCAATCCAGAAAACAAACAAGATGAAAAGGGCTAAGCACAAACTCTGGACACTGGGGAGATTGATTCCTGCTGGTTCCTGCTAAAGGGAGAACCAGAACATGGTTCTGTCCCACCAGGCATCAACGATGCGGGTTGGTGGTGGGGCAATGGTGTGGACTGTCTTCATGGCAGAATACCTAAACATTGTACTAGACCTGGGACATCTCTTCATCGCAGCGGCACACCCATCTACGGATAGGATTTCTAGCAGGAAAGCCCTGGAATGGATCTAGGACCAGAAGAGTGAAATCAGCATAATGTGGTTTTGTGACAAGACAGGGGTTAACCTTGTCCACCATCAATGTGCCTCTCACGCACAGATACTAGTGTATTATCAGGATACTTTCTACCTGTTTATGTTCCCAACTTCTCAGGGTCACGGAGAGGTGGATAAGGTTAGGCCAGCTGGGTACCGCTCTCCACCAGCATACCCATTCATGACTACCCTATGTAATATGTCTCCATGTATGTTCTGATACTATGTCTTTAAAATAGCTTAAAACAACCCTGGTGAGAGAGCCTGCATACCAGCAACAAAGGGGCTAACCTTGTAACAATACCATTACTATATACATCTCCAGAACATAGACGTATGTGTTTGAGAAACATTGGAAGTCAGTAAGCTGGCTGAGACCCCATATGTGGAGATCTCGGTACAGGGACCTAAGTGAGAGGCACAAACAAAAATCTGAGGAAAAGGCCGTATGCTCTGCCAGCAGTATTGAGTATGAGAATTGGGAGCACCACAGTAGGGTTTCCCCAGTAGATTGAGATAGAACCCAGAGAACTCATGGCCCAAAAGCAGAAAGCTAGAGGTGGATCTCAGCCCCAGAGACAGAGAGTCTTAGCCAAAGCAAAGTATGGGGTGACCACAGCATGAGGCTAGGACTAAGGTTCACCTAAGTGCAGATCTGGCAAGGGTCTGTTTACCCCACAAGTGAATAATTAAGTGGTGAGCCAGAAAGGGTGATCTCAAGAGCAGGGGGCTACAGTGAGTTGGTCCCATAAAAGAAAATGGGTGAGAACGCCTCCACAATTTGTGTTCAGGGCCCAGATCAATTTAAGTAGGTCTCAGCCCTATAATAATTGGAGTTGGTCCTAGCCCCACAGAAGATTAGTAATGGGTCTCAGCCCCACTGAGATTAGTGGCCATAGAGATGACCCAGAGGGTGGGAAAGAAGTACCAAGGCACCCTTCACTGAGGTCAATGGACAGGAACTGAAGAGACCTTCACAGAGTCATCGGCTACTACAACTTGACTCAAAGGTACATCCTCTGTCAGGACTATCAATGGGTATAACCAAGATCAGACACTGGTGACTGGTAAACCCGGACACTCAATAGCCAGTATCTGCAGATACAGCCTTACATCAATGGTACGTATAGTGAACAAAATGAAGATCCGGTCTGAGGTTTGGTTGATCAAAAAAGACAACAGTACTGTTATATATGCTGTAATATTAATTTTCTAATAGCTGAGGTGTGTAGAGAGAGAGAAAAAGAAAGCAGCACAGCAATGTTAACATACACTTCCCAAAGGATTCTGGGAGAAGCTTCAACTAAAGCCCAGCATGCAGACTAAAGCAGAAATCTAGTTCTCCAATAAGATAGCAATAGTCAGGTCCATGTACAAATGTGCACATCTGTCAGGATGAGGGGCCTAAATTAAGTATTAAATGTCAGGGCCCCAAATTGGGTTGGGTACTAATCCCTGATGCTGTAACTTCCAACAAGAATTACAGCGACATCTTTATAGCTAATGTTTCGGTAACCTACAAACTATTAATTCCGAATGTTTAAAAAAAACTTACTTGTAGTAAAGTTGATTGATTATACAGGCCGGCAGCACATAATGAGGCGGCTGTGTACACCGACAGTAATATTAGTACAGTTAAGGGGGAAGTTAAAATGTAGCCTTAAGCAATTGCATAACAGCCCCCTGTACATGATTTTTTAATGTTTTAAAAACTTTTGGTCAGTTAGCCCATTGGAAGTAATTAGGTTCAGTAGACAATCTATCAGGAAACTAGCTTAACATATGTAGACCACATCCATGCATCACCTTGATCATTCATGCCATTTCCTACCTAGAGTAGACTTCCTTTCCATAGGTATTGTAAAATCAATGCATCCTCCTAGGTGAGAACCTTGTAGGAGGATGCAACACATGAAGGCTATCTATGCAGGTAGATGGAAATAATAACTTCAAAGAACATGCCTTCATATTTCATATTTAGGAAAATCAGTGTGCCACTCTGTACTAAAGGGCATAAAATGCACAAGGGTTGTGAAGTGTAGATACCAACTGTACAGAGAAACCGCAGTAGTCACATATCTTTTGGAATGATATTTGATATTGTTGCAATTCCATCATATTTGGTACGTAAATGTGTGGGAGGTTATGATTGGTTTATTGAAGGGGAGTTATGTCCCTGGGATATGTCTGAGAAAAGTTAAGAAACTTTTGGAATATTTTTGAGCAAATCATAGTTGACAACCAGGGGACATTTCCTCCACTAAATTCGCATATGCCCTGCTCCTCTGAATGCCATCCCAATTCGGTTTTGCTTTTAAAGTCTGTGTGTGAAGGGGCATATTGTCAGCTCTTAGGGTCTCAATCTAATTGAAGGACTGTCCATCTGATCCGCGTGGTGGTAGTCATGATTGCGATTGACACAATCGCAATCGCGACAAAGGAATGCCAATTACAATAATCCCGACAGGCAGGAAATCCAGACACCCTAAAAAAGACACACAACCTCACCGACCAGCCGGCTATAGTTTCCAAATGCATAAAATCCCAGCAGTTGCAAATGACATCAATTAAAATGACGGGAGTGACAGTTTCAGTTTTAAAGCGACAATGCCAGGACCCGCCGCCTCTATAATGTATTCAAAGGGTTAGGTTTAGGTTTGGGGTTAGGGTTAGGTTTAGGTTTGGGGTTAGGGTTAGGTTTAGGTTTGGGGTTAGGGTTAGGGTTAGGTTTGGGGTTAGGGTTAGGTTTAGGTTTGGGGTTAGGGTTAGGTTTAGGTTTGGGGTTAGGGTTAGGTTTAGGTTTGGGGTTAGGGTTAGGTTTAGGTTTGGGGTTAGGGTTAGGTTTAGGTTTGGGGTTAGGTTTAGGTTTAGGGTTAGGGTTAGGGTTAGGTTTGGGGTTAGGGTTAGGTTTAGGTTTGGGGTTAGGGTAAGGGCTACAATTACAATAAGGATAAAGGGTTCTACATGATATAAGACACAGGTTCTGGCATTGCCGCTTTAAAACCGGAAGTCTCACTATCACCATTTTAGTTTACGTCATTTGCAACTGCTGGGATTTTCTGCATCCAGAAACGATAGCCAGCTTGTCGGTGATGTGGTGTGTCTTTTTTTAGGATAAATCTATATTTGCTGCCTATCAGGATTATGCTAATTGACATTGGTTTCCCGCAATTGGCATTGTCGGAATTATGGCAATCGCTAAAACGTACCCCACCCGTTCTGCCTGACCCAGGTATACAGATTATCATGCGTAAGTTTATTCTCTGTAATTTTATCCCATGTGTTTTTATAACTGTTATGCATGTCAATTGTTATCTGTTTTTATATCCAAGTGTCCTGTACCTCTGTATATTAAATCTAAAATAATAAGTTTTGTCCTGGATACTCTAACGAATCCATTTGCCTTTTACGAAAAGTATTACATGCCCATGTTAACCATTTAAATTGTTGGTGAATTGTTAATCAATTCGGCTAACAAGCTTAGAGTGTGCCAGCGTGTACATTTGTGTAACAGAGTTTTTCGGCGTTAACCCTTTGATTGCTAGTGTGTGCAATGCTAACCTGTGTGTAACAAGGATCATTGTGTGCCAGTGGGTGAAGGTATCTTGTGATCCCACTGCCCTTATTTAATAGGTAGTGACAGAGCATAGGTCTGTATGGGTGGGAGAGCGCTGTTTATTATTATCCTTTATTTATAAGGCGCCACAATATTTCCGCAGCATCGTACAGATTACAAACAGTTGACCATACAGGGTAAAACAGTACAAAACAGCAAACGAGTAATACCAATAGCTCCAAGCATAGCAATTACAGTGAAGTTGGAGCAGAAGAATAGGTATAGAGACAGGAGGGAAGAGGGCCGTGCTTGTAAGAGGTTACAACCAAAAGGGAGGGCAAACAGGCATCAGGCACAAAGGGAGTCAGTGGAGGGGATCACGCACAAGAGGAGCGAGTACAGGGACAGGGGAAGACAGAGGTGAGGAGATCAAGCATGGATAGAAGGTAAAGTGGATGGCTGGCAAGCTTTGAGGAAGAGATGAGTTTTAAGTGCCCATTTAAAGGAGCATAGATTATAGGACAATCGGATGTAACAAGGAAGGTCGTTCCAGTTGAGGGGGGCAGACCGAGAGAAATCTTGGATTCTGGAGTGGGATGAGGTGATCAGAGTGGAGGAGAGGCGACGGTCGCAGGTAATGGGCAGATGTGAATGGAGAAGAGTTGGCGACATAAAGCGCGGTAGTGTATAAGGGGGACTTGTAGGTGAGGGAGAGGAGCTTGTACAGGATTCTGGGGAACGGGAGCCAGTGTAAGATAAGGTAAGACAGAGAGGGGAGGCAGAGGAAGAGTGGTGTGAAAGGAAGATAAATCTCATATCCCTGTTGGGCATAGAGCAAAGGGGGCCACGGTGGAAGCGGGGGCGGACGGTGAGGAGAGTCTTGCAGTAATCGAAATGGGAAGAGTGCATGGATAATGGTTTTGGTGGCATCCTGAGATAGGACAGGCCGTAGGCGGGCAATATTGCGTAGTTGAAAGCGACAAGAGATTGAATGTGGGGGGGGTGCAAAAGAGAGGGAAGGGTCAAGGGTGACGCTGAGGCAGCAGAGTTGGGAAAAAAAAAAAAGAGTTGGTGGTGTTTACAGTGAAAGAGAGATCAAGGTGAGATAACGATTTAGAAGGAGGGAAGACAATGAGACTGGTTTTGCCAATGTCAAGAGGAGATGGCGGAAAGGCAGTCAGATACACGACAGAGGAGGGGGAAAAGGATCAGGAGAGGAGATGTAGAGTTGAATGTCATCAATGTAAAGATGAAACTGGAGACCAAATCAAGTGATGATCTCACCCAGGAGGTAGTGTACAGCCAAGAAAAGAGTCCTGAGGGACTCCTACAGGGAGAGCGGAAGGGGGGGGGGTCGGGTGGATGACTCTGAAGTGGAGACAGAGACGGAGCAGTTGGCGAAGTATCAGGTGAACCATGCAAAAATGGAGACAGAGAGGTTGAAAGATGGGTCTGCAGCAGGAAAGGGTGGTGTATGGTGTCAAAGGCCACACAGAGGTCCAGGAGGATAAGCAGGGAGAAGTGACTCTTGGATTTAGCCAAGAGAAGGTCGTTAGTAACTTTGACCAGGGCAGTTTCAGTTTCATTCAGTTTCAGTGGAGTGGAGGGGATGGAAGCTGAGTTGGAGACGGTCATGGAGGGAGTTTTCCGAAAGTTGCCTGGTGAGGCGATTGCGGGCAGCCCGCTCGAGTAATTTAGAGGCAAAGGGGAGAAGTGAAATGGGGAGGTGGTTAAGAAGTCAGGAGGGGTCAATATTGGGTTTCTTGACAATGGGGGAGATAAGGGCATGTTTAAAGGATGAGGGGACAATGCCAGTGGAGAGTGACAGGTTGAAGAGGTGTGCTAGGTAGGAGCAGGCAGTTAGAGAGAGGGAGCGAAGGAGGTGAGAGGAGATGGGATCCAGGTGGCAGGTGGACGGGGGAGAGGAAAGAATGAGGGGAGTGGACTTCTTCACCCGAAGTAGGGCGGAATGGGCACCAGAGTTGGTTGATGGAGGAAGGTGGATTGATTAGGGTGGCAAGTGGATGATGCAAGGAGGAGATGTCGAGTCAGATTTTGGAGGAGATAAAGGAGGCAAAGTCAGTGTTGTAGAGGGAGAGCTGGATAGCAGGGGGGAAGAGGAGAGAGTTGAACATGGCAAAGAGGCAGCAGGGATTGGAAATGAAGACCTTAAAGAAGGATTGGTTAGCAATGGAGGAGCATCCAGTCTGGTGGAGTGGGTGAAGGAGAAGCCCCCATGGCAGATAACGACAAGGGAAACGGTGTCAGTTGAAGAGAGCCATGTTTCAGTGATAGCAAGAAGGTTAAGGCATTGTATCACATTGTATCACATTCTGTATTTTGCCATGTTCTTAATATTTATCACTTCTCTGATGACAAATTCATTCAAATCGGATACAATGATCCCTCGCAGATGATATACAAAGATCACTAACAAATAAAAATAAAATGATAACACACACACACACCAGAAGAAGCGTTCCCTCACCATCCCCACACAACGACCACTCGCCGACCCCACACAACGATCACTCGCCGACCCCACACAACGATCACTCGCCAACCCCACACAACGATCACTCGCCAACCCCACACAACGATCACTCGTTGACCCCACACAACGATCACTCGCCGTTCCCACACAACTATCACTCGCCGTTCCCACACAACGATTACTCGCCGTTCCCACACAACGATCACTCGTTGACCCCACACAACGATCACTCGTTGACCCAACACAACGATCACTCGCCGACCCCACACAACGATCACTCGCCGACCCCACACAACGATCACTCGCCGACCCCACACAACGATCACTCGCCGACCCCACACAACGATCACTCGCCGACCCCACACAACGATCACTCGCCGACCCCACACAACGATCACTCGCCGACCCCACACAACGATCACTCGCCGACCCCACACAACGATCACTCGCCGACCCCACACAACGATCACTCGCCGACCCCACACAACAATCAATCACCGATCCCACACAACGATCATTCGCCGACCCCACACAACGATCACTCGTCGACTCCACACAACGATCACTCGCCGACCCCACACAACGATCACTCGCCGGTCCCACACAACGATCACTCGCCGACCCCACACAACGATCACTCGCCGGTCCCACACAACGATCACTCGCCGGTCCCACACAACGATTACTCGCCCATCATAAGCAACAATCAATCGCCGATCCCACACAACGATCATTCGCCGACCCCACACAATGATCACTCGTCGACTCCACACAACGATCATTCGTCGATCATAAGCAACAATCACTCACCGATCCTATACAATAGTCACTCACCGACCCTATACGATGATAACACGCAGATCACGGATTGGATAGAATCATCACAAAACTGATCACAGATCGAAAGCAACCATCTCTCATAGATCGAATATAATGGTCTCTTACAGATCGAATACAATGGTCTCTCACAGATCGAATAAACCATCTCTCACAAATGGAATACAACCATATCTCACAGATCGATTGCAACCATATCTCACAGATCGAATACAACCATCTCTCACAGATCGAATACAACCATCTCTCACAGATCGAATACAACCATCTCTCACAGCTTGGAAATAAAGATTTGAGAATCATCATCATCTGCAACTATTTATATAGCGCCATTAATTCCACAGCACTGTACAGAGAACTCACATCAGTCCCTGTCCCATTGGAGCTTACAGTCTAAATTCACAAACATACACACAGACCGAGTGAGACTAAGGTTAATTTAATAGCAGCCAATTAAATGAACACAAGACTGGCTGGCGAAGTGCTACAGTGCTCCTAATGCTGCTAGCCAGTATCTCTTTTCTGTGTTAATTGAGGAAATAATAGTTTTACTCTCGCTGCAATATAAAATTCTGGTTATTGCTGCGTAATAGTACATAGACCTAGTACTCACTGTAGGGACAACCCTCCTCTATGGTCCCTGATATTGTCCCGTCAGGATGAAATTGGAGGTAATAACCCATTCTGCTGAACAAGCGGGTGACAATCCCTTTCAGCTGTGGCTCTGGAAAAGAAGAGTCAGACATTAAACACTAACCTAGATCTTCTAGTCCTGGGATGCTGTCCCTCCGCCTCTCTGCTAATCACTCCTCTTTCTTCTCCATGCCCCTGACCTCCTTTCTTTCATCCGTCTGTCCCATGGGACATAGTGTACATCTATTATACTAACAGCTCAACCAAGTACCCCAGTTACAGAGAGAGAGAACCAAAGTGTGTACAATGACAGAGCTGTGTGTGCGGGGTCAGTACAGGAATAGTAGAGAGATACAGGACAGGATGGAGGTGTAGTGACAGAGCTGTGTGTGTGTGAGGTCAGTACAAGAATAGTAGAGATACAGGACAGGATGGAGGTGTAGTGACAGAGCTGTGTGTGTGAGGTCAGTACAGGAATAGTAGAGAGATACAGGACAGGATAGAGGTGTAGTGACAGAGCTGTGTGTGTGCGGGGTCAGTACAGGAATAGTAGAGAGATACAGGACAGGATGGAGGTGTAGTGACAGAGCTGTGTGTGTGAGGTCAGTACAGGAATAGTAGAGAGATACAGGACAGGATAGAGGTGTAGTGACAGAGCTGTGTGTGTGTGAGGTCAGTACAGGAATAGTAGAGAGATACAGGACAGGATGGAGGTGTAGTGACAGAGCTGTGTGTGTGTGTGAGGTCAGTACAGGAATAGCAGAGAGATACAGAACAGGATGGAGGTGTAGTAACAGAGCTGTGTGTGAGGTCAGTACAGGAATAGTAGAGAGATACAGTACAGGATGGAGGTGTAGTGACAGAGCTGTTTGTGTGTGAGATCAGTACAGGAATAGTAGAGAGATACAGGAGAGGATGGAGGTGTAGTGACAGAGCTGTGTGCGCGGGGTCAGGACAGGAATAGTAGAGAGATACAGGAGAGGATGGAGGTGTAGTGACAGAGCTGTGTGTGTGGTCAGTACAGGAATAGCAGAGAGATACAAGGTGTTGGGTGTCTTACCGGGGTCTTTGTGATGGGCTCTCCGCTGACTCCCGCACAGTCTCACTTTGGACACAAGGAACAGAAGCTGCTTCTGGCACAGAGACTTGGTACCCCGGGGACAGACCTTCCTCTGTGGGGGCACAGGGCGGGGTCCAACCTGTTCTCTCACCTCTCGCTTCTGACGAATCAAAGAGCTGGCGAGAGCAGCCATCTCTCTCCCGGAGACCGCCGAGAACCCCCCTCAAATGTGACCTGTGCCCGACCCTCCGTGTCAACCTCTACTTGTACCCTGACCCCATATGCTCCTGTCCACCTGCACTCTATCCCTGTGTCTGCCCCCAACACTAGGACTGTCCCCCCACAACTCACTCAGTCTGTCCCCCCAACACTCACTTAGTCTGTCCCCCCAACACTAGGACTGTCCCCCCAATACTCACTCAGACTCTCCCCCCAACACTCACTCAGACTCCCCCCTCAACAATCACACAGTCTCTCTTCAGCAATCAGTCAGACTGTCTCTTAGCATCCCAATTCTTTCCTGCTCCTTCTTTCAGCGCTCTCTTCATCTCTGTCACCTCGTGTTTAATACATTCTCGTCTCCTTCTTTCTCCTTCCTCGCGCCCCTCCTTCCCCCAGTCCCCCCCTCACTCCAAACTGCACAGACTGAAGGATGATCCAGTCACTGGATTCCAAGCTATTAACTGGTCTGAGGATTAAACACTCTCTCTGCTATTCCTGTACTGACCCCACACATATAGCTCTGTCACTACACCTCCATCCTGTCCTGTATCTCTCTACTATTCCTGTACTGACCCCACACACACAATCTGTCACTACCCCTCTATCCTGTCCTGTATCTCTCTATTCCTGTACTGACCTCACACATACAGCTCTGTCACTACACCTCCATCCTGTCCTGTATCTCTCTACTATTCCTGTACTGACCTCACACACACAGTTCTGTCACTACACCTCCATCCTGTATCTCTCTGCTATTCCTGTACTTACCCCCCACACACACAGCTCTGTCACTACACCTCCAACCTGTCCTGTATCTCTCTACTATTCCTGTACTGACCTCACACATACAGCTCTGTCACTACACCTCCATCCTGTCCTGTATCTCTCTACTATTCCTGTACTGACCTCACACACACGCACACAGCTCTGTCACTACACCTCCATCCTGTACTGTATCTCTCTACTATTCCTGTACTGACCTCACACACACGCACACAGCTCTGTCACTACACCTCCATCCTGTCCTGTATCTCTCTACTATTCCTGTACTGACCTCACACATACAGCTCTGTCACTACACCTCCATCCTGTCCTGTATCTCTCTACTATTCCTGTACTGACCACACACACACACAGCTCTGTCACTACACCTCCATCCTGTCCTGTATCTCTCTACTATTCCTGTACTGACCACACACACACACAGCTCTGTCACTACACCTCCATCCTGTCCTGTATCTCTCTACTATTCCTGTACTGACACCACACACATACAGCTCTGTCACTACACCTCCATCCTGTCCTGTATCTCTCTACTATTCCTGTACTGACCTCACACACACACACATCTCTGTCACTACACCTCCATCCTGTCCTGTATCTCTCTACTATTCCTGTACTGACCTCATACACACAGCTCTGTCACTACACCTCCATCCTGTCCTGTATCTCTCTACTATTCCTGTACTGACCTCACACACACACACAGCTCTGTCACTACACCTCCATCCTGTCCTGTATCTCTCTACTATTCCTGTACTGAACTCACACACACACAGCTCTGTCACTACACCTCCATCCTGTCCTGTATCTCTCTACTATTCCTGTACTGACACCACACACACAGCTCTGTTACTACACCTCCATCCTGTCCTGTATCTCTCTACTATTCCTGTACTGACCTCACACACACACACAGCTCTGTCACTACACCTCCACCCTGTCCTGTATCTCTCTACTATTCCTGTACTGACACCACACACACAGCTCTGTCACTACACCTCCATCCTGTCCTGTATCTCTCTACTATTCCTGTACTGACCACACACACACACAGCTCTGTCACTACACCTCCATCCTGTCCTGTATCTCTCTACTATTCCTGTACTGACCTCACACACACAGCTCTGTCACTACACCTCCATCCTGTCCTGTATCTCTCTACTATTCCTGTACTGACCTCACACACACAGCTGTCACTACACCTCCATCCTGTCCTGTATCTCTCTACTATTCCTGTACTGACCCCACACACACAGCTCTGTCACTACACCTCCATCCTGTCCTGTATCTCTCTACTATTCCTGTACTGACCTCACACACACACAGCTCTGTCACTACACCTCCATCCTGTCCTGTATCTCTCTGCTATTCCTGTACTGACCTCACACACACACAGCTCTGTCACTACACCTCCATCCTGTCCTGTATCTCTCTACTATTCCTGTACTGACCTCACACACACAGCTCTGTCACTACACCTCCATCCTGTCCTGTATCTCTCTACTATTCCTGTACTGACCCCACACACACAGCTCTGTCACTACACCTCCATCCTGTCCTGTATCTCTCTACTATTCCTGTACTGACCTCACACACACACAGCTCTGTCACTACACCTCCATCCTGTCCTGTATCTCTCTGTAATTCCTGTACTGACCTCACACACACACACAGCTCTGTCACTACACCTCCATCCTGTCCTGTATCTCTCTACTATTCCTGTACTGACACCACACACAAATTCTCCATCTCGCTCTCTCTCTGCTGTGTCCTTAAGCACATTGCACCTTTTATCTTTTGACACATTTATTAAAGTATATTTTCTGGGTTGGGCCGGGGGCCAGTTTGGCACAGCAGGGATTGCACACAAGGACAGACGGGAGTGCCAGGTTAGTGACAGGATGCTGTGCCAGCTCCTTGCTGATGCAGAGCAGTCTGGGGGTCAGAGTACGGTGAGGGGGGGACACAGGCAGCTCCGGGGGTTTATACTGTATAGTTTTATTTGTAATATGCTGCAGTCACAAATCCAGAGAATTTGAGGCACCATCATGGTGATGGGGGAGACGTCCGGCCTCGCCCCACAGGTCTTCATCTCCAGGTCCTCAGCACTCTAAAAAGTGACAGACATGGGAAGAGGCAGAAATGTCCGCTGTGGCTGAGGTCACACACCTGGGAAGAGACAGACAGAGAGAGAGAGAGAGAGAGAAAGAGAGAGAGAGAGAGAGACTATGTGTGGGGAGAAGAGAGATTGTTGAGAGAGAGAGGATTGGTTAGAAAGAGACTGTGTGCGAGAGAGTCTAATCTGTGTAAGAGAGCTACTTACTAAGAAATAAAGAGAGGGGGATAGTGTGTTAGAGAAAGAGACTGTTGCGTGAGAGAGGGGCAGGTAGTGAGAGAGAGAGAGAAACTGTGCGAGAGGGAGAGAGAGAGGGGGGTAGTGAGAGACAGAGAGACTGTGTGAGAGAGAGGGGTAGCCTTTGAGCAAGGGAGGGGATAGGTAAAGGGGGTCAATGAGGTAGTGTGTCCTTGTGTGAGGGTCAGCGGGGAGAAGGGGTGTAGTGTGAGCGAGGAAGGGGGCAGTTGGAGAAAGCAAGAGGGGGTTAATGTTAGAGAGGGTGGGTAGTGCGTGAGAAAGGGGCGTTGTGTCCATGAAGATCAGGGATAGTGTGTCCTTGGGATAGTGCGGCAGGTGACTGATGTGATGGGGCGGGGGGGTATATAATTTAGGTTGTGTCTTGTGGTGAGAGAGACTGGCCAGTCCCTGAGTTACACATATATTTCTATACATACATAATAGATACGGCTGTGTATAGATATACGACTGGCTGACATCTCTGTATGTGTCCTGCCAACTAGATAATATATACACACATACAGCAGCCAGACACTGAGCTAATCAGAAAATTGATCAGAATTAAGGGAGGGACACCGTGTGCCGGACGTGAGGGGAATCTATCATACCCAACGCAGCAGCCCTCTGCAGGACTACAGACATGCAAGGGTTAATGCTGTGATGCTCTGCAGGGATCACAGGGACTGAGTGATGCTCTGCAACACCAGACAGATGAGAGGTTATTTCCCATAACTCATTATGCAGACATAAATATATATAATAAGAAGCCTCTAATCTGTAATAACTCTGCAGAGCATTGCTGCATTAACTATTCACCTGTGCAGAGCTGCAGAGCATTGCTTCATCTCTTACTCCTCCTCGCTTTCACCTTTCTCAACCTTTCACTACTTCCTTGGCCTCTCTTACTACCTCACGTAAATAGCCTATTGGCTGCGCCCTGACCTCTGACACCCGACGTGCGAGACATGGACCTCGGGTGCAGCCCAACAATAGATCGCACCCTGGAAGAAATGGATTGGGACAGGAGCCCCGGAGGAATGATAGTGACAGTTCTTCTAGTAGCCCCAGAAAGCACGAGGCGGCATTGTCTTCTTGACTTAGATAGCCATGCGGGAGCCTTTCATAGGCATGAAGGAGGGTCACCCATAGCACATAGGGACCAGGGGCACCAGGTTCCTGTAGTATAGGCCCCAGTACAGCCATGGAGGCTCTCAAAACCCGTGATAGGGCCTGGGGCAAGAACC
Source organism: Mixophyes australis (assembly GCA_036250195.1). Taxonomy (NCBI): domain Eukaryota; kingdom Metazoa; phylum Chordata; class Amphibia; order Anura; family Limnodynastidae; genus Mixophyes; species Mixophyes australis. The sequence continues at coordinate 14,105,504 of JAVHZZ010000004.1, forward strand.
TACGTATATACAATTCCACCCCTGGGAAACCTACTCGCCAATGTCCATCAGCTCCCCATGGAAAGAGGTGGAATAAACTATCTTCTTGAGTAAGGGGTAACCCTACCCAGTCATCTGGATACTGGAACCCAGGAGGCCTACCCTGGATCTCCACTACAGGAACAATGTCAAAGCGAATGAGCAGACTACCGGGTTTAGAGAGGAGTATGGAGACACAGTTACCCCATCGCTCAGCTTTCTCCAGAGATAGATGGAGAAACGATTCGGAAAAACTTGACACCAAAGATAGAAGAGAAGGAATAAACCACAGAGATACATCGTGAGGGGTGATGTGGGGTGTGATGGGACTCAGCTCAGGATGTGGAGGATCCCAGAGGGATGTAGGAAGGCGGAAGTGGCATGGACTAGACTGTGCAATGAGATTGGTTGATGGAAGGCGGATAATGGGGACTAACAGAGTGTAAGAGATGGAATGAGAAATAAAGGGGGAGGAAGAACCTAAATCACTGGGGGATACATCAAGGAAACCAGAGCATAACCCTCCAGCCAGGAAAAGCAATGAGTTGGGGTATGGTAGAGGGTGGATCTGAGCTGGGAATTCCAAAGAAATAAATAAAAGGGAGAGGTGGAGTAAAAAAAAATAATTATAGATTTTATTTTCAATCTTGTTAATCACACATTGTTCACTGTGTCCTATCATCTGACAAGTTCATCTCCTGTCCTCCCACATTCAGCCTTTCAGGTTTCTCCAATTTTCTCCACTTGCATCTCTATTGTTCCTCACCTGTGCCTCCATCTTCTCCGTTTCCCTTTCCAACTTTTAGAAGCTACTCCCCCTCCACTTCCAACTTTGTGATCCCTCCCTTGTTCACTTACATCTCTGTCACTTCCACTCTCACGTCTTCATCGCCTTTCATGTGTATATCTTCAAGTCTCTGTTTCCCTTTTCATGTTTGCCCAGATTTCTCCACCCCCTTATTCCTTATTTATTACCTGCTCCTACATTATTTTTGTTTCATCTCTACAACTTTCTCCAGTTTCTTCTTTCCCTACCTTTTATATATCTCATCTGTTTATTCACCTGTTCCAGCTTCTAGGATTTCCAATCTTTTCTTTATCATCAACATTCTTCATCTATACTCCAACATGTCTCAACCCCTGTATGAGTTTCTCCAAGGTCCACCACCCTAGTCTACATCATTCTTCACCTTTACTCCACCATGTCCCAGCCCCTTATGAGTTTCTCCATGAGTATTTTTATAGTTCTTATCCTTTAATCCACTCTGTCTATGTTCCCAATATGGGTTTCTCCAACGTCCACCACCCTCATCTACAATATTCTTATCCTGTACTCCACCACGTATCTGACCCAGTATATGTTTATACAAGGTTCTCCACCCTCATCTTCTTAATACTTCTCCTGTAATCCACCGTGTATCTGATTCTGCATCTTTTTCTCCAGGGTCCATCTACCTCATATTCGTCATCCTTCACCTCACATATCATTCATACCTTAACCCCCACATCTCTGCTTTAAACTTCCCTTCTCCAGTGCTCCTCATTCCCTGTGTACCACATTTCTCAGTTGAATATATTTGTATATTTCCTGCTGCTCTATGATTGTACACTTCCACTATCCTGTTTGTCTACTTACCTATCAGTGAGAAGATGAGGTCTTTTGCTTGTACACAGCTCTGAAATAAGTCCTTCCCCTGTAGATTGCTGCTCTCTCTCCTCTCCAGCTCCTCTAGAAGTTTGTTTATCTCTTCAATACGAGATCCAGAAGAAAAATCCAGATCTGTCAGAGGTCGGGCAGATGACGTCATTCTGAAATACAGGCAATCAATGTAGAGACTGACAGAGTGGTTCACCAGAGGAAGAACAATTTGCAAGGAATATCAATCTAGCCGCTGCATGCAAAATAGATTGTGGGGGTTCAAGTCTGACTTTGGGAAGACCAGTAAGAATTGCAATAGTCGATGCGGGAGAAGATGAGTGCATGAATTAAGGTTTTTGCAGTGTCTTGTGTGAGATATGCGCGTATTCTGGAAATGTTTTTTAGGTGTATGTAACATGATTTAGATATAGAGTCGATGTGGGGAATAAATGATAGTTGTGAGTCAAGGAATACACCTAGACAGGGAGATTGCGGGGTGGGATTTATGGTCATGTTATCAACAGAAATAGAAATGTCAGGCAGGAAGCTTCTGTTTTTGGGTGGGAATATTATTAATTCAGTTTTTAAAAGATTGAGTTTGAGTTGGCAAGAAGACATCCAAGATGAACTGGCAGAAAGACAGTCAGTAACGCGAGACAACACAGATGGTGAAAGATCAGGAGAGGATAGATACATTTGTGTATCATCCACATAGAGATGATACTGAAATCCAAAGGAGCTCATTAGTTTTCTTAGAGAAGTGGTGTAGATAGAGAATAGCAGAGGACCTAGGACTGAGCCTTGTGGAACTCCAACTGATAAAGGAAGCGGAGCAGAGGTGGATCCAGAAAAAAATAACACTGAAAGAGCGATTAGATAGGTAGGATGAGAACCAGGATAGGACAGTGCCTTCAAGACCTAGGGATTGTAGCGTTTTAGTCCCCAGAAAAGGCCTAGGCTTTTTACACCACTAAAGCAACATGAAGATGACTTAGTCTTCTGAACACTTCACCCGGAATTGAAATCTAGATCTCGCCCAAACACATTTCACGAATGCAATGCCAGGCAGAGAATATGAGGGTTTGCAATTCTGACAGCTCCCCATATTAACTTTGAACTTCTAGGGCTAGATTTACTAAGCTGCGGGTTTGAAAAAGTGGGGATGTTGCCTATAGCAACCAATCAGATTCTAGCTTTCATTTATTTAGTACCTTCTACAAAATGACAGCTAGAATCTGATTGGTTGCTATAGGCAACATCCCCACTTTTTCAAACCCGCTGCTTAGTAAATCTAGCCCCTAGAGTCTCATAAAGAAGGAAGATACTGAATTTGTATAGGCAAACTAGATAATTTTAATTTGTACCCTAGCGAACGTATGCTTCCAAACATGTATGTGTACACTAGCGAATGTATGCTTAAAAACATGTATGCGTACACTAGCGAACGTATGCTTCCAAACATGTATGCGTACATTAGCGAACTTATGCTTCCAAACATGTATGCATACACTAGCGAACGTACGCTTCCAAACATGTATGCGTACACTAGCGAACGTACGCTTCCAAACATGTATGCATACACTAGCGAACGTACGCTTCCAAACATGTATGCGTACACTAGCGAACGTACGCTTCCAAACATGTATGCGTACACTAGCGAACGTACGCTTCCAAACATGTATGTGTACACTAGCGAACGTACGCTTCCAAACATGTATGTGTACACTAGCGAACGTACGCTTCCAAACATGTATGTGTACACTAGCGAACGTACGCTTCCAAACATGTATGTGTTTACTAGGGAACGTATGCTTCCAAACATGTATGTGTACACTAGGGAACGTATGCTTCCAAACATGTATGTGTACACTAGGGAACGTACGCTTCCAAACATGTATGTGTACACTAGGAAACGTACGCTTCCAAACATGTATGTGTACACTAGGGAACGTACGCTTCCAAACATGTATGTGTACACTAGGGAACGTACGCTTCCAAACATGTATGCGTACACTAGCGAACGTACGCTTCCAAACATGTATGCGTACACTAGCGAACGTACGCTTCCAAACATGTATGCGTACACTAGCGAACGTACGCTTCCAAACATGTATGCATACACTAGCGAACGTATGCTTCCAAACATGTATGCGTACACTAGCGAACGTATGCGTACACTAGCGAACGTATGCTTCCAAACATGTATGCGTACATTAGCGAACGTATGCTTCCAAATGTATGTGTACAATAGCGAACGTATGCTTCCAAACGTATGTGTACATTAGCGAACGTATGCTTCCAAACATGTATGTGTACACTAGGGAACGTATGCTTCCAAACATGTATGTGTACACTAGGGAACGTATGCTTCCAAACATGTATGTGTACACTAGGGAACGTATGCTTCCAAACATGTATGTGTACACTAGGGAATGTATGCTTCCAAACATGTATGCGTACACTAGGGAACGTATGCTTCCAAACATGTATGTGTACACTAGCGAACGTATGCTTCCAAACATGTATGTGTACACTAGGGAACGTATGCTTCCAAACATGTATGTGTACACTAGCGAACGTATGCTTCCAAACATGTATGTGTACACTAGCGAACGTATGCTTCCAAACATGTATGTGTACACTAGCGGACGTATGCTTCCAAACAAAACCAACAACAATTTTTTTGACAAACTAAATGCGACTTTAATGTTGTTATGTGCAGCAACTTAGACAGATCTTTACCTGTAGCTCTTTCTGCCCTCTCTTTCGAGAGCCCTGGTCAAACTTTTGTATGGATGTCAAGGAACCTCCCGCAAGAAGCTTCTACTTGAACGTCCAGAACTTACATGATCCTCCTCAGCCACAACCTAACGCTAAAATTGCAGACAGCGCAAACACACCCCGTAATATGGTCAGAGCAGGCGCCTATAACTGCAGATCTCTCAGATATCGCTGCCCAATTATTCACCCACAGATGGAGGATAAATCACTGATTCTTAACCCTGCTATTAAACTACAAATTCGAAAAACTGTTGATTGATTATTTCCAGCTTAAGGATCGTCCCCTATGGTGGTGTGGATAGCCCATAAAGTGATGATAATTGGACATCTCACCAGCATGACCACTAGATATACAAAAGATAATCTATTCAAACAAATGCAAATCCCTACTCATGCAAACCGCAGAGCATAAAGTGCAATGCAGAAAGTGCAAGAGGCATTTTGTAGGAATGTACAAGTGGACACAGTGGGAGCAGACAAGAAGATAAAGCGAGAGAAGTCTGCTCATAAAAGCTTGCAACCTAATTGGGAGGGCTGAGACTAAGAAATGAGGGGAGGGGAGACATGGAGAGAGATTGTGGGCTGTGAGGGCAGATCTCTAGAGAGGTCAGTGATGCAAATCTGCAGAATATATCACTATGTATCTGTCAGGGGGTAGATGGGACAGAGCAATGTTCTGCAGATCTCTAGAAAGGTCAGTGATGTAATAATCTGCAGAATATATCACTATGTATCTGTCAGGGGGTAGATGGAACAGAGCAATGGTCTGCAGATCTCTAGAGAGGTCAGTGATGTAATAATCTGCAGAATATATCACTATGTATCTGTCAGGGGGTAGATGGAACAGAGCAATGTTCTGCAGATCTCTAGTGAGGTCAGTAATGTAATAATCTGAAGAATATATCACTATGTATCTGTCAGGGGGTAGATGGGACAGAATATCGTCCTACAAGAAGGAACGTGTTGAAATGTGGTGTTCTTTGATGAGTAGTGGTAGGACTGGCCGTAGGGATCGGCACCACTAATAAAGATGAATAAAATTTGTGCTTGGATCGCACTGTCCCAAGTATCTCCACCACCCAGAGTGCGATGAGCAGATTTGGGTGATAACAACTCATCAGACGAGCAGTGGAACGAACATGTGAAGTACTGATTAGGACTTTTTACGCCCTCTCTGATATGGGAAAGTGACACAATAGCGTGTGAAGTTGAGCCACTGGACGGTGTGAAGATTTATGAAGTGTGACGACGGCAGTTTAGAGGCTGTGAATGTACTGGGTCCGGCTGAATACGGCTGTGTGCGTTTTACCTGTGCGTTCAGTCGTGGGTTCCTCCTTGCACCCTGCAGCCGGTGTCTTCATAAAGGACTGTTCATCCGCTTCCCTGACCTGCGACAAGAGCGCCCCCTGTGGAAGAGGCAGAAGTTACAGCCGGTTCACAGAGTTAAACATGTTTTATGATTTTCATTTGTGTTCACCATTCTAAAATAACAATGAGAGAAGGGGCATCACAAGGACAGTCCTCCCCATGCAATCTTACGGACGTTGGGGGTTATCGCGGGCTGTTCCCCTTTAGTGAATTAGCCCCAGAGTAACGTAAAGTTACACCGCGCAATAGTGTAACATGCGCTACTAACTATGAGCGAGAGATCAGATTCCAGATCACAGGCGGCCACATTCAGACTTTGTGTAAGAATCCATTCTCCTAATATATCGCTGTACCTGTAATATATAAAGTGCCAGCTGCAAACAGGATATTATTATCCTTTATGTATATTACACCGAGACGCTCAAACACAGGAAAACACAGAGTAAACCACTGTAATCCCTCAAACAGCACATCAGCTTGTGCGAGTTACTTTATATTTAATGACCTGAAAGGCTTGCAATCTATAAGAGGTTTATGCTGGATCTATATATCACTCTCACCTGACGACTCTGCACTTTTACTCTCATCTACAACACATCCGCAGTCACTGTCTCAGAGGGTTCAGTAATTACTTCCTGGACAGGACTGTACCTTACCTGCCCCACCCCTTACCTGCTGGAGCACACCTGTAATGCCTCGCCCTTTACCTACTGACCCGCCCCCCTGGCTGCACTGATTGCTCTACACCTGCATTAGGACAGGGCCCGGGGATATTACATGTCAGTGTGTGAGGAGATCACCTGTGCTGCTATAGAGAGAGATACCTCTTACACACTGTTCCTGCACATTGCAGACAGCATTGTCCTATATTCCTTACAGCTTACACTGCTGTGTGTAGGAAAACACGCAGCTACCTGGGCGAGGAACCGCTCAGCGCAGTCTATGTCGTTATGCTGTCCACTGGTGGGAGCATCTTCCCGCAGAGCGGGTGTTGTGTGGGGGGCTGAGGAGGGGACAGAACCTCAGCACAATGATGGGACCTTTATAAAGCTGTGCTTTATTCCTCTGCTCTCATAGATCTTTCTTTGTCCTCTTAATAAATGGAGTAAAGAGTGACGCAGTCCCACTCTCTCCGCCATGTGCTGCCAGAGAAGTGGGGGCAGAGCCAGGGCACGTAAGTGGCACGGGTGTCAAGCCGCCGATGTCTGGCGGATTGAAAAGTTTAGGCATAACCGCAAGAAAAAGGTCAATTTTTATTTATTTATTAAGGGAGGAAAAATAATTAATAATGATCTTAAGGGTCCAACTTATTTTCTGAATATATTAGGGGGAGGGGGCAAATAATGTATGACACTATTTGATTGCTAATGTGGGCATTATAAATTAATTTATGATGGGGGCAACACTTAGTATGTCATGATGTGGGCACCATTTATACTGTGCACTTGTGGCACTACAAGTGCCAGTATGCAAAGGGGCACCAGCCCCCATAATACCATTATAAAATAATGTTTCTTATATACATACATTAATTTGCTCCCTAATATATTCATCAAATAATTTTGGCTCCCATAATCAAGATATAATGATTGCCCCCATAATTAATAAGTGTTGGGAGAGGAGGGCTACACTCTGTCTCCGTCCCCGGGGGTCTAGTGGCTGTAAGTGGGGCCTTGCCAGGTCTCACTTTGCATGCGTGGCCTTTTCTCCTCAGTATCAGCAGCGTGTGTGCTGCGTAGGCAGACAGTATAACGCAGCGTGATATGAGCCGGTGTATGTGTCCGCCAGGGGGCAGTAAGGAACCTGCACGGATGTGCAGTGTAAAGTACCCACATGTCTACCATATAAATAGGAGATGTACTAGACGGCGGTGTAGTACATAGAGCCTCACTGAGACTGTATATAACTAATACAAGCTGTGCCTGTGTTCCACAAGATCACTGCATACTGCTGT